>CM023100.1:21441076-22152713 GCA_013103745.1 Gardenia jasminoides | reverse complement strand
GGTTTTTATGACTTCAAATGTTAGGTCTAGAAAACAGCAAATTTGCATCATGTTATAAGTTTTGATGGGCGCCATGTTCTCATCCAGTTAGACTCAACAACTGGATTTGATAGTTTCGTTTTAATTCCTGATGCATTGGGTTATTTGGGATTCCAAATTATTGAGTCATCAAAATTTTAGGAAGAAAACAATTTAGTTTCTCCATATATTTCACGTTGCAATACTGTTGTTGTGAATGTTTCTGTTGTTTGATAGTAGAGAACAAGAAGGTTGTCTCTTTGGGCAGATAGGTAAAATATTGCACTACTAAAGAAATTAAATCAGTTTAATTTTGGATAAAATATAGAGAATCTCCTTGTGGAGTTAATGTGCAATTTAATTCGAGTTTCAAAATCTACATTATGACTCACTGAAGTTTTAACTAAAAAAGTTAACAGAAACTGTCCAACCTAACTGAGTTTAAGAGACACGAAGTTTTGATATTTAGTTTAACTCCCATGGTTCAAAACATAATAATGTGGTTCTTCTAACTAAATGTAAGTTGATAGAAATCATTTAAATTAGTCGACAACCTAACTGGATGAATGGAGACTCACTTCATTTCAAAACCCCATTCTTTAGCTCTTCGCAATAGCAAAACAATGGATACATCCATTGCATCATGGCATTCTCCAGTGCCCTTTAGGTTCTTTGGCTTTGATTTTAGTGAAGCTACAAAAGTTTGCAAACCCAATTGCACCCCAAATTATAGAAGAAATCTAGATAAAAATTAAAGATAAAAAAAAAAAATCAAAGTTTGAAGGGACATTTGGATGTCTTTTCCTTCCTTTGAAATAGAGATGTTACAAAAAAGGTGGTGATTGATATTTGACAAACCATGTAATGATCGATTTTAAGTTCTATCTCTATTATTCCTTATTTATGACGGGACATTTGTGTGTCCTCCTTCTCTTGAAATAGAGATGTTACAAAAAGGTGATGATTCATAGTTGAGAAAACCATGTAGTGATTGGATGTTAAGTTCTATATCTATTATTCCTTATTTTGAAGGGACATTTAGATGTCTTTTTTCCTTCTTTTGAAATAGAGATATTACAAAAAAAGGGGGATTCATATTTGGGAAAACCATGTAGTGATTCAGATCTTAAGTTCTATCTCTATTATTTCTTTATTTTTATTTTTATTTTAAAAGAAGAAGAAAGGGATGTGAACATTGTGGCTGTGGTAATGAGGTTGGAATATAGAGAATTCAGAAGAGGATAATGGGTTTTGTGGGGCTATAGAGAAGAATGGGACAATTATGATATTTTGCATTTAACTATTAATTTAGATGTTTTCTGTCAATGTTTTAATTTAGTTAAACATCAAGGAGTCATAATGTGGTTTTCAATTTCAAGGAGTTCAATTGAACATTAGTGAAACCTCGAGGAACTTCTCAGTATTTTACCATAAGGGTAATTTGACATTTTACATCCTACCATTAGTTTGAACGATTTTGTCAAAGTTAAAAAAACACAGGGAGCTAAATTGTAGGTTTCAACCATAGGGAGTTAAACTAAACATTATGTAAACCATAGGGAGTTTCTTGGTATTTTGCCCTTTAATTTTTTATTGATTAAATAACTGCATCTTTTGTTTGTCTCAAGCTCCTCAAGAAACAGAGATTACCCCTTGGGGTTGCAAGAGTATCACAGAAGAAAGAGAAGGAAAGAGATGAAAAAATGTGAAAAGTTGCTTATGTGTGTGCATCTTCATTTTGTTAGTTGCTAAGCACGCTTTGTTTACCTAATTAACTCCTACACCTTTTCAGAATTTGATACTTGGATGAATCTCGAGAAATTATGGTAGAGATGCTAAAAGGTAGAGGTGCACAGGCGTGAGAGCTGAGTGTTGAAGTCAAGTGAAGGTCAGTCTAGAAATGATGTGCTTGACGAAACATTTGTTACAGCATTCTGCTCCTAGAGTCGATGACTGCAGGTATGTTTCTGGCAAGAAAAGAAGAAAAGGGTGGTAATAAGAATCATGGGGTGAGGAATGGCAGTTGGAAGGGCCAGTAGGACATCTGAAATTGTGGCAGGTATAGATGACCTGTTGCAAACTTGTAATGGCCTAACTAGCCATAGCTTTGCATTCAAATTACATTTACCTTTTGATGCAGATGCTCTGCTATACTGATGCTCTTTAGCTATTGTTGGCCCCTGTGGTCGCATTTTTGCCATTGCTTATTCATTGTTCTGGGTGGTTGGTTCTGCAAAAACATGGTGCATTGATCTGATAATTTGCCCACCTTAATAGAAGTTTGTGGTTGTCTGCAAAAATTGCGTGTAATTGTTCAAGGGTTGGTTAAAGTGAAAAGGTTGATTCCACCTGAGAATGGTAGTTAACTCCTTTAACTTTTATAAACTGCTACTTCTACATAACATCTTTTTGCAGGCCAGAGCAGAATTGGAGATTTTAAAATTAAAAAAAAAAAGAGAAAAAGAAAGAGTAATGGAGAAAAGCTCATCAGAATCTGGTGATATTTTAAAACTTCTATTTTTTTTAATTAAATTTGAAATTGATGGGTTATGCTCAATAGTTACAATGTTCATTTTTAGTCTTGAACTCTTTCTATTCAATTCTGATTTATGGTACCACGTTGTTGGACTTACCGTGACTGTGAGAATGTGAAATTTGGGTGAAAATAGTTTCAAAACAGGTGTAAAACAAGGAATCCAAACAAAGCCTAGTATTATTGGTAAAATGAAAAGAATAGGAATCAATAATCACGTAGTTTTCAGAAAAATATATTTTCTACTAATATGACAAAAGTAGGATTTCTGCTTCAACTCTGTTTTCATCACTTTGCTGTAACTCTAGGAATTCTTGCTACCATAGCTTGTGAAAATTGGTCATACAGGTAGTGACACCCTTTTAGCTGCAATTTTTCGTAAATTGTTGTATCAGGCAAATACTAAATACTTTGAAAATTTTGCGAAACCTGTGTAGAAAGCCAGTGATGCTGGATACTGATTCAAATAGGGTTTCTTACATGATGTCAGATAACTGGTGAAATTGAAGTTTAAAACAAAGTGAGGAAATATTGTATTTTATATTCCAAGATAATGACATATATTTGGCTTTAAAAAAGCTGGAAATTTGTTGGGTCAGTTGAATCCTTAGACTTTACATTATGCTTGCTTAATTTTTTCCTATTTTGGTGATTGATTTGATACATTGCGCTTTCGATATTGGAATTGGAACACTTTAGATTAGCAATTTACTACCAGGTTTTGGTTTTGGTTCAGCAGGTATATAATAGGAGCCTGTAACGAATTAAATCAAACCGTTTCTTTATTTGTCGAATTCACTTGTACGTTTGGTCCCTCTAACCTTTTGCTCCCTTAACTTATTAGTGCCCTCAATCCTTCCTCTCTGTTTTTTGTTATTGCAGATCCTTGGCTGTTTGGTTCTCTCTGATTCCTGTATTATATTCTAATTCTAGATTTTTAAACTTGTTCAGATCTATTAGATTGCCATCAATTTACTGACCACAAAAGTTATTGGCATTCGGGTGATAATTTGCTTCAAAGTTCAGTTTCCACATCAGTCAATGATTGAATAAGGCCAAGCATCAAGCACTCAAGTCTCAGGATGTTTCGGCTGCAAATATAGTATTTAGAGGAGGAATGAACCCTACTTTCATATAACCTTTTTTCTCTTTCCAATTTATCATACCTTAATGCTCATTTATCTGTGCTGAATTGGTATCTGATCTCCGCTTGCATTGCTTTTCAGTGATTTCAAGTATCAGTCATCAGAACCTAGTAACTGTTGGTGTTTGATGTCATTGTAGCAGTTAGCTACATATAGGCATATATGGCAAGAATGTATTTTGCGTTGTTGCAATTATTGATATATCAATCGAACCTAATTCCTTTTCTAGCGTCTTTTGTTCAGTGTTTATAAGCAGCATATATTGATTAACTGCATGGATGGAAGATAGAATAGCAAGCATTTAAAGGCAGCCAAACATCACAAATTTAATGGTTGAAGGCAGGACTGTGTGTATTCGTCGCAACAAATGCATCAAACTTTCTTTTGCCCTTTATTTTGTGGGCCAACAACATCTAACTTTCGTCCTGCAAAACCTTTTCATCCCTACAATTCTGATTCCCCAATTACTCTTTCCTCGATCCTATCGCTGGGAAAAAGAAGATTCACATTTGTTCCTCTGTTTTCCTTCAATTACCAAAACTTTGGCATTTGACTTTATATTCTATGTTTTCACCTAGGCTAGCTGAAAATTTGAAATGCATCAATAATTTAAAATGCTTTTGGAAAATATTATGGATGCAAGAGCAAGGGAAACCTCCAAAACAAAAGGACCATTGACTTTATTGCCTTTATATTTTTCACGTATTCTGATTTTCATGAAATCCTTATTTCTTAAAAACTAATTTCATATACGCTTGCAACTACAGTAACTGATACGAATTAACATCAAATTTTGCAGGTCAACCTGATATATTATCCGTCAAAAAATTAAGAGTAAATATTTTGAGATAGAAAACAGGAGGATTCCAAAATAAATTTTTGCACTATGAAAGCTGCAATAATAAGCTATCAAGATTTGGTTTCACACACCTTATTTATTATGAACTACATTGTAGCTACAGAAAATTTCATGAATTATCTTGTAATTGCGTAAGCTTTATAGTGCAAATGGCTTATGTGCTTCATATTTTGGACAGAGGAAATAGATTATTTATTACTTTTGTGCAGAAAATCAAAGCTTTTAGTTCTCCAATGTAACAAGAGGGAAGTGATTAAATTTAATTTGAGTTTTCCCACTATTTCAAGTCCAGATTTTATAAACAGAAGGTCAAAGGGCAACGTATACACTAAAAATTCATCAGTTGGGAGAACATTTGTGAAGAGATGTCTCTCCACTAACTCATGTTCAAGCAACCGAGAGCAATATGCCAAAAGCAGTCTATAATCATCTGAGTTTCATATTTATCACCGTTACATTATTGTTTTCTTGAGCAGTTTAGATCTTTAACAGTTTCATCATCCAAAAAATCATTTGTGACAGTTTGAAAATTATTCATAAGATGGACATATTGGGAAGATTCAACTGTCTCTTCCATTATAGAATAAAACAAACGCATACTAAATTGGTCACGAGAAAATATAAGAACTTTAGTCCTTGAACTTATCCATGTATTTGGCCCTTGAGCCAAACTACTTTTGCAGAACTGAGGAAACTGAGATTTCTAGACTAGCTGAGAAAACACAAATTTTCTTGTAGTGAGCCGTCGCCTTCTGCTTTCTCTAGGAGGTATGCGAACACAAAATTCAGGTTAGCATCTAAAGATTGAAATTATACTCAGGAAGCTACTGGACTCTATTTCACGAATACTCAATGATATCCAAACCCAAAACCGAATCAAAGTCATTTTACACCCAAGTTGGTCATTTCCTAGAGCAAATGATCTAGATCCTCCTCCGACATATGTTCTAAGCTAGTAACATCTCTTAATGTTGACGTTGGTGATACAAAT
Organism: Gardenia jasminoides; assembly: GCA_013103745.1. Lineage (NCBI taxonomy): Eukaryota > Viridiplantae > Streptophyta > Magnoliopsida > Gentianales > Rubiaceae > Gardenia > Gardenia jasminoides. The sequence goes on along the minus strand of CM023100.1, from coordinate 22,147,167 downwards.
ACATGCTAGAAGTGTAGAAAATTTATAGTAATAAATTTCACAGATGAGTAAGAGGGCATTTGATGAGCTCTTGAAATATGAATAAAGACTATTTCTAAGGTTTTAATTGCCAATATTTTGCGGAATATTTATTACAGGGACAAGGTAATTTACCTCTAATATACAACAAGAGAAAAGAAGCTTGATAGCAATGTCAAGTTTCTCAAATTAAGAAAAAATCAATTCTAGTAGTTAGATTTGTGACTTGTTAATTTATAGTTAAAGAATACTTTAACCCCTGCTTTGGTGCGTTGGAAATGAATTGAAAAACATTTCCAATTTTTCATTCCATTCTAGTGTTTTGTATGGTCATTTCTCTAGAAAGCCCTTCCTCTAGAAAGTTTATTCCAAATTTTCTTAAAATCCCATTCCTCACAAGAATTTAGGAAAACTCATCCCTACTCTATCCAAGAAATACCTAAATCATAGTCAAGATTACGCTTCTATATTCTATATCTCTATTTCCCTTGTATCTATTTATCTTTCATATATACTAATTTGTCATTTACTTTGTCAAATATTAGGCATATTTTGTGAGTTTAGTTAATAAGTCTACTACTTTTTTACTTAGGAATAATTTTAACTCTATTTAATGACTTTTCTTTCTTTACTTTGAAATAAAATATTCAATTGACATTTTAATATATTTTATATGACAATATTGGATTATATGATAACATTTGTTAATTCAAAGAAACAATAACATGCCAAAATACATTCATATGAAGTTAAAAAAATTTTAAAAAAAGAAAAGAGTAAACCCACTAAACTATCTCAAGGCACAATTACATTTTTCTATTTACAAATAATTCTTAAAACCATTCGTACAAATCAAGGTCAAAGAATTAACGCGTATGAATGACGATTTAACATGCATGAAAAATACAAGGGATTCAATAGATACATGTAATTTAAAATTTTAATTTAGTTACAACCGGTATTCACCTATTGCAATTGCAATACAATTAGTATTCCACCTATTGTAATTGTATACTATTAAGAAGTTATGTTCTCACTTAATAAGTTATTGTGATTTTGCTATTAAAAAAGTTATTAATTAATTAATAATTCATTTATTTCTAAATCAAGATGTGATAATGTTATATATAGACAATTAAGTCAATATAGTAGTATTTTCATTCCACTGAATTTCAATACGATTATATATGCATATTTGGAAAGAGAATTAACATTCCACTGACTTGATTACCAAAAAATGGAATGATAATTTTTTCCCGTCCATTCTAAGAAGAAGTATATAAAAAGCAGCATCTTTCATTATAAACCTTTTCGCTATATCAAACGGGGATAAAGGCCGCATAGAAATCACACAAGATCACATACATTTTGTGGATACCCAAAGACGGCAACGAAACTTCGAACGAGAAAAACAAAATGACTTTCTGTGACTGCTACATGGATCCACGTGCGAATCCATCCATCTTAGAAGCGGATTCACGCGTTGATCCAATTCTGGGAGAGGCCCCATTGGACTCGAGGACCGGTCCTTCCTTTATTTTTTTTGAGCAGATCTAGTTCGGCAATCACAGAGCTCTTTGACTCGATTCCCAAGCTGGATCTGTCTTGGCTTAGACTAAGATTAGGTGGGCAAAACCCGTCGACCCGAACCCTCGACCGACATGACCCGATTCGAAATTTAGGATAGCAGATCCGATTTCTCTCATCTGATCATATTCGGCACCCACAAATATCTGCATATGATATAAAAAATAAAACTCATGGCACCAACCGCAAGTATATTGTATAAATATTAAAAAAATTAGGGGTCAATATATAATTTAATATGTTTTAAGTTTTAGGGATAATTTAGAAACCTCCACTTTTTAGTAATATCACTTGGTTCCCTTAAACTTTGAAAAATCTCACACGCCTCCCTTATTTTAACTTTTGTAACTTTATCACCCCATTTTAGAAAATATCATTTAAAAATTCATTTTGGGTGAGATAAAATATTTCTATTCCCAGTACCCTTTTCTTGTGAACCTTTAGTCTTCATAACAAACCAAGTTAAATCCTTAAAAATTACAATACAGTAATTAGGTTGAAAGGTCTTTTATAATTTTTGAATGATTCAATGGAAAAAAAGTTATAATTAGAACATATTACACTTTGAAAATACCTCAAATAAATTCCTAAATGCATTGTTAATAATTTCTCTCTTTCTACGCCATCAATTTTATTTAATGTTGACATTAAAAAATTCTAAACAATTTACAAATTTCTAAATTCATCCAAAAATATTCTAATAAAGAAAATTACTTTATATTTTTTGAAAATACCTCAATTGAGTTTATAAACAAAATTTAGACATTGTTTTCTAATATTCAATTCATTAGTCTATAAAAAATGCAAAGTTTAAATTTCTTAATTTTTATACCCTAAAAAAAAAACTTTCTTACGGGAATGAAATATTTTTTAAAACTTAAAACATCTTTAAGTAATAATCTTTTATAACTTAAAACACTTATTGATATAATTTATTCTATTATAATTATATTTTCACTGCTTTTGTCTTATTTTCAAGTTTTAAAATAGATCTTCACCTTTAAAAAACAATAGGATAACATAGGGTAATTTTGGCATGAAAACATTTGCTCTCTCCAAATATGAGTTTTTTAATAATATTTTTTGAAATGGGTTAGTAATGTTACAAAAAGTTGAAAATAAGGGAGGTAGATGAGATTTTTCAAAATTGAGGGGTGATATTACTATAAACCTTAGGGGAGGTTTCTAAAATTATCCCTAAGTTTTAACCCTAATTGAAAATCCAAACAGTAATAGTACATTCGATTCTTATTTTCACTCCGCCTCCAACTCCAAATCCCCACATTTTTTCTCTCAAATATGACCGACACCAACCACGTTGAAATTCTAACAAAAGTTCAACCTGTCCTCTCTCTTCAACTTATCAAGTGTAACATGAAAAGACTATTTTAAGGTAATTTATCCTCTACTATCTCTCATTTATTTTCAAACTTTTGATTCAACCTAATGCTCCGAAGTGGTCATTTTTAGATTGGAATTTGTTGGGGGTCAAATCAGAATTTTGTTATTACTATTAGTTTCAGGGACATTTTTATTTTTTAAATTATCATATTAGCGATTCATTTTTATAGACTAGTAGTAGTAGTAGTATAGATTGGATTGGTGTGGTTGTTTGACTTTTCTTCAATTAAACACCTACAATCAAAACTTTCAACTTAAATTGTATTCAAAGTGTAACGAACTTTATTTTGTCTATTACATATTGTAATAATTTGTATTGGATACTTGAGAGTTGAAACTGGTTTGATTGTTGGATGAAATGTGTGATAGAATATTGATGTGTGGACTTTGAAATGTGTTGATTTTGGATTGTTAAATCTTTGACGAAATAAGTTGGATCTTGGATTGTTGAAATGGATTGGTTTTAGACTGTTAAATCTTTAATAAAATGTGGTCATTTATCAATAGAAAATTGAAATTTAGAGGCGGTACCCTATATCCCGAGTTTTGTGGGTACGAGAATCTTCCCCACCTGAACATGGTGGTTAGGTCGAAAATTCTTGACGATAGGTTAGGGTCTGGTCAGTCAAATTCCATTAGCGGCAGTGCCGACCATGCCCACCCCTAACTAGGATCCTGATCTTGGCCACCATTCTTAGACACGACCACTTGGATAATTTGAAACCTCTCCGAGGTTTCATAATATCACTCCTCTCTTGAAGTTTTGAAAATCTACCACCTCCCTTGTCGGTTTGACAATACTATATATTCCTACTCAAGGTCACAAATTGACGTGATAACCTTGCTCTTAATAACTTAACCAAAAATTCAAACCTAAATAAAAATTTTAAACTAAAAAATGTATATTAAGAAAAATAATTACTATCTAATAATAGTTTATATTTGTCTCCATCGAGGTCATACTGAGATATTAAAAGATATTAATAATTTAAATATAATAAAAGTCAATCATTTGGAAGGATTTTGGTGAGTAATTAACATTTTAAAAATTTTCATGTACAGATATAATTAAGAAATTCAAGAAATTTTTTGAAAAATATGTTTTAATACATGATATGGTTTTTATTGAAAACTAAAATGATCTCTTCATATGTGTAAATTTTTGATGGTGTAATTTTTTTCTTGTTTCAGTACAACTAAAATAAATATTTTAAATCAAGGAATTTACACCTTGTAAAAATTTAACTTTAATTTATTTTTCATTGTTATTGTAAATTCCATAAATAGGATAATATAAGGGTAGTATTGGAATAAAAGTTTTATCTTTCTTGCATTTTCTTCAAGGGGCTAAAATGTTACAAAACATGTCAATCAAGGGAGATAAGTGAGATTTTCAAAACCTCAAAGGGAGCTAGTGATATTATGAGAAACCTGGAGGTTTCTAGAAATTATCAAAATTAATATCATATAAGAAATTTTTAGAAAGTTTTGGGACTGCCCCCAACCTGGGCCGGGTCCATCATTGGTTATAAAGTTAGGATGTGTGATTGAATGATGAATTATGTGTAGAATTTCAACGATCATGTATCTACCAAAATTTTAAGAAGACAAAAGAAAATAAATGCAATAATTAACTGGGAGAGAATATTTTATGCTTTTTATTGAAAAGGACACTCTACCTGCAATAATTAATCATCGTAAATTAATGCTGCAAGATACTCTTTTGGATTACAATACAATTATCGATGAAAAAAAAAAAAGATTTCAAGACACTACCATTAAGGCATCGACATTATTCAAACAGAATATAAGAGGATTATGAAAACCTCATTCATTTGAGCTTTGAAGCCATTGAAATTAACACTTTCCCAAGATGAATTTGTTTTTTCGACTTTTTTTATCCTTAAGGATACGACAGGACGTTGACTTTAACCAACTAGTTCCTTAAACCAAGATCAGGTATCTTTTGACCTTTTCCAGTTATGAGATTTTCCTTTTCCCTTTTTTCCACTCTTTTCTGTTTAAAATGTTTGGGTGGAATCGATTTCAACCACCCGCATAGATCAGACTTCGAAGTATATTTTAGAGATGATAGATGCTTATTCTAGAATGCCCATCAATATAGTTTTCACGCATCCCTCTCCCTTATACTTAAAAAAAAAAAACAAAAGGATTCGATACAGATTTTTTTGAGAAGGTAGTTTGAGATAAACTCAAGTCTTGAGGTAAATGGAGAGGCAGGCATTGAAAGTCAACCACGCATGAACATTATTGTTTTGGGGTTATGGTCTAGACCAATTGGGTTGGATCTTGGGAGCAGAAAAGTTTCCTCTGATGCCAGAGCAGATTAGTACTGGCAATTAGCATAACAACTGAGGATTTTCTTTCCCTTGGCAACCTTAAATCAAAACTCCAAGCAAAGCTAGCTATCGTTTCCCTACTCTTTTCATGGGTTCTTCGGCACAGCACAAACTTCCTGTTATTGACTTCACCAAGAAAAACTTAGATCCGGTTCCAATATGGCTATCAACAAGGCAAGCTGTAGTATCCGCCCTGGAAGAGTATGGTTGTTTCATAGCCCTTTATGATAAAGTCTCCTTCGAGCTTCATGAAGCCATTTTTCAAGCATCGGAGGTTATTTGATCTCCGAGCGAAACCAAACTCCTGAACACTTGTCAAAAACCTGCACCTGGCTATATTGGACAAAATCCTCGGATTCCTCTTTATGAAAGTTTTGGCATTGATAATGCCACTACTCTTGATGGAGTTCAAAAGTTCACAACCCTGATGTGGCCTAGCGGAAATGATAGTTTCTGGTATGTATATATGTAAACGATACTTGAGAAAGAAGTCCTTTACTATTGTTGGGTAGAATAGCAATCTGATTAATTTTTTTTTTCCTTTTTGAGGCAGTGAAATTGCATTCTCATACTCAAAGCTTGTGGCTGAATTAGATCAAATGGTAATGAGAATGGTGTCAGAGACCTATGGTGTAGAGAAGAGTTATGAAACACTCCTTGGATCGACATCCTATCTTCTCAGGCTAATGAAGTATCGAGAACCTCAAGAAAATGAAACGCATTTGGGAATTGTTCCCCACACAGACAAGAGCTTCATGTCCATTCTTCAGCAGCATCACGTAAAAGGTCTAGAGATCAAAACCAAGGATGGCGAGTGGTTAAAAATTGATCCATCTCCTTCCTCTTTCATCATCATGGCTGGCGAAGCATTTATGGTAAGTCTCATGTCCCGCGGCAATTCATCTCTGTTCCATGTTCATTTAACATTAACTCCCATAGTGACTAATATGATTCATCATAGGGTAAAGTAGCTAAAAACCCCCTAAACTATTCGCATAGTAAAGTTTTGGTCTGTCATCTATTTTTTTTTTTCCAATAACCCCAATAGGTGTAAAATGGTCCACTTTAGAAAGATGCACTACAATGCACGTTACTAGGAATTCAATTTTTTAGTTAAAAAGTAGATGTGAATAAAAACTTTTATAGTCGAAATATATTAAGGGACTGTTAATCACTGACTTATTATTCATCATATGTACTCCTCACCATAAAAAAACTGATATAAATCGTATGAAGTCGACAATGTGTACAGAGGCCATCTAATATGAGCTATTTTTTAAAAAATTTCTTCTCAAATTTTAGACTCATATATCTATTCAAAATTTCTTGAACAACATGAAAATTTTACAGATTGAAATAGGAAATTTATAATTTGAGTGAATAAAGCTAAATGAAATTAAAAAATTGATAGTTGTCACAAACAAACAAAAAAAAAAAGGGATAACTCCACTTTGCACCCTCAACTTGTACCACTTTCTCATTTTGCAACCTAAACATCTATTTTAGACACTTTGCATCCTAAACTCTTAATTTTGGACTCTTTGCATCCTATACTCTCAAGTTTCTCCCATTTAAATCTAATCAATAATTACATTTGTAAAATTAATTGGATAAAGGTTTGTGAAAATTAATGATAATACCCTGTTTTGTTCTAATTATTATTCATTAATTTTTTTAATTTTAGTGCATTGCCATTGACTTATATGGTCACGATTACTACTATAGTTAGCAAAATTAATGAGATAAAAGATAGTACAAATTAATGATAATGTATTATTTTATTTTTGCTACAATACCTTGGCATCTTTTGACCATTTTTAGAATGTTGTCATTGATTTGTTGGGCCTTTTTTGCCATTAATTTTGCTAAAGTTATTATTGAAAAGACTTAAGAAGGACAAATTGAGAGTTTAGGATGTAAAGCATCCAAAATTGAGAGTTTAGTGTGTAAAATATTAAAAATTAAAGTTTAGGATGTAAAGTGAAAAAGTGATAAAGTTCGGACAAGTAAAGTGGAGTTAGTCCAAAAAATAAAAAGAAAAGAAAAATTCACTTAGGAAATTTGAAAAAATTGATGTTCTACCACGGTCACATTTACACTTTTAGGACTCTTATATCACTCAAGTCATTATTTTTAAGTAGCCTAACAAAAAAAAAAAAAAAGTGAGTATACTTGAGTAAATTTCTAGAAATCTTGTTTGATGTGCTGGGCCTAGGCATGGACTAATGGCAGAATTGAAGCTCCACATCATCGGGTCATAATGCCTGGAAATGCAGAAAGGTATTCGGTCGGCCTATTTTCATTCATCTGGGACTTGTTAGTTCAAGTCCCAGAAGAACTAGTTGACGATGAGCATCCACTGCAATTTAAGCCATTCGATCACCACAAGTTTCATCAGTTCCACACCACTGAGGAGGGAATGCGATCAAAAAGTGCGATTAAATCCTACTGTGGAGTCTGATCAGTTCATTTTATGCCTAAGTTGATGAAATTCTGGTGGTACCGAGAATCGATCTTGAAGGTGAAAAGGGGAAGGTGGAAAAAAATGAGGTGTTGTAACTTTACCAGTTACAATTATTTAATCTTTTTTGAAACCATTATATATTTCGAGTCCTTGAGTCCTTGATACAGAAAAATACGTTTTGTCCTTTTCTTTTAATTGCTGAAAATGAAGTTTTCTACTATGACAAAAATATCACTTTTTTTTTTTGAATGCCGAGGATAGCTTTCCATTATTAAACAAAATTTCTAAATCATTTACTGAATGTGATCTCCTTTATTCTCAATGACCATTAATTTTGACAATTTCTTCCTTCAATTTATATCTCGAGTAAGTACTTATTACCATTAAGAGAACAAATATTTTAGAAAAATATGATCTCAAGAAAGTGCAGGAGAGAAATCTAGTTGTTGTATTTATTCGTTCTCTAGTGCGGCTTGTTTTATTGTATCGGTTCTTGCTTTTTTCAAGTGTGGTACGTACTTTAGTTTATTTGAAAATGTTTTTATCAACTAAGAACAATAGTTTAAAAAAAGAAAAAAGAATGTCCAGGTCCGTTCTCTACAAATATATTTGCCCGGAATATATTTTTACTACAATAGAAATGGTTAAAAAGATATGATATCAATTTTGCTTGATCAAACATGCTAAGTAGTTGTTAACATCACTTAGGTTCTAATTTTCTTTTCTACGCTAATTCATTGGGATCCCAAGTTCGACACACGTGATTTTACTGCTAGTTTCCTTTTTTTTTTTTTTTTGCGTGAGTCATACTGTTAATATTTGGTCACCATAGGGTTGCCAAGTAAAACACAATATATATATCTATCTGTGTGCGTGTCTACCCAAGCACTTGACTCCAAATGCTTCTCATGTACAATCCCTCAATATTCATGTTGTGACCCAACGTGCAAACGAAAACCTACTCTTAGGATAAACAATCTCAAGAAAATAATTCAAAGCATGGAGATGGGAGACACACAATATCTAATATGGTTTGACTCAATAACTAAATTTATGTCCGCATAAACAAAATTAGTTCTATGTTATGAGCGGGAAAAAACTCATATAAGAGCACAATTTGAATTCAAGTCTCAATCTCTATTATCTACAAGGCTACAATTATAAAGAACCATCTCCTCCTCCATATATGAGGTTACATGTCATTTTTGTCTGCTCGCTTCTAAAATACTAAGCCACATATTTATAGATTGAATTACTCGACCAATACTCAAGTAATGAAAGGAAAAATTTGAAACTATTTTTCAAATCTATATAAATTGAAAATTTCTTGACTACTATTCTAGGTAAACAGAGACTATTAAAACTACTGATTTGACAAACAAAATAACAAATTGACTAAAAGAAAAATAAGCCAAATTTCTTGAGAATCTCCACTTTGATGAATTTTCTTTTACCAAACAGCTAACTAATTTACCTTCAATCACCAAATAATCTGATATTCAACTATACTCCCGAATCAGTAGAGTTCTACCACTACTTGATTTAATTTACAGATGAACATATATCGTTAACTTGAATTTAACCTCTAGTTGACTTGTGAGAGATGGCTCAGTTCATGTTCATTTGTAGAATTTTTCTTTTCACCACCATTTGCAACTTGTAGTTCTCAGAGTCTATTGGCACATAAAAATAAATTCCTCCATTCCTTTAAGACACATGCCATACCAACCCAAAAGACTACAACTAGAATCTAAAATCTGCCATGGACGATGTACACACCATGATAGTTTTGAGAATATCTCTACTGGGTTATGTTAAAATTTGACATTAGATGTAACCTTGAATCATTTGCCTAAATTCTCAATCAACTATCCTCCGTTCTTTCTAGCTTTCTATAAGGCTCTGGAACTATAGGCGGTCCAAATAATTTTTGAATGAAATAATGGGTCAAAATGGTAAATTCAAACTATTTGATAACTCGTTACACATCCTTTCCACTGCTTCCCATGGATATGGAATTGGAGGTTTCACATTCGCACTAATCTTTAGAACCTTTGTGTCATCACATTTATTTTGTTATGATTCTAGATATAGGTCATATAGATTCTAAAAGTACCTCCTACTTGACAATAGTATTTTTTCCTAATGGATTTTAGAGGTAGCATCTATCCAACGTGATACTTAACCTCACATAATACTTAGTTTCTACAATCCCTTGAATAGTCAAATTCGTTATAGTGTTGGTTTCAATTCACCCCACACAAAAATTATGTGAGATTCATTATGATACCCACAATAATATCCCAGGTTCATGAATGGCCCAAATAGCTTGTGAGCCAAGCCATAGGCTCAAAGAGATTAACCCAAAATATTTAATAACATATGGGCCCAAGTTTATGTACATATCGTATCCTCTTGTTCCTACCAATTTGACGCCGGTCTGAACTCTTGGACATTGCGGTGGGGCGCAAGCGATTTGACTCATTTCAGCCTCAAAAATATCGAGATCAAGTCGACTCGATTCGTTTCCATATTCGAAGTCGGTTTGAGCCGTTCTCCGATAAGTAAGTTTCCATGAATATATATATATATATATATATATATATATATATATTATTTTTTTATTTTTATTCTAATAGTGAAATTACATATATATCCCTAATATTTTTATTATTTATTAAGAAAAATAATTATTTTATTTATTTTTTTTAAAAAATAAAGTAATTATTTATTTATTTTTTCGAGCTCGAGCCAAACTCGAGTTCGATAAGAAATGAGTCGAGCCGAGCTTGATAAGGCCAAAGCTCGGCTCGACTCGACTCATTTGCAACCCTAATCGCAGGTCTCCTATTCGCTGTGGCTGGTCAGTCACCACCAAGGGCAAATTTAGCGAGACGGGGGCCCAAATATTAGACATATTTATTTTGCCCCCATGGAAGATTGAAAGATGTTAAAGATGTTTTTAAGAAATTTAAATTTTTGTTCTTGTTAGTTTTACAAAAAAATTGGATTTGCTAATAAGAAAATTAAAAATATTTAGAGATGTTCTTCAAAAATTTAAACTTTTATCCAAAAGCAAATTTGGGGATTTTTGTATAATATGGAAGGTTAAATCATTTAGTTATTCACTGTTATTTTTTTGGTAAAACTATCCAATCTCAAAGATTGTTTAAATTACTTTTGTTACGGTTAATTTACTTGCGTGGAAGAGTATGTTTTCAAGGACTAAACATAACCAATAAAAGCACATTATTTGGTTCAACCCATATCTGCAAGTTTCAAAAAAAATTAAATAATTAAAAAATCCAAGAAAAGAATCAAAACTGTATAGAAGGTTTAGGGTAAAAACACCTTGTTAGGTGTATATAGACATAGATATCTTACAATTTTTATTTGGAGATTGACTTGTATAAAACTTGGTTGCACCCTTTCTTTCAAAAAAAAAAAAAAAAAGGTCCTTATAAATTACGGTCCACAACTAAATGGTTATACTCATCGGGAAATGATAATAAAGTGATGCTATGAATAATAAAGTGGGCAAAAATCGGTGAAAAGAATAAAAGAATATTCCATTGCAGGGCTATTTTCAAAAGTGACCAAATTCTATTAGTGCTTTCCATTGAAGCGACAAGGAGACGAGAAACTATGATTCCATTCAAGATTATATCGCTGTAAAGCAAATTTAGCAATGAAGGGTAGAAAATATCTTCTTCTCCTTTTCTATGATGAAAAACTAACCAGGCGAAAAGTCCATTCAGGGCATGAGTTACAAGTTATTAATGCAAAATGCATGTTAAAGGAATCGCAGTGGAGATGCAAATTTTGGCCATATGCATGGACATGACATTTCTGTTTCCACGAGACAAACAAAGATAAGATAACAATTTATTGCGGCCATCCATTTAAACTTCCCGCTAAGTTCATTTTGTGAACAATTTATTGCGGCCATCGTTTTAAACTTACCACTAAGTTCATTTTGTGTCATCAACAATGTCTTAAAACGCTTACCAAAATGAGAACATATTCCAAATTCATATGCATTCTTCCATGTATCAAATAGGGATTGATTGTGCCAACAAAATTGGAGATTACAATTTAACTGGACTCCAAACCCTTAAGGCTATGAATATATAGAGGATTTTGTAACATTGCCAACACATTAGACCCAACAGTGTAGAATTTTCAAAGTCATTCTTTAAATGAAGATGCAGAAAGCAAACATCTTATCTTCATCAACTCTTTCTCTGTCAATTGGGTTTTTGTTACTTGCTTATTCTTCTATGTGGTTATGGAAACATCAACAGCCGATTCACATGTTTATATCGTATTCACCGGGCAATCTAGAGATCGAAGCCCTTGGGACTATGCTGTTCAAATTCTATCTAATGTCCTTGGCAGGAAGTTTTTTTTTTTTGGGTCCTATTTCTATCAGTTACTTAAATTAGAAAAAAGGAAGAAGAAGAAGAGAGTTGCATTCATTAAACATATGAAAACTTAAGTTCATTCTCAAACTTCTGAATTTTGTGGACGTAGCACCATTCGCTTAAAAATCTCGAAACTACTTAATGCACGTAGGCAAGTATTTATATATATTTCTTTCATCCTACTTCTACTAGCCACTTCAATCAAAAAAGGTAGTGGAAAAAAGTTGCTTTTATTGAAACATATAAAAACTAAGGTTACTGAACATTATAATTCTTTTCATACATCTGAATTTTGTGTAAAAATCACCATTTATTTAAGCATCTCAAACTCACATTCCTTTGAAACAATGTTCATGTACTGACGAGTAATGTTGATAATTTGGCCTATTAATTATGATCTATCCGAGTAGGTGGCACCGTGGTAGACAAAAGCTTTTTGTGATAATTAAATATCTGAAGAATAATAAAGATACGAACTAACAGACTCTCAGCTTGCTGCAACTACAAATGCCAAGGCACAAAAGTCATGCCAATATACCAACAAAGTATGTCGATGTACTATTTTACAAACACTCTTTAAAGAGTTGTTTGATGTGTGCTCTAGCTACACAGAAGGTAGAACTATTTGGAAGCTCTGATAACAAAGTTTACTACCAAAAATGCAACCAAAAAAAATTGTTGTAGGAAAGTGCTACCAGTGGTAGATTCTGACAACAAGGAAATAAAGGCTCACATCACAGAGTACAGAATGTTACTCGAGAATTTAAAAGTGAAGACATCAGTTTGCTTGAAAAACTTGCTGCAGGTATGCTAATTGAAAAGTTGCTTGAATCATGGACTGACTATAAAAAATAACTTGAAGCACAAGAAGAAGAATTACACCATTGAGGAACTTGTGAAACACATTATCATTGAAGATTCCAATAGGACGGAGTTAAGAGTTAACAAAACTAAAGAGATGGCCCTCAAAGTTAATCTGGTCTAAAGCAATAATAAGAGGTATGCCAACAAATCCCAAAATCACAAGCCCAAATAATCCCAACTTCAAGAAAAAAGAGAGGCAATTGCTATGTTTGTAGAAAACTGAGACACCATGTTGCTCAGTGTAGGCACAAAAAGAAAGATGACAAAGCAAATGTTGATTTTCCTAAGGTTAATTTAGCTAAACGAGATGAAATAATTGCTGCAATCATCTCTCAAGTGAATATTGCAGCCAATGTAAAAGAATGGGTAGTAGACTCCAGGGCCATTCAACACATATAAGCAAATTGAGAAACATTTATCTCCTATACTCCACTCGGGGATGATGAGGAGGTAGTCTATTTTGGAAACTCACGAATGACTAAAGTTTGGGTAAGGGCAAAGTACTCTTGAAACTCAATTAGGAAAAACTTTGGCCCTTAATAATGTGCTGCATATGCTGAGCATTGAGCCAAATCTAGGGTGAAGGTGTCAGTTGAATCCAACAAAATTGTAATGACTAAAAATAATGTATTTTTGGGTAAAGGCTATTGTAACCAGGGGTTCTTTATACTTGACATTTCTTGTGTGATTAATGAAAATGCATCTTTTTCTGCTTATATTGTTGATTAAATTTCTTTATGGCATGCTAAATTGGGACATATTAATATTAGTTATATAAAGAAAATGTGATAATGTGGCTTAATTTCTGGCATTAATGATAACATGAATAAATGTGAAATATGTGTAGAAACTAAAATAGCAAAGAAAAATTGTGTAGTTGCCAAAAGAGAAACTGAATTATTAAGTTTAATTCATGTAGATTTAGGTGATTTGAAACAAATTATGACTAGAAGTGGTAAAAGATATTATGTTACTTTTATAGATGATTATTCTAGATACACAAATCTTTACTTAGAAATAAAGATGATACTCAAAATGTTTTTTAATCCTATAAGTTTGAGATAGAAAATCAACTTAATAAGAAGATAAAAAGAACTAGATCTGATAGAGGAGGTGAATATTTAGCCCTGAATAACTTTTATGAACATGAAGGCATAATAGATGAAATAATACCTCCTTATTCTTCAAAATCTAATGGGATAGTTGAAAGAAAAAATATAACTCTAAAGGAAATAATGAACTCCATGTTAGTTAGTTCTCATGCTTTTAATAATTTGTGGGGAGAAAATATATTATTTGCATGTCATTTACAAAATAAGATTCCATATAAAAGAACTGGTAAAATACCTTATGAGTTATCGAATTTGAAATATTTAAAAGTGTGAGGATGTATTGCTAAAGTATTATTGACTGAACCTAAAAAAAAAAATTAGGTTTTAAAACGTTTGGTTGCGTCTTTATTGGATATGAGCATAGTGCTCTATATAGATTTTTGTTTTAAGAAGTGACGTGCTTGATTATAATATAAAATTATTGAGATAAAGAATGCTACGTTCTTTGAACGTAGTTTCCCACTATCTAATAAAATTTCTCATGAATTTGTTAAAATAAATAGAGAAATTATCTCCAATAAGGAGTTTAAAAAAAAAGAAAAGAAAAGGCTGAGAAAAGAATTTTCTTTTGAAAATGATTTTCAAATTTTTCTTGTAGATAATGATCTTTTAAATTATTTTGATGCTGTTTCTTCTTGTAATGGCAAATTTTGGAAAGAAGTAATTGAAATTGAAATTCTATTATGAAAAATAAAATCTAGACTTTGGTAGATTTACTACCTAGTTAAAAACCTATTAGTTGTAAATGGATTTTGAAAAGAAAATATTATCCTGATGGCTCTATAGATAAATACGAAACTCATTTAGTACTTTTTCAAAAATAGAATATTAACTATTTTTACACATTCACACCAGTAACTAGAATTTCCTTCATTTGTGTTTATTTACTTTGACTTCTATCCATAAACTCATTAGATGCATGTCAAAATAATATTTTAAATAGTGAGTTAGAAAAAAACATTTATATGATTCAACCTGAAGGATGTGTTATATCTGGACAAGAAAATAAGATTTGTAAATTAGTTAAATATCTTTATGCTCTAAAACAAGTTCCTAAACAGTGACATGAGAAATTTGATCAAATTTTAATAAGAGACGGATTTTTGTCTATAAAAATGGATAAATGTGTATATGTTAAAGTTGTAAATGATCAATATGTGATAATTAGTTTATATGTGGATGGCATACTCATATTTGGTACAAGTTTAAGTGTTGTTAGTAGTACTAAATATTTTTGTTCTTCTAACTTTGGTATGAAAGATTTGGGTGAAGAGAAAACGATATTGGGTATTAAAGTCATAAGGAGAGATGATGATATTATTTTACCATAAGAATATTATACAGAGAGACTTCTTAGGTTGTCTAAAAATTTTAATGTAATACCTGTCAGTACTCTTTATGATGTTAGCACTTAATTAAAGAAAAATAATGGTAACCCAACTGTTCACTCTAGATATGCTCAGATTATTGGGAGATTGATGCATTTAATGAACTTCACAAGACCTGAAATAACTTATGCTCTATGTAGAATGAGTAGATATACTCACAACAATTATCAGCATTGGTTTGTAGTAGTCAGACTAATGAAATATTTGAAAGATACTGTGAATTATACTATTTTGTATTGTCGATTTTCCACTATTTCGGAGGGTTACAATGATGTTAATTGGATCTTGATTCAAATGAGATAAAATCTAGTAGTGGTTATGTGTTCACCCTTGATGATGGTGCAATAGTATGGAAATCAGCTAGGTAGAGAATCATTGCAAGATCAACTATGAAATTAGAGTCTATAGCTCTAGAACTGGCTAATTCTGAGGCTGATTAGCTGAGAAATTTCTTAGCCAATATTTCTTTAACTAAGGGTATGTTACCTCTTGCATCCATACATTGTGATTGTCAAGAAAACTATTGCTAAAAATAAATCCTATAATTATAAAAGTTGACACATGAAATTGAGACATGATGTCATAAAGCAACTGCTTAGAGATTTTTATTGATTATGTGAAGTCAAAGTTGAACTTGGCTGATCCTTTGACTAAACCTATTGGAAGAAAGTCAATACTTCAAATTACAAGGGAAATGGGATTTAGGTCAACAAATTATCAATAGAGACGGTAATCCAACCTATGTGATTGTATATGTAACAGCCTCAAAAATTTATTTTGATATTATTACAACTTAATATTTTTAAATCATGTTATTATTATTATTAATTCGTTTAATTATTTTAAAATTATTTTTAAACGAAGGTTTAGAAAATTTAAATGAAAATTCAATTTATTTATTTATTTATTTGTTTAATTTATTTCATTTTGAGAAAAACTTAATTTAGCTCTATATTAATTTTTCAGGTAGATTTTCAACATTCCATTCATCTTATTTTAAAATTTGCTCTTTTCGTATCAATTATACAGAAAATGAGAAAAACACATTTTTCGAGGTAGAAATTCGGGCAACGAGTTAAGTTGTACTGGAAGGTAAGGATGATCACCCGCAAGTTAGAAATGTTATTCAGTGAATAGAGGTGAATTAAAAAGAGTGATTATAATTAGGGACTTGTGATTTTAGTTTAAGTTGTTTTAACCCTCTCGAGTTAGAATTTTGTTTAGCCATTGTTTCATCCACTTAATTCACCCTAATTCATTCTCAATTTATTCCTTCTCATTTCTCTCTCCTAACCAAGATTAATCCTTTAATCCTTAGCGAAATGAGATAATTATTTTCCCTCCAAAAAATTGTTAGCCAAAAATCACTATTCCTAAGTTGACTTTGGAGCCACAAGACAAGCCTTATGTCTTGTCTTCCTTTTCTTCCATTAATTCCCTCAAACAAGCACCCAACACATTTCTCTCATCCTCTCTCCTTGGCCGAACCACCCCTTCCCTTTTCCCCTTATAGTTTCATCAATTTCTTCCACCAAATTCATCTCTCAAACCACCTTCAAACTTCCATTAATCTTGGCCTAAGCTTGGGATTACGGTGAGGAGCATTGAAGAGGAGTTCTTGGAGGTTGAGGCTAGCAATCTTGGAGGAAATTTGTTAAGCTTCTTAGAAGAGGTAAGGTTCTAAAGCTTCCATTTTTGTCTATTGATTTCAATTCCAAGCATGAAAAGTTAGGTTTGGGTGGTTGATAGGTTCTTAGAACCTTGAATGGATGATGATTATGTTGTTTGAAGTGCTAAGCTTATCATGGTGTAATTTGATGATTATGGAGAATTTGTGGGCTCTTGGAATTCCCACTATATATGTGTATTTGTTCATGAGTTGGTTAAATGGTGTTATATATGTGCATTATGTTTGATTTTGGTTGCTAAAAGTTGGAAGAAAACCTCAAGGAAAAACAGGCTAGAGAAAGGATAAAATTGGGGGTGAAATTTTCTGTTTTTCTTCTTAATTTTTATGGCTGATATTTGGCAAGTTTAAAGGCCTAATTTGAGGCTTAAATGTTGAAGGCTAGGGTGTTGGATTGTCTCACACCAATTTCCTTAAAGATGGAACAAAATTGATGATCATTGGATTTAGGGCAAAACTGGAAAATGGGGGCAGCATGCTGCCCGATTTCATGGAAATGTTTTGTGTTAATTTTTGATGAAAGTTGTGATCATTTTTGGTCATCATTAGGTTAAGAAAGATCAATACCCGCTTAGGTTCGAATTTGAGGCCAAACGGAAGTGTTTAGATGTGTTAAAAATGAGGATAAGAAAAGGAAGTAAAATTTGCAGGTTTGATCATATGCGAACCAGTCCACTTTAGGCGTGTAGAAAACTGCCTTCCCAATCGAATTTTAAGTTGCATTTTGGTATGGACCTAGACTATATATGGAAGTATTAGTGTACCAAATTTGGTGGTTTTTGACCAAGAATTCGTCACTCAAATAGAGCCTAGAAGTATGCCCTGCAAAACTGGAAAACAGAAATTTCAGATTTGTGAACCTGCACTGTTTGGACTACTGTAATTTCTTGCTCAAGTATCGGAATTGAGTTCTGTTGGTGGCGTTTGAAACTACTTACATAGGTCTATAAACCGTGAAAATATGAGAGGCCAATTCATTTTTTGTAATTTTTGGTAAATTTTCAAAGTGGTCTGGTTGGACAGCCTCCTATGTCCTGTTTTGTTACTATAGCAGTTTGTTAAATTAAAATCTGGGCCAATTCTGTCCAGAATTTTAACTGGGTGTCTTCTACAAAGCTTTATAACTTTAAAAGAGGTTTCCAACGGTACCAATCTTGCAAAATTTGGACTTATATAATTCAAGTTACGATTTTTTAAAGATTTCAGCTCAAAAGGGAATTTCATTGAACTTGACTTGAGTCTCATTGAGACATTTTTAAAGACATCTATCAAATATTTCTTTAGTGATTTGAATTAAAATACTCGTATTTGTCTCAGGTGATCGAGAAGATTCTGGAAAACCCAATTGATCTTGAGTGCTTTTGCCTTGGACTTTTGATTTCGGTGAGTGTCAAGTGCATGATTTGTTGAATTACCTGATATGTTTAATTGAATGAAACCTGTTGAGGCGAGAGTGTACTTTATCGCGCTCGTCCTCTTTTACTTGTCTTGCATGCACATGAATGTTATTTGACTTGACTGGAACTGTACTTGACTTGACTGTAACAGAGTGTCAATTGGAATAATCCATCGACTTAAAAAGTGATAAATGGGGACGCCCAAACCTATTGGGGATCCTTGGGACCCGAGCCGGCAAGGGCTTGGTCGGGAAGCTTGGTGAACCTTAGGTACTGTTCTTTGAGCTTGACCTATTGGAGAGGTCTTGCTTGGTATTGCTCGTTGTAGCGTTACCTTTTAAACCTACCTGTTTGGTTTCGGACCCGAGAGGGTGAACTGTTGGACGGAGGTTGTATTAAGTGGAGTTTCTACGGACTTTACCTGTGTTAAGTTGACGGAGAGTCAACGCTTGATGGAATGGACTCAACCGCTAACATGGAATTTGGCTCCTGAGAGCCTTGTATCCCTACCTGTTATTGTGTATTTTTCCTATATGAACTGCTCACGGTGCTTTGCAAATTCACCCGTAGAGATAGAGGCTCGAAGAGGGTTCTCCGAACCCAACTCCAAGACTCTTGTCTAATGTGAGCCCTCGAATAGTGATTCCTTGAGAATATAATCTCCTGGTGAAAATTGCAATAGTACAAGTGAATGTTTGATTTACATGCTTTTATATCTGAATTTACTGGCTTTCTTACTTACTTGATTACGTGCTTGCATGTTTCTCCTTGGCCTCACTGAGCGTTAGCTCACCCCAATTTGTTTTCCTTAACAGGTCTTGAAGTGGGGAACGTAGATCGAGGATCTAGTTACTTTGTTAGGATTTTCATAATTTTGTATAGGCTTAATATTAAATTGTGAAGTTAAAGATTTATTGTACCTGGAATTGATGTTATTGGAGTTTTAACAGACATTATTGAGGATTTACTTTTGTAAGTTAACTATCATTTATTGTTGGATCTCAATTAAGGCTTTAGGAACGAAGGCATGTATTATTATTTTAGAGATCTTGAAGTGTGATTATTTGAAATCTATAATATGATTGAGGGTTTGTAGTGAGTCCCCGAGAGAGTTCAGCGATACCCTTGGGTTCAGCCTTAGGAGAGGTGGGGTGTGGTAATGAGCCTAGGTTTAAGATCTACTTGGGATAATTTAAGGATATCGTTCTTGAATATAGAGTTGAGATAGCCATACGTATGTCTACGGTTTTGCATCTCTCGAAATAGATGAGCTGTAATGGGATCTCTCAGATAGGTAAATAAGCAAAAGATAGGATTCGAATTCCCGAGTTCATAAAAGTCCTTATATTGGATTTCAAAGAGTTGAGCTTTAAATGGTTAGAGCTCCATTGTGATTAAATATTAACCTGGCGATTTTGGTTTCCTTAGCAGGTTAAATTCGGGAGTAAAAGGAATTAGTGACATGGCGAACTTGGAGGATATTATTTAACCTTTGATTCTCAATATTGAAGGCCCTTTCAAAGTCTAACTTCTTCAGATGTTCAAAATGCTATCTGATTTCTCATTTTGAATATTCATTCTTTGTTCACAGTTCAATTCTTTCATAGGATCAAAATAGTTATCTTTTTTTTCATTTTGAATATTAATGATTTGTTCATTCTCAGAAAGGAGTATAACAGAGTTATTGGAATGCGGAGTAGCAGCCCCTGACAATGCAATCCTTTGCCTTTGTCTAGAAGGCTGAAAGGCACAATGGGCAGAAGAAGATATATCTTCCTGTCCCTTTGTTTTTCTAGCTTTAGATCGCTTACGAGCTGTCCTATGGCCATGCCTATCATTGGATGAAAAGTCTGCAATGCAGACAATCAAAAGGGCTAATTTGTACAGGCAGTGCAAGTACACAATGACTATATTTCAGGACATCGATATAAGGAACAAAGGTACAAATAGAAAGCTGGTTTTGAAAAAAACCATGGGCCTATATGTACCTCTATGAGAAATAGCAAATGGTTTAGGATCTAGCAGGCCAACAAAAGAAGGAACAGGAGACAAATCACCAACGGCAGCAGATAAACTGCTGGACACAAATGCGAAAACATCCTTAACAAAATTAGCCCCAACAGTAGCTGAACAAGAAGATGAGCTTTTCAAAACACGAGCATTTCTAGAAATGCTATTCTGATCATCATGTGCGTTACCATCAGCACGATGACAGATATTAGGAAAGCACACACCAGTCTCCATATGACCAAATGGCACACTACGAACATTAGAGCAAGGTTTTTTTTTTTCAACCCTAGCTTCACAGTGACGATGCAAAAGCTGATCCTTCTCATTTTGCTGCATTTCTGCATATCGCTTCCGGCGCATAGCATTTTTATCCATCCGGCTAAAGAGGATAATAAAAATTTAAAATAGATTCTCCATACTAGCAGCAACAACACAACCATCAAAAAAAGACAAAGACAAAGAGAAAGAGAGAGAGAGGCAGGAGGTAGTTCATTCAAACGAATAATTCTACAACATGCCATTCTCTGAAATGAAGAATATCTAGACAGACAACAAATATTTAAATAGAATAAACAAAAAGCATAGGGGAGGGGAAAACCTTACAAGTAACAGGGCATATGCATATAACCGCATCCAATGTAACAGTAAAAAACAGAAAAAAAAAATTGCAAGAAGAACGACAAGGATAACAGGGAAAATAGAGGTATCACATGAGCCACAAAAAAAGTGAAAGCAGGAAAAATGATGAGGGAAAAGAACTCATGATTTAATTACAGAAGGAGGAAAAAATGCAGCAAAGGAGAAAAACAAACTAACCTGTAGGAAGCTGATCCAGCTGCAACACATAATGCCAAATGAACAAGGAATAATGTTTATCACAAGAGGTGAACGAGGAAAGCAAGAAGCAAGCCTACACATAAAGCACACCATAACCATGCAAAATTAAAGACAACAAGAAAACCAGAGGAAAGCAAAAAATATAAAAAGAAAACATAAAGGAAAAGGTGGGAAATTTAAAATAAGCTTACCCATCAGAAGAAATAGCACAGTTCACCCACACAGTGAAGACAAAATGAAAAAAGCAAGACAAAAATTAGGGCATAATCTGTTGTAGATATTGTATTTCAAAAGACTTTGTCCCACATTGGAAAATCAAGGAGATCTTTAAACACTTTATATTGTCTAACTCTCCATTGGGCTTGTGATGAGTTGAGAGTTAGCATGGGCTCGCGCGCATGAGGGGAAGTTGAATTAGGCTAATTCAGTTCAAACAATCAGATTTCTCCCCCTTGTGCGTGGGTTAAATGCGGCCCACCTTGGTTTTGCTGCTTTTGTCAATCAATCATCATAAAA
Source organism: Gardenia jasminoides (assembly GCA_013103745.1). Classification (NCBI taxonomy): domain Eukaryota; kingdom Viridiplantae; phylum Streptophyta; class Magnoliopsida; order Gentianales; family Rubiaceae; genus Gardenia; species Gardenia jasminoides. The sequence continues at coordinate 22,125,102 of CM023100.1, read as the reverse complement.
GCTTTGACTGAAACGTTAGAAGTGTTGCATTATTTTCCATAAAAGCTTTGACTGAAAATTCACGTTACCTAAAATCGTGCAACGTTAACGTTTCTTTTCTAAAACGTGCAACGGCTTTATAGTATTAAATCTGACAGATTACTTTCCTAATGTTTTCATCCTAAAATCATGCCATGATTTTATTGCATTAAATTTTTACCTTTTATGTCACAGAAACGTTACCTTTTTTATTCTACAGAATAATTACAGCAATCAATGATCCAGCGGATCTTTTGTTAAACCTTTCCTATAAATACCTGCCTTCCTTCTCAGTAGCAGATGTACCTTCTATCTGATCTCTCTTCCTTTCCTACTTTCTCTCTTCACTTTTCTTACTCTCTCGTTTCTCTGTTGGATATACTAATAGATTTGCTAGTAATTTCCTTCTTGATAAAAGAAGATGGCTTATTTAATTCTGAGGAAACATTTCAATATCCCGAAATAGTTTCTTAGAACAGTGCTACCTAGTACGACTCAAGCGTGTTCTTACCTTCCTTTTATTCCTGTTATTCTTGTTAGCATTGCTCGGAAGTATTTTTCCAACAATCTAAAAAATTATGGCCACCGACAATGTTAACACCTCGCAACAATCAACTTCATCAGTTGCAGTCGCCGTGCCATTCGCCAAGCCATTTCCAAACGTATCCAAAATTGAAATTTTCGCTAATGAAAATTTCAAAAGATGGCAAGAACATGTGTACTCTCTTCTCGACATTCATGGAGTAGCCTACGCACTTACCGAATCCCAATCTTCTGCAACAAAGGATGTCAAGACCCAAGAAACATGGCAATATGCCAATAAAGTATGTCGACATACTATTTTGCAAACCCTCTCTAATGAATTATTTGATGCCTACTGTAGCTGCAAAGAAGCCAAGGCTATTTGGGAAGCTTTGGTAACAAAGTTCACTGCCGAAGACGCAACCAAGCAAAAATTTGTCGTTGAAAAATACAACCAATGGCAAATGACTGATGACATGGAGATAAAAAATCAAATCACGGAGTATCAAATGCTACTAGAGGACTTGAAAAATGAAGGCATCAAACTACCCGAGAAATTTGCTACGGGCATGCTAATTGAAAAGCTACCCGAGTCATGGGCTGATTACAAAAATAACTTGAAGCACAAGGAGAAAAATTATACTATGGATGAGCTCGTGAAACACATTCTCATTGAGGATTCAAGCAAAAGGGAGTTAAAAGTTGCCAAAGCAAAGAAGATGGCTTTCAAAGCAAATCTAGTACAAAGTAACAATAAAAGGTACGCCAGTAAGTCCCAAAGTAACAAGTTTAGGAATCACAACTATAAATCAAAGAATTCCAACTTTAAAAAGAAAGGCAATTCCTATAGTTGCGGAAAATCAGGGCACCATACTGCTCAGTGCAGATATAATAAAGGTGACAAAGTAACTGGTAATCCTCCTAAGGCTAATTTAGTCGAAGGAGATGAAATAATTGTTGCAGTCATCTCACAAGCAAATATTGCAGCCAATGTAAAAGAGTGGGTGGTAGACTCTGGAGCTACTCGACACATATGTGCAAATCGAGAAGCTTTTTCCTCCTATACTCCAATAGGGGAGGATAAAGAGGTGGTCTACCTTAGAGACTCACAGACTGCTAAAGTCCTTGGAAAGGGCAAAGTGTTCTTGAAACTTATTTCAGGAAAGACTTTGGCTCTTAATGATGTGCTGCATGTGCCTAATATTCGGGCAAATCTGGTTTCTGTAGCATTGTTGGGAAAAGTTGGGGTGAAAGTATCATTCGAATCGGATAAGATTATAATGACCAGAAATAATGTGTTTGTAGGGAAAGGCTATTGTAACCAGGGACTCTTTGTACTTAACATGTCCAATGTGATCAATGAAAATGCTTCTTCTTCTGCTTATATTGTTGATTCAATTTATTTATGGCATGCAAGATTAGGACATGTGAATGTAAGTTATATAAAGAAAATGCAATCACTTGGTTTATTTTTTGGTATTAATAATGACAACATGGACAAATGTGAAATATGTGCAGAAAGTAAAATAACAAGAAAAGTTGTATAACTGTTCAGAGAGAAACTGAATTATCAAGTTTAATTCACACGGATTTAGGTGATTTAAAACAAACTAGGACAAGAGGTGGTAAAAGATATTATGTTACTTTTATAGATGATTATTCTAGATATACTAAACTTTATTTATTTAGAAATAAAGATAATACTTATAATGCATTTTTATCTTATAAGTTTGAAGTAGAAAATCAACTTAATAAGAAGATAAAAAGAATTAGATCTGATAGAGGAGGTGAATATTTATCTATGGATAATTTTTGTGAACAAGAAGGCATAATACATGAAGTAACACCACCTTATTCACCAGAATCTAATGGAGTAGTTGAACGGAAAAATAGAACACTAAAAGAAATGATGAATTCCATGTTAGTTAGTTCACATGCTCCTAATAATTTATGCGGAGAAGCTATATTATCTGCATGTCACTTACAAAATAGAATTCCTCATAAAAGGACTGGCAAAACACCTTATGAATTATGAAAAAATTATAAACCAAATCTGAAATATTTAAAAGTATGGAGATGTCTTGCTAAAGTTTTATTGCCTGAACCTAAGAAAAGAAAAATAAGTTCTAAAACTTCTGATTGTATGTTTATCGGATATGCTGAACATAGTGCTGCATATAGATTTCTTGTTTTAAGAAGTTATGTGCTTGATTGTAAAACAATTATTGAGACAAAAAACGCTGAATTCTTTGAACACATTTTCCCACTGTCTAATAAAATTTCTCATGCACCTGTAGAAATAAATAAAGAGATAATTCCTAATGAGGAATTAAGAAGGAGTAAAAGATCAAGAAAAGAATTTTCATTTGGAAATGATTTTCAAACTTTTCTTGTTGACAATGATCCTTTAATTCTGATGCTATTTCTTCTTCGAATTCTAAATCTTGAAAAGAAGCAATTAAAGTTGAAATCGATTCTATTATGAAAAATAAAACTTGGATTTTAGTAGATTTACCTCCGGGTGTGAAACCTATTGGTTGCAAATGATTTTTTAAAAGAAAATATAATCCTAATGGCTCTATAGATAAATACAAAGCCTGTTTAGTAGCTAAAGGATTTTCTCAAAAATAAAATATTGACTATTTTGACACATTTGCACCAGTAACAGGAATTTCTTCTATTCGTATTTTATTTTCTTTAACTTCTATTCATAAACTTTTTGTACATTAAATGGATGTCAAAACAGCTTTTTTAAATGGTGATTTAGAAGAAGAAATTTATATGTTTCAACTTGAGCGATGTATTGTATCTGGACAAGAAAATAAAGTTTATAAATTAATTAAATCACTTTATGGCCTAAAACAAGCTCCTAAACAGTGGCATGAGAAATTTGATCAAGTATTGATAAATGACGGATTTTTATCTGTTGAAGTGGATAAATGTGTATATGTTAAAGTTGTAGACAATGAATATGTGATAATTAGTTTGTATGTGGATGACATGCTTATATTTGGTACAAATTTAAATATTATCAATAGTACTAAGCATTTTTTATCATCTAGTTTTGATATGAAAGATTTGGATGAAGCAAAAATGATATTGGGTGTTAAAATCATAAGGAGAAACAATAGTATAATGTTGTCACAAGAACATTATACAGAGAGACTTCTTAAGAAGTTTGAAAATTATGATGTGACACCTGTAAGCACTCCTTATGATGCTAACACTCAATTAAAGAAAAATAATGGTGACCCAGCTGCTCAATCTAAATATGCTCAGATTATTGGGAGTTTGATGCATTTGATGAATTTTACTAGACCTGATATAGCTTATGCTGTATGTAGACTGAGTAGATATACCCACAATCCCAATTGTGAGCATTGGTTTGCATTAGTCAGACTGATGAAATATTTGAGAGGTACCATAAATTTTGGTATCTTGTATAGTGGATTTCCCACTGTATTAGAGGGTTACAGTGATGCTAATTGGATCTCTGATTCAAATGATACAAAATCCACTAGTGATTATGTGTTCACCCTCGGTGGTGGTGCAGTAGCTTGGAAATCAGCCAGACAAACAATCATTGCTAGATCAACTATGGAATTAGAGTTTATAGCTCTAGAATTGACTGGTACTGATGCTGATTGGCTAAGGAATTTCTTAGCTAATATTCCTTCAACTAAGGATATGTTGTCTCCGGTATCTATACATTGTGATTGTCAAGCGGCTATTGCTATTGTCAAAAATAAATCTTTTAATTGTAAAAGCCGACACATGAGATTGAGACATGATGTCGTAAAGCAGCTGCTTAGAGATGGAATTATTTCCATTGATTTCATGAAGTCAGAATTGAGTTTGGCCGATTTTCTGACTAAACCTGTAGGAAGAAAATTAATTCTTCAAACTACAAGGGAAATGGGATTTGGGCCAATGGTTGTCAATAAAGATGATAACCCAACCTATGTGATTGGTGATCCCATGAAATAGGTTCATATGGGTAATAACAAGTCGATATTGACTGTAAAACACTTGAAATTTAAAATCCCTTTGAGATAAGTGCTTTGACTGCTAGTATTTGTAAGGTTGAGTTTAAATACTCTTAATGAATTTATATTCCCTTAGGGAGGTGTATTTTGAGGAGTATACAATTGATAAATTTACCTATATGAGAGTGGAGTGGGGCCGCTCCTATAAGATTTTTTGGCCAAATTTTTAGAGCTCTTATGAACAGCCAGGCAGGCACACGGCCTAAATGCGCAAAATCGCATTGAACAGCAAATTATGGGTTACAATGTGATTGGTAAGATCTCTGTCATATAATAAGAATTATAGGTTCATAGAAATACATATTTCACCAATAATTTTGTAGGACATATCTTAGCAGTCTAAGTTTGGTTCATAGTCCAAAAGACACCAAACTGAGTACGTTGAACTCAAATATATCCAGCAAAATTTCCTTCCTCTGTTACTCTTCTGTCCAAAATCTTTTGAAATAGGTGGGAGATTGTTGTAGATATTGTATTTCAAAAGACTTTGTCCCACATTGGAAAATCAAAGAGATCTTTAAATACTTTATATTGTCTAACTCTCCATTGGGCTTGTGATGAGTTGAGAGTTAGTATGGGCTCGCGCGCATGAGGGGAAGTTGAATTGGGCTAATTCAATTCAAACGGTCAGATTTCCCCCTCTGCGCATGGGTTAAACGCGGCCCATCTTGGTTTTGCTGCTTTGTCAATCAATCATCATAAAAGCTTTGACTGAAACGTTAGAAGTGTTACATTATTTTCCATAAAAGCTTTGACTGAAAATTCACGTTACCTAAAATCGTGCAACATTAACGTTTCTTTTCTAAAACGTGCAACGGCTTTATAGTATTAAATCTGACAGATTACTTTCCTAACGTTTTCTTCCTAAAATCATGCCATGATTTTATTGCATTGAATTTTTACCTTTTATGTCACAGAAACGTTACTTTTTTTATTCTGCAGAATAATTACAGCAATTAATGATCCAACGGATCTTTTGCTAAACCTTTCCTATAAATACCTGCCTTCCTTCTCAGTAGCAGATGTACCTTCTATCTGATCTCTCTTCCTTTCCTACTTTCTCTCTTCACTTTCCTTACTCTCTCGTTTCTCTGCTGGATATACTAATAGATTTGCTAGTAATTTCCTTCTTGATAAAAGAAGAAGATTTGTTTAATCCTGGGGAAACATTTCAATATCTCGAAATAGTTTCTTAGGACAGTGCTACCTAGCATGACTCAAGCATGTTCTTACCTTCCTTTTATTCCTGTTATTCTTGTTAGCATTGCTCGGCGGTATTTTTCCAACATAATCAGCAGCAACACAGTAGCTATTAATAAATACGAGCATAAACTGCAGTAAATATAATGAATAAATGTTCACCTGGCCAATTAAAATACAAAGAATAGAAGAAGCAGATACAATAAAAGCAAAGAGGACTTCAAAGCAAAGGCAGACAGCAGAATAGCTAATACAAATAAACAACAAGAAGGAGCAATGCAAAACAGAATACAATGCTGTGTTGATAATAAAAAACGGAAGGAAACAACTAAAAATCACAAAAACCACAAAATCCAACAGGATGAACATGAAGGTCCTGCAAAACCGGCTCGAACACAAAGGAAAACACGAAAAAATCAAATCAAAATACTCCCATTTACCAACTGACTACAATAGAGTGCCTATATATTTTACACAAATAACCTGCTCACTGTAAACGGCAACAACACAAAGAAAGCACAATATCCTTACCTATAAACAGGGGGCAAACCTGTAAAATAAACCCCTTTACATTGAGTCAAACAGCAACAAACATCAACAGCTATCACAGTAACCAAAGGAAATTTGACCAAAGGTGATGTGGCAGGTACACATGAATTAAATGCATGTATACGGGGAAAGGGGAAAAAAGGGAAAAAAAACGAGGGAAATATAAAATAGTAGCATTCTCCTCTCGCCACATTCACGTGCAGGTCACCTGAAGAGGACGACCACCGAGCCTCCAATGGCATCACGACACATCAGCAATCTGGCACCACCATTTGGTAACATGCATTCGCACTTAGTAGGCCAAATGAGGAAAGGGGGGAGAAATGATGGTTCCCTTTTTTTTGGGTTTAGAATTCATTTTTTTTTAAATAGAGGGAACAAAATGAGTTTCCATTTTTGCCTTTTTAAATATGGGTGTGTGACAGAGGCATACGGGTTTTAGTTGAAGAAATGAGCAAAAGTGAGTTTTAGGAATAATCGGGCATACCATTTTATATGTTAGAGACTAAAGTGGCTAATTTTAAATGTGAGGGACTAAAAAGGTTTTTCTTAAAAATGTGAGGGACTATTTTGGTAATTTTTCCTTTTCTTTTTTCAAAATGATAATTTGGATTTATTCTAAGTTGCTAGATGTAATATGTTAATTATTTATGATATTATTATGATGTAATGGGTCACAATTAATTCAACAGTTGATTGACCCTTGACCTAAAAAAATTTTCGATTCAACAAACATATTAGTTTTCAAAAACTTGGTTGCAAGTAATTTAATTGTATACTAGTTGAGTGAAAATGTACGTGGTAGTTTATTTCTTAAAATAAGTGTATTTTAGTATTAAAGTGTTCAAATGAGAAAGGGATAACAAAAAGAGCCTGTGTAATGTAGATGGAAAGATAAGTATCTTAGCCAGTGTCATGAAGGTGTTCTGTCAAATTTTTCGTTTTTTAAGTACAAGTAAATTTAAAGTAAAATAAAGTAATCAAATGGACGGAAAGTTATAAAAGTTAAAGTAAAATAAAGTAAAATAAAGTTAGATTATGTGACTGAATGATGAATTATGTGTAGAATTTCAACGAACATGAATCTAGTAAAATTTTTATGAAGGCACCAAAAAAAAAAAAAAGAGCAATAAATGAATTGCGATCCTCTCCATCTTGGAAACCGTGATTAACTAGGAGAGGATATTTTATGTTTTTATTGAAAAGGGCACTCAATCTAACAATAATTAGTCATCATAAATTAATGCTGCAAAATGCTGTTCGTGGATTACAATACAGTTATTGAACAAAGAATATAAGAGAGGATTTGTAAACCTGATTTCAATTTTTTTTCTTTTTTTTTAAAGAGGATTAAGGATAGTTTCTCACTTACCCCCTTAATAACTTGAACTCGTGACATATCAGTTATAAGTGAAGCATTTCAACAACTAAACTATGTTCATTTTCAAAACTTATTTGTTAATATTGTTAACTGGTGCTGATTTTTTTTTTTAAAATTGGAAGGCCTTGATTCATTTGACTCGATTGAAGACAATAGATTCCAACAAGATAAAAATATTTTTTTCCGCATTTTTTGTCTTTAGTGATATGACAAGGTGACTTTCACCAACTAATTCTCTAAACCCAGATTAACTATGTTTGGATCAAGCTTTGGATTTGGATTTGGAATCATCACAAAAGAAAAAAAAAAAGATGGGTTTTCGTTAAAGGGATGATTACAATTGCCGATGTTTGGTGTGTGATAGTGAGGAACGGATTTCAAATAATATTATTTCATTTTTTTTAACAAAAAAATTTCCAGTCCATTAGCAAACTTTCTCCACTGGAACTTTCGTTCGCATGTCCCCAGACCGGCAGTTCTCCCCTTCCCGTACTACTAAATTCCTAGACCACCCAAGATCGAAGGCTATTGAGGTATTTGTGGAAGCCTGGAAGGTATACATCAGCCATACGCCATACGGGACAAAGGGCTCACCTGGTAGGTTCCATGAAATTGGACTGATGAATTACTGAGCGGCCAGGGATGGAGATAAGCGTGGTTGAGGTGAGCCTAGGAGAGGGGTTGAGGTGACTGGAGGCGTAAAGCGGATTTGGGTTTGTGGTAGGGGTGGGCACGGGTCGGGTAAACCCTCTAACGGAATTTATGACCAATTCTAACCTATCGGGTCAGCAAATTTCCGACCCTAACCCGACCCTAACTTTCAAATTTTTTTATTTTTTTACCCTAACTTTCAATTTACTATTGATAAATGACCACATTTTATTAAAGATTTAACAGTCTAAAATCAATTCATTTCAAAAATCCAAGATCCAACACATTTCATCAAAGATTTAACAATTCAAAATCAACACATCAATATTCTATCACACATTTCATCCAACAATCAAACTAGTCTCTCAACTCTCAAGTATCCAATACAAATTAAAGTTACAATATCTAATAGACAAAATAAAGTTTTATTACATTTTTTAATACAATTTAAGCTGAAAAGTTTTGATTATAGGTCCTTAATTACAGAGAAAAAGTCAAACAACCACACCAACCTAGTATATACTACCACTATTACTAGTCTATAAAAATGAATTGCTAATATGATAATTTAAAAAAATAAAAATGTCCCTGAAACCAATAGCAATAACAAAATTATGAGCTAACCCCCAAGTAGAGAATAGTAGAGGATAAATTACCTTAAACAACATTTTCTTGTTACACTTGATAGAAAAGTTGAAATACCTTAAACAACATTTTCTTGGTACACTTGATAGAAAAGTTGAAGAAATAGGAGGATAATAGGTTGAACTTTTACTAGAATTTCAACGGTGGTCATTGGTCGATATTTTGGAGAGAAAAATATGGAGGTTTGGAGTTGGAGGCGGAGTGAAGATAAGAATCGAATGTACTACTACGCTTGGGTGCTCATTAGGGTTAAACTTAAAACATATTAAATAATATATTGACCCTAATTTTTAATATTTATACAATATACCTACGGGTCGGTACCTGCTGGTTTTATTTTCCGACCTCGCACTGCATCTCGATATTACTTCTGCACCGACCTAATATAATCCGATGAGAAAAATCGGATCGGGTACCTTAAATTTCGGATCGGGTCGGGTCGGATCGGGCGGATTTTCGGGGTGGCGGATTTTTTTGCCCACCCCTAGTTTGTGGGCTGCGGGACGGCGAGTGGCCAATATGGAGACGCGTAGGTGGAAAGTGGGTGGAGATCGGGAGCGGAATCGATGAAAAAAAAATGTTTAAGAAAATCTATTTTGGAATTAAATGGAGGAATGAACAAAATGCTACGAACCCAGTCAATCTGCGAGGACACTCATATTAAACAAACTCCTAGGATCCAGGTTAAGGAATCAATGGTTTGTCAATAGAAATCTCAACTCGTTACTAACATATGTAACAACCTTGGCATAAAAGTAGAATATCCTACAATCGAGCGTGATTATTGATTAAGTTGAATACATCGAGACACATTCTTACGAATTTAGGAAGAGTTCACAAGGAACCCAAAAAAAAAAAAAAAAAAAAACTCTCAACTGCTGTAAAAATCTAATTGACTGTAAATTAGATAGGTTACAAGGATTATTTATAGCTAAAAACCTAACTAAGTCCAAATCCAAATTGAACATGGATTACATATCTTATCTTATATAAAACTACATCTAGCGGCTCATTAAACTAACTTAGTTGGCTCTTTTATAGAAAATAACACAATAACAAATGAAGTCAAATAACTCACTATCAAAAATCAAAAGAAAATATATGAAACCAGAAAAAGACCCACAATCTAGGTCCCATGAAATTCGGGGCTAGACATGTCACCGGACATGGCGCAGAAAGTGTTCTGGATCAAAATACAGGGGTGTTTGACTCTTTTTCTTTTCTTTTTTTTTTTTTATCCTTTTGGTCTAAAAAGTTTGAGTAGACTTGATTTCAATTACCATCATAAGTCAAAGTATACTCTCAAGATTACAGATCGTTTATCACATATCCATTAACATATAGTTTTCATATTGGTACAAGCATTCAAAAATCAGGATTTAAACACACGATTTTTTTTTTTTTTTTTGTAAGAAAGTAACTTGATATAGATTCTAAATCTTGAGGTAAATTGAAAAGAAAAGGTATTGAGAATTGAACCATGGATTTTATTATTTCATGGTTGTGGTCGAGATCAATTGGATTGGATCTTAGGAACAAAAAGAGTCCTCTAATATCAGAGCAAATTATTATTGGCAACTAGCATAACAACCGAGGATTTTCCTTCCATTGGCAAGTGGCAACCTTGAATCAAAACTCCAAGCAAAGCTAGCTAACATTTTCCAATTCTTTTCATGGGTTCTTCATCACAGCACAAACTTCCTGCTGTAGACTTCACCAAGAAAAACTCAGATCCAGGTTCTAGCAGCTGGCTATCAACAAGGCAGGCTGTAGTAGATGCTCTGGAAGAGTATGGTTGTTTCATAGCCCTTTACGATAAAGTCTCCTCGGAACTTCATGAAGCCATTTTTCGTGCATCCAAGGACTTATTTGATCTCCCGATCGAAACCAAACTCCTAAACACTTGTCATAAACCCGCATCTAGCTATGTTGGACAAAATCCTCGGATTCCTCCTTATGAAAGTTTAGGCGTTGTAATGCCACTACTCTTGATGGAATTCAAAAGTTCACAACCCTGATGTGGCCCAACGGGAAGGATAGTTTCTGGTACATATACGTGAACGATAATTGAGAAAGGAGTCCTTTGCTACTGTTGGGTAGAATTTTTTTTTTCCCAAAATGACAGATATTGTATTAATGTTGAAAACCTATACAAGGAGGGAGCAAAGACTCCAACTCAGAAACAAAAGCATGCTAAGCATCAGGACTACATAGGAGGTGTTATCCACTTCAAGGAATTGACCATTCCTCATCAACATCTATGCCTAAAGCATCTACGCTAATCTCTTGACTAATACAACTTCTATCATTATTTAGACTAAATGAGCATATATGAATCAGGGATTTAAGATTCTGCACATCATCAAAAAGAGTAGCCATTCCCATGCTTCTTGACTTTCCAGTAGTTAGCCACTGTAGCAGTTGTTGGGATTGGATATGGATTTTGAGCAACCCCCACTGTTTGTGCCTAGCTTTAGCTAAGATTAATCTTACTGTCATTGCTTGGTCCAGTAGAGGATCACCAGTGCTCCTATCAGACATAGCCCAGGTTTCCAAAACGTGGTTGGTAGAATCAGAAACAACTACTCCAATGCCCACCTTATGTCCTTCCTCTCTGTGATGAATAGCTATGTGCGTTACCTTTCTGTTCTCTACCTCAACAGCTTGCTGACCCAACTCAGATTCATTCCTCGTTTCATCTTTGCTCATCTTCTGAACATACTGCACTACCTCATCCAGTTCTAGCCATTCCTTCTGTGCAAGTTGAGCTATTTAATAGGGTGTCTGTGCTTATCATTAAACTCCCTATCATTTCTTGCTTTCCAAAGCTGCCACAAAATGTTAGAAGTTAGGCTTAAGTGATCCAGCCCCCGAGCTCTTGTTGAGGCTTCCATGATGTTCCACCACCACTGCTTGAAGTTACCAGCTTGCTCTGCCACCCCATCCCATTGAATGGGAGCCATTTTCCAAACTTCCTGAGCTCTGACACACGTTATCAAGACATGTTCCACTGTTTTAGCTTGCTCACCACATCCTTTGCAAATTGGGTGGCCTATTTTTGTCCGGTTGAAAATGTTTGCTTTCACAGGCAGAGCTCCATTTACACACTTCCAGATGAAGTGTTTAATTTTTTCTTTAATCTTCAGCTTCCACGTCTTCTTCCATATTTTACTACTTGCCCTGGTTAGGCTATTTTCCCCACCCCCATTGATTTCAGCTTTATGAGCACAGGTTAGCTTACACAATTCCTTGTACCCTGACTTAACCGTAAAAGTTCCATCACCACTCCACCTCCAAAAGTTGCAATCCTCCCTGCCAGATAAACTTATAGGAATCTGTAGAATCTTCTTTGCATCTTGGCTGTTAAAAGTCTTGAAAATCAAATCTCTATTCCATTTATGTTGCAAAATTAACTCATCAACCATTATTGGTCCTTCACCAGCTGGTCTAACAGAAGTAACTTTGCCATCTTTGCTAGCAGGGATCCAGCAGTCCTCCTATATTCTAATCGACTTCCCATTGCCCACCTTCTTCCAAGTACCTTCTTCTACCAAATCCCTTGCCCCCATGAAACTTTGACAAATCCATGATGCATTTTTAGGCACTTTGCATTTAAATATTGATTCCTTGGGGAAGTACTTAGCTTTCAGAACCTTGCTTAGCAGCAGGTTAGGACAAGAAATGACTCTCCAAACCTGCTTGGCTAAGAGAGCTTTGTTAAAGCTCTGAAGATCCTTAAAGCCCAATTCGCCCCATTTCTTCTCATGAGCCAACTTATCCCAAGCACACCAATGGATCTTATTTTTCTCCCCAGTAACCCCTCACCAAAAGTTGGCCATAATAGATCCTATCTCCTTGCACAATTTCCTTGGCAATCTAAAGCATGACATACTGTAAATGGGCAAAGCCATAGACACCGCCTTGAGCAAAACTTCTTTACCTGTTTGATTTAGCATCTTTGACTTCCAATTGCTGATTCTGCTATTAATGTTATCCTTGATGAATCCAAAAAGCTGCTCCTTCGATCTGGTAATCACCATTGGCAGCCCCAAGTACTTTCCTTGACTAGCAATCTGTAGATTACCAAGGCATTGTGCCACCTCATTTTTGGACTCCTGTCGCATATTCTTGCTAAAGAAAACAGATGATTTCTCCAAATTGATGAGTTGTCCTGAGCCCTTCTCATAATCCACCAGAATTTGCTTTAGTTCTCTTGCTTGTTCCTTGTCTGCCTTGCAAAATATCAAAGAGTCACCAGCAAAGAAAAGATGAGTAACACTAGGTCCATTCTTACTTATTCTAAGACCAGATATTTTCTTTTTCTCCACAACCTTTCTAAGAAGATAGAAAAGCCTTCCAATATAACAAAAAAAGATAAGGTGAAAGGGGCTCTTCCTGACGAATGCCTCTCTTGGTGTAACATACTCTCTTTGGGTGCCATTGATGTTGAAGGAATAATTCATTGATGCTAGGCAGCTCCAAATCCAGTTTCTCCAGCCAACACAAAAGCCCATTTTGTTCATTAAAGCATCCAGAAATCCCCATTCCACCCGATCATATGATTTGGACATATCAAGTTTCACTGCCATGTAACCATCTTTACCAGTCCTTTTATTTTTCATGTAATGCAAAAACTCATGCGAAAGGATAACATTATCTAATATTTGCCTGCCTGGCACAAATGCAACTTGATTTTTACTAATGCAATGGTTCAAAACTGATTTTAGTCTTTCGACCAAAATTTTAGAAACAATCTTATAAAACACATTGCAAAGGCTAATAGGTCTATAATGCCTCAAATCTACAGTATTCATGATTTTTGGAATGAGGCTAATGATGGTGTGGTTCATAGATTTCAGCGTGTGACCTGAATGAAAGAAGGAAGACACAGCCCTAATCAAATCAAATTTTATAATGCTCCAATGATACGAACGTCGCCAACCTGTGACGAAACCCGTATAGACTACCATGGATCTAGAAGGGTAAATCTGCGTTTGGACTCGACGACACAGCGGAAGAATCAAGAACCCATTGATCACACGGTCAACGATCTCTTGATATGGTAGAGACGCCACAATCTAGCGCGTTCCTAGATTGATAAGTCTATTCGAATACCCTAGGGTGATCTAAGATATTCAAGAATTGCTTCAAGAAGCGAGAGAGAGAGACTCTCAGAGGTTTTCTTATTTCTCAATAATCTGAATGAATCGTACATAACACTTGTTTAAATACTCACTACCAACTAACCTAACAACTCATTACTGAGCCCAGGGTTCGACCAAAGACTCTCAGGGGTGAACCATGGGCGGGACTATTTTAATTACCAAAAATATAAAAATAATCACAAATTACAAAATTTAACGACTAAGATTCGCGAGCTAGATCCGCGATTCTTGGTTCGTGGATTGGTCCGCGGATCTAAGGACTTTCTCTTCTGATGATGATACGCGAGCCACGGGTCGCGGACCAGTCCGCGACTCTTCTTTTCTGCACTTTTCTTTGGCTGGCCCACTTGTTGCACTTCTTCGCAGCCCAAAAGGCTTAAGGGCTTGGACCCCCATCATGCACTTGTAATAAGGAGGCCTAAGGGTTGTCTTGGGCAGCCATGGATCGTATCATTCCCCTCCTCTTAAAGGCGATTTGTCCCTAAATCGAAGTTGAAGGATATGACCAATGAAATTACCTTCATAAAAACAATCCACACGACATGTCTCTCGCACAAGCGTAGGATCCACATGATTTTTGGCACAAAAGGTAATTCGGAGGAATAAAGTTGCTTGAACTCTTGAACATTCTAGAGGTAATAGCCTGGTATGTCCCATTTAGGTTGAACTCGAGGTTGCTCTCCATAAGTGCAGGCAGCTTTGAGTTGATAAAGTTCCATGAAGGTAGCCCGAGGAGAGTCAGCTCCTGAAAGATCAACGTTTTCAAACGTCGCGTATGGAACAAGGGATACAAAGCTAGTCTCGAAGGTTGGATTTTCAACTTGGAAGTCAGCTTGTACACCTTCTCCATGGACATGGTCAGATCTGAACACAATTGCTTGGGCAAAACGACTCCAAGTAGAGTGAACCCCAACGAGATAGATTCCACGGAGGCTTGCGAACTGAACAAGTGATTTGGGAATAGAACAGTGCATCACCAATACCACTTGCCCTGGCTCAATCTGCATAAAACATGAGACACTAAGCAAAGCAAAGTTCCAAGTGTTAGGACAATAAGATTGCTCAATAATCCTTTCATCTTTCACAATGATGCTCAAATCGCCCACTTCCTCACAAGATGATATACACGCTTGTGGCAAGTCAGCAACATCCAATGTCACCTCATTCACAAAACTTTCACTTGGTAAATCACATTTTTCAGCATTCATAGGTACTCCTTCAATCAATGCTGGACTAGAAGGAACATCTTCCTTAGGACCATTGGCTGGAGCACGGTTATTTTGCTCAAAGTATGCTTGCAGGAATGGCGTCATTTCCTTCATTATTAAGTCAACCATCTTGGCGGATTCAATTTGCCAATTAGCCCTTGAAGCACATGGTTTGGAATTTTCATGCTGTGCTTTAAATGAATCTTGTTTGGTGGAGGATGAACTCTTACGAGGTGCTGTCTGTAACCGCCTTTGAAACTCTTCATCCTCTCGCTTAAGTGTTTCATATAAGAGCAAAGCACGATCCCGATCCATCTATTCCTTAAGTGTAAGGAACTCATATTGTGGAGGCTCGAAACTGGAGCATTTGGAACTAGAATGCGTGGAAGTAGAATGGTTTACACCCCTCCTCTTGAGAGGCTTGCTATCCCAGCATGCTTGTTCATATGGACATGATGCAACTCCTCTAGACATGATTATATGACCTGCAAAAAGTTAGTAAAGAACAAGTATATATATTTCCTCACTCACTCCCTTACATGTTTACACTCAACACTCGTGTATCTCTCAATGGAACTCAATAATGATCTCACCTTGTTCTCTCAAGTTCTTGAAAGCGTATCTTGAGGAAATTAGATTTCCTTTAGATAAACGATCAACTTGATCAACTTGGTTCACACGAGTTTGGTAATCGTCAACAATACCAAAAAGGATGTTGATTCAAGAATGAAGGAAAAAGGAAGAATGAAAACGACAACAAAGGGAAAGAAGAGATGCTAGTAGAGTTTACCTGGATTGAGACAATTAGGTGAACAAGAGGTGCAGCTAGGGTTGATGAGATGTGCGGTTAGGATTGATGCGAGGTTGATATGGCTAGGGTTGATGCCTAGGGTTTAGGGTTAAGAGGCGGCTAGGGTTAGGGTTTGAGGTAGCCGAATGGTTGGTGGTGGCTAGGTAGAGGCGGCTATGATTTGTTTGATTGTGCAAGGCGGCTAGGGTTTGTTAAGGAGAGGCGTGCTTGGCTAAGGAGTGTGTGCGAAGGTGGCTGCTAATTATCCCTAAGATGTAGGGTGATTGGCAGCTGAATTTGGAGTGGATTGGAGATAATTTAGGTAAGTGTTTGAGATTAGGGAAGGCTAGGATTTTGGGAGAAATTATAGGAGATAATTGTGGAGATGATTTAGGTAAGTATTGGACTTGGAAAAATCTGAAATTTGGGAGATATTGTAGGAGATAATGTAGGTAAGTTTGGGATTAGGAAAAGGCTAGAATCTAGGAGATAATTTAGGGACAATTTTCAAATGAACAGTAACAATGAACAGTGTAGGAACAGTAATGGCGCTACAATACTGATGAACAGTAACTCCGAATTTTTTTTTTTTTAAATCAACAACACAAGGCTTGACACAAAATCAGAATTTTTAACAACCCAAAAAACGACAGCAAGGCTTGACAAGAACAACACGAGCACGGATTTTCTTTTTTTTTTTATCGGATGAACAGTAACCGATGAACAGTGACTCCGGGAATTTTTTTTTTCTTAAACAAACACAACTCAACCAAAAATCCTAAACGCCTATAGATTGGACAACAAAGGAAGAACGACTCAACGATAAAAAAAAACCTAAGAGGCAACAACGACCAAGAACAACACGAAATTTCAAAGGACAAAAACAAAGAAAATGATATAACGTAAACCTTCAACTGGCTCTGATGCCAGCTGATACGAACGTCGCCAACCTGTTACGAAACTCGTATAGACTACCATGGATCTAGAAGGGTAAATCTGCGTTTGGACTCGACGACACAGCGGAAGAATCAAGAACCCGTTGATCACACGGTCAACGATCTTTTGATATGGTAGAGACGCCACAATCTAGCGCGTTCCTAGATTGATAAGTCTATTCGAATACCCTAGGGTGATCTAAGATATTCAAGAATTGCTTCAAGAAGCGAGAGAGAGAGACTCTCAGAGGTTTTCTTATTTCTCAATAATCTGAATGAATCGTACATAAGACTTGTTTAAATACTCACTGCCAACTAACCTAACGACTCATTACTGAGCCCAGGGTTCGACCAAAGACTCTCTGGGGTGAACCATGGGCGGGACTATTTTAATTACCAAAAATATAAAAATAATCACAAATTACAAAATTTAACGACTAAGATTCGCGAGCTGGATCCGCGATTCTTGGTTCGCGGATTGGTCCGCAGATCTAATGACTTTCGCTTCTGATGATGATACGCGAGGCACGGGTCGTGGATCGGTCCGCGACTCTTCTTTTCTGCACTTTTCTTTGGCTGGCCCACTTGTTGCACTTCTCCACGGCCCAAAAGGCTTAAGGGCTTGGACCCCCATCATGCACTTGTAATAAGGAGGCCTAAGGGTTGTCTTGGGGAGCCATAGATCGTATCATCCAAAATTTTTGGAAAAAAGCTGGAGTCATACCATCCTGCCCAGGTGATTTGTCTGGATTCATGGAAAAGATTGCCTCTTTGATCTCTTGCTCATCTACTGGCCTTGTTAAGCTTTCGTTCATTTCTTCTGTTATAGAAAGTGGGATTCCATTGAGTATTTCCTCTAATTTCTCACAGCCTGCACTACAGAACAACTGTTTGTAATAACCAGCTACTTCCTTCCCTAACTCTTCTTCATTAGATGTCCACGTACCATCATCCTTTTGTATGTTAAGCATTCTGCTTTTCTTCCTTCTGCCTTTGACACAAGCATGAAAAAATGCTGTGTTTTTATCCCCATCTTTCAACCAATTTACTCTAGCTTTCTGGCTCCAGAAACTTTCTTCCTCATCAAATGCTCTTTTCAGTTGGAATTTGAGGTCCTTCAGCATGCTCTTTTTATTTTCCAACTCAGCACCTACCACCCTCTCCATTTGCTGTTTAATGCTCAGAATTTTCTTCCTTGAATTGATAGGGGTTTCCTTTTTTCATTTGAGCAATACAATCCTGTAATTAGCTATTTTCCTAGCAACCTTATACATCCAGGATCCTTCAACCTCAGTGCTCCAAGCTGATTCAATAATTTGATTAACTCCTTCTTTTTGACACCATCTTTTGTCAATGAAAAATCTACTTTTCCCTCCCCTCGGCTTTGGATTGGTATCAATGAAAATCATGCTGTGATCAGATCCATACGAGTCAATATGTTCACACTTAGCATTATCAAAACTTTGGATCCATTCAGGTGAAGCAAGGCTTCTGTCCAATCTCTGCCTAATCTTCCCCTCTTCATCCCAATTGTTACTCCAAGTCCACGGGTTGCCACTGAATCCAACATCCACTAAGTCATTATCAGAAATGAAATTTCTGAAGTCCATGAAGCTTTCTTCCTCGCTCCATCTTCCACCCCATTTCTCTTCATTAGAAATTATGTCATTGAAATCCCCAGCCAATAAGAACCTTTGGCCCCAAAGCCTTTTCCTTTTCTGTAGCACCTTCCATTGATTCTTTCTAACCTGATTATCACAGCTTGCATAAACTCCTATAAACCACCACTCAATCTGTTCATAAGCATCCTTGACCAGTGCCTCTATAGTGAAAGCTGTGGTGGTAACCTGAATAATGTCTATGTCTAGATTCCATAGTAAAGCCATCCCACGTGATTTATTCATAGCATCCACAATCACACCCCTATCAAACTTAATACTATTTTTTACTTTTTCGATATACCCGTGCGTATTTTTGGTTTCACAAAGAAAGATTAAGTTCGGGGAAAGGAGATTATTAGTCTTCTTCAGTTGGGGAACTGCCAAGGGGCTCCCAACACCTTGGCAGTTCCACACCAGCAACTTCATTTATGCATTGGAGACCAGTTAAGGCTGGTCTCCATCCCCCCTGCATCAGTAGCCTTTTGCAACCTCTCATTCGACAACTTTAGCTTCTTCACTTCATTTAACTCCTGATTTTGATCTTCCATATCCACCTCTGCTGAACCCAATTTCCTTTTTCCAAGGTTTCGAGTATCCATTCTGTTCCTATTGATCTCCCTTAGGGGCTGTCTAACAATTCTTGGGGACTTCATCTGTCTTTTTAGTTGTTTTTCATGCTTCAGTTTTGCACTCTGCTGACTCTCAATGTTTCTTGATTTTCGTTAGTCTCTTTCGTTCTAGCTTAGCTGCGCAGCAGTATTCTCTCCCCCCTTCCTAACACTTTCTGCCATCTCTTCTAACAAAGAATCCCTCATTTCTTGCTGACCTTGAAAACTATGGCCCTTCAAACCTTCATTACTCATCTTCAAGGGTATAACCAGATGGGAATTATTATCCTTCTCCCTATTGGAACCTATCTTGGAGTCTCCTCCTGTTATTTCGACCTTATTAGACCCTTCCAACAAATCTTGTTCTATCATCATAAGCTTACTGTCCTGTGGAAGTCTAACACTACACCCCTCATTTCCTACCTTGTTCTCTTTTTCTATTTCATTCTCCCTAGTCATCTCCTGCCTTATTTTTCTGGTACTTTCTTCACCTTGTACATTGTTCTTCTTTGTCTGACTATTCATCTCAGACTCCTCCGGGCTCCATGCATCTCCCTTATGACCCCAATCTGTTCTAGCAAAATTGTTCCGACCATTTGGATCTCTCTAGTAAGTACCTTTTCCCATGTTTACTCTCATCCAAGGACCAAATTGGTTCTCCATCATGCCATTGCTGGCTGATACCTCCATTAAACAACTTTTCTCACAATGCCTTATCAGGCTATCACCCCACATTTGTAACAAAAGTCCGAGCATTTTTCATGTTTGAAATTCAACTATTTAATCACCCCATTCAGTTTGACAGTTGATCCTCTCAAAAGAGGCTGAGATATATCAGCCATGACCAATAGTTTTATATGCCTCCCATCTTTCCCCCTGCCTGAGGAACGATAACCTCCTTCACTTCGTGCAAAACAAACCCTATTTTTCTTCCAGCAGCCTTTGAGATCCAGTGCACAGGTAGATTCTAGAGTTGCACCCAGAGTGGTGTGAGCTTAAATGCCTTGTCATCCTCTTCAACTCCTTCGTACCAGTTGCTCAAAATTAACATTTGATTATCAATGACCCAAGGTCCTCCCTCTCTAATCCTTTCTCTGACTCTTGAATTTGGGATATTGAATTGAAAAAAATTGGGCCCCAATTCCGTAACATGTAGATCCCTTGGATATCCCCAAGCAGCATTAGCAAAATTTTTCATGCCCATGAAATTCACAATCCGCTCTCCCTTCAATTGTCCCACTAGACTTTCCTGACACTCTTTCATCCCGGCGGCAATGTCCTCCGCACCTAGGCTGGAGCCTTCCAGTTAGATATCAGATAACGCAAATTTCTTCATCACCTCAGCAAGTTCCTCCGCCATGAGACTATACTAAGCTAAGGGTAACCACTAACAGAGGATCCCAGCTTAACACAAGCTCTTGTAAGTAAATAAGGAGTAGATCAGAGGCAATGAATGCAGATGCAACAGGATAACAAGTAAAGAACACACCGGAAAGCTGGAGAAGACTCTACAGTACCATGCAAGTGCAAATACAAGGGAAAGGAGGAGGAAAGAGGAGCTCAGACTACCCTAGAAAAAGAAGCCGACCAAACCTCTACGATAGACTACCTTACCCCTAAAAAGAAAGTTAAAAAAAACACACGAGCAGCTTAAAAAAAATTAGACCAGCAAAGATTAGCTACTGGCAGTGAAAGTTCAGATCTTGACATTA
This sequence comes from Gardenia jasminoides, assembly GCA_013103745.1. Taxonomy (NCBI): domain Eukaryota; kingdom Viridiplantae; phylum Streptophyta; class Magnoliopsida; order Gentianales; family Rubiaceae; genus Gardenia; species Gardenia jasminoides. The sequence goes on along the minus strand of CM023100.1, from coordinate 22,104,011 downwards.
CCGAGCTAAGACTTGAGGACACTGTATCATGCTTTCCATCACTGACTTCCGTGTTGGCTTCAGAGTAACATAGATTCTAGAAACTCCTTAGCTTCGGTGCTTGTGTTTAATTATATGTCTGGCTTTGGGTAAAGAAAGATTTTGTAGATTCAGATGTTTGTTGAGGTTTTTTGAGATTTTTGAAGTTTCAGAAGCAAGCTTTGAATTTGTCTGAACTCTCAAAGTTGAGAGAGTGCACTCTTACCAAGAGAGAGGAAAACTCTCACTAGGAGGAAAAACATTGTTGGGTAGAATGGCAGTTTGATTATTTCCTTTTCTTTTGAGGTAGTGAAAGTACATTCTCATACTCGAAACTTGTGGCTGAATTAGATCAAATGGTAATGAGAATGGTGCCAGAGACCTATGGTGTAGAGAACAGTTATGAAACACTCCTTGGATAGACATCCTACCCTCTCAGGCTAATCAAGTATCGAGAGCCTCAAGAAAACGAAACGAGTATGGGGCTTGTCCAATGTTTTCAGACTCAGATTGGACATCGAACCGACTGAGCTCAGAGGTCAGGGGTCGATGGGTCTGATCGGGTTCGACCGGGGATCGAATCGGATGATGTCATAAATATGTCATAAATATATATATTAATAATATATAATCAAAATAGTATATAAAAAAATTCCCTTAAAAAATAATATATAAAAATTTCCTCGAATTAGTAGTTTTCAACTTTATATATATAAAAATTTTTCTTAAATTGGTGATTTATGACTTTATATATAAATTTGAGAATTTTATATTTAATAAATAAATTGACTTAAAGAATATACTATATATATATATATAGGTAGAAATGTAATTTAAAAAATGTATTGGATTAATTTTACACTTTATTAAAATAATGAGAGGTTAAAGCATATTTACTAAAACTTAAAAAGTGAGTTTGAAAGGATATAATGGGTTAAAAGTTTAAAAAATAAAAATAAAAACTGGTCAAATAGTCAAACCCGGTCAATCGGGTCAACCGGTTCACCCGATCAGATCCGGATTTTAACCGTCTTTGATCGGTTTTTAAATTTTTCGATTTTGAAGGATGATTCGGACCGAATGCCTGACCGATTCTCGGTTCAACCGATCGGACCGGCTGGTCCGAATCGAGTTTAAAAACACTGGGCTTGTCCCCACACAGACGAGAGCTTCATGTCCATTCTTTATCAACATCAAGTAAACGGTCTGGAGATCAAAACCAAGGCTGGCGGGTGGCTGGAAATTGATCCATCTCCTTCCTCTTTCATCATCATGGCTGGCGAAGCATTTATGGTAAATCTGATGCCCTGCGGCATTTCATCTCTATTCCATGTTCATTCAACAGTAACTCACACATTGACAATTATGATTCATCATAGGGTAAAGTAGCTAAAATTCCCTTTGGGTAGGTACAATTGAAAATTTTGCAGAAGCTGTCTAGTTGTTGTATATTTATTGTTTTGAGAACCGGACCGGGCTAATCGGTCTTCGGTGTGATAAAACAGTTGACCCAAAAGTGCAATTAAACTAGTTAAATCTAGCCACAAATTAATTAGACCAATAAAAATAGGACAGTTCAACTGAAATTACTAACTTTTTTATTTTTTAAAATAAATGTTTTAACTTCATTCACATTATTTATATTAAAATAAATAAAAGTAATTAAACCATTGAATCAGAGTTGAACTAGTCGAACTGTGAACTAGAAACTTTTTGATTCGTTCCTTGGTCTGGGTTTAAAAATGTATATCATAAATGATCTGGTCTATATTAATATTTATTTGCTGTATATGTAAATTTTGTTCATTATAATAATTCAATATATGAATATAACCTCGTCTATAAGTACACTATTGAAAAATAAATATAAAAACTGCAGCAAATGTGTCAAAAGTCAATTATACTTGTCCTAAACTCTTAAACTATCTGCATTATAAACTTCTCCGTCATCTAATTTATTGTACCAAATAACCCCAATTAGTGTAAAAGTAAATGCAGGAAAATGCAGAATAATGCACGTTACATGGACTTCAATTTTTTAGTTCAAAAATAGATCTGGATCAAAACTTTTATGGTCGAAATAGTTCAAGGGGCTGTTGTTACCAATTTATTCTTCATCATATGCGCTCCTCACAATCAAAAACTTGAATTTATTCTTCATCATATGCGCTCCTCACAATCAAAAACTTGATACATACAAATTCGACAATGTGTACAGGGGCTATCTAATATGAGCTATTATTTGAAATTTTTCTTCTCAAATTTCTTGAACAATATAAAAAGTTTACAGATTCAAATAGAAAATTTATAATTTGAGTGAATAAATGTACATAAAATTAAAAAAACCTGATAGTGGCCAAAAAAAAGGGAAAAAGAAGAAGTCAGTTATGGAGTTTGGAAATGTTGATGTTCCACCAGTCACATTTTCACTTTTAGGGCTCTTACATCACTCAAGTCATTATGTTTAACTAGACTAACAGAAAAAAAAAAGAAAGTCGTTATTTTTGAGTAAATTTCTTGAAATTTTATATGATATGCTTGACCTAGGCATGGACTAATGGCAGAATTGAAGCTCCATATCATCGGGTTATAATGCCTGGAAATGCAGAAAGTTATTCGGTCGGCCCCTTTACATTCATCTGGGACTTGTTGGTTCAAGTATTAGAAGAACTAGTTGATGAGAAGCACCGACTGCAATTTAGGCCATTCGATCACCACAAATTTCATCAATTCCACACCACTGAGGAGGGAATGCGATCAAAATGTGCTATTAAATCCTGCTGTGGAGTCTGATCAGTTCATTTTATGCCTAAGAAGATGAAATTCTGATGGCAGAGAGGATCGATCCTGAAGGCTAAATGGGGAAGGTGACATCGGAAGGAGGAGGTGTTGTAACCTAGCCAGTCATAATTTCTTCGAAAATTTTTTGAAACCATTATATATTTCAAGTTCTTGAGTCATTGATGACAAAGAAAAATAGTGTTTTTTCATTTTTCTTTTAATTGCCAAAAATAAACATTTCTATTTTGACAGAAAGATCGCTTAATTTTTTTTTTCCTTGAATGGCCAAGCATAGCTTTCCCATTACTAGAACATTATAAAATTTCTAAATCATTTACTAAATGTGATCTCCTTTATGCTCATTGACCATTAATTTTGACAATTCTTCCTTCATTTTAGATCTGGAGTGCGTATTTGTTACTATTGAGAGAGCAAATATTTCTGAAAAATATAATCTCGGGAAACTGCAGGAAAGAAATATAGTTATTGTATCTATTCGTTCTCTATTGCAGCTTGTTTCATTGTTTAGGTTCTTGCTTTTTTCAAATGTGTTACTTTAGTTTATTTGAAAATGTTTTTGTCAACTAAGAACAGTAGTTAAAGAAAAACAAGAAATGCTCAGCCCCATCCTCTGCTAATATATTTGCCCACAAGATTTTACTACAATAGTGATTGTTAAAACAATGCGATCAAATTTTCATGATCAAACTTTCTAAGGCGTGGTTTACATCATAGGTTCTAATTTTCTCTTCTTCTCCAATTCATTCGGGTCCCGATCACCTGAAAAAATAATGCTGCCAGTTTACATTTCCTCCTTTTTTTTTTTTTTTTGTTGCATGAGTCATACTGTTAACGTTTGGTCACTCTAGGTTCTCAAGAAAATACAATCATTAATTAGATATATATTTACCCAAGCACGGGACTCCAAATTCTCCCTATATACACTATGACATTTGCTCAATATTCATGTCAGGATCCAACGTGGAAAAGAAAAACTATTTTCAGGACAAACAATTTCATGATAATAATTCAAAGCATGAAAATATGAGTGACACACAATATTTAGTATGGTTTGATTCAATTACCAAACCTATGATATGAGTGACACACAATATTTAGTATGGTTTGATTCAATTACCAAACCTACGTGTACATAAACAAAGTCACTATATTTAGTATGGTTTGATTCAATTACCAAACCTACGTGTACATAAACAAAATTAGATCTATAGTATAAGGAAAACACTCATATAAGAACACGACTTGAACTCAAATCTCAATTTCTGAGACCTACAAAGAACCACCTCTTACCCCATATATGAGGTTACATGAGTTCTATCTCCTTTCCAAAATGCTAACCCACCTATTTATAGAATAAATTTGTCACGCCTCGGGCCTGCAAGTTAATGACACGAGTGTCAGCAGTCAAACCCAACCATTTGGACTTCTTTTTCACTAGTTCAAAATGGATATTCCAAGTTGAACTACTTGGACTCCATTTCGCTAGTACAAAATGCATATTTTAAGTTAAATTTGAATACCTAGACTCTATCTAAATATTAGTCCATAGTACTTTACTTTTCCGATATGGGATGTGGTATCACATTCTTCCCTCCATTTTGGACTCAGTTGTGTCGGATTTTAGAGGTAATTTCCATCCTTGAATCGACCTAGCACTTAGTTCCTCCATTCCCTTGTGTAGTTCCGCCCATTACTATTGGCCCAATCTCACCCTGTGTAGTGACCACACAGGTTGCTCTAATACCATAATATCACGTCTCAAACCCATAAGCCCATGACTGACCTGAGTCTCAACAGTCAAATCTAACTATTTAGACTCCGTTCTTGCTAACCCAAAATGGATATCCCAATTTAAAATTGAGTGTCTAAATTCTATTTAAGTATTGGTTCATTGCACTTTACTTTTTGGATATGAGATGTGTTAACACAAAATTACAAGACCAATACTCAAGTAACGGAAGGAAATAATTGAAACTATTTTTGAAATCTATATCAATTGAAGATTTCTTAACTATTGTTCTAGGTAAACAGAGACTATTAAAACTACTGATTTGACAAACAAAATAACAAATTGCTTATAAGAAAAATAAGCCAAATTTCTTAAGAATTTCCACTTTGACGAATTTTTCTTTTACCAAACAGCTAACTAATTTGCTGTCAATCACCAAATAATATACTGTTCGACTATACACCCGAATCAATAAAGTTCTTCCACTACTTGATTTAATTGACAAATGAAAATGTATCATTAACTCAAATTTAACCTCTAGTTGACTTGTGAGAGATGGCTCAGTTCATGTCTGTTTGTAAAATTTTCCTTCTCACCACCATTTGTAACTTGAAAGTAATTTTGGATGACTCCTACCATTTTGAGGTAACCAACCGGTAAGAAAAACCATATCTCTTCCCTTCCAATAAAACTGTTTCACCATGTGAAATTTTCAAAATTTCACCCGGAATCGAATTCTTGTAGTTCTTTGAGTCTACTGGCTAATAAAAATAAATTCCTTCATTTCTTTAAAACATATGCCATACCACGCCGAGAGGATACAACTAGAATCTAAAATCCACCGTGGACGATGTACACAACATGATAGTTATGAGAAAATCTCTACTGGATTATGTTCAAATTTAACATTAGACTTAACCTTTAATCATCTGCCTAAGTTCTCAATAAGGCACCCTCCATTCTTGTTGACTTTCTATAAGGCTTTGGAGCTATAGGCAGCTCCAAATAATTTTTGAATGAAATCATGGGTCAAAATGGTAAATTCAAACTATTTGATAACTTATGGGTCCAAGTTTATATACATATCCCTTCCACTTCTTTCCATCGGTGAGGAATTGGAGGTTTCACATTCACACTAATCTTTAGAACTTTTGCGTCCCCACAAAGGTTCAGTTATAAGTTGGACTATCCACGTATTTTATTATAATTCTAAAGGCACCCCCTACTTGACAATTGTGTTTTTTCTTAATGGATTTTAGAGGTAGCATCTATACAATGTGGTGCTTAACTTCACATAGTACTTAGTTCCTACAACTTCTTGGATAATCAAATTGTCACACTATTGGTTTAAATTCACCCTACACAGAAATCATGTAAGATTGATTATGATACCAACTAGAATATCCCTAGTTCATGACTAGCCCAAATAACTTGTGAGCCAAACCATAGGCTCAAAGAGATTAACCCAAAATATTTAGTAACATGGGCCCAAGCTTATGTACATAACCTTTCCACTTGTTGCTACCCAGTTGAAGCCGGTTCGAATTCTTGGTCATTGCAGGTCTTCTATTCGCTGTGGCTGAGTCGCCACCAAGGGCGGACTTAGGGCAATGGGGGCCTAAATATTAGAAATTTTTATTTTGCTCTCATGGAAGATTGAAAAATGTTAAAGATGTTCTTAAGAAATAAATTTTTATCCTTGAAAGTTTTAAAAAAATTGGAATTTTCCACTATAGAAAATTAAAAATATTTAGAGATGTTCTTCAAAAATTTAAACTTTTATCCAAAAACAAATAGGGGGAGTTTTCTATAATATGGAAGTTAAATCATCTAGTTATTTGCTCTTTTTTTTTTTGTGGTAAAACTATCTAGTCTCAAAGATGGCTTAAATTTACATTTGTAACTATTAATTTACTTGTGAAAGAGTATGTTTTCAAGGACTAAACTTAACCAATACAAGCACATTATTTGGTTCAATCCAAATTCGTAAGTTTCAAGAAAATTAAATAATTTAAAAACCTAAGAAAAGAATCAAAACTGTACAGAATGTTAAGAGTAAAAACACCCTTACTTTCAAATAAAAAATGGTCCTCATAAATTACGGTCCATGACTGAATGGTTATACTCATGGAGAAGTGATAATAAAGTGATGTTAAAATTTGAAGTGGGCAAAAATCGGTGAAAAGAATGAAAGAATATTCCATTGCAGGGCTTTTTTCAAGAGTGGCTAAATTCTGGCGCTATTTGGATTCCTTTTTTTTTTTTTTACCCATTTCTGAAAAAACTTGTATTTACATCCTAAATGCTACAATAATAGATGAAAAACAACCCAAAACACCATCCAAACAAATATTTCAAAAACAACTTGCACATACACAAATAAAAAAAAGTTATCCCTTCTTCTTCCACCCTCTTCCCACCACCATCCACCACCACCCCTCCTCCTCTTTCCTCCCTCTTCCCTCTCTCTCTCTTGCCCTCCCCCTCTCTCTTTCTTCCCCTCCCCTTCCTACAAGCCCCTCCCCCTCCTCTCTCGGTCGCGAAAGGGAAGGGGGAGGGGGGTTGCGGGGGAGAAAAGAGAGAGGGAAGGAGAGAGAGAGGGAAGAGGGAGGGGAAGGGAGAAGCGAGAAAAGGGACAGGAGGAGGGAGAGAGAGAGAGGGAGGGAGAGGGGAGGAGGTAGGGCTGGTGGTAGGTGGTGGTGGTGAGAAGGGAGGGATGGAGGTAATCTAATTTATAAAAAATATTTCAAATAAATTTTTAATTTTAAAAATATCCTCAAAATATAATAACAAAAACACTCTAAAAAACACTTCAAATACATTTACAATAATTATATTTCACAATGGTAATACTATAGTAGTGTTTTTGAAAAAATATCTAAAAACAACTCATCTAAATGGAGCTTCTATTAGTGCTTTCAATTAAAGCCACAAGGAGACAAGAAACTATGCTGCCATTCAAGATTACATCTTTTGTAAAGCGAATTTGTCACCGAAGGGTAGAGAATGTCGTCTTCTCCTTCTGTATGACGAAATACTAACCAGGCCAAAAGCCCATTCAGGGCATGAGTTACAAGTTATTAATGCAAAATGCATGTTAAAGGAATCGAAGAGGAGATGCAAATTTTGGCCATATACATATTCATGACATTTCCGTTTCCACAAGACAAACAAAGATAAGATAAAAATTTATTGCGGCCATTCTTTTAAACTTCACATTAAGTGCATTTTAAGTCATCAACAGTGTCTTAAAACGATTAACAAAATGTGTACATATACCAAATTCATATACATTCTTCCATGTATCCAATGGGGATTGATTATTCCTACAAAATTGGAGATTACAAATTTACTGGACTCCAAACCTGTATGGCTATGGATATATATAGGATTTTGTAACATTACCAGCACATGAAACCCAACTTCGTAGAATTTTGAAAGTCATTCTTGAAATGAAGATGCAGACAGCAAAAAGCCTATCTTCATCAACTCTTACCCTATCAATTTGGTTTCTGTTACTTGCTTTATCCTTTCCTGTAGTTATAAAAACATCAACGGCCGATTCAGATGTCTATATCGTATTCACTGAGCAACCTAAAGACCGAAGCCCGAGGAACAATGCTGTTCAAATTCTATCTAATGTCCTTGGCAGGCAAGTTTTCCCCCATTTCTATTAGCCACTTAAGTTTGAAAAAGGAGAAGAAGAAGAATTAGAAAGTTGCACTCATTAAACATATGAAAACTTAAGGTCTTTGAAAATGATTCTTCTTAAAATTCTGAATTTTGTGGAAGCAACACCATTCACTTAAAAATCTCAAAACTACTTAATGTACACAGGTTTGTATATACATACATACATACATACATATATATATATATATATATATATATATATTCTTTCATTGTATTCTATTAGCCACTTCAATTACAAAGAAAGACAAAAAAAGATATTGGAAAAAAGTTGCTTTAATTTATTAAAAATTAAGGTCATTGAACATGACAATTCTTTTCATATATCTGAATTTTGTGTAAAAAATCACCGTTTATTTAAGCATCTCAAAACTCACATTCCTTAAAAGCAATGTTCACACACTGACGAGTAATTTTGATAATTTAACCAATTAATTATGATCTATCTGCGTAGGTGCTAGACAAGATCTTTTAGTGGTAACTCAAAAAAAAATCTTAAATTTGTTTTTTGGCTGGATAGATTTTGCTAACTTCAAGCACCAGAATAAACATTTGTTTGTAGATGATGAAAATCTTATTCCTGTTTAATGTGCGTTGCATGGTTGTCTTATAGCCAAATCACAGTAGAGAAAGCTCTACTTTATGTTTTAAAAGTTGGGGCGGCTTTGTGGCTGTTCTGACTTCTGAGCAGGCTTTCCACATCAAAAGTAGGTGTCTTTTCCAATTTTTTTTCTCAGATTCGTTTTTGTTGTGATTATTTCTTTTCATATTCCATTTTCGTTAATGCATTTGAACTTTGCCAATCCTTAATTACAACGGATTAGATCAAAATAGATGATATTAAATTGGTCAATCTGTTGCACAATATAAAGTATGTTATAGATTATGGTATGATGAAAAAACTCTTAATAAAACATTGTATAGAATTTTAGATTAGATGTGTCAAATCCTGTTCAGTCGCTAAGGAGGCCTTTATCTATTAGTTAAGGTTGATAGCTTAAAAATTAGAGGTCATGGATCTTAAATTCCACCCTCTCTAGTTGGAAAAAAAACTTAGAAAAAAATCCTATTTAGACTTGTCCAGTCACTATATTGTTTTGACAACTAAAATTAGAAAAAAAGAAATTCATATTTGATCGCCACATATTCAAGTATGAAATGGAAAACTTTGGCATTTGTCTTTGCACTCTGTTTTTCACCTAGGCTAGCTGAAAACTTGAAATACATGGATCAATTTAAATGCTTTTGGAAAAATTACTGTGGATATAAAACAAAAAAAGAGGAAAATAGATTTAAAAGAATTAGGCGCTAAGACCACTGACCCTGTTGGCAATATATTAACTGTGTTCCACATGTTTGAAGTCAAATTTTCCTGAAATCCTTATTTCTATAAAACTAATTTTATATATACTCTATCAACTGCAGTAACTGATACTGAATTACACAACAAATTTTGCAGATCAACCTGGTGTACTCTCTGTCCAAAAAGTGAGAGCAAATATTTTGAACTGGAAGACGGGCTAAGGCTGAGGATTCCAAAATGAAGTTTTGCACTATGAAAGATGCAATACGGGGTCAAATAAGTATCAAGATTTAATTTCATGGCACCTTGTTTATGTATTATGCACTAGGGTATAGCTACTGCAAATTTCACGAATTATCTTGTAATTGCGTAAGTTTTCACGGTGCAAGTAGCAAATGTGTTTTATACTTTGGACAAAGAAAATTGATTATTTGTTTACTTTTATGCAGAAAAAGAAAGCTTTTAGGCCTAATGTAATAAAAAGGAAGTGATTAAGAAGGGTTAAGTGATTAGATTTAATTTTGAGTTTCCCACCATCCACCATTTCAACTCGAGGTTTTATAAATAGAAGGCCAAAGGTCAACAAATACACTAAAAATCCAACTGTCAGGCGGACATTTGTGAGGAATGTCTATCCACTATTAGACATTCAAGCAATCAAAGGCTATATGCCAAAAGCGGTCCACAAACTTCTGAAAAACCATTTTCACATCTTTTTTAATTTCACCATCTAAAAAATAATAATTTCTGACAACTTTTATTGAATTTATGTAAGACTTGCCTCTAATAGTGGTAATTCTAAAATGATTGATATTTTAATTAATTGATTGATATTTTATCAATAATTGACTAGTATCTCTTATTTAACAATGATTGATTGATATCTTCTATTAGTTGATATTTTATTCAATCAAATAATCAATCAATTAGTTAAAATGTTACTTTTATTTGTGATTTATGATAAGTTTTCCTTAGTGGGAGGAAATCTTAGGGATTTTGATAGTTATCAATGACGTTCTTAGTATAACTTATAAATAGTTTGTGGTACTCTAATACAGTCTTTTTGATTAGATATAAACGAGAAAGTCCCCTATTTAAATTCTTTCTCTACATATTTTACTTTATTAGAATAGAGACAAACTTTGTTACAATATACGGAGGAGGTAGGAGATAAGAAGATATATAGGATTAATTTCTACTTGACAACAATAGATGGAGATAAGCCTATTTAGATTTCCGCTGCTTATTACATATTATGTGTACTTAATTGGATGAATAGTATCAAGACAAATTGTGATGACCTGTCTTCCCCTAGGTTTATTTTGGGTTTAGTAGACCTTGTCCGACCTCCCCTAATTCACTACCACTCCCAAAATAACATTTACTCTATTAAACCACCCAAAATAATCAACTTATTTACAAACCAAAAATGGAGTAAAGTAATAATTGATCAACTAAATCTCCTAGTACGTATTTGTCTTTCAAAAATAGCGTTTATTCTATCAAACCATCCGAAATAATTTTACATAACCTGATCCAAAGATTTAGGCACTTATGGTCTACTAGTATTCATAGTACAACTTTTGTCTTCAAAATAAGATAGAGAGTACAGGATAGTATTTCAATATCAAACTACCACTAATCTCACTGTCACCCTCATGTCCTGTAAGGAAAACAAACTAGAGGGATGAGATTATGCCCAATGAGGTCCCAATTAAATAGTCTAATTAACAAATAAGGCACATTCAAGATATATCATTCACATTTTTCAAAACAATAAATCATTCAAGTCAAAGAATATGGTTTGTTCCATGAGCCATTTCACTGGCGTTGCACACTCTGGCATTCTCCTCCTTGTATCTTTCAAAACAAGAAACAATTTCTAGCAGTATATTTTCTTTCATTTCTGGTAATCATCTCACTTAGTGGTAGTACTCGAGTATACCAATTATTTACTTAAAGCTATCGACAAAGTCGACCAACCATGAGTTTTGGACCCCAATTCAACTGATGTGGTAAAATATATGTTCGACTTACAATCATGCACATTCCTTTCAACATGTAAGAACATGAAATCTCATTTCAATTAGATCGAATACGATAAAATACACACTCGCCTACAAAAATGGACAATCAATAATTCATTTCATGTTACATGGAACAATGATACATTTAGACATTTTCAATCAAACAATCATTCACCAATCAAATCATTGAAGGCATTTAATCACAATTTGTACATAAGGAACACTCACCCTAGCAATTTCACACTACACCTGGATTACTCTCCTATTCATTGTTAGTCCCTGAGACAAGTTATAATTACCATCATTATTTAACTATCTATTTCATATAATACATAGAAGAATTTGTAAAAGGCTTTAGGTGTCCCAATAACACTACATATTAATTAGCAAATTAGATACTTAGATTATTATGTAACTCAAGCATTTTTCTTCAAGTCTCTATCATATTAAAGTTCAAACATATAGATTGTTCTTTTAAAGTAAAACTCCTACATGCATTTTGATTTCTAGCCATTCTACACAACCACAAGAGGTTTAAGCTATATTCAAGCACTCAGGATAAATAGTCCAGCCCACATTTTCAACAAATCTCACACATTTCTTACTTTTTAATCCCATAATTCGACATGCAACTCAAGACATATGAGCTATTGCATATGTAAAATGATAACATGTATGGCCCCACGTTTCCCAAGGCAAACCCTAGGACCTAACACGACCCATGGCCTAGTCTCCTCGCTAGGACTCGGTCAATCCAACAGTTCAACTTAGGGTTTTCAATATAAAATACATCCATAGAATTTGATTAATTTAATTCACATCCATTCATCCACTAGGGTTCCACATACCCTTACCGTTACCATTCAAAAGAAATTCACAACATTTTCACCAATAACAAAATACGTAAATAATTACATCCACAATTCAAAAGTCTCGATCTGGACTTGGAATTTCTTCTCACCAATCTAACACTCGGAGGAACACGGGAGGAAATATATTGGGGTGAGCTTTTGAAAGCCCAATGAGAGTCCCAAACACATAATCAGTTAAGCACATTGACATAGCATGCTTTCATATATCACATTCACATGTGGAAAGTTCCAAAACAGTAATTTCTATTTCAGGAAATTCATGAAACAGTGATTTCACCAATGAATTGGTCAAATAAACGGTAGCAATCACAGTGGAAGGATACAGTGCTTCCAAGCCGTCAGTATAGAGTCTTCACTGCTTCCCATTCGCCAACCCCTTACTCCCAACTTCGGGCCCGAAAACCAACGGTCGGTAGGTGGTGTACACTCGAGGTAACCTAACGGTCCCGGTCGGGTCCACGTACCCGACCAAGCCCTAATGTCGGTTCGGAATAGGCCGACTCGCCTCTGGAGTTTGGGATCCCGGCCAACGGTCATGCACAGTTGACATACACAGGCACAATTACAGTAATTTAAAGTCATTTTTGTAAAATGGTAGGGTCGGTGCGATAATGTACACACTCGGCCCCTCCTTTTGTCAAATCATTTTGAAATTGAATTCAATAATTAAGTGATATAATGGTTCACTTAATAACAAGTACATTGAATCCAAGTAATACTCAATAAATAAGTACACTTAGCAACAAGTAGCACTTAAGGAGCAAGTATTTTCAATAACGAATAATACTTAATAACAAAAGATTTTAATGATAAGTAATACTTATTAATCAAGTATTTTAAATAACAAATAACACTTAATAACCAAAATCACTTAACAACAAATTGAAACCCTCACCTCAGTTAGGTCAAAGTTGAGTTGGTGAGTCGAAGACCTCTGTATCAATGCCCTCGTTTGCTTCACTGACGGATCCTGAGGTACATAATTATTACATTAACTTTTAATTAATAAAATCAATTTTGACCAATTCAGTTCTTTTATAAAAATAAGGATATATGTAGGTTGTACTAAACGGTTAATAGAATGGCGAAACGGTGATATGAATTTCGCAAATTTGAGGTTTTGATTTGTTAGGTTAAAATTCGTGAGTTTCGAAAATTTGGTAAAATTAGGATTTAGAAAAATTTTTTAGTAGTTGATATTTAAAAGGATTTTGATAACATAGTATATGATGTTGGAGAATCTAGAAGAAACTTGCCTTGGTTAGAAAATTGACTGACGGTGTTTAAATTTGTTTGTCGTGCTACAAAAATGAGTTTTCGTGACTTTGGTTTGAAAATAATTTGATTTCATTTTACCCATTTTGGGTCTTGTTGAGGTATAATACCTTCACGGGATTAAAACAAGGTTTGTAAGTCGAAATTTGAATTTATAAAATAAAAGTTTTGTCAAATGACGAAAGGTAGTAATTGAAAGTTTCATAAGGTACGTTTGTGTGAAACCAATTTGCCACGGTTTCTTTCCAAAAATTGAATCAGAAATTCTACTGCTACGAATTACATGATTTTGGAACCGTTTAAAACTAGACTCATAGCTCTTTATTTTCTCAGAAGACATCCAATCCCAATTCGGATAAAATCATTCAAATTTGGACAACAATTTTCGAAATCATCATGTTCATCAAAACGCAGTTTTTTTTTCAGCGATGTTCATTAAATTGCTACAGTGTAGAAAATGAGTTATAGGGGTGTGAGGTACCTAAGTCGAAGCTCTTTGGGTCTATTTTCAAATGCCCTGACGGCACATGATTTGGAGTTATAAACTGAGAGATACGAGAATTCTGTTCTGGGCTGTTTTGTTTACTGATTTTCTGGAATTTGCAAGTTTTTTAACAACTTGTAGAGTTCCAGCTTCAAAATAACGTGGTTAAGGGTCAATTAAATTTCTGCATACTAATCAGGTTTATCAACATGTAACACATCCATTTAAGAACTCAAGGGCTTAGGCACATGGTTAAAATTTGAACAAAAGCCTCAACCAACAATGTCTCAAGTTTGGAAACCATCAAGACCGGTTCCTTCTCTCTTATTTTCCTTTCTTGATACAAGATTATTTTCTCCATTCAAAAGCCAAGTGTTAGGTCATTACATGTCCAGTTTTTATTTTGTTTTTAGACTGACCGAATATATCTCATGCAAGGAAAGAAAAAGAAAAAAAATAGATACATATAATTTTTAAGGAGAAAATGAACAATCAAGGCTCGGTTGAGTTTAAAGTATTTGGTTCATGCACAAAATTTTTTCAAAGTCTAACCGGCCAAGAAAAATAAACACATGCATGGGTGGATTTCAACAGATTTTAGCAAAGGAAGATTCAGATGAAATAGGGCAAAGCCCTTTAGCCTAAATTCACACAAACCAGCAAGGGATTTGTGACCTTCTAGCATCGAGAAAGCACAAGGAAAGTTCCAAATCACTTCACAACCACTTATAAGGATCATACATGGGATAGTATAACTAAAATTACCATTTTAAGGCTTCGGGAAGCTTAAAGGAAACAAGAGCAGTAATCTACATGGGTTAACCAGATTTCCAGAAGATATATAAAAGATACAAATATGTCAAGGCAAAAATTTAAAGTCAACCGGTGCATGCATGGCCATACCATCTTTCAAGATGATCTTTTGAGAGAGGGAAATCATTTCGTTTTAAGCTGAAAAGAATAAGAAATGACTCTTACCTCCAACAAGCTTTCAAGAACGGATGAACAAGTGAAAAGCTTGGCTTAAGCAAATCCAGTTTCCAGCTACAAGAAATGAAATAAACTAAGAATGGAAAATGCTAAGCTGCCAAGAAGTTTTTCAAGAAGTAGATGATGTCTTACATTCGGCTTGCTTATGGAACGAATGGAGAGAAGACAACCTTGATCCTGCCTAGATTTCAAGCTTAGTTTCAGCAACTTGCAGCCATGGTCTCCTCTTGGTGCGAGGCTGAATCGATCAAGGAAAGAAAGACAAGGAAATGGGAGTGAAAAAGGGAGCTCTTGGTTGAGCTTGGGGAGAAAAGAGTTGGAAGTGAAATGTGGGAGTGAAGGGGAGAGCTTCTCGGTTGAGAACTTGAGAGGTGAGTGCTAAAATGAAGTGAAAGAGTGAATTTGAATGCAATAAGGAGAGTTTAAGGCTGATGACCATCGGTTGGTCTTGAAGAAATAATTTTGCGGACTTGCCTTGCGCAAGTGAGCATAGGGTGGATGGAATAAGAGGCCAAATGGTAACAAGACTTCTTCCATTGGGCATGAGGGGTGGTAGCTCTTGGTTGAAACAATTTGAGGAGCAGCAATGGAGAGAATCAATTGAAGCTGCCGGTAGTGATGAAACTTGTTCAAGTTATCAACTTATTCCTAGCAAGAAACCGACAAATGGTGATCATGTAAGGGTGAAGAGGAGTGGTAAGATTTTCCTAGCTGGATTTGTGAGGTAACTTCCGAATTTATTTGAATGGTTTTCAGCTAGATCCTAATTTGGTTTAAGAAGGTTTAAATGAAACCGATTGATGAGGAAAATGGTTAAACTTTGTATAAATGATGGTAGTGATTTCAAAGAAAATTTATCTAGGACTTTGAAATGAGATATAACTCACTAGAAGATTGATTTGCTCACCAATTATTGGAATGAAATTCAAATGTTTATTTAAGTTTCCCCGAGCTATCGTTTTACAACAAATTCAATAGTTTTTAAAAAAAAAAATTTTTCGTGATTAAGTACATGCTCAAGCAAAATTTATAAGAATTATTCAAGAAAATTTTAAACAAGATTTAGGGTTTAATTCACGGCTCTCACAACCTCCCCTACTTAAGAAATTTCGTCCTCGAAATTATTACCTCTTGTCATCTGAAGCTCTGGGTACTTCTGGTTCATTTCTTCCTCTAGCTCCCATGTGGCTTTTTCTATGCCGTGATGTCTCCAAAGAACTTTCACCAAGGGAATCTGCTTCCTTCTTAAGACCTTAACCTTTCTATCGAGAATCTTCAAGGGTTTTTCTTGGTAAGTCAACGATTCATCTAGGTCAACCTCTAGGGTTGGTAAAACATGAGATGGGTCCTTGTGGTACTTCCTCAACCAAGATACGTGGAAAACATTGTGGACTCGAGCTAAGCTCGCAGGCAACTCCAACTGATACGCCACCTTTCCAATCCTTTGTGAAATTCTAAAGGGACCTATAAATCTTGGCTTAAGCTTCTTCCCCTTTCCTGACTTGAGACTTCCTCTTAATGGCGTAACTCTTAAGAAAACTTCATCCCCAACTTGAAATTCTAAATCTTTCCTTCTGTTGTCGGAGTAGCTTTTCTGGCGACTCTGAGCCACTTGAATCCTTTGACGGATTAACTTGACCTTCTCATATGCCGCTTCAACCCATGGTATCCTTTCAGCACCTAGAAGTTTCCGTTCTCCTACTTCATCCCAGTATACTGGTGATCTACACTTTCTTCCATACAATGCCTCATACGGGGCCATCTGAATCGAGGAATGGTAGCTGTTGTTATAAGCAAATTCCACTAAAGTTAGATGCTGGTCCCAACTGCCCCCAAAATCCATAATACATGCCCTCAACATGTCTTCCAAGGTTTGTATTGTCCTCTCCGATTGTCCATCAGTTTGAGGGTGATAGGCAGTACTAAGATTTAATTTGGTTCCAAAAGCACTTTGTATCTGCTGCCATAATCTGGAAATGAAACGTGGATCTCTATCTGATATTATACTTACTGGCACTCCGTGTAATCTAACAATTTCATCCAGGTAGATCTGAGCCAGTTTTTCCATTTTATATTTCATGTTGACCGGTAGAAAATGGGCCGACTTGGTTAATCGGTCTACTACAACCCAAATTGCATCGTGACCTCGACGTGTATGGGGTAATCCAGTAACAAAATCCATAGTAATTTGGTTCCATTTCCATTCAGGCACCTCCAATGACTGTAGTAATCCTGAGGGTCTCTGGTGTTCAGATTTGACTTGCTGGCACGTCAGACATGACTGTACAAACTAAGCTATGTCCTTTTTCATATTATCCCACCAGTATAGTTTCTTCACGTCTTGGTACATCTTGTTCCTTCCAAGGTGAATAGTATATTTAGACTTATGTGCTTCTGCCATAATTTCTTTCTTTAATTCATCCTCATCAGGTATCACCAAACGGTTTTGATATCTTAAAATTCAGTCATCTCCCAAATTGAAATTAGGTATTTCTTCTTTTGCCTTTACTTACCCACTTTGCACTAGAGAATCCTTGTTTTGAAATTCTTAACACGCTCAACTATGGAGGAATTTATGGTGATACTTCCTGTAATCACTTTTGTTGCACTAACTGTGGACTCCAAGCACTAACTTCTTCTAACATCTCCCACTCTTTAACCATTAGTCCAGAAATCTGAACTTTCCGACTTAAAGCATCTGCTACTTTATTGGCCTTTCCTGGTTGGTACTTGATAGTACACTCATAATCTTCCAAAAACTCCATCCATCGCCGTTGTCTCAAGTTTAGTTCCTTTTGAGAAAATATGTACTTAAGACTTTGGTGATCCATGTAAACCTCAAAAACAACACCATACAAATAGTGCCTCCATTTCTTCAAGGCAAACACTATTGCTGCCAATTCAAGATCATGAGTTGGATAATTCTGCTCGTGACGTTTTAATTTCCTTGAGGCATAGGCCACTACTCTACCATCTTGCATTAAAACACACCCCAATCCTTCCTTAGAGGCATCGGTGTACACTGTAAAAATATCCCTTTCATTTGGTAATACCAACACAGGAGCTTTAGTCAGTCGACTCTTAAGCTCTTGAAAACTATCTTCACATTTCGAATCCCAAATAAAACAGCTATTCTTTCGAGTCAAATTGGTTAAAGGACCTGCAAGTTTAGAGAAATCCTGAATGAATCTTCGATAATATCCAGCCAATCCCAAGAAACTACGAACTTCCGTTGGGTTCTCCGGTTGTTTCCAATCTACCACCGCTCTCACTTTAGCTGGATCAACGGCAATTCCCTTCTCAGAAATCATATGACCTAGAAATGATACTTCTTTTAACCAAAATTTGCATTTACTAAACTTAGCGTACAGCTTGTGCTCCTTCAGGGTTTGCAAGACTAACCTTAAATGCCGATCACGATCTTCTTTGGACTTTGAAAAGATCAAGATATCATCTATGAAAATCACCACAAATTGATCTAAGTAAGGCTTAAAAACCCGATACATCAAGTCCATGAATGCTGCTGGGGCATTAGTCAGTCCAAAAGGCATGACCAAAAACTCATAGTGCCCATATCTAGAGTTAAAGGTAGTTTTCGAAACATCTTCTTCTTTAATCCTCAATTGGTAATAGCCTTGTTTGAGATCGATCTTAGAAAACACTACAGCCCCTTGCAATTGGTCAAACAACTCATCGATGTGGGGTAAGGGATACTTGTTCTTAATAGTGACCTCATTCAATCCCCGATAATCTATACAGAGCCTTAAACCTCCATCTTTCTTTTTCACAAATAATACCGGGGCTCCCCAAGGAGACTCACTCAATCTTATGAAACCCTCTTCTAACAAATCTTGCAATTGCAACTTTAATTCCTTAAGCTCAGCTGATGCCATCCGATATGGGGTCTTAGAAATAGGTGTCGCTCCAGGGGTAAGCTCAATCTTAAACTCAATATCTCTGTTAGGGGGTAAAGACACTAGTTCTTCAGGAAACACCTCGGGATACTCATTCACTATAGGCACATCTTCTAATCTCAACTTATCCTCTTGAGGGTTTATTAAAAATGCTAAGTATCCCCGAGCTCCTTTACTCAACATTTTTCTAGCTCGAATCCCTGAAATGAGTGCAGAAGAAGCTAAACCCTGCCTTGTATCAAATCTTAAGGTAGGTTCTCCTGGAATATGAAATTCAACCACCTTCATCCTACAATCTAACTGTGCATGGAGTCGAGCTAAACTATCCATCCCCAGTATGACATCATAGCCCTTAATCGGCAAAGCAATTAAATCTGCTAAGATTTTTCTCTCTCCTACCCATAGTTCACAGTTCCTATAAACTTCATTAGTCACTAAACATGGATCCCTCATGGGAGTTTGTACTACTAGGTCAAAGGGTAAGAGATCGGACATAACATTGATACCACTCATAAAATTAGGGTTTACAAATGAATGACTAGCACCTGGATCAATCAAAATCTTAGCCAATCTATGAAAAAGGGAAATGGTACCTTCCACTACTTCAACTGAGTCTGGCACCTCCTGGTGATCAATGGAGTAAATTCTCCCTGGCACCCTAGGCCGATTTCCTCTATCTGTTGAAGGTTTAGGGTTAGAACGACCTGGTGCTTGTGTCCCCGTTTCTTGAGTTCGGCGGGCAGGACAATTGCCAACCACATGCTCTGTGCTTCCACATGCTAAACATTTCCCGGCCTTCCTCCAACAGTCATTCTCATGGTGGTTTGCCTTACCACAGAATCCACAAGGTTGACGGGTTGGTGGGTTTTGCCTTGATTGAGACGGGCCACTCTTTTGGCCTCTTCCTTGTCCTGCTACAACTCGTTCTCCTCCAGATCCTCGTCCAGCTTTTTGGGGCGGTTGATTCCCTCCTGGTCTACCGAAACTACCACTGGTCGGAGTTGCTCTTTTCCTATTTTGAAAGGCCTTAACTTGAGCCTTAGTGTTCTCCACCCTTAGAGCCTTTTCTAGGGCATCAGTGAAAGTAGGCATATCAGCAGTTGCTAAAGCCTCTTGAATCTCAAAATTTAGACCCTGGACAAAACGACGACTCTCCAGGGTTCTCAGAGCAATTAGCTCTGGGGCAAACTCATGACGAGTGAATTGGGCCTCATATTGCCACACTTAGGGTTCCTTGGCGCAACCGTATAAATTCATCTTCCCGTCTTTCTTGAACTAGAGGTGGTAGGTATTTTTCGTTAAACGCCTGGTGAAATTGGCCCATGTCCATGGGTCTCGATTTCTAGCCCATTTTTCCCTAATTACATTCCACCAGGCTCTTGCAGCACCTTCAAATTGAAAGACAGCAAAAGTCACCTGCCGTACTTCCGTGTAACCTAAAGTCCCAAAGATGTTAACCATGCTTTCTAGCCACTGCTCGGCTATGTCTGGGTTAGGTCCTCCAGCAAACTTGGGAGGGGAGAACCTTTGAAACCTTTCCAGGGCTCTGTCTTCACCTACTTCTGGTCCCCTCGGGTCTATTCTAGACCCTTGATCCCTCGTCGATACCACACGCCTAAGAGAGTGGTCATTCGATTTAATGCCTCTGCTATTGGATCTCTCATTTCCTCACCGCTCTCGTCTCTGAGATGAGCAATAGACGCCTCTCCCTCGCCTTGGTTTTGTGCTTGCCTCAGGTCTTCCTCTTCTTCGCTTTCTCCTTCCATTTCCTTTATACATATATACAAGTATTTTTGTTTTAAAAAAATGTAAATAAATGATAAATAAAAGGAAGAGGGAAAATTTTTGCAAACAATTGTTAATGCACTTAAAACAACTTACATTAATATAAAACATCATACACCAAGTTCTTAAAACAACACAACATAGTAATCATAACATTCACGAAATTTCAAAACATAACATCAATCCAGTACAGTCATCCAAATGGAAAACAAGTGGAACCCCCATTAGGTACTTAGCCTCAATCCTAACTCAAGGGGAGGTGGGGAAATCAGGGTTCTTGGAAGGGTCACTGAGAGGGCTATAGGTAGGTGAAGCCTCCCGATCTCCTTGGTAATCATCCCCCTCAGCATGTCCTGGGGATACCTGTCCAACACTAGAACTCTCACCACCCTGGCCTTCTGAATGAATTTCCACTATCTCCTCAATCATCGTCTCACACTCAGCCATGACGCCTGCAGTGCCATCACGCACAGTATTAGACAGTCGAATGAAACGGGTGGCTATCTCTTCAAGCTCCTGAACCCTAGCACGTAACATTTGATTCTCAGCCCTCAAATCTTCTATTTCTGCATTTGCCCTTCGAACAGTACGGGCTAAGGTCTTCCTTTCTTTCACAACTGCAAATACCACATGATTGGGGTAGGCATAATCTCTCAAACAGCTACAGGGATTGGTCTTGGAAGCGGGACTCCAATGAAGTGCAGGGCCTCCAGTCTCGGGCTGATATCGTACTAGAGGCAAAGGCATCCTAGGTGGAACAGGGTTACCGTTAGCTCCGTTTCCAGCCATAACCTACAACCATAGCCAACTTTAAGTAAGTTTCTAATACAACTTATAACTTCAATTATTAATTTCTACCTTTCAAAATCAGGCCCTCATAACCTTACAGGCCAATTTCTAACCTAGGCTCTAATACCACCAATTGTGGCGGCCCCACGTTTCCCAAGGCAAACCCTAGGACCCGCGGCCGCCGGCCTAACTCTCGCCAGGACTCAGTCAATCCAACAGTTCAACTTAGGGTTTTCAATATAAAATACATCCATAGAATTCGATTAATTTAATTCACATCCATTCATCCACTAGGGTTCCACATACCCTTACCGTTACCATTCAAAAGAAATTCACAACATACAACCTCCATTAATCTTGACTTGAGTTTGAACTCGGGTGAGGAGCTTTGAGGAGAAGCATTGGGAAGCTTTAGTCTAGCATTTCTTGGGAGAATTTTTGCCTACTTCTTGGAGGAGGTAAGGAACTAAAGCTTGCCTCTTTGTCTATTAATTCTATTTTTAAGCATGATGTTAGGATTGGGAGCTTGAGAGGTTGCTAGAACCTTGACATTTGTTGATGAAGTTGATTCTTGTGTTGGTTTGCAATTTTAGATAAATTTCATTAAATTGTCTTTCATGATTTTGGTTTGAATGAGTGGGCTCTTGGACTCCCACACTTGTGATAATATGATTTCTAGCATGATTAATGATGCATTGTGTGTGGTTATATGGAAAATGGTTAGCTTAAATGGTGGTAGGAAACCTCAAGGAAGAACCATGGGAGAGAGAGAGAGAGGAAAATGAAGGTGAAACTTGCTGATTTTTCCTTAATTTCGTGGCTGTATTTTGGCTGGCTTAAGGGCTGAATTTGATGCTTAAATGTTGGGTGTTAAATTGTTAATTTTCCTCACAAGAAGCCCTTTAAAAGTTGTAGCAAGAATGAGTGTTATGATGAGATCAAAATCTGGAAATTTGGGGAAGTAAGCTGGCTGAATTTTGGGATGAATTAATGCTGAAAAATTTATATAAGCCTTTATCATTTTTGATCATTATTAGGCTTAGGAAGGTTAATGCTAGCTTAGGTATGAAATTGGGGTCAATCGGAAGTGGTTTAGATGTGTTAGAGGTAATGATAAGAAAGGGAGTGAAATCTGCAGGAATGATTAAGTGTATTCCAGTTCATGTTGGGCGAGTAGAAAACTGTCTTTCCATTCGAATTTTTGGTTAAATTTGGTATGAACCTAGCCTATATATGGAAGTATTAGTGTGCCAAATTTGGTGGTTTTTGACCAAGAATGCGTCACTCAAATGAACCCTAGAATTGTGCCCTGCAAAACTGGAAAACAGAAATTTCAGAAATTTTAACCCCCTCTATTTGAACTGCTATCAATTTTTGGTCGAGTGTCGGAATTGAGTGCTGTTGGTGGCATTTGAAAATTCTTACATAGTAATTTAAACTGTATAAATTTGAGAGGCCAATTCATTTTCTGTAATTTTTGGTGAATTTTCAAAGTGGGCTGGTCGACTAACCTGACGTGCCCTGTTTTGGTACTGTAGCAGTTTCTTTCTCGAAAATCTGGGCAATTTTTGCCCAGAATTTTAACTGGGTGTCTTCTACAAAGTTTTAGAACTTTCAAAGAGGTTCCAACGGTACCAAGTGTGTGAAATTTGGACTTGTATAGCTCAAGTTACGAAATTTCCAAAGATTTCAGCTCAAAATGAAAGTTCATCGAACTTACTTGTTCTTAAACTAAGTTTGGTCGATTAACTAGAAAACTCATCTTCGTTCTCTTCTAATTATTTTAGGGCGAAGTGCTGATTGTCCATTTGACCAAAATTTGGATTCTAACCCCTACTTTGTCGGTGAGTGTTCAAGTGCATGTTTAATTACTTTAAATGATGTAAATAAATTGAAAGCATGCTGGTGTTCCTCGGTATCGCGCTCACATTCTTGAATTGTCTCAAAATGAGCTTAACTGTTTAAATGGTTACTTGTTTGACTGCTTGAATTGATTGAGCTGTTTAAATTGTTTATAACTGTGGGGACGCCCAAACCCCATTGGGGATCCTTTCACCTTGTCCGGCAACAGGGGCTAGGGCAAGGGATGGGTGACCATGGGTTTTTACTTTTAAAGCACGTTAGTTGGAAT
Source organism: Gardenia jasminoides (assembly GCA_013103745.1). NCBI lineage: Eukaryota > Viridiplantae > Streptophyta > Magnoliopsida > Gentianales > Rubiaceae > Gardenia > Gardenia jasminoides. Next base: position 22,080,202 of record CM023100.1, on the reverse strand, counting down.
GAGTCCGCCGACTTGGCATACTCATAGTGGGTTGCCAATCACTGTTCAAATTTAGGAGTTCGGCCCCGGTCAATGGGGTGTAAGTAGACGGGAGAGGGAGTAAGTGGTGAATATGGACTGTGAAAGTGAGTGGTTGACGGAGTGTCAACGTATGACCAGAAATTGATACTTATGAAGCGGAGAAAGTAACTACAGAGATTGTGGAAATGTGGAGCCGACAACTGTATCCTTCAATTTGTACTGTTTAAATGTTTTAATGCAAAATTAACTGTTTTGTTCTTTTACTATTGTATTTATTTATTTATCTGCTTTGATTTGCCTGTGCATGTTTCTCTTGACCTCACTGAGCGTTAATTCACCCCAATTTGTTTTCCTTAATAGGTTTCGAGGTGAGGCACGTGAATCGAGGAAGTTAGTACTTTTGTAGGATTTCCTCATTTTGTACAAGATTGAAATTAATGGACGAATTTGATGATTTATGGTATTTTGGAGTTATTATCAATGTAACTTTGATGAAATTTTGGGGTTTGTATTTTGTGAGAGTTTATTAGTAGTTTTAATAACTTTTATTGATGACTTTACGAATGAATGTTTGGATCGAAATTTGAGAATTCGAAGTGAGTCCCGACGAGAGTTGGGCAGGCGGTCCGCCGAACCCTTTGGTTCATCTTAGGGGGAGGTGGGGCTGTCACAAATAGTATGTAATGTATTTATATAAGTTTAAATGTAACTTATTGATTTGTAATTGCATGTATATGTGTATCTATTATATAAATGCAATTAAATAGACAAATGCTTAATTGTAATAAAATAATTGCTTTAAGTAAATCACCTATAATTAAAGAAATATATAATTGTAATTAAATGAATGGTAAAACACAAACAGAAAAAACTAAAATGGAGTACTGACATGAGTCTTTGCAAGTTAGATGTGTGGCAACCTCTCCAGGGGAAGAACCTCAACTCAACTTTGGGGCATCCTAGAACTACTGCTTTAGGGAATAGAAGCAGAAGGCAAGCTATGTGGCATCTTCCTAAAACTAATAATTTAGGGATGTAGAAGTAGAAGGAAAGTAAGAGAGAATGAGAGAATGTTGTTGGGGGTTTGTTGAAGTGGTGGGGGAATTGTCCAAGTACATGCTATCATTTTAAAACTAGGTGTGTCAATTGTTGTACTTCCATTGCACAGTAAATGACACAAGCACATTCTTTTTTTCTTTTTTTCTTTTTTAATTGGTCTTTGTTGCGCAGATAGTATGTGCGGCAGCAGAGACATAGGTTTTTTTTTTTAAATTACCTATTGCTACACATATGTAACAGTGAATAGGGCCTCATAAGTTCCATTTGCTATAATTTCATGGGTAGAATTAAAAGTCTACCTATCAACGTTTAGGATTAAGACACATAAGCAACTAAAGTCCACATAACTAGGTGGTTTTACATCCAAAAAGTGAAAACAAAAATGGAAAATAAGCTACTAATGATGTTGGCTTCCATCAAGACTAAAATTCTCCTTCTTCAGAATAATTGAAGAACAACCTACGAATTTTTAGGACAAACAGCTTGTGCTTGCCTTCTTCTTCTCCCCTACCTCCCTTATCTATATTTAGGGTGCAAAACATCCTTCCTTATATTCTCCCAACTCCTATCGATATGTGGAAAAATGGAAGGTCGTAGTTCTAATTTGTAGCAACTATACCTCTTCTTGTGCTTGGCTTTCTTCTTCTCCTCTGTGCTAGATGGAGTGTGCGAAATTTCCATAGATCTAGGAAGTTCAAGAAGGAATCCACAGCCAAAGTTGAGGTATTAAAGTTGTTCCCTATTTTATATAGCATCACCCATATTCCAATTAATATACTTGAAATATTGAGTTAAATTTGTTGGAATGCTATCCACCATTTGTTTTGACTAACATGAGATGTCCCCTACAATTACTCAAAGTGTAGAAGCATATCCTAAAAGTCCTGAAAATCTATTGATTCTTTTTCAAATTAGGTAAGTGAACATGACTAATATAGGATGTTTTTCCTCATCATTTTTTCTTTTCCATTGCTCTTTGCATTAGTTTCTCTTTGTTTGTCTATTTTTCTGGGTCATTTTGTGGGGCGGGTAACGGCTAGGTTTTGCTGCGGATTGTGTTCTTTACTATGTAGATTAAGAAAATTAGTTTAAGCTATGCCTTTTGTACTTTCCTGGTAGAAAGACTTAGTTGAAGCCAAATATGCTCTATATGTTTTTGACTTATATTAAAAAGCATCTAATGGTAGATAAGTTAATGATTTGTTATGGAACATTGATATGTTTAAGTATTGTGAAAGATATATTCATAAATTTAACTGTTTAACAAATTAAACATCATGACTCAGACATAGTTAAATAGGACTTGAAACAAAAAATGATGTTTGAATGCATAATTGTTCTTTTTCTTCCTCTATTGTATATAAGGATTTGTTTCTAGGGTTGAGTGGGTGGTAATCTGGATGACTGAAATGGCTATATAAATTTGTTTTGCTTCCTTTCTTGATCTTGTAGATTGCCTTTTCTAGTAATGATTATTTGATGGCTCACACGTTTAAAGAGGAGCTAGAAAGATAAAAACTTTGCACCTAAAGGATGGAATGCAACAAGCATAACTAGTTTCTTGTTAGAATTTTGAAAGAAAACTAATGGTTATATGAGGTCAGTTCTATATTGCATTTGGAATTGAAGGTTAGGCTATCATTTCTTAGTACTTGTTTTTGGTGTTCATTTCCAATTGAAAAATTAGATAAATATACATAGCCAATTGTTGGTTGATTAGATTATAAGCAATTTAGTAGGAGTAGGACGTACTACTCAATAATAGGCTTATACTATTGGACAAGTTGAATAACTTTTAAATTTGTTTATGAGTCATGGTACTAAAGTTTATTGTGAGCACTTAGGTTTGATTGATATTGTCATGCCCCGAGCCCATATGTGCCAGTCATGTGACATTCGTCGTGCGCCCTAGGTCATTCTCAAGGAATACAAGGCTACATGGATCATGACTAACTAGTACAATTACGATGAAAACAAATCCTCTATTTATTTATCAAAAATTCAAAATGCTATTGTCTTACATGCCAAAGAAATTCAACAGTTCAGAATTAAACATAAACAGAATGTCACTTGATGAACAAGTAAGATAACAACAAACATTTCTCTCTAATTCTAAATAGCCGAGCATTAGTAAAAGTCATCTTCAGGCGGTTCCTCATGTACTATCTCATCATCCTCAAAATAATAATAAAATGAGTTGAGCGATAATGGCCCAATAGATAACACTATACCTTTTTTGGATCATGTAACCATTATTTTCATAACAAAGCATTTTCACACACTACACATGCAGTACAAATCATTGATAAACTTTAGTTATGTACATATGAGAACAAATGAGTGGTAGTCATAATTTGAGATTCATGGATATATAATCATGCTTGAAAAATCATGGTACTAAAACATTTCATATAAGCCCATACAAGTACATGTAACATCCGGTTACTGAGTACTCAGGTTAAAGATTTAACCCCTTCTAGGAGGGCGACCAATAGGTTTCATGATTACCTATTGGTCACGTATCATAACATGAGTCAATCGGTCGGGTTCTATACCGACTCCATGACTAGGTCAATCGGCCGGTCTCTATGCCGACTCCATGACCTCTTACATGGTCAGGACTATAGTCAATTCCATACCTGTGTAGAGTTTCAAAATTTGTTTGACACATCACATGCATCATTCATTTCATTTCATAAAACATGCCACTCAGTCATAACAATTTTGTGTAAATCATCTAAAATAACATTACATGATCCATTTTATATTTGAAACATAAATTGAAGTCATAAAAATTTCACATGAAAATATTTTCAAAATACAAAAGGATAGCACCACCTACCGCAACTGACTGCTCCTGAAGGCAATTTTAATTCTCGTCAATTGATGTTGCACCTATAGGTATACACAACTATCCTAATTAGTTGCTATCGTAATTACACAAGACCCTGAGACACCCTAAGATTCATATCAGGTCACTATATAGTTAATCTCTAATAATTCCCCCAAAATAGAATTCTTGCTTACTGCTAATTTATTAGTTAGTTAACTATCTCCCGATTATCCGTATCATCTTTAATTAATTAATCCCTCATTTATTCACCATTGATTAGTTACCTAGTCCTTGAACTAATTACTATTAATTAATCAATCCTTTAATCAATTACTATTAGGCATTTATTTAATTACTTACCTTTGATTAATCCTTCAATTAATTACTATTAATTAATTAAGACTTTAACTAATTACTATTAATTAATTAATCTGTGACGACCCCACCTCCTCCTAAGGCGAACCAAAGGGTTTGGCGGACTGCTTGCCCGACTCTCGTCGGGACTCACTACAGTTCCTCAATCAACTTACAGTCTTCAATTCAAAACAAGAATTACTTCAAGGACCTCAAGCACGACATTAAAGTCCTCAATCAGATTACAGATCTCAAATAATTACACTTCAAGTTCCCCAAAATAATTATTATATTTTCAACTAGTCCAAATATCCCAAAAGTACAACAGTCAAAAATTACAAATAGTACAAGAGATAATCCCGCTAGTCACTACAATTCTTAAATAAATTAAAGTTTGAACTTCGATAGATACAGCCCTCAAACAAATTACAATGTCAATCTCAAATATTTACATCGAATACTCCACTAATTTACATTCCACAAGTCAATCGAACTTCAAAACATACATGGGATTCCAACTAGTCACACTAATGAATTAATACAAGTGATTTCCTTTACCTCGAACCCTGTAGAGAGGAAATAAAATATTTTGGGGTGAGTTAAATCTCAGTGAGTGTCCAGTGAAAACAAGAAAATTCACATTTTATCAAATTCATGGACATTTGAATTAAATAGCATTTTTGTAAAACATTTGAGTTTTTAAAAGAATAACGTGTAAGTCAAGAACATGGTCACACATTCACATTGAAAGTATTTAAGAATCTTTTCATTTAAAAAGATACAAGAAACAGTAATTCCTTAAACAATCGTTCTATAAACACTTAATTTAACAAACAAAATGCAGTAAAAAATAATTCAATAAACATTTAGTTCAAATATTGAAAGGATACGGTGTCATTTGGGAGCAATTGCAGTCCGTCTTATCAGTCACTCAATCATTTTCCTCCTTATAACACCCAGTGGTAATACTCGAGTACATCGTAATCAGTACCCTAGGTTACCAACTTACTCGACCGAATCCGCTTCTGGCTCGAATGGGCTGGTAACGAAGGGGGAAAGTCCTTGTTCAACCAATGTGTTAAAGTACACATGGCCCACAATTATGCGCAAATAATATACAAATAGTGGAATATTAAATAGTTAAGCAGCATAATAAGAATTAGGTCGAGTATGATAAAGTACACATTCACCTAGAAACAAGTATTTAACACTCAAGAGGACAAGTAACATCAAGTATTAAACCACATAAGCATCTAATTCACACAACAACATGCAAGGAACACTCACAAATCCTTCATAAATTATTTCACTTGTAAAACCATTCTATTTTGAAATAGTGGTAAATCATTTCTTTGCAAATATGAGTCGAGTAAATTAATTTACCGGTCATTTTCAAATATTAGTAAAATATTTGATTTAAAAAAGGATTGAAATACTTACCAAGTTTTGCATCCTTCCACATCAATCCCTAATCACCAATTAACCTTCATGGCATATTTGAATTCTGAAATGAAACATAATATAACAAGACTTTCACTAATTTCCAATCCACAAGAAATAAGAAAAGTTCACTTCAATATCTCATTCAACATTTCCATATTTAATTCTCCAAACTTAGTATCCAAACTCACAAGGCTTTTAGTTCAAGTCAAGGGAAAAGACAATAAGCATGCTAGGGCAGTGGTTCAGGTGTCAAGTGAAGCAACAAATGTTATTTTAAACCAAAGAAGGTGAATTAAACCAAGGAAAGCGAGGAAAACAAGCTACAAAAGTTCAACTTAGTTTAAGTTTCAAAATTGAAAATTTTGCCGTCAGTCCCCTTGCGCAGTCATGGGAAAATGGCTATAACTTGGTATAGAAAAATTGAAATCGAGTGCCGTCAATGGTGTTTAAAATTAGCTCGAAGGGTTTTCCAACTGTATAAAATTCACCCTCTAATTCGTTTTCTACAAGTACCAGTAAATCAGGGAAGTCGGTAAAATTTCTAGACCTGCACCAAAACAGAAACAAAGTTGACAGCTTTGACACCTTTTCGCATTTTGATCATATATGGAGTTACACTTATTAGATTGAGATGAATTTTATGTTTTTTTGAAAATAAGACATAGGGCTACATTTCTCATGAAGACATCGAAATCCAAATCATGCATTTTCATGGTCAGAAAGTGAAATGACAGAAGCAACAGAAAGCTGTCCAATAGAATATGGCATTTGGGAAGCCAGGGATATTTTGGTCATTTCACATGCTACAATGATCCAATTGCTCTGAAAATTTCTGTGTGGAAAGCCAACTCAAATCCCTACAACTTTCGTGTTTTGTGCAAGAGCTAGTTTGGCCTTTATCAAGAATGAATTTGTAGGTAAACTTGGTATATTTTCGGCTAGCAGTGAACAGTTCCAGCAAGCAATTCTTGAAATTACACCAACAAAATTCCATTCTTTCATGCTTAAATCTTCAACCCATACAACATACTAGTTACCCATATATCAAAACATATAGTCACCAATTTCATCAATGATTTCCATCATCACTTTAATATATAATCAAGATAGTCATCCAACATAACCCACCAAAATTCCACCAACAAAAACCATAGATCTAATTAGATCTAACAAGATCTAGCCTAGATAAAGGAGATTCAAAGGTATTTAGTAATTTTACCACTTAGATTGTCCAAATGAAGCAAAACAAGTTGGATTCTCTTCATTCAAATTGGTAGAAGCCTTCCTCTAGAGTTTGGAAAGCTTTTAATCGGAGCAGATCTTGGATAACCTCAATAGATCTTCACTTAGATCGATTAAAATGGAAGTAAGAAGGTTGTTCTCTCTTTCTCTCTCTGTGACAGCCCCACTTCCCCCTAAGGCAAACCAAAGAGTTGACGGGCTGCCTGCCTGACTCTCGCCAGGACTCAAGCATTCGAAAATACTAACTCTAAAGGATAATTCTAAAGTTCACGTTAAGAGAGAGAAATGAAACTATAAAATTGACATTTAAGCTTAGAATATAATCGTTAGCTCAAAAGTACTTAAAATCTCGATCCATAATCTAATACATTCCCATGAGTTAAAATATACAAAACCAAAAGAATATACAATCCTTTTTTTTTCTCCACTCTCGGGACAAAAGACCAAAAATCAAGTTCTAGACCTATTTAGGTCTCTGGATTCTCGTCACCTGTTAAGGAAAAACAAATGGCAACGGGGGTGAGATAAAAACTCATGAATTTCCAAAAGATCATGCACATGCATAAAGCGGGATAAATAACATAATTAAAACGAGTAAAAGAAACACGAAAACACACAAGTAGGATACGGGAGCTCTCAGGAACTCAGGTCTACTTCACACGTTCAATTTGCGTAGTCGACACTCCGTCGACTTTCCAATCCATGTAGACGACTCTTTACAACCATTTCCTTCCACCGAACATCCCCCTTTACCGGGCCCGCAATTCTGACACTTAACGCTTACTACTCAAGGAACACGGCCAAGAGTAGTTTTATAAACACTTTATACACACTTTCTCCACTAGTGTGTATATATTCATGCAAAACAACTAGGTCACCTACTCTACTTAAGAGAGAGCAATAAAGTATACCCTCCTTAAGTGAGTGGTTTAACAATTTCAAAGTTCACGTATTTCACACATTCACGCAAAGACATTCAATTAAAGCAAGTAACACGCATTGGAAACTCACCACCAAAGTAGGGTTCGAAATCCAAGTTTTGATCACTCCACAACTCAGCACCACTTCGTAAAATAATTAAAGAACAACGGAAATAAGTTTTCTAGTTCATTGACCAAATCTAGTTCAAGAAAAAGTAAGTTCGATAATCTTCCAATTTAAGCAGAAATTTTTGAAAAATCGTAACTTGAGTTGTATAAGTCCAAATTTCACAAGCTTGGTACCGTTGGAAACCTCATTTAAATGTCTAAAACTTTTCAGAAGACACCATGATGAAATTATAGACAAAAATTGCCCAGAATTTCTTTTAAGAATCAGCTACAGTGAAAAACAGAACATCACAGGTTGGTTTTCCAGCAAACTTTGAAAATTCACCAAAAATTGTAGGAAACGAATTGGTATCTGAAATTTATACAGTTTAAATGCCTATGTATCAAGTTTCAAACGCCACCAACAACACTCGATTCCAACTCTCGAGCAAGAAATTATAACTGTCCAAACAGGACAGGTTCGAAATTCTGCTTTTTCTGAAATCCAGATTTACAGGGCAATATTTGGAGTTTCAATTGAGTAACGAATTCTTACTCAAAAATTACAAAATTTGGTACACTAACTCTACCATATATAGATTATGTCCACACCAAAATTTAGCCAAATACTCTAACGGGAAGATAGTTTTTAACACTCAAAGAGTACTCAGCAATCTTGCTTCAAATCTGCAAAGTTTTGGTCTTCTTCTTCTAAACACCTCTAACCTATCTAAAACACCATCAATTGCCCTAATCTTTGGAACCAAGATAGTATTAACCTTCCTAAGCCTAATGGTGATCAAAAATGATGAAAGTTTTTATCAATTTTTAGCACTAAATAGCCCCAAGATTTCGGACAGCATGCTAGCCAACTTCCAGATTTTGGTTCCAATTCAACAATCATTATTACTACAACTTTTAGAGGGCTTTTTGTGGGAAACATTAACAACTTAAACCTCAACATTTAAGCATTAAAAATTCGCCTAAACCTACAAAAATGCAGCCACAAAATTAAGGAAAAAATAGCAAATTTCACCCTCCATTTCCTCTTCTCCTTTCTTAGTTTTCCCTTGAGGTTTCTCCTCCAATTTCCAACCAACAAATTCAAGCATATGTACACACATTTCATCATTTAGCAATTCTAGTAAAAAAATTCACACATTTTGTGGGAATTCCAAGAGCCCACATATCAACCATAATCATCACATGCAAATTAAAGAAGCTTAACAACTTGAAATTCCAAAACTAACACAAGTCAAGGTTCAAATAACCCATCAACTTCCCAATCCTAATTTTCATGCTTGGAATTTAAAGAATGAACAAAAATTAAGCTCTTAGGGTTTTACCTCCTCCAAGTAGTTAGCAAGAAAACCCCCAAGAACTTAGCTTCAACCACCCACAAGCTTCTCCTCAAAGTTCTACACCAAAGCTTCAAGCTTGATCCAAGATTATTGCTAGATTGTGGTTGATTTTGGGAGGAAAATGGAAGTAGAAAATGCTGAAATTTCAAGGGAAGAGAGAAGGGAGAGAGTCGGCCAAAGAGAGAGAGAAGAGTGGTGTGTTTGAGTTGTAATTTGGTGAATAAATGAAAGAAATTCAAGACAAGACTTAAAGCCCAATTTTAATGGTCAAAAAGTCCAAATTGAAATAGTAGTTTTGCTAGCAATTTTGGAGGGAAAAATAATTAGCTCTTTTGGCTACAAATTAAGGGATAATCTCGGCTAAGAGGGAGAGAAGAAAAGGAAAAATTAAAGTGAATTGGAGGAAATTAAATGGATAAACAATCGTAGGTTAAAATCCTAACTTTCAAAAAATTTGTCCAACTAGGTTTAAGGTTTCAAAACCCTACTTAATCTCACCTTTAATAATTCACTTCTAGTCCCTTGTTTGTATTCTTAACCTACGAGTGATCATCCTTACACTCCATCGCTACTTCACTCACTGCTCGAATTTTTTTTACCTCGTAAAATGTGTTTTCTCATTTTCTCTTTAATTGATATAAAAAGGGCGAATTTTAAAAAGGTAGATGGAATATTGAAAATCTATGAGAAAATATGTGTGAAATAAAATTTGGGTCACTCAAAAGTAAAAATAAAATTAGAATAAAAATTGAATTTCCATTTAAATTTTCTGAAAAATATGTTTGAGTACGATATTAAAATAATCAAATGAATTAATAATAATAATAATCATATTTAAAATAATAAACATTAACAATATTAAAAATAAATTTTGAGGCCCTTACACTCTCTCCCTTGCTCTCGGCCCTCTCTCTCTTTCTTGCTCTTGAAAGAAATGGCAACACAATGATAAAGCTCACTTTAATAAAGCAAGTCAAGTCAACTCTTGCTAGTGTTTTGGGTCCCGCTAATAATTTGTCGTAACTTAAGTTTAGTCTAGGGTTTTATCCTCGAAAGCTTCGTAACTCTCAATTAACTAATGTCTAATAACCTCTTGTCCACATACTCCTTTTTAAACTCCAATCAATAATTTACACCTTCAACTTATTATTCACTCAATCACTATTCACTACGGCTCAATTTACTGGCACTCAAATGAAAATCCTAATATTAAGGTATCCATGCACATTCATATGAGTCAATAGTCAATGCAATCATAAATATACAAAAAATATTTGTGTCATGAAAAATTCAAATTTATTAGGGTATTATCCCACAAATTCTTGTATAGGCCAAATTAAACCCTCGACCAATTTCTTACAAAAAGGGGAAAACAAAAGTAATAAAACTTGCAAATCATTTTCCAATCACTAAAACTTAACAAAAATTCAAGGTAGAAAATATGAAAAATATTTTGAATTGTTGGGTTCTCACATAATCATTTGATTAATTGCTATTAATTACTCATTTAATTAATTCCCCTTAATTAATTAATAATTTCACTAATTACTCATAATTAATTATTTAATTAATTATTATTTATTAATTATTTAATTAGTTGCCCTTAATTAATAAGAATTGAACTAATTACTATTAATTAATTAATCCTTTAATTAATTACTATTACTTGATCATTTAATTAATTACTTCTAGTCAATTAATTAATTAATTACTCTTATTTAATTAAGGATTTAACTAATTATTATTAATTTTTTAATTATTTATTACTAATTATCAATTTAATTAGTTATTATCAATTAATTAGTCATTCTACCAATTAATGTTAATTGGTTAATCATGTGATTAATTATTGTCAATTAGTTAATAATTTAATTAATTATATTAATCATTTATTTATTTAATCATTTCCTATTAACTAATTAATAATTTTAATTAATTACTATTAATCAATTATTTTCCCATCAATTATCAATACCTAACAATTTAATTAGTCCCTTAGCTAATTATGATTAATAATGTTAATATTAGTTTTATTTCCTATTGGGCTATATTATCTAATTAGTGTTGGGTAAATAAGTCTGGACGTTTACTAAATAACCTTGGACCTCATAAATTAAGTTGTATTCTTTGTATCTTATGAAACTTGGGCCGGCTATCTTAATAATTTATCTAACCTAACGAAACCCAAATCCTTTAAATTCCTTCAGACCCAACTATTTAGCCCAACTCATTTTTGGTTTTAACCGAATCCAACTCGATTGGTTTTCTTGACCCGATCCAAATCCAAAAACCCTACTCGCTTTCTTGGATCCGACCCATTTATTGACCCAAATTGCAAAACGGGTCCTTTCTTCCTCTTTCCATTTTTTTTTTCAGATTTCTTCTCTTTTTTTTTTTTTGTTTCCTAAGACCAAAACCCTAACAAGTTTGGTGGCTGCCGCCGCCATCTTTCTCCTCTACTACCAGCGGCGGCGGCTTGAGGAAGGGGGAGGGTCCAACGACCCTCCTTGTCCATTTTTCTCAAGCTTCGGCCAAGCATTTTTTTATTCCTTCAAGTTTCCTCCCTAACAAATTCCAACCATCAGAATTTCTACCCCTATGATTTAACAAATTCAAAATCATCTACTACATCTAACCATAATTCCGTACGAGAATTTTAAGAAATACACTTAGCACATAGACTATCATCTAGCCATTAATCTTGGTTCTAAAATTTAATCTACTAATCACATAGACATGTAATAATAAAAAAATGACTTTCATATTTAACCAAAATTAAATACATAGGGTTTTATGCGGATTGGACTTACTTAACGGATGCTCAAACGTGACGTGCCTAGTGTGCACCGAATTCTTCTTCTCCGAGGTTCTCTAGGTTGCTAGAAGTCTGGTATTCTGATTGGAGAGAAGAAAGGGAAAAACGTGAAGTGTTTTTGCTAAACCCATCTAGGTATAACTCCTGCAATCCCTTCCCCCTTATCTGTTAGTTATGTAAGTGGAGAGATTTTCTCTCCCCACTACCTTATCTATTGAAACCAGATAATTACCTTAGTTAAATTAGGGTGATTATTTGTAATTAATTAATGTAAAATTTCAAGTTATCACAGATATACCATAGTTTGATATGAGTTTAACAATATGTTTAGTTAAAAGATTAGCTATATAACCCAAGTAGAATTTTTTTTAATGGCAAACCCCAAACACAGGGGTGGCATGCCAGCCCAAGAAGAATTTTTATTGTTGTTGCAATCAGTCCAAGTAGAATTTTTAATTTACTTGCGTTTAATGTGCTATCTTATTCGACATTGATTACTACTAATTTTCATGTTTTGTATGTTGGTCCCGAGAGCAACCTAAGAGGGGAGGTGAATTAGGTTGATTGAAATTTTAGATTTAATTTAAAGCAAAAGTGGAACAATTTAAATTTACCAAATTTTCTAAATGATTGATCACTTGAATGATTAATTGACAATTAAAACAAGTAGGAGATCACAATAAAAGCACTAGTAAAAGAATAAGTAAGAAGGTTTGAATCAAATGGACTACCATGTTGTTTTCAATTTGAAATCGAATACCTCAATATAAAGCTTCTTCAATTTGATGAAATTACACCAAGTTGTACAATAAAGTTTACCTCTTGCTTGCCCCAATATCTCCTTGGTCAAGTCAAGTGGTTTTACTACAACTTTGTAAACCCTCACTAAGCTACCCACTTGAGACTTCACTCACAATTGAAAAGCACTAAATGATCACTTACGCACTTTCACTATAAGTACCAAGAAAGACACAAATTCTTGCACAATTTGCTCTAGAATGCTTGTAAGAGTGGTTGTCAAATGTTCTTAACTCTATCAACCTTTATGATATTTATAGTGTCTAAAGATAGCCATCAAACTCCTCCAACAGCCTTGTATTAAATGCTAAAAAAACTAGCCGTTAGGGGTTTTAGACAACCGAAGGTTTGCTCTGCGTCCGAAGCCATCGTCCGAAACTTTGGTGTGAATTTGTGTCATCAACTGTACAATGTTCGAACCAATTGTCCGATAGAACCAATAGTCATTTAAATTTCATTCTTAATCTATCAGACGTCCGATCCTTTGTTCTTTGTCCAAAAGATGCATCCAAAACAAATTGCTATTGATATTCAGGTTTGCCAATTTTCAATCTTGATTTCATTGATTGAAAACCTGTCTTTATAAAATAATGTTCAAAAGATCATTAGTGAAAATCATCATTTTGGTTTGTTAACATCAAAAAAGAGAATAAAAGAACCAACAATTTTCCCTTTTAATGATGACAAATCAAGTGATGATTTTAGTAGGAATAAAAGCATAAAACATAACTCTCTACTCAAACGCTCCCCCTCACTCTTTCAACATGTACAAATGCTGATCCCCCTCACTTTAGCATATGCATTATTTTTATTTTTACTTACTTCTCCCCCTTTTATTATCAATCAAAAAAGTGCAGAAATAACACAAGATTTTGGCATGCAATAAATATTAAATAGATTCAATAAACATAAAATAGGTCTAATCAACAAGGTTAACAAGGCCAACAAAACAACTAAGGCCAATAAGCATTTTTGGCTAACAAAACAACTGAGGCCATAAGACCAACAAAACAAGCCAATAAACAAGTCATACACAACGAGGTATAAAAATCATACAAAAGTGATGTTGGCCTATGGTGAAACTAAAGATGCCTAGTAGATGCCAAAGTGCAGAGATCTAATGGATGCCTAGGTGAAACTAAAATTCTATATGAGATGAGACTCAACGCCTTCGAACAAGTCTAAATTCCTTGTCTGTGATTTCTTCCGAATCAGTACCTTGTTGTAGAGGAGGGGTGTTGACTTTGGAAAGGCCACGTTCTTGAGTATGCTCTTGATGATGTGATTCTTGTGCTTGAGATTGCTCTTGTGCTTGGCCCTCTTGTGTTTGTTCCTCTTGTACATGAGAAGGCAAGAGTGTCTCTTTCAATTTTAGAAAGGCATCTTGTTGCTCCGGAGTTATCAACATTTGAAGGCCTTGTTTTAGAAGAATGTTTCATTGTTTGAGTTTAAGGAGAAGACTAAGAACTGGGTCAGAGGAAGTTGTAGGTTGGAAGGATAGTGGAGTGGAAAAGTCAATTCTAAGACGTTTAAAATAAGGAGTGAGAGGTGTAAGAGGAGTCGAGGTCGGGTCATGGGCTTGTTTTGTACGAGTTTTCGAGGCAGTTTCTTTGTTGACCCATTCACCACCAACAAAACGAATGTTTTTCTTTTCAAAATAGGCTTTGGTGAAAAAGCAGTTAGGATTTTCAAGGATTGGTACACCAATTGGGGAATGTTAAAGTGATTGAAAATTGATGTTAAGAATTTTCCATGAGGAATTTTTCTACGACTGTCAGTTTTAACTTTATTCATGAAACAACACATTACAATCCCAAAATCAACTCTAATATTTTCTATGAAGCAGTAAAATAGATAAAGTTTCCATTTTATTTGCAGTGGTATGATAACCAGAAGTAGGAACTAAAAGATTTCCAATCATTACCCAAAGAATTTGTTGCAGAGGGGTTAATTCATTCAAATCAGTTTCAGATGCGGATTGAAAATTCGTTTGAAAATAGGATAAGAGTTTTGTACCACTGAAATGATTATAAGAGATTGGCAACTCTTTATAGGAGAAGAAATTTGCTATTTTATTAGAGCAATCAGCCTCAATAGTAGTGTTGAAAATATGATTCACTATATTTGGATCAAAAGTGATATCAACACCATTAACTCGAGAAATAACTTCAGAAGGTGTTCTTCCTTGTCTAACATTTGCAAAAAATTGGTGTAGCATTTGGGGGTAAACAATATGAGAAAAGGTAAGAAGATGATTCTATTTTTGAAATGTGAATTTTTCAATGATCCAATCAAATTTATAGGTGTGAAAATCAAAAATAGAGATGGATCGTTGAGTGATAAAACCTTTTCTACAGATAATAGAGAATCTTTGTTTAGTTTCCTCATCAATGAATGTGGGTAAAACATCTCAGGATTGTTCTTGTGCTTCATTGTGTTGTTGCTGCTACTGATGATCATGACCACATCGTTGTGAAATCCTTGTTTCAGTAGTTTTCCCAGCATTGGAACCTCGTCTGACTCTTTGTTTAGCAGAGGAAGAATTACCGCGAGTTCGTACCATTGATGATGAAATAAATGCAGGAGATGATGTGGTGATGAGTATTTAGTGCAGAGAATGCCTCCTAAATGCTTGATGTTCCACGAATCAGTTTAGAAGAGAAGAATTGAAAAATTAGGGTTTTAGGAGAAAATTGAAAATTTTCACAAAGTTGATGTTTAAGAAGAGATGTGAAAGTAAATTTGTTGTAAAGGATGTTAAGAATCAAATTTAGGGAACAATTTTAAGTGAAAATCACTTGGAAAGAACAAATTTCAAATTTAAAGAGTCAGAGTTTTTTTTTTAAGAAGCTTTGTCCAAGAGAGATGAAAGATGTGTAAATGAGTGTCTGAGAGACTTTTAAAACCTAAATTCAATGAGTTTTGGACGTCCGAACAGTCATTATGTGTCCGAAACACGTGTCTGACCCTAAAAGTTGAAAACATTATTTTGAAGCTGTCGGACGTCCAAAATTCTGTAGGACGTCTGATCCCCTATTTTTCTCAAAGGTATTTTTCTAAAAAACCTAATTTATTTCTCAAATACACAAATTTATCCAAGAGTAATGCTTTTGTGAAAATGTTAGCTATTTGATCTTTTGAACATACATAATTAACACAAACTTCTCCTCTTTAAACTAGGTCGCGAATGAAATAATGCTTGATGTCTATGTGTTTTGTCCTAGAGTGTTGAATTGGATTTCTAGTCAAGTTGATAGCACTAGTGTTATGACAAAACATAGGTACACAATCATATTTCAACAGAAAATCATGTAATGTATGTTTCATCCACAACAATTGAGTACAACAAGCACCGGTGGCAATATATTCGCTCCTCCATAGACAAGGAAATAGCATTTTGCTTTTTGCTAAACCAAGAAACCAAATATTCACCTAGAAAATGATGCGTACCACTACTACTTTTTTTATCTACTCTACAACCGGCAAAGTCAGCATCCAAAACTAACTAATGCAAAACTAGAACGTTTTGGTTACCACAAACCATAATTCAAGGTTCCCTTTAAGTATTTAAAAATACGTTTAACAGCCATCAAGTGAAGACTCTTTTGGACATGATTGGAACCGAGCACACAAGCAAACGACAAACATAATATCGAATCTACTTGCAGTTAAATAACGTAAACTACCTATCATACCTCTATAATGCTTCTCACCAACCTTTATACCTTTTTTATCATTGTCAAATTTGATGGAGATGCATATGGGAGTGCCGACTTTTTTTGAATCCTCCATCTTGAATTTTTTGAGAAGTTTCTTTGTGTACTTGGTTTGATTGATAAAGGTTCCTTCATGACTTTGATGCACTTGAAATCCAAGAAAGAAGTGCATCTATTCTTAGTAAAAAGAGTGGTGTCTACATCTCCTTTTTAAAACCATTTTCAACCAAAAAACCACTTAAACGTTCATACCAAACTCTTGGAGTTTGTTTCAAATCATATAAGTTTTTGAAAGTTTGAACACATAATTTGAAAATTTTTTATTTTCAAAACCAGGGAGTTGCTCAACATAAACTTCTTGATCAATAAAACTATTTAAAAATGCACTTTTAACATCCATTTGAAATAATTTGAAACCTTTAAAGCATGCAAATGCAAGGAACATTCTAATTGATTCTAATCTAGTTACGAGAGTAAAGGTTTCATCAAAATCTATTCCTTCTTCTTGTGCATATCCTTTAGCCACTAGTCTAACCCTATTTCTAACTATTTCTCCCTTATCATTTAACTTATTTCTAAACATCCATTTTGTTCCAATAACGGGATGATCTAAAGGTCTTTCTACCAAAATCCATACTTTATTTCTTTCAAATTGATTTAGTTCTTCTTGCACAGTCACTATCCAACTATCATCTTTTAATACCTCATTGACATTTTTAGTCTCACTATGAGAAAGTAATGCAAAATTATCTACTAAAGATTTTCTAGTAGAATGCGTTTTTGCCCTCTCGGATGGATCACCTATTATGAGTTCCTTTGGATGATGTTGAGTGAACTTCCAAACTCTTGGAAGATCTTTTTGAACTTCTTCATCTTTGTCTTTCTTTTCTTGTTCATCTTCTTCTTGAGGTGTATCTTCCTTTATGTCTTCCTTCATTTCCTTGTTTTGCTCCTCATGAATGGTTAGTTCGTGAAGGGCTTTTGCACACCTATATCGTCAGCTTCACAAATGCCTTTGGATACAACATCATTAGTTTCATCAAAAGTAACATGGATAGCTTCTTCTATAACAATGTTCTTTCTATTGTAAACTCTATAACCATGTTTATTTTCACAATACCTCAAGAAAATACTTTCATCCATTTTTTTATCAAACTTTCCAAGATATTCTTTAATATTCAAAATAAAACATTTGCAACCAAAAACTTTCAAATAACCAACAATGGACTTTTTGCTAAAAAGTAGTTCATATGAAGTTTTACTCAAAATGGGTCTTAAAAGAATTCTATTCACCACATAGCAAGTCGTGTTTACCACTTCACCCCAAAAATATTTTGGCAAGTTACATTCACTAAGCATGGTTCTTGCGGCTTCTTGAAGAATTCTATTCTTTCTTTTAACAACACCATTTTGTTGGGGAACTCTTGCTATAAAAAAACTCATGTGAAATTCCATTATGATCACAAAATTTCAAAAAATCATAATATTTAAATTCCGTCCCGTTGTCACTTCTAATTTTCACAATATTCAAATTTAGTAAGTTTTGAACTTTTGAAAACAAAGAAACAAAGCTTTTGAAGGCATCATCCTTATGAGCTAAAAATTACAATCCAAGTGTATCTTGAAAAATCATCAACTATCACAAAACAATAACATTTGCCATCCAAACTAGCTACTTGAATAGGACCAAATAGATCAAGGTGTAAAAGCTCCAAAAGTCTTGAAATTGAAACACAATTTTTGGGTTTAAAAGAGACCTCTTTTTTTTTCCAAATTGACAAGTATCACATATATGATCCTTTACAAATTTGATTTTTGTTAAGCCCCTAACAAGTTCCTTTTTGGAAATTTCATTGAGTAAGTCCATATTAAAATGACAAAGTCTTCTATGCCATAACCAAGAATCATCACTAGTAATTTTAAGGTATTGAAAACTAGTAAAGTCAATTTTCTCAAGAAAAATGACATAAATGTCATTGTATCTTTTTCCTTTGAAAACAATGTTAAAATTTGTATCAAGGATCAAACACTCATGCTTTTAAATAAAGATTTCTATCACATGATTGGCTAACACTTAATAATTTATAGCCCAAATTATCAACTAAAAGAACGTTATGAATGAAGATTTCACCATTTTAACCAACATCTCCAATTCCAATTATCTTATCTTTCATGTTATCTCCAAAGGTAACCTTTCCACTACTTTTTGACTTTAGCTTGACGAAGTGAGATGGATCACCAGTCATGTACCTTAAGCATCCACTATCAATGAATCATTTTGACTCTTTGGTTGTATTCTTCAAACATACCTATACAAAAGAAAACATGAGATAACCTTTGGTACCCTTTTTATTTTTGGGTCCTTAGGAGTTAGTTGAAATCTTAACTATCCAAATAGTTTTTATGCCATTTCTCATGTTTTTCTTTACATAGCAATGACTTTTCATTTGTCCATATTGGCAACAAAAATTATACATTATACTAGTATCTTTAACACTAATGGGTTTTATGTATCTAATTCCCATTTTCCTAAGAATAGTAAACTCATTTGCACCAAAAGTAGCTTTTCTAACATTCATTCGAAGAATCTTTTGTTTTTCATTTTGAAGGAATTCATTTAAATCATCCATTCTTCTTTTCAAACCACTTTGTTCCTCTTGAAGTTTTTTGCAAAACCTTTCCTTCTCATCAAGTTTCTTTTGCAAATCTAAATTAATCTCAAATTTTTTCAAATCATCATTTTCCTATTTGAACTTATTGTTTTCTTGAAAGAGTTTTGTATTTTCACGAAGCAAAAAATTGATTTTGACTTTTAATTCTTTGTTCTTGGCATAAGAATCTTTCAAACTGTCATGCAATTTCTCAACAAAAAATTCAATATTATCATCATTTTGATCATCACAATCAAAGATAGAGTCACTAATGGATATCTCATCTTCCCCTATGGCCATGAAGGCCATTTGGGTGGATTCATCTTCTTGCTCTATTTCTCCATCGGACTTGTATTCATTTCAAGTTATTTGAAAGTTGTTATATTTTTGTCTTCTTTCTCCTTTTCCTTCATTTTTCTTCTTCATTGGACACTCATTCATATAGTGTCCAAGTTGGCCACACTCATAGCATTTTTCTCCTTGCTTCTTGTTAACCTCTTGTTTTCCTCTTCCTCTTTGATTGTTGATTTGGTTGGGGTTGAAGTTGTTAGGACCTCCCCTTCTAAATCTCCTCTTATTAAAAATTCTTTTGAAACTCTTGGAGAGGAATGCCAAGTCATTATCATCCATTTCAACATTTTTATCATCTAAAGAGAATGAATCATCTTTCTTTGTGAAGATTTGAGAGCTATGCTCATTTTTACTCTTGCAACCTCTTCCTCTTGCATCTTAGAATTGAGTTTTAATTCAAAAGATGTTAGAGAATTTATAAGAGTTTCAATAGACATGGAATTCAAATCCTTAGCTTCCTCTATAGCTGTCAGTTTGCTCTCCCAATCCTTAGATAAAGCATTCAAGATCTTCCTATTTTTCTCACCTAATGTGTATTCTTTACCCAACACCTCTAAGTCCTTAATGATGTTATTGAACCTACAATACATCTTGTCAATATTCTCATGAGGTTCCATTTTAAAGGATTCATACTTAGCGAAAAGAAGGGATTTCTTTTGTTCTCTAAAATTGTCACTTCCCTCATGAATTTCTCTTAACTTATCCCATATTTTTTTAGCCATTTTGCATCCTTTAACTCTTGTGGATTCATTGGCATCTAAGGTGTGACAGCCCCACCTCCCCCTAGGGCGAACCAAAGGGATCGGCGGACCGCCTGCCCAACTCTCGCCGGGACTCACTACGGACACCCAAATATCGATCCAAACATTCATTCGTGCAGTCATCATTAAAAGTTATTAAAATTACTAATAAACTCTCACAAAATACAAACCCCAAAATTTCATCAAAATTACATTGATAATAACTCCAAAATATCGTAAACCATCAAATTCATCCATTAATTTCAATCTTATACAAAATGTGGAAATCCTACAAAAGTACTAACTTTCTTGATTCACGTGCCTCACCTCAAAACCTGTTAAGGAAAACAAATTGGGGTGAGCTAACGCTCAGTGAGGTCAAGAGGAACATGCACAGGCAACTCAAAGCAATTAAATAAATTAATAAAACAATAAATGAGCCAAACAGTGAATTTAGCAATAAAGCTTTTAAACAATACAATTTAAAGGATACAGTTGCCGGCTCCACATATCCACAATCTCTGTAATCACCTTCTCCGCTTCACAAATATCAATTTCTGGTCATACGTTGACACTCCGTCAACCACTCACTCTCACAGTCCACATTCACCATTTACTCCCTCTCCCGTCTACTTGCACCCCCTTGACCGGGCCCAAACTCCTAAATTTAAACAGTGATTGGCAACCCACTATGAGTATGCCAAGTCGGCGGACTCATTCCAACCAACGTACTTTAAACAGTAATAACCCATGGTTCACCCATCCCTTACCCTAACCCCTGTTGCCGGACAAGGTGAAGGGATCCCCGATGGGGTTTGGGTGTCGTCACAGTTATAAACAATTTAAACTGTTCAATCAATTCAAGCAGTCAAACAAGTAACCATTTAAACAGTTAAGCTCATTTTGAGACAATTCAAGAATGTGAGCACGATAAAGTACACGCTCACCGAGGAACACAAGCATGCTTTCAATTTATCTACATCAATTAAAGCAATTAAACATGCACTTGAACACTCACCAAGTCAAAAGAGCAAGTAATTGCTCATACGGGCGGATTACACTTCTGCAGGTCCTTCCTCGAGGAAACTTTGATCACCTGAGGACAAATTTTAATCACTAACCAGGCCAAGCGAGTCGGTATGCCAAGCAGTGCATTTGAAGTTTAGATAACTAGTTCCACTAATTGGCACTTTCAAAGAACATTCATAACTAATGTTTTGCACATCGGAATTGGGCGAGGCTTCAGCCATTGGAAACTAGATTCAACCCTCTAAAAGTCGTGAGAAAACATCAAATGCAAATTACCAAAGCAGGGAAGTAAATTTTGGAGATTAAGTGGCTGCTAGACAAAATCCAGGAAAACAGGCAGAATTTTCAGTCATCTTTCAAGAATCACTGTAGCTCGTAGAAATAGATTTAGTGTACAAGGGTTATACCGTTACAAATCTCTTCGAGTCTATTTTCAAATGCCGCTGACAGCACTTAATTTTGACTCTCGAGGGCCAAATGACAGTCGTTAGAACAGAACAGGACAGGCTGCCTAACAAAGCAGGTTTCCATATTCACAGGGCCGACTTTGGTAAATCATTTGGAGCTCGAATAAACATTGGATTGACACCAAATTTGGTAAACATACTCTTCTATATATATACTATAATCCTGTCAAGTTTCAGCCATAGACTCCCACGGGAAGGTCAGTTTCCAAGTGTATAAAGTGTGTCTAGGTTTTCAAGTTCAAATCTGGAAATTTGTTCAACTTCCTACTTGGGCAGAAATCTTTGAAAAATCGTAACTTGAGTTATATAAATCCAAATTTCACAAGTTTAGTACCGTTGGAAACCTCTTTTAATGCTCTAAAACTTTGCAGAAGGCATCAAGATAAAATTCTGGACAGAAACTGCCCAGATTAAGAAATAGCTACAGTACCAAAACAGAACAGAACAGGTTGACTGTCCAGCCAACTTTGAAAATTCACCAAAATTATAGAAAACAAATTGGCCTCTCAAATTTATACAGTTTAAAGTTACTATGTAAGAAGTTTCAAATGCCACCAACGGCACTCAATTCTGACACTCAAGCAAAAATTTATAACAGTTCAAATAGAGGGGGTTAAAATTTCTGAAATTTCTATTTTCCAGTTTTGCAGGGCACAATTCTAGGGTTCATTTGAGTGACGAATTCTTGGTCAAAAACCACCAAATTTGGTACACTAATACTTCCATATATAGGCTAGGTTCATACCAAAATTTAACTAAAAATTCGAATGGAAAGATAGTTTTCTACTTGCCCAAAATGAACTGGACTACACTTGATCATTCCTGCAGATTTATCATTACCTCTAACACATCTAAATCACTTCCGATTGACCCCACCTAAGCTAGTATTAACCTTCCTAAGCCTAATGATGATCAAAAATGATAAAGGCTTATATAAATTTTTCAGCATTAATTCATCCCAAAATTCGGCCAGCTTACTTCCCCAAATTTCTAGATTTTGATCTCATCATAACACTTATTCTTGCTACAACTTTTAAAGGGCTTCTTGTGGGGAAAATTAACAACTTAACACCCAACATTTAAGCATCAAATTCAGCCCTTAAGCCAGCCAAAATACAACCACAAAATTAAGGAAAAATCAGCAATTTTCACCTTCATTTTCCTCTCTCTCTCCCAGGGTTCTTCCTTGAGGTTTCGTACCATCATTTAAGCTAACCATTTTCCATATAACCACACACAATGCATCATTATCATGCTAGAAATTACATTCTCATGCTTGTGGGAGTCCAAGAGCCCACTCAATCATCCAACATCAAGCAAGGCAATTTAAAGGAATTTAACATCTTCAAATGGCAAACCAACACAAACTCATTTTCATCAACAATCATCAAGGTTTTAGCAACCTCTCAAGCTCCCAAACCTAATTTCATGCTTGAAAATGAAATCAATGAACAAAGACGGAAGCTTTAGATCATTACCTCTTCCAAGAAGTGAGCAAAATTCACCCAAGAAAAGCCAAGCTAAAATCCCCAAGCACCCCTCCTCAATGCTCCTTACTCCAAGTCCAAGCTTAAGCCAAGATTATTAGGAATTTATAGGTGATTTTAGAGAAGAATTTGAGAAGAAATTTGATGAAACTTCAAGGGGAGAGGGGGAAGGGGAGTTCGGCCAAGGGAGGAGGAAGAAGAGAGTGGTTTTGGGGCAATTTTGAGTGAATTAAATGAGAAGGGAAAGACAAGACATAAAGCTTGTCTTATGAGATAAAAGTCAACAAATGAATAGTGATCTTTAACTAACAATTTTGGAGAGAAAATAATCATCTCACTTAGCTAGAGATTAAAGGGTCAATCTTGGTTAGGAGGGAGAAATGAAAAGGAATAAATTGAGAGTGAATTAGGGTGAATTAAGTGGAAGAAACAATGGCTAACTAAAATTCTAGTTTCAAGGAGGTTAATTCAACTTAAACTAAGATTTCAAATCCCCAATGATAATCACTCTTTTTAATTCACCTCTAGTCACTAGATTACATTTCTAACCTTCGGGTGATCATCCTTACACTCCAGCGCTACTTCACTCATTGCCCGAATTTCTACCTCGAAAAACGTGTCCATATTCGTTTTTCACAATTAAGTGACAGAAAAATCAAATTGATGTTTAAAAATAGTTTTTAAAATAAAATGAGGTAATGTATGGTGTAAATGCAATTAAAATTATTTAAGACAAGTAAAACAAGTATTCAGAGAAATTAAATAATTAATTAAATAAATAGGTCAAATAAAAATAAAAATAAAATTTTCGGGTCCTCACGTATGGCATTGTATAATACATTCTTGGCTTTTGCACTCAAGGTGAGGTTGATCTTATTTTGGGAAGTCAATTATAGTCTAGTTTTAGGTATGGTCGATTGGTGACTTCATCTACGACAATAGTTTCATATGGACCTTTATTTACTATATACCATAACTCAATGTCAATTGATTGCAAGAAGATTTCCATCTTATCTTTCCAACTTACATAATTGACCCCATTAAACATACGGGATCTTGTGACTGATTGTCCCTTTAAAAATAATACATTGTTAGTTGCCATGATCACTTCAAAACCGATTGAACTTAATCTCTCTAGGAGACCAAACTCTGATACCAATTGTTGGTCCCGAGAGCAACCTAAGGGGGGGTGAATTAGGTTGATTGAAATTTTAGATTTAATTTAAAGCAAAAGTGGCACAATTTAAATTTACCAAATTTTCTAAATGATTGATCACTTGAATCATTAATTGACAATTAAAACAAGTAGGAGATCACAATAAAAGCACAAGTAAAAGAATAAGTAAGAAGGTTTGAATCAAATGGACTACCAAGTTGTTTTCAACTTGAAGTCGAATACCTCAATATAAAGATTCTTCAATTTGATAAAGTTACACCAAGTTGTACAATGAAAGTTCATCTCTTGCTTGCCCCAATATCTCCTTGGTCAAGCCAAGTGGTTTTACTACAATTTTGTAAACCCTCACTAAGCTACCCACTTGAGATTTCACTCACAATTAAAAAGCACTAAATGATCACTTATGCACTTTCACTACAAGTACAAAGAAAGACACAAATTCTTGCACAATTTTCTCAGAAGACTTGTAAGAAGTGGTTGTCAAATGTTCTTAATTCTATCAGCCTTTATGGCATTTATAGTGTCCAAAAATAGCTATCAAAACTCCTTCAACGGCCTTGTATTAAATACTGAAAAAACTAGCCGTTAGGGGTTTCGGACGTCCGAAGGTTTGCTCTGTGTCTGAAGCCATCATCCGAAACCTTGGTGAGAATTTGTGTCGTCAACTGTCGGACATCCAAACCACTCGTCTGACAAAACCAGTAGCCATTTAAATTTCATTCTTAATCTGTCGGATGTTCGATCCTTTGTTCTTCGTCCGAAAGATGTGTCCGAACCAAATTGTTATTGATATTTAGGTTTGCCAACTTCCAATCTTAATTTCATTGATTGAAAACCTGTCTTTATGAAATTATGCTTAAAAGATCATTAGTGAAAATCATCATTTTGGTTTGTTAACATCAAAAAAGAGAATAAAAAAACCAACATTGTAGTTCATGATCCCAACTTGGAAAAGTTTTAATGCCCATTTGTGAGGTGTTTGCATTTGGAAAAATAACTTTTTTTGAAGCAATTATGGTAACAAAAGGATATAAGAACTATGTATCATTTTCAAGATTAAGCAATGAAAAAAAAGTTATAAATTTTGAATTACAACTTACAACTCAAATTCCAAATGTATATGAACTCAAATGACCAAAAGCTCAAATTACTCGAGTTGTTGAATTTTCAATATACTTTGTTATTGATTACTTAATTTGGTTTAATTGTTTGAATTTTTGTTTACCATTTCCATTTCCTTCATAAAATCCATAATCCAAACAATTGATTTAGTTTCATTGCAATCCTTTCCCATTTCCCTAGCTCTTTCCTTAGTTTACGAAACAAGAGAAAGAGTAGGATTTTCAAGGGATTTAGTTTCCATTTTCTCACTTTAATTTCCTTACTGGTTTCTTGTAACCAAACAGGGCCTTACAGACGAATAATTTATTCTCAGGTCACTTGAAGTTCTCAAAGAAAAAGCCTGTTGGTATTGAGTCAAATATTTCTCTCGCTGAACTGATTGAAGGTCCAGCTGCGAGTTGTGCCTTTCACTTTGTCATGTATCTTGTATATTGCTTGATTACTACATCATTTATAGTGTTTGACTTAAAGTATTCCATCTTCGATCATGTTTAGAATATGAGATTATGATGTTAAACAGTGTGAATGTATGCTGTAATATTGAAAACTTCAGCTTCACTTTCTTGTGGCCATTCCTGAAATTTGCTCTTATCCTTCAAGGATCAAAAGTAAAAGAGTTGAGTGTTATTGACCCTGTTGTTCACAATAGTGGGATAGTATGCTATTAGTGCATTCATGAAGATGAAACAGAGAATATTGAGTTAACTTTTTGGAAAATACTGAGTTAATTATAGTTAATGTATTTGAAATATTAAGTTATTCTTTTTGATAATTCTATCTGCCATTTGTTTTGCTTCGTATGTCAAAAAATTAGTAACATTATTGAACGGGGCAAAGCTGGACTATCAATGGAAGTATAAAGTGTACAAGCATTAACTTAGACATTCACAAAATTACAGAATGAATATAATGTAGTTTGCCTACTAGTGTGCCCCATTGATTGTCACTGACCTTGTCATTCACAATTGTGCATGAATGTTCTATTAGTGCGTAAGAAATTGAGCAGTGACATGTTGCAAATTTGCACTGTTTATGTATAAATGAGTAGTTATTTCATATGAAACAAATTACATAAGTATGATTGAAAGTTGAAGTTTATATATAGTGCTAAAAATGCAACTGAAAGAAAGGAGCATTGATGACTATTAGGATGGAGTTAGGTGAGGATGCAAATTTGCAGTTACCACCAAGTATAAATTTACACCGATCTATTGTAACTTGGATACCATAGGTGAGGAGAAGAGATGATTCTTGGTTGACATTATTAAATAGGGTTGATAACACTCTGCCCTCCTGAACTATAAGGGTGGTCGCACTTTATCCCCTAAAAAAAAAATACACTCTTTCCCCTACCCTAGTAAATGCTAGTTCCTCAAAACATATGAAAATTTTAGGATTAATTAACACTTTTGCTCCCCTTGGCCCCTAACAACACTTTGCCTCCTAAACTTCAAATATATACGTCGTACCCCTTGTGGGTAATATTTTGACTGGACAGACGTGGAGTTATATATTACAGGAGCAAAATATCGCTAACTGAATATTGGACACACATCCTTATAACTATATAAGAAGGAGTTTGGGTCTTTGTTTTCTTCTGCCCCTTTGAGGGTAAAATAGTCTTTTTGATTCTCTATTATGAGACATTAGTTGTAGATAATTGTTTAAATACAATTAAGTGCTCCTTAACTCCTATTAAGTACTATTAAATACTCTTAAGAAATTGGGTTTTCACTTATTGGTAGAGTTTTATTTGCCTCTTCATGAATATAACGCTCAGCCACTCAGCCATTAAACTGCAATTGTAATCAATTTATTTATTCATTCTTTGCACAACCATTACTTTAATCATTCCTCCATGTTGAATGAACGGCTATCCTTCTTCAGCCATTTCTCTCTTGTGCTTTTATTAGGCTTTGTATATATCGTGAGTTTCTGAAATCAAACTAACTTCTTTTGTGATGTTTGGACGTAGGTATGACTTCTCTTTATAATTGAGGTGAGTTCATTGATATTTTTTTTGCTCTCTTTTTGGGTATTGTAGACACCAAATTTTGACTATTTCTTTTGTTTTCCTATGTTTTTATCTATTAATGTTTAGTTATTTTTTGTTGAATATTCTAACACCTTTTTCTTATTTTTGTAGGTTTTTCTTTAAAAAAAAAAAAGAAAAAAAAAAAGAAAAAAAAACGCTGACCAAGCGGTTGAGTCAGCGTAACTAGTCAGAACTGATCGAAAAAAAAAATGGCTGGATTTTCCAAGCTTGGATCATCCTTTTCCAGCTGTATTTTCCGATGCTTGAACGATAAGAAATCTATTTAAACATTCCCCAACTCACCCCTAACCCCTAACAACTCATCTAACGTTCAAAATTAGCTCACCACATCCCAAGAACATCAAAACCCTTAGTTCTAGGTTTGGTGGCTATAAATAGCCTAGATTAGGGTTTAGAAAAGGAGGTGGGAAATCTGAGAGGAAAAGAGGCAATTAGGAGAGCTTTGAGAGAGAAAAATCAGAGAAAAACGGCTGGGAATTAGAGAGGAAAAAGGAAAAGAAAGAAGAAAAGAAAAGCTAGGGTTTCACACTTGAGGAAGATCATTCTTGGAAATTCTGACCTCCTCCTCCGTTTGGATTAAAGCTTCTGATTCAGGTAACATTATTCTACTCTATTTACTGTTTTTGATCGTAAAAATTATCTGAGATTTGGGTCTTTTGGTGGAACCAAGGTCTTGAGTAGTTTTTCTTTTATTTTGGGATATTTGATGATGATTATCAGCTGTTATATGAGCATGTTGTGTTTATAAAGCCTTGGTAAGGCTAGTAGACTTGTTTTTACCCTTAAAATTAGGCGTTTGATGCTTCGTGATGATGTTGTGATTCGAAATTTCTGGAAAAATGTTCTTCCGTTTTGAAGATGTGAAGAACGCGGACTACTATGCTGGATGACTGTCCGCGTTTCCTCTTGAATGTTTGAAGATGTGAAGAAACGCGGACTTCTTGCGTGGGTTACGTCGTAACGATCCGCTTGAATACTTGAAGATGTGAAGAAACGCTGGGTTGTTGCAGCTGTCCTCGTTTCTACCCAGCGGTTCTTCCCTTCCTTCTTTTTTTTTTGTCTATTTGATAATGTTGATGCTTAAGATTTGGTCTTATTCGATTTTATCTTGTTTTGACATGATTTGAATGCTGGTGTTTGATGTTTAAATAGATCCCCTTGCCTCTGAGGATTTTGTCTGTGATATTTGTCTGAAAAAAAACTGGAAGCAATCTTCCTGATATTTTGAAGATGGGAAGAGACGCTAGTCAGTCCGTTTCCTCTCAGACTTTGATTTTTTGCTTGTAACGCGGACTAGGTTGCGCGACTCTACCCGCGTTTCTACTCCGCGTAACCTCTCTGTTTCTGTATTTTGTTGATATTTCCTGCTCTTTTGTTCCAGAATCTTACTCTATTTCCTAGTCTTGTCTATGTTGCTTGCAGAATCTGTTTAGATATCCTTTCTTTGAATTTTTGATTCATTTTTCCTTTAAATTGGTACCTTGATCCCTTTTGTTGACATTGAGTCTTAGATAGCCATTTCCATCATCTAAGGATTCAATTAAGGCCTCATATCAAGGGATGGTAACTTCTTTCTCCTATTATGTGCTTATTATGTGTTTTGCATGATTTTGCATGTTTTAAATTAAGTTTTCCTTTACTTTTATTCATGTCTAGTCTTTATTTATGTTATTTAATTTTTGAGTAAATCATTTGGAGGCCTTGGATGCCAAGTTGTAATAGATAGGTTTAATTTTGGCAAAATGTGTATTTATTCTAGAAGATGTAATAGTTAGATTATTATTCCGAATTTTTCCCCTTAGAATGTATTTAGGTTCCCCCCAATGTAATAATTAGGTTTTATATGCTTATTTTGCATGCTTGCATGATTATGTGTTTATTTGCTTTCCTAGGGCCTTGCGTCTAGACATTATGCCTATGTGTTACGTGTCTATGTGTTTTATGTGTTTGTTTGCTTTATTATCATGTCTATATGTTTATTGTGTAAATATATTGACGTCACCACACTAGTCCAACGCTAGTTGTGGCCTTCCCCTTCGATTTCTCACTAATCCAATGTTAGTGAGAACCTTTGAGCTAGTCCAATGCTAGACCCTTAAACGCCGTTCATGCATTAGATACAGATTTCACACACTTTTCACTTTTAGAGTTTCTTTCCCATTTTGCATGTCACTATTCCCCCATCCCGTATGCGAGACATCTCATTTAGTTTTCTTTTATTAGATTAGTGCATTTAAGGCATTACCCTTTGAAATAGGGAAAAGAGCGAGTATGGCTTCCTAGCCTTAGCACGCTTTTATTTCCTTCTATGAAAAGGAAGACTTAAAGTCACGAACTTAGTCCCCCGCACCCATTATGTTGCATTATCCCTCTTTAGGACATACACGTGCATTATTTTAAAGGCTATCAAATTCATTCTTTAAAAATCAACTTTCTTCTTCATGTTTTAGCAATTCAAAGTTAAAAAGCCACTTTTCTTAAAATTGCATCTTTTTGGAAATTCAAGTTCCTCTTGGCATTTAAAATTGATCCTTTCAAAAACCTAACTTCTTTTCTCTTGATACTTTATAAATTGCATTTTGAAAATCCTATTTTTCCGTTCATTCGAGTCTCATCATTTGCATTTTTTCGTGACCTCCTCGAGGGATCAAAATTGGATGACACAATTAATGTGATCAAATCCAATCACACCTCAAGGAGACATTTTGCCCCCTCTCGATCCAACATTAGGTCTAGGGTTTGCATCCATATAGACAACCCCCAAATGTGATAAATTTTAAAGTTAGAATTAGGAAATTTTCAACTAAATCTTGCAACTAGCTTTGGCTAGGTTAGAAGGGTGCCTTAGAGACGAGTAACATCGAATCTTTGCCTTCCTTCTTTCAACCGTGAACCTTTTCTCTAGTTTTCAAAGACTGAGTCGTCTAAAAGGGTTTTCTTTGTTTATTTCATTAAATCAAAACTTTTTGGGTGACTTGGTACACCTAAACTCCATACCAAGTGGCGACTCCAAACTTTTCTAAAAACCCTTTTCTAGACTTTTGTTTTGGGTCCAAACCGTCGCATTTTATAGTCCCATGACCCCTTTCCCTTTTCTACCTCAATCTTTCCCTCTTCTACACCAACAACAACATTTTTGTCAAAAAAATGGGGCGCGACAGGTATATTTTAGATTACAATGAATAGATTTACATATTTGTCTGTAGATAATTTTACATTGTTGTAATTGTAATTCTATAATTTAACCTGTTAATTTCTCCCATAATTTTTTTCCTTTATATGCCAGACTAAATTTATTTTTTAAACCTAACTTTATTGCATAAATCTTTAATAAGGTCAATAGCTTTAGCATTGGACTTATAATTAGTCAAATTCAGTTGCTTCTAAGTGATTATATGAACACTGGCTTCTAATTGTGCTCTGAAATTAGTTATGTTTAGACTTTTGATTGCATCTTTTTTCTTGTTACCTTTTGGGACTCATATTTAGATTCTTGTAACACATCTCTTGTTTCTTTCTCTCAAAGATGCTTCTTCTCTATGGCTTTCAGTGAATAGAGAAATGATGAGAATTCAAAGAATAAAATGATTGCAATTCTAACTAAAGAGGAAGAAATATGGAGGCCTCAAGCTCATGTTGTAAATTGCTAGCAATTAGTTCTTGCAGCCAGAGTCTTGTCCACTTGCAACGAAGGTTGCTAAATGACAAAAAAAAAAGAAAAAAGAAAAAAAGAAAAGTGGAAAAGAATTTGAGAGAAAGAAGGTTGATTTTAGAGCAATGTAAATCAATGTGTGTCTTCACTTGATCGATGCTGTTACTTTCATAAATGTGGAATAGAGAATGGTGCCTAATTATACTTTTAAGCACTAGAGTTGGTTATTTGCTTTTTTAAGTTGTTTCTTTAACTTCATATAGTGTTTCAAATGCTTCTGTCAGCGATTGTATAGTTAAAATTTATGCTAAACATTGCTATAGTTCTTATTAATAAAAAATTACAAATACAATTTTACACATAGGCACCCCCTACCTGCGCATTGCGTAGGTTTTCCCCCTAGTAATAACAGTAACATGATAGGTACCTATTTGTTTAGTAGTTCCAAATCCATTAAACTTGATTACATCATGCATTTGGACAATTCGGCAGTGAAATGAATTACATAATTTACAAAAACAGAAGTCCAAGAAATGGAATATGTTAACTCAGTGGCAATAGCACTACTTGGCATACATGAAACAAAATTAATTTAATGTTACACAAATATGCTTGATAGTTATACCATAGAGGCTTAATGATAATTTATCACCTTAAAGTATACCTTGATTCACACTTTACCCCCTAATCTTTATTTCTTGTTACTTAACCCCTCAAGAGATAAGAATACCCCTCTATTTGCTAAGTTCTTATTTTCAAGTTTTCTATTATCTTTAATCATTGAACTTTAACGTGCAATATGATTTTAACCTCTCTAATTGATGCTAATAATATTTCACAGGATATGAGTGTATGTATTAGGGAATACACTAATAATTTATACTTTTTAAGAAAATGGCATGCAAAAAATCCTAATAAATAAAAACTCATTATAGGAAAAACAACAAAAGAAAAAACATGTGAATGTGTGATTTGTATAGGTGGGTAGTTGACTATGATGGTATAATTATAAGGAAACTGTGAGGACCTGAAAATTTTATTTTTATCGGACCTATTTATTTAATTAATTATGTAATTTCTCTGAATACTTGTTTTACTTGTTTTAAATCATTTTAATTGCATTTACACCATACATTACCTCATTTTATTTTAAAAACTATTTTTAAACATCAATTTGATTTTTCTGTCACTTAATTGTGAAAAATGAATATGGACACGTTTTTTGAGGTAGAAATTAGGGCAATGAGTGAAGTAGCGCTGGAGTGTAAGGATGATCACCCGAAGGTTAGAAGTGTAATCTAGTGACTAGAGGTAAATTAAAAAGAGTAATTATAATTAGGGATTCGAAATCATAGTTTAGGTTGGATTAATCTCCTTGGACTAGAATCTTAATTAACCATTGTTTCTTCCACTTAATTCACCCCAAATCACTTCAATTTTATTCCTTTCCATCTCTCCCTCCTAACCGAGATTAACTCCCTAATCCCTAGCTAAGTGAGATAATTAATTTCCCTCCAAAATTGCTTACTAAGCTTACTATTCCATGTTTGACTTTGAGGCATAAGACAAGCTTTATGTCTTGTCTTTCTCTTCTCATTTAATTCATTCAAAATTGCACAAAAATCCCTCTCTTCCTCTCTTCCTCTTGGCCGAACTCCCCTCCCCCTCTTCCCTTGAAATTTCATCAAATTTCTTCCACCAAATTCCCTTCTAAAACCACCTACAACCTCCATTAATCTTGGTTTGAGCTTGAGCTTGGGCGAGGAGCTTTGAGGAGAAGCATTGGGAAGCTTTAGTCTAACATTTCTTGGGAGAATTTTTGCCTACTTCTTGGAGAGGGTAAGGAACTAAAGCTTGCATCTTTGTCTATTAATTCTATTTTTAAGCATGATGTTAGGATTGGGAGCTTGAGAGGTTGCTAGAACCTTGACATTTGTTGATGAAGTTGATTCTTGTGTTGGTTTGCAATTTTAGATAAATTTCATTAAATTGTCTTTCATGACTTTGGTTTGAATGAGTGGGCTCTTGGACTCCCACACTTATGATAATATGATTTCTAGCATGATTAATGATGCAATGTAAGTATATATGTTGTAAGTGGTGGCTGAAAATTTGAGGAAAAATCTCAAGGAAAAACCGGTTGGGAAAGGAAGAAAACGAGGAAGAAAAATTGCTGTTTTCCTTTTTATATTTTGGCTGTGATTTTGACAAGCTTAAAGTTTAATGGTGAGGCTTAAATGTGAGGGTTAAGTTGTTAATTTACCCCACACAAAATCCTTTCAAGGGTTAAGCAAAATTGGTCTTTTAGTGGAACAAGGAAAACTGGAAATTGGGCAGGCATGCTGTCCGATTTTTGAGGCTGTTTTAGTGCTGAGTTTTGAGCTAAACTTGTATCAATTTTGACCACTATTGGGTTAAGGAAGCTTAAAACTACCTTAGGTTCGAAAATGAGGTCTTATGGTGGTGGTTTAGATGTGTTAAAAGCAATGAGAAGTAAAGGAATGAAACTTGGCAGGATTGAATCAATGATGTTGTGACCACTTTGGGAGAGTAGAAAACTGCCTTCCCGAGGGAATTTTTAGTTGAATTTTGGTATGAACCTAGATTATATCTGGAAGTATTAGTGTACCAAATTTGGTAATTTTTGGGTAAGAAATTGTCACTCAAATGAAGCCTAGAATGATGCCCTGTAAATCTGAAAATCAGAAATTTCAGAATTGCGAACCAGCCCTGTTTGAACTACTATAATTTCTTGCTCGAGAGTTGGAATTGAGTGCCGTTGGTGGGTGTTGAAAGTTCTTACATAGGAATATAAACTGTATAAATTTTAGAGGCCAATTTATTTTCTACAATTTTTGGTGAATTTTCAAAATTGGCTGGACAGTCAACCTGTTCTGTTCTGTTTTGGTACTGTAGCAGTTTCTGTCCAGAATTTTATCTGGATGCCTTCTGAAAAGTTTTATAGCATTAAAAGAGGTTTCCAACGGTACCAATCTTGTGAAATTTGGACTTATATAACTCAATTTACGATTTTTCAAAAATTTCTGCTCAAATAAGAAGTTATCGAACTTGACTTTTTCTTGAGTAAGATTGTTTGATGCATTAGAAACTTATTTTCATTGCTTTTTAAATATTTTAGGAAGTGATGCTGAATTGCAAAGTGATCCAAACTTGAACTCGAGAACCTTGAGTGATCGCATGAATTGCTCTCGCTTGCTTTCGACTATTGGTGAGTGTTCAAGTGCATGTTAGTTAATGTAAATAAATTGAAAGCATGTTTGTGTTCCTCGGTGAGTGTGTACTTTATCGCGCTCACATTCCTTGAATTGTCTCAAAATGAGCTTAACTGTTTAAATGGTTACTTGTTTGACTGCTTGATTTGATTGAACTGTTTAAATTGTTTATAACCGTGGGGACGCCCAAACCCCATCGGGGATCCCTTCACCTTGTTTGGCAACAGGCGCTAGGGCAAGGGATGGGTGAACCATGGGTTATTACTGTTTAAAGCATTTCGGTTGGAATGAGTCCACCGACTTGGCATACTCATAGTGGGTTGCCAAAACACTGTTCAAATTTAGGAGTTCGGGTCCGGTCAAGAGGGTATAAGTAGACGGGAGAGGGAGAAAAGTGATGAAAATGGACTATGAGAGTGAGTGGTTGACGGAGTGTCAACATGTGGCTTGAATTGATGCTGGTGAAGAAAATAATTGCAGAGAATTGCGGAAATGTGGAGTCGGCCAACTGTATCCTTCAAATTGTGTTGTTTAAATGTTTTATTAACTGTTTGGCTCTTTTACTATTTCATTAATTTTATTTAATTGCTTTGATTTGCCTGTGCATGTTTTCTTGGCCTCACTAAGCGTTAGCTCACCCCAATTTGTTTTCCTTAACAGGTTTTGAGATGAGGCACGTGAATCGAGGAAGTTAGTACTTTTGTAGGATTTCCTCATTTTGTATAAGATTGAAATTAATGGATGAATTTGATGGTTTATGGTACTTTGGAGTTGTTATCAATGAGTTATTATCAATGTAATTTTGAGGTAATTTTTGGGGTTTGTATTTTGTGAGAGTTTATTAGTAATTTTAATAACTTTAATGATGAATTTACGAATGAATGTTTGGATCGATATTGGGGAATTCATAGTGAGTCCCGAGAATTGGACGGTCCTTGAATCCTTGGTTCGCCCTAGGGGAGGGGCATCACAGGTGGTATCAGAGTTTAGGCTTTAGATCCTTGTAGTGTATCCTAAACTAGATATTTAGGATACCGGACTGTGGGATTAGTTTGAAGGTTAAGTGAAAAGATTACTTGTATACATTTGGTTAAGACTAGCATTCTAAGTGGTTGATTTGAAAAAAAAAATGTTGAACTATATATGGTCAAGGTTTGATTTGTGATTAGAGGAATTCAGATGGTATGTTGGGCAAAAATGAGGATTGAGTTGATTTACACTTTGGGGTGGCTAATTGTGGAACAATATTGGTCAGGGGTGTTACAAAAACAGAGTAAAATGTTTTTCTTAATTTCTTAAATTAGTGAATAGATGATATCGATTTGTAAAAATTATATATTTTTATTTCAATTTTGGAAACTAGAGTATGGACATTCTAAATTTTTGTTAGGGAAATTTATTACTCTCTTAGAAATAAAAATTTGAAAACATAAACTAATTTGGAATAAAAAAGAGAAGAGATACCCAAAAAAAAATAGAGGGGTATTTTTGTCTATCAGGGGGCTAAATGATAAAAAATAAAGGTTAGGAGGTAAAATGAGAATTAGAGTATACCTTAAAGGGATAAATTACTGTGTTTTAAAACTCGGACCGGACTGGTTGGTTCGATCGATTTGACCCGAGCCACTTCAAAAAGCCAGATGGTAGAAATCGATCAAACCCTGTCAAAATCTGGGTTTGATCGAAAATCTGTAAAGCTAGTAAGAATCCGGTTTTTTTTCCCCTTTTGGTTGATTTTTTTCCACCCAATATGCCTTTGATCTGAATCTCAACCAATCACCTCTCCGTAAGCCCAAGATCACCTCTTCCGTTCCTTCAATTTAGACATCAATCAGTTCTTGATTTTTTTTCCAAACAAGATTTAATCCTAGGTCTTCATCCAAAAGGAGAAAAGGCAAGAAAAAAAAGAATAAAAAAGAGATGAAGAAGTGAGAACTTTGAAGAAAAAAGTTTGATTATTTGCTAGTCTTGAATGGAAATCCGTAAAAGAAAAAAGAAATAAGAATGGAAATAAGAATTAAAAAATCGAAAAGAAGAAAGAATGGACAAATCCAAGGCTTGTTGCTCATAACATTCAGACTGGTTGCATAAAAGCTTTTGCCTTTGGTGGGCTTGAGACTTCACAGCTTATGCTACTTCTATGCTTCCTTGGATTTAAAAAAAAAAAAGTGTAGATATGAACGGCAAGAGAAGAAGAAGAAGTCAAGGCAACAGTGGGTGCCTTTGGCGGTAAAAGGGTAGAGAATTGGGGAATATTAATGTAAGGTTCAAAAAGCTTTTTCCATAGTTGTATTTTAACCCCTTGGGTATTGAAAAACTATTAACAAATCTAGAAATGTTTCATAGTATATCAATATTGTCCATATATTTAACTTTAAACTTATAAGTATGCATTGATTATATAAATTGCTACTTTATTGTTCTAATTTCTTTGCACTTTCTTATTAAACAACTTTGAAACATCAAACACATATGTGTATATTTTTATTGATATTAACATGCTCTTAGATATTTTACATAATATTTTAATTTTTTAAATAATTTTTATTAATAACATCATATTAATGTTATAGCATCTGTGAGGATAACCTCGATATGTCAATCACTATTTTGGACTTATAATTTTTATGTCACAGTTAAGTCTTTTTGTACTAAATCTGAAGTTGTAAACCACCAATTTAAAAATAAATTTTATGTATTATTTTGATTATACATTTTTAATAAATATTTATGATGTATTTATGATGTCATCCGGTTCAACCCCGATTGAATCCGGTCGAACCTATTGACCCCTAACCCTTGAGTTTGGCCGAGTCGATATCCGGTCCGAGTCTGAAAACATTGATAAATTGCAATTAACCTTACCATGGAAACATAAAGTTACATCGAAGTATAGCAACTTGAGTACCATGGGTGCGAAGAAGAGACGGTTCTTAATTAACATTATTAAATAGGGTTAATAGCACTCTACCCCCATGAACTATAGGAGTAGTCACACTTTGCCCCGAACAAAAACAAATATACACTTTTTCCCCTACCCTAGTAATTGTTAGTCACTCCAATCATGTGAAAATTTTTAGAATTAATTATATTTTGCCCTTTAAACTCCAAATATATACATTGTACCCCTTGTGATAATCTTTCGATAGGATAGACATGGAATTGTATATTGCAT
Organism: Gardenia jasminoides; assembly: GCA_013103745.1. NCBI lineage: Eukaryota > Viridiplantae > Streptophyta > Magnoliopsida > Gentianales > Rubiaceae > Gardenia > Gardenia jasminoides. The sequence continues at coordinate 22,042,392 of CM023100.1, read as the reverse complement.
GACCAAAATCTCCTTAGCTAAATATTGGACGCACATAACAATTGTAACATAATAAGTACCTATTTCTTTAGGAGTTGCTAAATCCATTAAACACGATTATTTCATGCATTGGGACATTTTAGCATTGAAATGAATTATATAATTTGCAAAGATAGAAGTCCAAATAACGGAATATGTTAACTTAATGGCAATAGCAGTACTTGGCATACATGAAATAAAGTTAATTTAAAGTTACGCAGTTCACCTTGATACTTGTCCCACCAAGGTATAAAATTACACTGGTATGTTGTAACTTGAGTACCATTGGTGAGGAGAAGAGATGGTTCTTGGTTAACATTATCAAATAGAGTTAATAACACTCTAACTCCCCTGAACTATAGAGGGGGTCCAACTTTGCCCCCTAAATATGTGTTTGTGTGTGTATATACACATATGTGTGTGTGTAATATTTTTCCCTACCCTAGGATATGTCAATCGCTCAGAACATATGAAAATTTTAGGTTTAATTACATTTTCCTTAGTAACATTTTGTCCCATAAACTCCAAATATATACACTATACCCTTGTAGGTAGCTTTCAACGTGATGGACATGAAGTTTATAATACATGACCAAAATATCCCTAGTTGAATATTAGGCACGCATAACAACTATAACATGATAAATAACTATTTGTTTAGCAGTTGCAAAATCCATTAAACACGATTACATCATGTATTTGGATAGTTAGCATTGAAATGAATTTGATCATCTGCAAAAAGAGAAGTCCAAGTAACTGAATATGTTAATTCATTGGTCTATTTAGATTAGTTGTTTTTGACATTGTTTTTCAAAAACACTACTGTAACATTTGGGATGTGAAAAACTACTGCTGTCTTTCAAAACTATTGTAACTGTCTTTCAAAAACTTTTTGAGGGTGTTTTTGAGATAATTCTTTGTGGTATTTTTAAACGTAAAAATTTATTTAGAGCAATTTTTTGGGGCATTTTTAAAATTAAAAATTTATTTGGAATAATTTTTTAGGGCATTTTTAAAATTAAAATTAATTTTAGGTATTTTTGGGACATTCTTATAATTAAAAATTTATTTGAGTTATTTTTAAATTTATTTGAGATATTTTTATAATTAAAAATTTATTTGAGACAATTTTAGAATAATTTATTTGGTTTTTTTTTTAAATTAACCCATCCCCACCAACCCCCACCACCTTCCCTCTCTCTCTCTCCCTCCCTCTCTCTTTCTCCCCTCTCTCTTCCTTTGATTTATTGTGATGCTTCCTTTGATTTCTCGACTTGATAATCCGTGATAGTACCTGTACAATGTCCCTCAGTTTTAGGGCTGATCCACACATTTGAATCCTAGAGATGCCATGTCATTCAGCTCTTGTAAATCAAATTTCCGAGATCGAGAATCGACAATATCTTCCCAACCAACATTTCCTTCAATATTCATAGCTGTCACCAATAGGTTCACTTTTTTGAGGAGGAAGAAGTTTATGGGAAGGGAGCATAGTAAAAGATGTATGGAAGGCAAAAAAAAAAAGAAAAGAAAAAATGGATGCTCTTTTTTTTTTTTCTTTTTTTTCTTTTTCCTCTTCTTCTCCCCCAACCCACCTCATCTCTCTCTGACCCCAGTGACCTTTTTTTTCAGCAATTCTCCTCCCTCCCTTATCCCTCCCTCCCCCATCCTCCCCTTCCTCCCTATCCCCCCACCTCCCTCTCTCTCTCCTCCTCCCCTCCCCTCCTTCCTTCCCCTTCCCCCCAGAGGGGAGGGAGGGGAGGGGGAGGGGAAGGAGGGGAGGGGGAGGGAGAAGGAGGGAGGGCAAAAAAATTCTCAATCGATGTGCCGAGGAGTGGGTTGGGAGAGAAGAAGAGAAGAAAAGGAAAAGAAAAGGAAAAGGAAAAAGAAAAAAAAAAATAAAACAAATATTGTAGGTTCCGTTTGGATTAGGTGTTTTGGGTTATATTTCAAAAAATATAGCATACATGAAAAATCAAAGTTTGTATTTGGTGTATTTGGAAGATTTTTTTTTTTTCTATTTTCTTTTTCTTTTCTTTTTCCTTTTTTTCTTTTCCATTTCCTTTTCTTTTTCCTTCCACCAGATCTGGGTGGATTTTTTTTTCTTTTTATTTTCTCCTCATTTCTTCTTCTTCTTCTTTTCTTCCTCCTCTCCTCCCTCCCTCCCTCCCCTCCTCCCTCCCCTCCCCCACCACCCTCCCTCCCTCCCTCCCCCCCCTCCCTCCCTCCTCCCCTCCCGGAAATCAGTGGGGAGTGGAGGGGAGGAAGAAGAAGAAGAAGAAGGAGAAGAAGAAAGGAGGAGAAAAAAAAAAGGTCTGGAGAAGGGTAGGGAAAAAAGAAAAGGAAAAGAAATGGAAAAGGAAAAAAATAATATTGTGAAAAACAAATGTGTTGTTTTTTGGGTTATATTTGGGATTGTTTTTACTGTAGCATTTGGGGTGTGAAAAACAGTTTTTGAATAATAAGCCAAAAACAACATAATCCAAACAGAGCCGTAGTTATTTTTGGAGTTTTTTTGAGGTTATTTTTGGTTGGTGTTTACTGTAGCATTTGGGTGTGTGAAAAACAGTTTATCAAAAACAGATGTAAAAACACCTAATCCAAACACACCCTATTCTGTTTGGATTGGTTTTCCATCTTCATGTTTGATTTAAATTTTCCCTATTGTTGTTATTATATATTTTTTTTATAGCTTTTCTCTTGATTATTTTGCTTTAGGTTCAACATTGGAGATTTAGAACTAAGCATAAAGTGTACATCTTTTAGTTTTTTTCCAATGTTCTCCCTAAATTTGTGGGAACCCTTAAATTTTTATGTTAGTCTATTGTATTTTTTTTTCCTATTCTTTTTTTGGGTTATTTTGGTAGCCTCTTTTTACCCTGTAGCTTTTAATATTCTTTTTTCAAATACTAGCTTTTAATGGAACCTTTCCCCCATCAAGTTGAAGGTGGCCAAAATTTGTCAAGCACACATGTTGAAATAGAAGTTAAATGATAAAAAAAATTAACTAATAGGACAACTTTTATTGTTGCTTTCCCCTTTTCCAGAGAAATTTCAAGATTGTCCAAAGAAACCTCCAAGCTGGTTCAAGAATCATTTTCTACTGATAAAAGTTAAATCTTTTTGTTAACCTTGTCTTATATAACCCGATTGCGCATGCCAATCTTATATAACCTCATCGTGCATCGCGCGGTGTTAACCCTGCTAGTTATAACTTAAGTGGCATAGGTGAGAAGACAAGATGGCTCTTGGTTGACATTATTAAATAGCATTTATAATATTTTGTCCCCTAAACTACATGCATTGTCACATTTTGCCCCCTAAACAAATATACACACATCCCTTCCCCCCCCTACTGTAGTAAAATTTAGTCCCTTAGAACATATGAAAATTTTATGTTTAATTGCACTTTGCCCCTTTGAACTTTGCCCCTAGTAATTTGCTCCCCAAACTCCAAATATATACACTGTACCCATTGTGGGTGACCTTTTGACTGGATAGACATGAAGTTATATATTGTAGGACCAAAATATTCCTACCTGAATATTGGATGCACATAAGAATTGTTACATAATAAGTACCTATTTGTTTTAGTAGTTGCTAAATTTATTAAAAATGGTTACATCATGCATTTGGACATGTTAGCATTGAAATGAGTTAGATAATCTGCAAAAGGGAAGTCCAAATAACGGAATATATTAACTCAGTGGCAATAGTAGTACTTGGCATACATGATATAAAACTAATTTAATGTTACGCAGTCGACCCTGATAGTTACACATCCTAGGTACAAAGTAACACCAATATACTATAACATGGGTACCATAGGTGAGGAGAAAAGACGGTTCTTAGTTGATATTATCAAATAAGGATAATAACGCTCTACCCCTTGAACTATAGGAGTGATCACACTATGTCCTTTAAACTCCAAATATATAAACTGTATCTCTGGTGGGTAACCTTTCGACAGGATAGTCATGAAGTTATATGTTGCAGGACCAAAATATCCCTAGCTGATTATTATATGCTTATAACAATTGTAACATAATAAGTAATTATTTATTTAGGAGTTGCTAAATCTATTAAACACAGTTATATCATGCATTTAGACATATTAGCATTGGAATGAGTTCGATAATCTGAAAAAGAGTAGTCCACATAACAGCATATGTTAACTTTGTGGCAATAGTAGTACTTGGCATATATAAAATAAAATTAATTTAATGTTACGCAGTTGACCTTAATAGTCACACACCTGAAGTACAAAGTTACACCAATATATTGTAACATGAGTACCATAGGTGAGGAGAAGTGATTGTTCTTGATTGACATTATTAAAGAGCATTAATAACACTCTACCCTTTGAATTATAGGGGTGGTCACACTTTGCCTCCTAAACTCCAAATAAGCACACTATGCCTCTTGTGGGTAACCTTTCGATAGGATAGACTTGAAGTTAAATATTGCATGACCAAAATATCCCTAGTTGAATATTGGATGCAGATAACAATTGTAACATAATAAGTACCTATTTGTTTAGGGATTTCTAAATATATTAAACACAATTACATAATGCATTTGGACATTTGTGCACTGAAATGAATTAGATAATTTGCAAAAAGAGAAGTTCAAATAATAGAATATGTTAACTCAGTAGCAATAGCCGTACATGGCATGGTTGAAATGAAAGTAATTCAATGTTGTGCAGATGACCTTGATAGTTGCACTACTGAAGTACAAATTTACACCAATATATTATAACTTAAGTACCACAGGTGAGGAGAGGAGACGGTCCTTGGTTGACATTGTTAAATAGTGTTAATAACAATTTGCCCCTGCACTACAGCTGTGGTAACACTTTGCCCCCGAACCAAAAAAAACACACTTTTTCCTCCTGCCCTAGTGATAGGATAGGCAGGAAGTTATATATTGCGTGACCAAAAAATCCCTAACTGAATATTGGACGCACATAATAATTGCAACATAAGAAGTACCTATTTGTTTAGGAGTTGCTAAATCCATTAAACACGATTACATTATGCATTTGGACATTTTAGCGTTGAAATGAATTAGATAATCTGCCAAAAGAGAAGTTCAAATAACTGATCACCTGTTTGGTTGGGGGTAATGGGCCTCCACTATGACTTTTGTAAGGGATTGATTCCGTTTGATAGTGCTTGGTTGATAACTATCGGAATCGATCTATGGGTATGGAAAACCTAAAATTCTGCAAACGTCATTCCTGAGTATATTGGAGGGTTTTGCTCTTCAATCAACTGCAGCTTTGTTTTCTCTTCCTCATCTTTCCTCTCACTTTTCCTTTCATATTTCTCTTCCCATCCCTTAAATTTTACCTTCCTTTTCACGTTTGTACATCAGATCTTGTAGTCATCCTAAATACGATGGAGATATTTTGCCTAATCCTAAATATGATGACCAAATTCATCTGTCATGGGCAGAAATCGAAATCAGAATGAATACTTTTAACAAAAAAACAGCTGGTAGTTTAAGGTAGAATACTTTTAACAAAGAAACAACTGATAATTTATGCATAATATTTCACATTTTTATACATCCTGTTACCATAGTTGAATTTTTTATTCCTTTATCATGTTTAATCATATCTATATTTTAACACTAGGTTATGTATATTTTATCTTTCATGAATACGTAAAAAATATTAGGAAAATATATATTAATTTTAAGTAGAGAAAAGCCATAAACAGTGGGCAATTAATCAAAGTGACCATAAACAGCTGGTAAATTTTGCATGACATTTCACCTTCTCATACATGCATTTGCCGTAGCTGATTTTTTTTATTCCCTTTTCAAGTTTGATCATATCAATAGTTTAACACTAGTTTCTGTATATTTTATCTTTAATGAACATGTTAATAAATATTAGGACAGTATATATTTTGTGGAGAAAAGTCATAAACAGACAAAAGCACCTAAGTACTTGGCTCAGGTAATTAAAGTTAACAGGTTTCTGTAAATTTTCGCTGTGGAAGATTAAAAGACCAAATACACCTGGTAGTTTAAGGTAGAACACCTTTAACAAAGAAACAGTTAGTAATTTATGCATAACAAAGAAACAGCTGGTAATTTATTATTGTAGAAGGTCTTTATGTATTATAAATCTTTATGTATTATAAAAGACTTGATTAAATTTAAAAATATATTAATGATTGCAGTATTAATTTTATGTATAATTCTTATTTTGTTTAATGTTGGACAGGAAAATAGTTGTTCAATTGGGTTTCCATTCCCATTGATGACTGTGAATAAACCAAACAAGAAAATCAATAATCATTCCCATTGCTTTCCCCAAACCAAACACCTGAAAAGGAATAGCATAAACCTATTGCGATTGAAGAGTTTCTGGTAGTGATTGTCATTGCCATTCCGGTGTAGCAACCAAACAGGTGGTGAATATGTTATCTCAATGGCAATAACAGTACTTGGCGTGTTTTCCAACGGAAGCCTTCGAAGTAGTTATTTTGTTAAGCATGCTTTTATGTGTTTGGATACTAATTAATTGCATGTTGTGTGTTTGCCAATAGATTAACTCACTTTAGCCTTCAAATTAAAAGAATAAAATTAAACGCAATTGGTTTTGTCGGATGTAGGGGGTGTTTGAGGGTAAAACCCTGGCCGTCCCCCTTAGAAATGTAGCTTCCGAATTTATTTCTGATTTCAAAGATCTAAATTGTCTAATTAAAGCGTTTTAATTTGTATTTTAAAAATAAAAAAAAATTACTTTTTTTAGATGACTTAGTACACCTAAATATAATATTGAGTGACGATTCCAAATTTTTTAAAAAGTCTTTTTTCTAAATTTTAGTAGGCCCGATCCGTTGCCTTTGCCAAGTTCCATTTTAGGCACCTTTTTCTTTTATTTTCCTTATTTTACTTTTGTAAAAACAAAATTGTTCCCTCCGCTCCTTCACCTTTTCCTCATAACATTTTCCCACTCTCTCGCACAAGTCACCTGTCCTCTTCTCCCACCTACTCTCATAAACCATTGCTTCTCCTACTCCCTAAAATCACCAGTCAATAAAATCCTGAAATCAAAAAGGAAATTGTTCCAAATCCCCTTTGTTGTCAAACAGTCTCCGAATCCAATTATTCCCCCTCACTTGATATAAATAGGTGTTTGTCTCCAAAGTGTGGCATATGTGTTGAGCAAGCCAAAGTTACAGTAGGCTTCTTTTTTTTTTGGCACTCTAGGTGTTTGATATATTATGTTTGCTGATCTATGAGAGTTGTAAGACACTCAAATCTGTGGTTAATTTGTATTTTATTTTTTGAGCATTATTTTCCATATTAGGAAGAAAAAGAACAGTGTATGGTCCTGATGAATTGTATTAGCCAGTTAAATTGTATGGTCCTGGTGTTTGGGTTTCTTATTGATATTAACGTTTATGCTTTTGACTCTAAATTACTTCTATGTGTTTGTCTAGGTATCTGTTCAATTGTTGGTTATGCTCTTAATTGCTTGGTTTTGTTTGATGTCTTGATAGATTAATTGTTGGAGGGAAAGAGAGGAGTTATAGGAGGCTTAGTGGATGGAACAAGGGTCTAATGCCCAACATATATCGGAGTCTTTTTTTTTTTCCTCCTAGTGGAAGAGTAGGTAGAGATAGTGGTGGTGTGGAGTGACTGGTGGTGGTAAACGGACGGAGACGGTTGAGGAAATTTCGAACCTAAAAAATAATACATGAGGATGGTTTAGGATTTTCACACCTTTTTTTTTTTGCTTATATCATTTGAGGTTTTGTTACCTAAATAGTAAAAGTAAGGGAGGTAGGTCTAATTTTTTAAACTTGAGTAGGGCTGCCTATAATTGTCTAAATGTTTGTTGGCTTTCCTTTGCAGAGTTCAATTAGCGATTGGGCAGAGAGCAGGATGGAGGAGTTGGGGGAGGGAGGAGGTGCTGGGGTTGTAGGTGGCAGCAGTGAGTTCCAGGCAGATGAGCATCTTATGGAATTGGAATTGGAATCGCAATTGGAAAAAGAAGAAGAGCATGTAGTCGATGATGACCAAGACAACGATGTTGATATTTTGAACAGTAATAATGAAGGAGAAGATACTACTACCACTAACGTTACGGCTAATATTGAAGAAGAAGAAGATGATGATGATGATGAAGATGATGAGGATGAAGAGGAAGAAGAAGGGTATAAATTCAGGTTCAAAAATGACATGGATCCTCTGGCTTTTACCAAAGAGGATGCTTCTGGGCTCCAGCCTTACGAGCAATTCCAGCGCCTAGAGCACAACTACGAAGCTTTGGCCGCCAAAAAGCGCAAGGCCCATCTCCAGCCCATACCCCAAGGGTACCTTCCCTCCCTCCCTCCCACCTTCTGACTATTTGCTAATCAAAAGCAACTTGTTCTATTTCTTTGAGTCCTTTGTATGAGTATGCCCAACTTCTGGATAAAACCAGAGGAAGAAAATATCTTCTCTATTAGCATGACCAATTCTTTCAAATTTTTACAACGTAGGTTGCCTTATTTAGTTCTGTCTTCTCATTATTGTGATTTTGATTGACAATTCATTGTTTGTTGCCTATGAAGAGTTGCGTGCAAATTGTGTTGTGCTTGCTTCAATAAGACATGTCTAATTAAAGTCATCCAGCTGTTGATTTTGCTGAGTTTATAGAAGATTACATCTCTAGTTGTTACTTTTTTCACTCACACTGGCATTATATATATTTGCAGTTTGGCTTTGTTGTTTCTGTATCTCGTTTTCTTTTGAATGTGCTACCTTACTTCTTAACAGCTTCATTTAGCTGTCTTTGATCAGATGATCAAGCCTTTTTCTTCCCTCCTTTTTTTTTTTTTGGAATCTTGTTGTGTTTCCAATTTGGAGTGGGTGGCAATGGTGATTTGATCTTTTTGGCATTCTTTTGTCTCCAGCTAAAACCTTATTTTGCCATGGCAGTGCTGGGTCTCTTAGATGGCCTACCTGGGGGAGATATAGAGTAAATGTGGCTTCGTTTGAGTCTTCTATGTCAATTTTTAGTATCAGTAAGGTGGCATCTACTCACTGAAAACAATTTAACCACTGTGAAACTGTCTGTTCTTATTGTAATTTTTTTGCACATCAAGGAATTAAAGTTTTCTTATGTACCTAAAGAAGAAAAAACGATTTTTTTTTTGGCATGTGATCTAATACTTCCCACAGGAATCCCCTTAAAGTTTTTTTCTTTTCTCAAGTTCCCAACTTTTTTGCCCAATGCTCCACTGATATAATGTTCTTTTCGTTTCTTTCATTGGTGGTGTGGCAGAGAAGTACCTACAGCTAAAAAACCACGACAACAAGAAGATGTTACTGGTGCAACCATGGAAGAAATAATGGAACTCATGAATTATGGCACTAGAAGAAGATCCAGGAAGGTATGATATTCATGCTTGTTCATCACCTTTTTCCACCTTAGCTTTGTGCTTTCACCAATTTTTACTCTTGCACTTGCGGCTAAGTTGGAGGACTTCGAGCTTAACTAGTCTACACAATTTCAAAATCTCGTCTTTTTCTTGTAAATTTGTGCTGCATTCATGCTGAGGAGATCTGCTTTATTCTGAATGCATTTACAAAAGATAATTTAGCAAAAAATGCAACCTAAGATTAACTTTTTGACTGGAAAAGATGCACTGTGTAATCTAAAGGCTCAGTTTTCAGGCTTCAATCTGGTAGGTAAGACCTCCATATTGACGAAAAGGAGATGTCTTTTAATGTTGTTTCACTGTTGTACCATGTTCAATAAAGTACAACATATCCATGCAACCATATTCACCTAGATCATTCTCTTTAATATGGTTCCTTTTTTCTTTCATTTTTTTTTTTGGGAGAAAAACTACTCTTATTGGTTTCTTTTCCAGTTTTGAATATGAGTAAGATTTTTCTTGACCATGCAACTTCTTTGGTGACAAAGTGATTGGCAATCCTGTGAAATGACACCTTCCTTTTTGGCTCTTTCTTTGTTATTTTGCACTTATATTAAAGAGCTTTCACAAGTATGTGATAATTAGAGAACAGCTGTTTTAATAGTTCAATTTTACCATAATTGATAATGCTCCTTTTTTTTTTCGGTTTCTTTGTTCACATTGTAGGTTGATGGAATCTCAGTGATAGATATTCCTTTGACTGTTGGGTAACTTTTGCCATGGACCTATGGACTTAATCTAGTCTGATATCTGTAACACTTAAGATTTTGAGATACCAGCAAGAATGAGGCCAAGCAGCTTGCCTATATATATGTATATGTTTCTGTTATCAATATATTAAAAGCAGCTGGAATAAGGCCAGCAGCTTGGCTTTCATGTTCTCCATCAAGTATTTATATATAAGCATTGCTACCATCATGAACGGAAACTTCTATTGATAAAGATTTCTTCAAATAATTAGTACCTTAACCTTTATATTCTGGGTGTTTTATGGGAGCATATTCTTGTTCTGGTGCCACCTGAAATCATCTGGTCTCATACTCTTCGTTTATTTATTTTAACTCATGTATTGAATGGACATATGTAAGTCACTTCATAATGCATATATAGGAAGTAATCTACAAAAACCTGGATAAGAGCACACTAGCTAGTACCAAGTCTTTTGGGACCAACTCTAATTCATTATCAACATCTAAAAACAAAATATAATTGGACCTTGTTTCTGCCAAATTGAAAGTTACAACTCAGACTAGTCTAAGTGACTTTACTATCCGTCTTTGTTTGAGCAATTTGACTGTGATTCAAGATGGTGATGGTTGCTAAAACCAGTTTAATCCCTAGGATACCTTTCCATGAAGTTATCTTTCTGCTTGTTTTTTCTGCCAAGCAGCCCAACACCTTAGTGAGATACCCAGCTTTAGGAAAAGAAATTTGAGACCCACATTCATATTCCTGATTTTTTCTCGGTTCATGACAGTTTTTTGGGCTTTGTGGAGAAATAAAATTGGCTGGAATCATATTTGGGTTTTTAAGGTTTTTTTCTTGCATTATTTTCTGAAATTTTATGGTACCCTACTTTTTTTGGGTTTTGGGACATCTCGCAAACCACTTGCTTTTTATCTTGTGCAGCCCAAGAGAAGAGGTAGACGAAAGGGATCGAGGAATAAAGTCAGTCCTGAAGTGACTCTAAAACTTGGTGATGCTACTCTTCATTATGCCCATGGCCGCTATGCAGAGGTATGGCCTTAGCGTGCCTTATTTGTCAATCTGTAGGGTAATCTTTACTTGATTTACCATTTGGTTTTTACTATACCCATGCCCATTACTGCTATGGAAGGCATGGTGGTGACCGTTCCTTATGGAAGGGTAAGTTTCAGTTTGTTTACCATTTGCTTTGGCTGGATATCTTTCATTTTGTTATTCATGAGCATGCACAATGAAGTTGGCTTAAAAATTACTTCTTCATAAGGAATGTAAAATTAGACATCTGTACACTTTGTTAGCCCGCTTTGCAAAATGTTGGTCGTCTCCTTTGAGTGAATAAATTTCTTGCAGTTTGAATGCATTGACTCTGTTCTGGATATGAGAAACAATTAAGTCATGCTGCTAAGTCAGACTTTTTGTATTGAAAATCTAGTTATAATGGTTCTCAAAAATAGCATATTTAGTTTTTCCTTCAGGCACAATGAAGTAACCTTGCAAGTTCAGTAAAAGCTGAGTTATTTTTTTATGAATTTTTACTCATACATTTTGAGAAATTCAATACGGTGGTCACTTGTTGTCTTCACTAGCGATTTATGTTAATTAAAACTGGTTGTTTCTCATTTCAACTTGGGCATTTTCTGGTTGTGTGCCGAGAATCTTTAGAAGGACAATGTCTATAATGGTTGCTGTTTTTGGCTATCAATTTTCTTGCTTATTGTAGATTTTCTGATCTTGTAGGCCATAGGTGTGTTTTACGAAGTGATTCGTCTTTCTCCCAATCTTCCTGATCCATATCATAGGCTTGGGCTTATCTATAATGAGATGGGTGATAAAAAGAGAGCCTTGGATTTCTACATGATTGCTGCCCATTTGACGCCAAAGGATGCATCTCTGTGGAAGCTTCTTGTGACATGGTCCATAGAACAAGGTGATACCGGACAGGCCAGGTACTGCCTTTCTAAAGCAATAACAGCAGATCCGGAAGATATCAATTTGCGGTTTCACCGTGCATCCCTTTATGTTGAGTTGGGTGATTATTTGAAAGCTGCTGATTCATATGAGCAAATTTCACAGCTCTGTCCTGACAATGTAAAGGCACTACAGACTGCAGCCCAACTGTATAAAAAATGTGGCCAATCTGAGCGTGCAGTCAGTATACTGGAAAATTATCTCAGAAATTGTTGCAAGGAAGCTGATCTAAATGTGGTTGATATATTGGCTTCACTACACATGGAAGGCAAAGCACATCATAAAGCCCTTGAGCATATTGAGCATGTACAGCAGGTTTACTGCTCCGCTAAAGAGATGCCATTATGTCTACATACAAAAGCTGGAATATGTCACATTCACCTTGGAAACTTGGTAAAAGCAGAAGCTATTTTCAATGATCTGAGACATGAGAATTTACGTGATCATCCCCAGTTGATTATTGAGATTGGAGATTCACTAATGAATCATGGGCATTACGAATCTGCATTAGACTACTATGTGATGTTGGTAGGAGATGATGTTAAGAGCAATGGCTGCCTGTATGTGAAAATTGCTGAGTGTTGCAGTTGTTTGGGGAAACGATTGCAATCAATTGATTACTTCTATAAAGCTTTAGACAAACTCGAGAATAGTGTTGATGCTAGGTTGGCTTTGTCATCACTTCTTCTTGAAGAAAATAAAGATGATGAAGCCATTTCTGTTCTCTGTCCTCCTAAAGAATCAGAATCACTATTTAACTTGAACCTAAATGCAGCAAAACCTTGGTGGCTTAATGGGAAGATAAAGTTGAAGCTTTCTCAAATCTATAAAGCTAAAGGATTGTTGGAGGCATTTGTAGATGTAATTTTTCCTGTAGTTCGGGAGACATTGTTTCTTGAGACTATACAACAAAAGGTCAGACCAAGGAAGAAGCTATCAAAAAGTGTTCTTTCTGAACGGATAAAAATACTTCAGCATGTTAGGACTGATACTGTGTTTCATGGATTTAGACCCGTAGCTTCAGCATCAGATCTGTCTAGAGCTTCCAGAGCAAAAAAGTTACTAAAAAAGAAGGAAGCAAAAAGAGCTGCTGCTTTGGCTGCTGGAATTGAGTGGATAAGTGATGGTTCAGAGGATGAATCTCCTCAACAAGTACCAAGAGAACTTCCTCTTCCAAACCTTCTAAGAGATGCAGAATATCATTATCTTATTATAGAATTATGTAAAGTGCTCTCATCCTTGAAAAAGTATTGGGAAGCATTGGAAATCATCAATTTAACTCTGAAATTGGCTGCCAATGTTTTGTCTGTTGAAAGGAAGGAAGAGCTTAGAACTCTGGGAGCCCAAATAGCATATGATATTGCTGATCCTGCATGGCTTTGAATATGCACGCTATATTGTTAATCAACGTCCTTATAGCTTTTCTGCATGGAATTGCTATTACAAAGTAATCTCAAAACTGGACAGCCGATATTCAAAGCATAACAAGTTTTTGCACACCATGCGAACCAGGCACAAAGGTTGTGTACCACTCACTCTCATTTTCGGGCACCAGTTTACCATGATCAGCCAGCATCAAGCAGCTGCTCGGGAATATTTGGAAGCTTATAAGCTGATGCCAGATGTTCCCTTGATCAATCTCTGTGCTGGAACTGCATTGATAAACTTGGCCCTGGGTCACAGACTTCAAAACAAGCATCAGTCTGTGGCACAAGGATTGGCATTTCTTTACAATAATTTACAGCTTTGTAGATATAGTCAGGAAGCACTGTATAATATTGCTCGAGCATGTCATCATGTTGGTCTTGTCTCTCTTGCTGCTGTAAACTATGAAAAGGTTCTTACAATGCATGAAAGTGATTACCCCATGCCGAACCTTCCAAATGAGAAACCAGATGGTCTGGCTTCTCTAAAGCCAGGTTACTGTGATCTTCGTCGGGAAGCAGCTTACAATTTGCACCTGATCTACAACAAAAGTGGAGCAACTGATCTTGCGAGGCAAATCTTGAAAGATCATTGTGTCACATGACTGAATATAGTATTCCCTGTAATGTAATTTCTTTGTTTATGAAAAGCTACGTTTGATATGTCATGCTTTTACTAGCAATGCAGACATTTAACCTTAGAAATGGTGGTTTCTGTGTTTGCAAAGTATGTCTGTTGCTGTCCAAGTGCAGAGGAATGGTGAATTCTTGAATCCTGACAGGAAAGTGAAATGGTTATAGGTAATTTCAGTTAGTTCTTGGCTAGTTGCAACACAAATAAGTGGCCGACATCTTAACCTTCCAATTGCAAACTCCCTCTTGCGTGTGCTTGTAAAATTTTGATTCTTTTCGATTCAAAAAATTTGGATGGTGGATATTGCTTTTGATTAGGTATGCAGGCTGATCAGACAGTGATAAGCTTTAAAGAAAGGAAGGGAAAAAAAAAAAGACAGTGATAAGCTTGAGACCTGGAGGCGGAGGCTGAGGTGGCAGTAGAGTGTCCTTGCTTTAAACCCTCTTCCATCAATAACAGCAATGCCAATTCTTCTGATCTCCCTCTTTTCCAGCCTCATGGCGTCACTGGCGTTGGCTCCACTCTGCTCATTCAAGGTCTAAATTGTCATCTGCTTAAAAAATACATATCAAGTCTTGGTTTTGTGGTTTCTGTCCATGTTTACCTGAATTATCTAGCTGTTCATTGCTTCAAGATTGGATTTTTAGTATATAAAAATATTGGTTTTTCCTTTTTTTTTTTCTGAGCTTATCGAGTTTTAGTTAGTATGTTGAATTTTTTATGAATTTATATCTAGTTCTTAGTTAATTTGGTGAAAGGATTAGAAAATTTTGGTATTTTTATGGTTTGGTGTGTAAATGAAGCTGTTTGGTGCCGACTCTGTATTTGGTTTTGTAGATTTTATTTTATTTTTTGGTTTAGTGCTATTTTTTGGTTTTGCATTTTTAAGTAAAAGTTTTGCAGCTAATTATGGAAAGCATTAGTCATGTTCTTGCTGGTTTTTGATAGTTAAATTTTTGAACTTGATTGGACCTACTAGTGTGGGAAAGATGGTCACAATTGTTTTATTGGAATTTAACATGGCCATTTGTATGTTTGAAAAAATGTATGATCACATGGATATGTGCATATATGTATTTGTGGGAAGCTGTTTTCTGCGTGATGTTTGTCAATGTATTTGTTCTTAAGAATGTCATTTGTCATTTTCTGCGTTATTTGGCAAGGTATTTGTCTCCAAGAATGTTGTTTTGTGCATTACGTTTGGCATGGAATTTGTTTTCCAAGAAGCATGTGTTTACTCATTTGTATCAAGTAAAACAGAGAATATGGTTGGATCATGGAAATCTTTGTTCATTTATGTGTATGGAGGTTTTCTTTTGGCACAGCTGAAGATGTGTTTATATGTAAATTCCAGTGCTAAGGTGATTAAAAATTCTTGATGTTTGCGGCAACACTGGGATGCAAGCCATTTATGTAGCTTATTGGTTTCTCTTCTTGCTTGAGAATAGCTTTGATTTGAGAAAGATGATATTGATTCCTTGGTGGAGCTGATATTAACGTGCTTAGCTGAAGTTTTATAAGCCAAAATTTAATTCTTAAGTTCTCAACTTAGGTTTATTCATTCCTCAAAATCAGTGTTTTCTGTTTAGACAATTTGGTTTGGGTACTCAATTCCTTTCTGAAAACATTCTTGGGGTGCTAATTATGATATGCCCCTCTGTGATTTCTCTGCTCTTTTTGCTGGATAAAACCACACAGCTTTTGTTCCTCAACGGCATGTATTGCTATTGATATCTCATTGTACACAGTTACCCTTGCTGAGCCTGTGACGGAACTGAAAATTTTCCTAATTCTTGGCAGTGCATTTAAGATGTGTATCTGCTGTAAATATGGAGATTTAATAATGATTAGGCTTTAGGTGGGCACTCAACGAGTATCTTGTAGACCATAAAGAACCCTAACTAAATGAAAGCTCCAGTAGACTGATAAAATAATGAGTAGGCTTTAGGTGGGCATTCAACGAGTATCTTGTAACCCATAACGAAGCCTACATACATGAAAGCTCCAGTAGACCCTACATACATGAAAGCTCCAGTAGACTTTTTGGAGTAAAAACTGATGCTCCTTTTGAACCCTGGCCTCCTCAAATTTGTGGTTTTCTTTTTCCTTATGATGATGGATATTGAGATCACCATTCTGTGTCCCTCTAGTTACCACTTGCAACTTTGTGTGCACTTGATTTGTTACTACTTGGTACTGAACGTTTGTGATCTCACTTTTTGCTTTTGCATCCAAGGATAGTTTGCAAAGGACTCTAAATGCGTTTGAAATATTTTCTATTTTAAAATGGGCAGTTGCATGGAAGCTTCTGCTCCATTGGTTGAATATATATGAGAAGTGATTATTATTTTTTCCCTCTTAAAATGCTAAACCAATGTAGTGCCCTAGTTTTTAGGTTATAATGGGCTTAGCAAGCATTTATAAATTACATAATCTTGTAGGTGATGTTTGCACTGTCAATGCTATACTCAATCACCACCCTAGTTTATCAGATCCATATTCTTACTTGTTTCATTGGCCTATTTTTGCTCTAGCTGATTTTTCCAAGATGTTCTTAATTTTCTGTTGTAGACTGGAGACACTTTATTTGACGGGTGGGAATGTATTCGATATACCAGGGACCAGCTGCTGCAGTTGAGAGAAGTATTCTTTCCACATTGTTCCTTTGATTTATTCTCAGTGTACACTGAGTTGCATAGATATTTGTTTGAAGTTTGAAACGTTATCAGAGTGTTGTCAATGGTGATATAGGTTTTCCATTAAATACATCTTGTGTATTTAAGATGCGTATTTATCATTTGTCCCAGTATCAGTCTTGATACTTGTGAAAAGTGTATGACACAACTTAGTCACTTTCAGGTGAAGTGTTATATAATTTATGTTGTTTGTTGTACACTTGCATATAATTGGATGAAGTTTTTATTTATTTATTTTGTTGTAGCTGGATTCGATAGTAACTATTCTGTTCACTGCTGTGGGGAAGCAAAGCATTTTCAATTTCACTAAATCCAATCCCTTGACGTGGGCAGGAAGAAGCATAGTTCAGAAAATTTGTGCTTTTATTTATCTGGCAGATTGTCTACCGGACTAGTATATCTGTTGTTTACTTGATTGTGATTCATGGTTGAGAATCAAGACTTTCTTCTTTCAGTATTGAACTTCTTCGTCCAGACTGTCTTGGCCTGTGAAAATGTGTGTAGTTAGCCACCAGGAAAGGATGATTTCTGAAGCTTCTGTTAAAGCATTGCATGTGTCTGATTGGGCTGTGTATCTTGTAGGTGGTCAGCATTGCAGAAAATATTTCGAAAGTCAAAAAGCTGAATTTTTTGGTGAAGATCCAAGCTGGGGTAAGGTGGGAATCCTCTTGTCCTGTTGTTGCCTTGGTTCTTTTCGTAAACTCTTGTAGATGTATTTTTGTTGGATGGTCTTGTCGTCTCTTAAGCTTTCTTTTTCTTTGGAGCAGAAAGCATTAGCAGAAGCCAGTGATGCAAAACTTGAAGATAGTACGTTGTTTAAAAATTGTCAGTATGAAGAGGCACCGTCTAAGTATGATCTCTAGTATATCCAAATCTGTTGAACTACGGTCAGTATGCCATGCAAATCATGCTGCATGTTAGATAATCTGGTGAGCTTTCATTTTACTGACTTGATGCATGGTAAAGTTGTACTTTTTGCTTGTATTTCTTGAAAAGTTGCTCTTTGACTTCCTATATCTCTAATGATCTGGGCATGCATTTTGGAATGTTGTAATTGATTAGTATGGGTTGATCTTGAGTATCATTTGCCTGAGTAGTAATACATAAAGATAGTGTCATGAAAAACTCTCTCTCTCTCTCTCTGTGAGAGCATTACAGAACTCAAGACAAGTTCTAAAAATAATATTGTAATAAAACATGTATGTAGTTCATGTCAGAAACAAAGATTTTTCCTTTTTGTTCTCTTGAAAATTATAAAGGTTTAATTTATTCATTCTAAATGATTAGAGGTTTTCTTGGAGTTGCTTGACTGGTGAAATTGTTATCTAGGCATGGTCACGTGAAGGCTGAATATGAGCTATTATAAACAAGATACATTGGCTCTGATAGTGATAAGCAGTTGATTCTCCTTTGCTTTGTCTACACCTCTTCTTGCCAGAGCTAAATAGAACTCGCTTTTTTTATTGTTCCAATTACATCAGACAGCTGATAGATTTTAATCTTGACAAGTAGGAAAGTTGGCCATGGCAGCCTGCTATGCCTTAGTCTGTATGTAGTCCCTTGATGTGTCAGTGGTCAACATGGAAGAAAGTCTGATAGTATGTCCAAATAAGGTTCCTCAATCTGTTTTCGTCAGTCTGAGTTGTATCCTTCAATTTGATTTGAACCATCATGTTTGGATATCAATTCTTCAGCTCATAGGGGCGGACATGATGTTCTTATCCTTTATCTTTGGAGAAGCATAGGTACTTATCTTAGTATTTAGAATTTTTCCTAATACTATATAATTTGTTGTCCATTAAAGTATTCCTTCCCATTCTTTTCCCTGAGTTGGAGAGACCTCCTATGCTTAGCCTCGTCACTAAGCACCTTGGTGGTGGTTGATGTTACAGCAGCCTCCATTATCTGTTGCTAATACCTATTGGCCAATGTCAAATAACTCCTAATGTCATATCTTTATTTATATGGCATTGTTATGCATTTGTCTGCATTGGTAAGGTTTTTGTCTGGATTTTGATGAAGTTTTATTTGGTGGTTTGTTTTACAGAAAAAAATACGATGATACTATTAAAGACTGCACAAAAGCATTGGAGCTAAGCCCTAACTACAGAAAAGTTTTGCTAAGAAGAGCAGAGGCGTATGAAAAGTTGGAACAATTTGAAGAGGCTATAGCAGGTATGTTAGTGTAAGAATTTGAATATTTTACTGTCATTGAGCAGGTGCTGGCAACTTCTGGCATAAACTTGTGCTTATAAGGAGATTAATTCATGATTTGTGGTGGCTTTATACATGTAATGCCTGCAAACTTGCATTCTCTCTCTCTCTCTCTCTGTATGTATATACACACACACTGGCGGAGCCACATAGGGTTGAGGGTGGGCAATTCCCCCTACCCTTCAAAATTGATAAAATTATATAATGGCCTTGAAAATTTTTAAAATTTTTAAGTTTGCACCATATTTGTACCTCCTGAATATCATAAAATTCTCTCTTTTAGTTGTATTCTTCTCCTTAAATTTAAGAAAATTCCTCTCTATATAGATTATACATTGAAGTTTTATATATTACTCCGTTGTTCTACATTTACCCCCTAAGAAATAAGATTTTTTATTGATTACCTCTAGCAAAAATTTTGGACCTATTCCAAATTACGCATTAATGACAGTCTAATGGGAAAAAAGGATAAAAAGGATTTGCCTTTCTAAACTTAAAAGCCAGATCAAAGTACATAGTATATTTCTTATATAAATTTAAGAGCATAAGTTATGTTAAAATTGACTGCTGCACCCCTTACTACAGGGTCCTAGCTCCACCATTGTATACACACACACATACACACAATGCCAATGGCATTCATTAATCTTCTCATATAGTGCATATGGCTCTTCACAATTCTTGTTTCCCATGCTAATGTTCATTACAATATCCAGATATGACAAAGGTTTTGGAAGTTGACCCATAATATGATCAAGCTAGAAGACAGATTGTTCACTTGAAGCCATTAGCAGATGGAAAACATGAAAAGATGAAGGAAGAAATGATTGGCGAGCTTTGTTAATCTTTGGTAGTATGAACTTCTTTGGGTAGTTGCTGTTAGATGACGACTTCTTTTGCTCTTCATGTGTAAATATAGAAATGCTTCATTTTAGCAAAAGAAAATGTGTTCTAGGGGAGTAGAGTGGAGGAGAGGAGGATCTGGAATTAAATAGGATACTGGGGCATTTAATTAAAGTGGGCATCTTTTCATGGCATTCATACGTGCTCGTACTGATGGCCTGTTTTTATGTTGGTTGGGAGTATATATGTCAAAAATGTCCATTGATCGACCAAATGTAAGCATTAAATCAAAGTGAGAAGAGTTTGCAATTCATTTAAATGCGCCCTTGCAAGTACTTCCTCAAAATAGAATGGGTTAAAGAAAAGAATGAGTGAAATGAGAAGGATTCAAGCACATCAAATTCCATCTTATTTTCAGGATAATAGTAACTTCTTGATTGGCTCCCTGGTAGCTGATACTGTTTCCTTTTAAAGTGATTGGGCATGTAAAAGAAATGTACGCCGCATACTACACCTGTTTAGCAACAAGTGTGCACTTTTTTTATTTTATTTTATTTTTTATTTTTGGTGGGGTTGAGTTGGTTGGGTTTTTTTGTGGGGGGAGGGGAGGAGAGAGTCAAGTAAGAGGAAGTATTGTGAGCTGAGGTGGCTAGGGCATTAGGAAGATTCTGAAGGTTAATGTGAGTGGATAAAGCTTTGCTTCAGGTGCTGCTAAAGAATAGATGTTTGTGGAAGTGACGGACAAAGGATTATTGTGATTAGGAAAAGGACGGATTAACGGAAATATATACACTTCATATATGTGAACTGCAGTGAAGGCATTTCTTATGGCATGTGTTCTTGTGCAATTGAGGGTGCTTTTGTCTGCTTTTCCTTCATAACATGTAGTGCCTGAACAAATTGCATTTAGTTAAGTTGATATAGTTCAGGAATGAACTACGTTTGTTTCTGTCATCGTATTCTGTGTTGCGTGTTGAAGTGCTGGACTGATTTTGTAGTGAAGTATTTGCACATTATTAAATAAGCCTGGCAGTGCTTGAAGTTGTAGTGTCTGTGTTTGTTCAAGCTCTTCATGTTTTATTTTTGCTGCATTTAGAGATGATGATTAAATGAGATATTGATTCTTGTATTTCATGAACCGAAGGTGTAGATTTTGGAAACCATACTATGCTGATAGAACAATTCCAATCCTTTTGTTTATTTTTTAGTGAACTTACTGATCTTGGTTTGTCTGCATATTTGCAACTGTTGAGTCATTTTTCTGAGTTTATTCGTGGTCAACATTATTGTTTGTGGCTTTATTCTTGTATTGTATGGGTCTTATCTGCTTAACTGCTTTTCCTGTTCCTTTTTCCTATTTAGCACTGAAGCAAGGACAGTTCATTTTGTTGAACCCTGGATAATTGCACCAAAATGCTTAGCTTCGTCTGCTTCATTTTGATATGGTTGATGGTGAAAGTATTTTAAGGTATCAATTATTTGCAGTTTATATGTGTCTTCAATTACATATGATGATTTCTCTCACTACGTTGAATTGTTTACCTTTTGGTCAGGTAAGCTTATGGAAATCGGAAATTGCATTTTTGGTCAATTTGGAATGAGCATTGACGATTTCAGGGCTGTGAAAGATCCGAACACTGGCTCATATTCTATTTCGTTTCAGCGCTAATATCTTCTGCAAACTTCACAGATATTCTTTAGTTTCTGGAGCTATGGATCAAATGGACCGAATTCTTAAAGAGGATGAAGCATTTTTTCTCGCAGTGTTGATCTAGCCGTATGACTTGTTTGTACATATAACATGAGAAAAAGAAAATCAATGTGGTTTTTGCCATAATATGATATGAATGGACTTAAAGTTTAAGGGATAATTTCAGAAACCTCTCCTGAGATTTTGTGAAATATCAATTGGCTCTCCTAAGTTTTTAAAGTGTCTTTTACCACCTTTAGAATTGACATTTTGTTAACAATGCTACCTCCTCTCAACAAAAGTAATAGTAAAAAATCCATGTTGGAGGGGAGAGGAAATTTTAAGTTCCTTAATACCTTTAGACTATCCAAAAAAAATAACAAAGTAAAAACATAATATTAACAAGTTATGGAGTTTTTACTAATGTTAATAATAGCAAAAGAAAAAGTGATATTGTTTAATTTGCAATTTCAAGTAAACAAAAAACATAACCTGAAAGAAGTTCACGTATGGGAGGAATACATATAAGTACTTGGCATCAAGTAACTTATTTGTATAACTTGATTATAAAGAATATCTCACAATCAAGCAATAAAAATTATAATACTATCTTACTTTGTATAACTATTTTGATTATGAAACTTACATCATCTCCTATTACTTATTGATTATTGAAAGTACGAACTCACAATTTTTACCTATTATGCAATTTTATTTGAAAATCATATATTCATTCAAAACTTAGGGAATCATCTTAATGAAATTGTAATTTTCTTCACATTTACTCCAAGTTTTCTATTGTTCGCAAGAAAAAGAAAAAAAGGAGAGAAAAAAAGGATGGTTACAACATATAAATAAAAGTTATATTGTTATGAGTATTTTTTCTGACAAGCAATTACTGCGTCTTTGAAAGTCTTGTTAGATAATTTCAGCCTTTGTTGGTACAGAAAAAAAAGAGTGGTGCCAATTGTTTCTTGGGCATTTTACTATTACAAGCTTATAAGGTTTGTCAAACTTTTTTTTTTTGGTCCTTAGACGCTAAATAATTGTTGGAAGAAATGAGGGAATCATTGGTAATTGATCCCTTCTAATAGTGATATATAGACCCACAATCTTTTCAGGGGTGGTAAGAGAGATTTTGAAAATATCAACAGAGTTAAGTAATATTTCATGAAATCTCAGGAGAGGTTTCTGAAATTATCTCTAAAGTTTAATTTTAGTGGAAGTTTCTTATAGTTGCTATAGTACCTCCATTTCTTCTGGAAAACAGGTTGAGTTATCCATGGTTTTTATACTGTTTTGGAGGGCATCTGAAGATGCAGTATAATTTATGCCATCAATATCTTTCTCTCTCTTGATCTGTTCAGAGTAGCATAAAAATTGAAGAATCTTGCACAAGTACAGGGAAAACTATAAATTCTGACTAGATATATTCATACATGTACCTAACCAAGATGCAAGTCATTTGCTTTGTTAGCACAAAACTGAAGATTGGAGTTTTCTCATTGTCTCTTTTCCTATTCATTTCTCCATTTTGAAAGATTTTCTTAAAACATTAGAATCAATATTGCTAAGTAGCATAAATTTAATAGGCACAAATACTAGCTGCCTATATTTATTACTTGTAGCTACATTGTGACAGCCCCACTTCTCTTTAGAGCGAACCCTAAGGTATCGGCAGGCCGCTTACCCACCTCTCGCCAGGACTCACTCACTAAAACCGAATATAAATACAAGTATTCATTCTTAAAACCATAATTGAAATCAATGAAAATCACTAATTCAACTTTCAAGAGTACAAGCCTAATAATTTCATTAAAATTACAATAGTTTTAACTCCCAGTACAAAAATCCATCAATTTCACAAATAGTTCCAATCTTGTACAAAAGTAAGGAAATCCTACACAAGAAGCTAAATTCCTCGATACACGTGCCCCACTTCAAAACCTATTAAGGAAAACAAAACTTACGGGATGAGCAAAATCCAGTGAGGTCAAGGGAAACATGCAGAGGCAAGTCAAAATGGAAAATAATCAAATAAAGTAGTAAAGATAGCAGAATAGTCAATTTAGCAGTAAAGCATTTAAACAATATAAATCGAAGGATACAGTTGGTTAGCTCTATGTTTTCGAAATTTCTGCAGTTATTTTTCACTTTTCAAGTAACAATTCTAGGTCACACGTTGACACTCCATCAACAACTTACTTCCACAATCCATATTCACCACTTTCTCTCTCGCCCGTCTACTTACACCCTCTTGACCGGGTCCGAATTCCAAAATGTTAAGTTGGTAATACTCGAGTATATCTTGGTCGGCGAGCGCACTCCAACTGACATAAATACTTTTAAGACCCATGGTTCACCACCAAGCCCCTATTGCCGGTCAAACTGGAAGGTTCCTCGATGAGATTTGGGCGTCCCCACAATTTCAATAATAATAACAAGCAATTCAAGCAGTTGAACTCATTTAGAGGCAATTCAAATAAGGTGAGCGTGATAAAGTACACGCTTACCTAGGCACACAAGCATGTATTTCAAATCATTTACATGCACTTGAGCACTCACCGTAGTTTAGTAAAATAAGCGAATGAGCAAGCAAGTTAATCTCGATAGTCGGGTCACCCTCGACGAAGTCTTGAACACCTGAGCCAAAATCCAGCTATCAATCACTAGCCAAAATAACTAAAGCTTAAAACCTTAACTTAACTACTAAAATTCACCAAGACCACAGTGCCACTACTTCTTGTTCGGACCATATCTTAGGCTACACTCATCTAAATTAGGCAAAGCCTATAGCTATGGAAACTAGATTCAGAGTACTACAATTCACTAGAAGGGTTTGTTTTGAGATTCATTATGTAAGATAGGCTAAAATGCGCGATAAGATGACACAGAAGAACAAAAATAGGTTATTAGTTTTAGAAATCAGCCATTTTCTCAGATTTTTTGGGATTAATAGAAATTGAGTTAGCATGCAAGCCATATACTGTTGGAAAGCCCTTGAAGTGTAATTTCAAATGCCACCAACAGTGCTCGATTTTGACTCCCGAGCAAGAAAATATAGCCATTTGAACATAGGACAGAAAGCTGTCCTGATGACAGGATTTTCTAGTTTTGAAGAGCAAGTTTAAGACATCATTTGAGCAATGAAATGGTACTAGAAAAACACCAAATTTTGCAGGCACAAACCTCAGTATGCAAAATACACTTGTACCAAAATTTAGCCAAAAACTCATGCGATGGCCAAAATTTGTGAAAAATTTGGAAACTAAGCTACCAGATTTTACCTTCTTTGATTTGCAAATCTTTTGTTCAACTAAAATAGCTCCAAATCACTCAAGTATTGCCACAAAAGCTCTAGAAGTATTCCTTTATCAAATGGAAGCAAAATTGTAGTAAAAATTTGAATCAAAATGCTTAAAAAACAGGACAACCATTCGACAAAGTGCAAGAAGGAAAATTTCCAGCTTTTAACCCAACTTTCAAGAGTTTTTAACACACCAATTGAACTCACATTTGCAAAACATGTTACCGACACATAGTGTAACATTTAAGTTTTCAAAACAACTAAGGAATCCATGAAAAGAGGTCCAAAACAGAGCATGAAAAACAACAAGGTGAACCGGCAGCAACACAGCAAAATTTCCAGATTTGGTTCTTCAATTTTCACATGCTTTTACCAACAGTTTTTATGCCCCAAAGATGCTCGTTTTTGCAAAGGGTTTAGCCTCCATCTAGGTCATCATTTTAATAGTGACTAACCACAAGAAAACCAAAAAATGATGGAGCTAAACAAAGCAAAATAATCAAAAGAGAACCGGCAGTTTGGCACTTCAAAATCCATATTTTCAAGCTTTCTTAGAAGAAGTTTCAGTTTTACATAGTAGTCTTTGAAAAATCATAACTTGAGTTCTATAAATCCAAAATTTATGAGTCTTATACCGTTGGAAAATAGAATCAGTGAACCAAAATTCTCGAGAAGACACTTATACAAGATTCAAGTCGAAAACCAGTCAAATTTCAGTTTAAAGTCGCTGCCACAATAAAAACAGGATATAACAGTATTGATTTTCAGTCAACTTTGAAAATTTGTCAAAATTCACAGAAATCGAACTAGCCCTTGAAATTTATACTGATGAGAGAACCTGGATTCTAGTTTCAAAAACAAGTTACAATAGATTTAAGAAGAGTATTTTATCAACCCTGCTACACGAAATTTCAGATTGCAGGATTGAAAAGAATGGTTCATTTGGCCAATGAAAACCCATTATAAAATCACCAAATTTTCTACACTAAAACTTCAGTATATAAACTAGGTATGTACCAAAATTTTGCCCAAAATTCGTAGGAAAAGTCAGTGATCAAAGCAACAAAAACAGGGCTACGAAAATAGACAAGAAACCGGCAACATGCATTTCCTCCTTTTTCGATTTTGCTTCTCCCTAACTTTCTAACATCAAAAATCAACTAAAATCACCACCATATCATCTCATCAACATCAAAATAGCCACACATTCAAGTCTTGTGGGAATCCAAGAGCCCACTTCAACAACCCAAATCCAACAAAAATAACATCAAGAAGCTACAAAATGAAACCAAAGGAAAAGATTTTGAAGAAACTAAAATACCTCTTCTTATCAAGTGAAACCCTAAGATGATGTGGTAGAGAAATGCTCCAAAGCCCCTTCTTTTAACCTCTCCAAAGCTTGGCCCTCACACAAGACAAGATGGTCTTCAAGTTTCAAGTGAAGTGGTGGAAGATTTTTTAAGATTTCTTGGTTGATTTGGTGAAGCTTTGGAGTAGTTTTTGAAGACAAAAATGAAGGGGAAATGGGGGAGGGAGGTGTGGCTGAAACAAGAGTGAGAGAGAGGGATTTTGTGTAGTTTTGGTAAAGTGAAAATGTGAGAGGAAGAAAAGATATAAAGCTTATCTTTATGGTGCCCAAAAGTCAACTTTAATTTGTGGCCAAAATGCCCCATTTGAAGTTAATTTCCAATCACTTACTTCTAATCCCTCAATTAGCTTTTCTTAATCTACTAATGATCACTCTTAATCTCCAAGATTACGTCACTCTCGGATCAAATATTTGCCTCGAAAAATGTGTTTTCTCATTTTTTCACAATTGAGAGATAGAAAAATTAAATTAAAGGTTAAACAAGGTTTTAAAAATAGAATAAGGTAATGTATGGTATAATTGCAATTAAAATGATTTAAGTCAATTATTCAGAGAAAATAAATAATTAATTAATTAAATAGGTTAGATAAAAATAAATTTTCAGGTCCTCACAACCTCCCCTCCTTAAAAGAATTTCATCCTCGAAATTCACATTTCCTAATCTTTTTACACCAAATTGGCAATCATACCTTGGTTTTCCCGTAGACGTTTTAACTTCCAACTTGTAGAGTAACCTATTTGACCTCACGTCTACCCCACTCATGAAACTAGGGTTTACAAAAAGTCTATAGAACCAAGATCAATTAAAACTTTAGCTAGGCAATGATAAATGGAGGGTCATACCTTCAATGACCTTCGTAGGATTAGGGATCTGATACTGGTCCATAGCATAGACCTTGGCGGGCACTCTCGAGCGATTATTCCCCATACTCGACTGTTTAGACATCGGCCTAGCAGATTGTTGTGATCCACCACCCTTACAATGTGACATTGGACAGTTGATAATTTGGTGTTTTGCGCTCCCACATCTCAGACATTTTCCAGCTTTCTTCCAACAATCATTCATCGTATGATTTGGTTTGCCACAATATTTACATCCCACTTGTGGCGTTGATACTGAGCTAGAACCTTCCGGGGAGACTGACTCTCTAGATGCGGTCTTATTTTGCACATGCCCTTTTCTAGCTTAATGGCTGGCATATTTCTATCAGAGGATCCTACTCTACTACTATTCGGAGTGTCGCGCCCCATTTTTTGTGAAAAGGGAAAATTGATTTTTTGAAAAAGAAAGGGAAAGGGGTCATGGGACTACAAAAATACAACGATTTGGACCCAAAACAAAAGTCTAGAAAAGGGTTTTAGAAAAGTTTGGAGTCGCCACTTGGTATGGAGTTTAGGTGTACCAAGTCACCCAAAAAATTTTAATTAATGAAAATAAACTAAGAAAACCCTTTTTAGACGACTCCAGGTCTTTGAAAACTAGAGAAAAAGGTTCGGGGGTCATAGTTGAAAGAAGGGAAGGCAAAGATTCGATGTTACTCGTCTCTAAGGCACTCTTCTAACCTAGCCAAAGCTAGTTGCAAGATTTAGTTAAAAATTTCCTAATTCTAACTTTAGATTTATCACATTTGGATGTTATCTATATGGATGCAAAACCTAAACCTAATGTTGGATCGAGAGGGGAAAAATGTCTCCTTGAGGTTTGATTGGAATTGATCACATTAGTTGTGTCATCTAAGTTTGATCCTCGAGGAGGTAAAAATGCAAATGATGAAAAAAAAAAGCGTAAGAACTAGGTTTTGAAAGTGCAATTTTATAAAATCTCGAGGGAAGAGAAATTGGATTTTGAAAAGATTAATTTTAAAGAGGAACTTGAATTTTCAAAAAATGCAATTTTGAAAAAGTTTTGACTTTGAATTCTAAAACATGAAGAAGAAACTTGACTTTAAAGAATGATTTTGATAGAATAATGCATATGTATGTCCTAAAAGGGATAATGCAACATAATGGGTGGGGGAGGACTAAGTTCGACTTTAAATCTTCCTTTCATAGAAGGAAATAAAAGCTGCTAAGAAGCCATACTGCTCTTTCCCTAATTCAAAGTAATGCCTTAAATGCACTAATCTATTTTTTGAAAAAGAAAACTAAATGACATGTTTATGGGATGGGAGAATAGTAACATGCAAAAATGGGAAAGAAACTCTAAAAGTGAAAAGTGTGTGAAATTTGTATCTAATGCATGAACGGCATTTAAGGGTCTAGCATTGGACTAGCTCCAAAAGTTCTCACTAACATTGGATTAGTGAGAAATCGAAAGGAAGGCCACAACTAGCGTTGGATGTGGTGACGCGATCAATACATTTACACAATAAACATGTAGACATGATAATAAAGCAAGTAAACACATAAACACATAACACATAGGCACAATATCTAGATGCAAGACCCTAGGAAAGCAAGTAAACACATAATCATGCAAGCATGCAAAATAAGCAAAACCTAATTATTACATTGGGGGAACCTAAATACATTCTAAAGGGAAAAAATTGAATAATAATCTAACTATTACATTTTCTAGAATAAATACACTTTTGCAAAATTAAACCTATCTATTACAACTTTCCAAGCCTCCAAATGATTTACCAA
Source organism: Gardenia jasminoides (assembly GCA_013103745.1). Classification (NCBI taxonomy): domain Eukaryota; kingdom Viridiplantae; phylum Streptophyta; class Magnoliopsida; order Gentianales; family Rubiaceae; genus Gardenia; species Gardenia jasminoides. The sequence goes on along the minus strand of CM023100.1, from coordinate 22,013,429 downwards.
AATTAAATGACATAAATAAAGATTAGGCATGAATAAAAAGCAAAGGAAAACTTAATTTAAAACATGCAAGATCATGCAAAAACACATAAGAGCACATAATAGGAGAAGAAGTTACCATCCATTGATGTGATGCCTTGAATCCTTAAATGAGGGAATGGTTATCTAAGACTCAATATCAACAAAAGGGATCAAGGTACCAATTTAAAGGAAAAATCAATCAAAAGTTCAGATTATGCAAGAAAAGGCTGGAAGACCAGAAAGTTTCTAAAATAGCAGAGAGGTTACTAGCAAAATCAAAAGTTCGCTCTCTTCCCATCTTCAAAATATCGAAGATTGCTTTTTTCAGACCATAACACAAACAAAATCTTTAGAGGTGGGATCTATTCAAAGCATTAAACATCATCATTCCATCTTAAGCATCAACATCATGAGCCGTGAAGAACATTTTTCCAGAAATTTTTTAGAAAACCAACGAATCATCGAAGCATCAAGCCGATTTTAACGTAAAACAAATCTACTAGCCTTACCAAGGCTATCTAACATACTCATATAACAACAAATAAACATCATCAACTATTATAAAACATCAAAATATAGTCAAGACCTTGGTTCCACCAAAAGGTCGATTTCTAGCAATTTCGACCAGAAAAACAATAGATAGATAGGAGACTTGAGAAGAAGCGAAAGGAATCACCAAAATTCAGAAAATCTTCACTAAAAAAAGAAACCCTAGTTCTTTCTTTTCTCTTTTTTTTTTTTTCTTTGATTTTCAATCGTTTTTCTCCTTTTTCTCTCTCTCTCTTCTCTCTCTCTCTCAACCTCCCACCCTCTCATAAGCTATTTATAGCCACAAAACCTAGCATGAAGGGTTTGATAGTTTGGGTTTTCTTGGGTTAATCTTGATCATTGGATCGTTTTATTTGTCTTAAGGATCAAGGTGATTTGGGCATTAATTAAACGATTACTTGATGCCAAAGGCATGTTTTGACTTTTCTCTTTTTTTTTTTTTGAAAACCTACAAAATAAGAAAATGTGTTAGAAAATTCAAAATAAATAACTAAACATTAATAGATAAAAACATAAGAAAACAAATGAAATAGTCAAAATTTGGTGTCTACACGGAGCGTTCCTTTTTCTGGCATGAAAAGCCTTCATTTGCTGCCTAGCACTCTCCATTCTCTGGGCTTTCTCCAAAGCTTCTGTAAAGGTATTGATTTGGGCCACAGCCAATGCCTCTTGGATCTCAACATTAAGTCCTTGTACAAATCGCCTAATTCTTTTCCGGTCAGTCGCCACTAGTTCAGGCGCATACTTTGAAAGTTTTGTAAATTGGGTCTCATAGTCGGCCACACTTAAAGATCCCTGCCTTAGTCTAATAAAATCATCCTCCCTTTTCTCTTGGATCATTGGAGGCAAAAACTTTTCACCAAACTCTCTCCTAAAGTTCACCCAAATCTAGGGAGTCTGTTCTCGCTCCCACTTAACCCAAATTACATTCCACCAAGATCTCGCCGCACCCTCAAATTGAAAAGTGGCAAAGATCACTCGCCTCTCCTCGGAGTTATTCAAAATGGCAAAGATATCAGACATCCTTTCCAGTCAATTTTCTGCCACCTCGGGATCAGCCCCTCCTAAGAATTTAGGTGGCGAAAACTTAAGAAAACACTCTAAAGCCCTATCATCCCCATGATCAGGTCCTAAAGGTTGATTCTGTTGTCCAGGGCCTTGATTATCGGTCAAGGTCTCAAGTATGTCAGCTATCCTATCGATGGCCGTGGCCACTTGATCTTCATTACCACCTCTCGGTCCTCTTTCGGGCTCAGTCTTAGAAGAGTGAACACTCACGGAGGGTTGGGGCTACTCACGCCTACACTCTCGACCACGACCTCGACCTCGAGTATCCATTTGTCTTAGGTATGTCTAAATGCAAAAGTAAAACAATTACACAAGAACAATTTAATTACAAGAGACAATAGTGGAAACATTTAGAATAGGAATAACTGGCATACATTTACATTTATAAGTTCACACATAATTAACAAGTCATAGGTATTACAAAATATAGCACACGGGTGCCACGGAGTACAAACAGTCATGCAGTCACAGACATAGGCCTTACAAGCCTCACCTCAACTAATCATTCACAAAAGAATACAAAAGACTAGGACGTTCCTAGTCTAATTCACAACTGAACTTTCATCCTATATCTAGGAGGATTTAACTCCAAACAATATAAGTATTGGGTATACTACTCAATATATTAAGCACCAAGTTCAAAATTCGTAAAATAGATACAACTGTCTGCTAGAGTATTCACCCTATTAGAAATCTCACCTATATACGTATATCCAAAAGGCATCTCAAAGAAGACTACGAGTTATAGGAGCCTTATTTCTCAAGAAGCCACGATCAAATTCCCAGATTTTTACCTATTTACAGCCTAGAATAGGATGAAATAGCAGTGATGAAGGCAGAGAAAGTTTTTGAGATTGGAGATTGGATGTATGTTAAGATGCAGCCATGGCTCAAAGGAGTCCTTATAAGTAGGGACCATGATACTTTGGGCCTTTTCAAATTGAGAAGAAGATTGGTCTTGTGGCTTATCAACTAACTCTACCTCCTAGTGCTCCTATTTATCTCATTTTCCATGTTTCTTAGTTAAAAAGGAAACATGGAAATGAAGCACTACACTCTGCCATTTGCCCTGACTTGCCCCATGATCTCAAATATCCAATAGCTATACACTTTCATAGATTGGTTAAGAGAGACCATCTTGCAAAAGTACAAGTATTGGTGCAATGGTCAAATCTTTTTTAGGAGGATGCTATCTAGGAGGACTATTCTAATCTCAAATTGCACTACCCTCAAGTATGTACTACCCTTAAGGACAAGAGTGCTTCTTTGGAAGGGCAATGATAGATGTGCAATTGACCATTTGATCAAGTTGATCGTCATGATGTGATCAAGGGGAGTCCAGCTTAAAGAGGTGATTACTTTGGGAATAATACTGTTAGTTATTTAGGTTGAGACAATTTTAATTAACTATAAACATTTAATTTTCTTTGCACAAGAAAAGAGAGATCAGCAGGTGTGATTGCGATCCTCTCATTGTAGAGTTCTATATGTGCGTGCGCGTACACACACACTCTCTTACTATGAAGACAAACTATTGATCCTTGATCAATCACTTCTTTATTTCAGTCAACTCTAGAATTGTTCATCTACCCAATTTTCAGTTGGTGGATCAATAAAATTCCATTTAGTTCTTGAGCTTGCTGTGTTCTTATTTTGATAATGTCTAATTATCACTGAATCTAACAAAATGCCCCTTGCAACTCCCTTAGTTCATCAAGCCAACTAGTAGCATTGGCCAATAAGATATGGTTGTGGCAGTCCAATGAGGTATCATTGCTGCGGGATCTGGGGCCTCTCAATTTGGCCTCCTTTCCATTTGGTACCATTTCATGGCCTAGATTAAAAATGAGCACAAGAACTGTCAAGATCAAACCAACAATGCTAGTTATTAAAGCAACACTGTTTAAGGGCAGAAAAGAAAGTGATAGAAGGAAATTAAGGCTAACGTCATTTTCTGAAACCGTCATCTTTCTTGATCCTCTTTCTTTTTTATCTCATTCTTTAAAATATTTCAGAAAAATATCAAAAAAATTTTCTGATAAAAACCTAATAACAGAGAATGGAGGGAAGAAGGTTTCAACTTCTTGATGTTGTGTAGTTTTATTATTATCCAAACAATCCAAGATTCACTAAGACTTTAGTCATGGACTCAACAATTTAAGAAAAAGAATTCATGCATCATTAAAATATCCGGTTTGTTTTTGGGCTCACACATATTCATGGATAATGTGGATTTTTCCTTTTTTGTTATCATAATCATTGGGTTGATACAAATGGGATAAGAAAGAATGTATTTTTTTACCCTAAATTGGTGAAAAATTGTTGATTGTTGATGCCTGCCATAGGGAGATAGTATAAATTCTAATTTTCTAATAATTTGAATAACATTGTAGATTAGGTCTATTTTCATTGTTTAACAACTACAAAAATCTTGGTTTTTGAATGGGTGCTGTTGAGAAGCTTAGCAGTTAGCTTGTTAGCTATAATACGCATGATAAATTTTATAGACACCAGCTGTTTGACTAAATGTCTAAATGATGTAATTATCAAGGAAATGAAACGTCTTATTTTAGTACAGTTCATTAATCTTGATTGAGTATATTTCATATATACTCAATCAATATTGACTGATTACAAGTTTTTTTGAATTCACACCAACTTTTCTTTATCTTTGTCTAGTTTCAATTGTACATGAGTTTTCTTGTAATTGTATTGTTCTAGGCCTCTTAAATCTAACTTTATGGTTTTGTTATGTTATTCTTTTTTTCTAATACAATTCCTTGTTGTGGTGATCACATAAGGTTACATCGTTTGGAAATACATAGTGTGAGGGTCCCAAAATTCTTTTTTTTTTATAAAAAATGTATAACAATATTTATTTTATTTTTATTCACTAAAATATTAGTGAGTTTATACTCTGAATTATTATTTTCTAATTTAGAAAATTTTTCAAGAATTAATTGCCGGTGTTTGGTTTCGCCCAGTTTAAGTGTCGATTTTTGTTCTGAAATGTGAATAGTAACTCTAAAATAAAACCGAGTATATGTAGAGATATTACAGAGATATATTTAAGGTTGGACAGTGTCGAAATGAGAAAAACCAGTAAAAGTTAGAGTGTCACGCGTCGACGCAACAAAAAGTAGTCGTTTGACCACTTTTCCATAATTTAAGGATGACCACCCTTTTTGTATCCTTAAAAGTCTTGTTTCTTGCTTCCTTGCTTCCTCATTTGCAGCCACACTTAGAGAGAGAGGGAGGGCCAAAACTAGAGAGAGAAATCAAACTTGCTCCTGACTTCATCTTCTTCCTCAATTCCTTGAAGTTTAAAGACTCCATTGAAGGCATTTCTCTTATTTCTTCTCCTTCCTCTTGCTACCGTAAGAGAGAGAGAGAGAGAGAGAGAGAGAGAGAGGGAGAGAGAGAGAGGTCCGAGAGTGAGGAAAGAAAGGGAGAGGGAAGAAAGCTTCCTTTTGCTTGTCATCTTCTTGTTCTTGAGTTTTGAGGAAAAAACCAACTTCAAGCAAGCAAATCCTTGGAAAAACTTGAAGGATCTCGAGGTTTCAAATCTTGGAATATCATCCGTGGGTGGAACTACACTAGATCTTATTTTATATTACTAGAACTAGTTAGATCTTGAGGTATAACATTTAAATCTCTTAATTTTAACTTTATTAGTGCTAGATCTTTTAGATCTACGGTTTATTTTTTTAGAAATGTTTATGTTTGGAACATTTGAGTTGGGCTCTTGAATTCCCAACTTAGGTAGCTGACTTGAGGTGACTTTTAGGAAGTGGACTTGAGGACCTGATTGTGGTTTTGGTTGTTGTTCATGAGATGAGTTCATTGTATGGTTAGAATGTAGGAATGTTGTTGGAAATTTTGAAGAAAAAGTATGAAGGCTGGCCGAACCTCACTTGGAATGTTTTGATGCTTGATTTCAAAATTTTATGATGTTTCTTGGAGGGATTTTGCCTAAATAAATATGATTATGTTCATTTATGAGTGTATGTTTGAATGGAGGGATTGCATTGAGTTCTTGGAAGTTAGGAAGTGAGGAAGAAAAGAAAGAGGTAAAACCGAGAGAAAAGGGAAGCTATGCTGCCGGTTTCTTTTCTAATTTTTTGCCCTGTTTTAGCTACAATTTTCATGAGTTTCTTAGCTGTCTTGAGAGCTGAATGTTGAGCTTTAAGTGGATATTTTTTTAGAAAAGAAACTCCCTCATTTGGTACTTCAAAAGTTCATAAAAAGATGACAAAAAAAAATCTAGAAATTCTGCTTCTATTCTGCCCGAAACTTTTGTCTTGTTTTGGGTGTTGTTTGATCCAAAATTTTGCTATCATTTTATCACCATTTGCTCAAGAAATGTTGCTAGAGTCTCGGTTTCAAAAATGGAATGGAATAGGGCTGTTTTGGATGAGTTAAATGTTGCAAAAGAAAAGGATTGCTGTTTGGCAGAATTGAGTTCAAAAATTTCAGTCATATTTGGTCGCTTTGATCACTACCTTCTCGTATAATTTTTTGGCTAAATTTTGGTAAAAGTGTAGCTCACATACTGAGGTTTATGTGTGTAAAAATTGGTGTTTTTTTAGTATCATTTCATTGCTCAGATGATGCCCCAATGTAACTCTTCAAACATGAAAATTTTACCGTTAAGACAGCTTTACGGCCTTTGTTCAAATGGCTATATTTTCTCACTCGGGAGTCAAAATCGAGCGTCATTTATGGCATTTGAAATTAGACTTCAAGGGCTTTCCAACATTATATAGCTTGCATGCTAGCTCATTTTCTATCAATCCCAGAAAATTTAGGAAAAGACTATTTTTCAAGACTGATTTTCCTGTTATTGTTTATTGGGACATCTTGCAGCTCAGTTTAGCCTATCTTACAAAATGAATCTTAGAGTGAGCCCTTCTAGTGAATTTGTAGTATTCCAATTCTAGTTTCCATAGCTGTAGGCCTTAAGTAATTTCGATGAGTGTAGTCTTAGATACGATCCGAACAAAAAACTATGGCAGTGTGGCCTTTGGTGATTTTAAGCAGTTTGAGTTAAGTTTTGAGTTTTAGATGTTTGGTTAGTATTTGATAGTTGAACTTTGACTCAGGTGACCAAGACTTTGCCCAAGAAGAACCGACTACTGAAGTTTAGCCTTCTTGCTTGCTTGCTCGTTTAAGTGAATCACGGTGAGTGTTCCTTGCATGTTGTGTGAATTACATGCTTATGTGAATTAATACTTAATGTTACTTGTCCTCATGAGTGTTAAATACTTGTTCCTAGGTGAGTGTGTACTTTATCGCATTTGACCTAACTCTCATTATACTGCTCAACTATTTATTATTCCACTATTCATATATTATTTGTGCATGACTGTAGGCCATGTGTACTTCAACACATTGGTTGAACAAGGCCTTTCCCCCTTCGTTATCAGCCTATTCGAGCCAGAAGCAGACTCGGTCGGGTATTTTGGCAATTTAGGGCACTGTATAGTGTACTCGAGTATTACCATTGGGTGGTATAAGGAGGAGTAGGGGGTTGAACGACTGACAAGACGGACTGCAACAGTGTCCAGTGAACCTCGTATCCTTTCACTGTGTGTTTTCTTATTTTATATGTTTTATAAATTTTATGCTCTCAAACTGAATTGTATTGAATTATTAAGTGCTTAACTGATATATTGTTTCACTGCTACTATGAGATTACATGTTATTGGGATCGCTCACTAGGCTTTTAACTCATTCCTTCCAACTTTGTTTTCCTTAGCAGAGTTTGAGAACGAGAGCCTCTAAGGATCACACTAGGTTGTTTGTTTGGAGACTTTAAGCTTTTATTTTGATGTAATTCTTGTATTTTGAGGTGTACCAAAGAAATTCCGAATGGTTAAACTTTTGTAGTTGTAACTGTAATCTGGATGGTTGTAATTCTCTTATGAGTTTTAAGGTTTAAATGTTGCATTGGACTGAAAGATTAAGGTTATCCTATTATTCTAAAGTACTTGCTCGCTAATGAATCATGGATTATAGTGAGTCCCGGCGAGAGTTAGGCAGGGGGTCCGCTGAACCCTCTGGTTTGCCTTAGGGGAATGTGGGGTCATCACAGTTGGTATTAGAGTTTAAGTTTCAGATCTTTGTAGTGTATCTTAGGCTTAAAGTTTAGGATGCCGAACCGTGGGTCTAATTGGCTGTTAAGTGAAAAATTAAGCACTAGGGTTTCTTATATTGTAGGAAAAGATGAGAATTGTGTGGGATTGATTTGAAAAGTGATAGATGAGTTTCATGAACAATGATACTAGTCGATATCTATGGGAGTGAATTTGACTAAGGTAAATCATTAGATTTGAGGTATTCTTAGGGTTTTAATCTCCATATGTATGTGTAAGAGACTAGATGTGATTCTTGAATTGACTATTTAAGTGAGACTTTTTGTGAATTTTCTATGAGAAATAATGGGGATTGAGTTGATTTGTACCTGGAGATGGCCAGTTCTAGTGTGAATTGACTTGGTTCCTATTTGACGCTTAAGTTAGTAAGTTGTATCTATTCTCTGGACTTGAATTTGGAGCTTGAGGTTTTGACTAAAACCCTAATGTTGGTTAATTTTGGAGTGATTGAATGAGATGACTTTTCCCTAACTTTCAATGTCACAGTTTGCTATAGAGAGATAAGATTATCTGGATTTGCTTTGACTGGACCTAGTGACCAGTGATTTTGGCTTTTGAAAAGAAATAATGGGATTAGAAGTAAGAATTGCCTATTTTGATGATTAGTATGTTTGGTTCACTGATCTTGACTTGAGTATATACGAAACTTGATTTTCTCTTGTGTTGTGATTAACTAGCTATGGTTGAGTGAAAGTGGTAGTTAAGGTTGATTGTGACAACGTTACTTGTAAAAATGGTTTAGTTTCATTTGTTGTTCCTTATCATTGATTACGTGTGCTTATAATTGGTATGTATGCCCAAATGTGTCTTTGTGTGTGTATGTTTCTAGTTCATATTGAATTAATGCATGTCCATATAGATTAGTTGAAAAAAAATGGAAACTAGAAGACCATGACGAGGACGTCCACGCAGACAACCCCAAAATCAAGAGGAAGAGAGTGGGTCTGTGGCTAACCGAAACACTGAGTCAAGGGTAAAGGCAAACAATCAAGTGGCACTGGCTTTAAATTGTATTACGGATTTATTAGAATGTTTAGTACCTCAACAAGGCCATGGAGTTGGACAAATGAATCAACTTGGAAACCAAGAGATAGGGGAAGATAGGGCTTAGAAAGATTTCAAAAGTTTTTTCCGCCTAAGTTTTCTGGTGGTCCTGACCCCGATATAGCTGAGAATTGGTTAGAGAATATAAGGAACATATTTGATGCATTGGATTATATAGAAGAGAGACAAGTAACCTTTGCGGTGTTCCAATTTGAAGGAACGGCTCGAGCCTGGTGGAATGTTGTAAGAAACACGTGGGAAAGGAATCAAACTCCAAGAACTTGGATGAATTTCGTACGAGAATTTAATGAAAAATTCCTACCACCACTGGTCCAAGAAAAGAGAGAAGATGATTTTATAAAACTCCATCAAGGAACCCTAAGTGGCAGAATATGAAACTCGATTTACTAAATTGTCTAGATTTGCCCCAAAACTGGTAATTACAGAGCGAAAGAGAATAAGACGGTTTATTCAGGGACTCAACCTAGAAATTCAAGATGCCCTTGCAGCAACTCAAATTGAGACTTTAAGTGATGCCCTTGAGAAAGCCCAAAGGGTCGAAATTACAAAATCCCAACTAAAAGCCTTTCAAGCACGAAAGAGAGATATACCTAGTAGTAATCACCATGAGACTTCTAGAGAGACTGTACCGCCACTCAAAGTTAGAAAAGGGGCTGATGGAGTAAGACTACCATCTTCTTCTTCTTCTCATAAGATGGAGCAACTAAAAGGAACTACATCACAAGGAACTCAAACAAGAAGGATCCAATCAAAGGAAACATCGCTGGGTAGTCAAGCCACGGTTTTTCAACCAACTTGTGGATATTGTGGAAAAGGCAATCACACCGAAGATAACTATTGGGTGAAAGGGTGAAAATGTTTACATTGTGGGAGTGCTGACCATCAAGTTAGCCACTGTCCAAGGAAGCAACTGCGAGATAGTAATACTCGCCAAGGAAATGTGACTACTTCTCAACAAGCTACTGAAGGAGGGAAACGACCACGGGTGCCAACTAGAACATATATCCTTTTTGGTCAACAGATTCCAGGGTCGATTGAGGTAGTGGAAGGTGAGAATTTTGAGGACAAAATTCTTTTAAGGGGGGAAGGATGTGAGGGCCCCAAAATTTTATTTTATTTAAAATGCATAATAATATTTATTTTATGTTTATTTACTAAAATATTAGTGAATTTATACTCTGATTTATTATTTTCTAATTTACAGAATTTTTCAAGAATTAATTGCCGGTGTTTGGTTTTGGCCAATTTAAGCGTCGATTTTTGTTCTGAAATATGAATAGTAACTCTAAAATGAAACCGAGCATATGTAGAGATATTACAGAGATATATTTAAGGTCGGACAGTGTCAGAATGAGAAAAACCAATAAAAGTTAGAGTGTCGCGCGTTGACGCACAAAAAGTGGTCGTTTGACCACTTTTCCATAATTTAAGGATGACCACCCTTTTTGTCTCCTTAAAAGTCTTGTTTCTTGCTTCCTTACTTCCTCATTTGCGGCCACACTTGAAGCATAGAGAGAGAGGGAGGGCCGAAACTAGAGAGAGGAAATTAGAGAGAGAAATCAAACTTGCTCCCAACTTCATCTTCTTCCTCAATTCCTTGAAGCTTGAAGACTCCATTGAAGGCATTTCTCGTGTTTCTTTTCCTTCCTCTTGCTGCTGTAAGAGAGAGAGAGAGAGAGAGAGAGAGAGGAAGAGAGGTCCGAGAGTGAGGAAAGAAAAGAAGAGGGAAGAAAGCTTCCTTTTGCTTGTCATCTTCTTGTTCTTGAGTTTTGAGGAGAAAACCAACTTCAAGTAAGCAAATCTTTGGAAAAACATGAAGGATCTCGAGATTTCAAATCTTGGAATATCAGCCGTGGGTGGAACTACACTAGATCTTATTTTATGTTGCTAGATGTAGTTAGATCTTGAGGTATAACACTTAAATCTCTTAGTTTTACCTTTATTAGTGCTAGATCTTTTAGATCTACGGTTTATTTTGCTAGAAATGTTTATGTTTGGAACATTTGAGTTGGGCTCTTGAATTCCCAACTTAGGTAGTTGACTTGACATGACTTTTAGGTAGCAGACTTGAGGACCTAATTGTGGTTTTGGTTGTTGTTCATGAGATGAGTTCATTGTATGGTTAGAATGTAGGAATGTTGTTGGAAATTTTGAAGAAAAAGTATGAAGGCTGGCCAAACCTCACTTGGAATGTTTTGATGCTTGATTTCAAAATTTTATGATGTTTCTTAGCGAGATTTTGCCTAAATAAATATGATTATGTTCATTTTTGAGTATATGTTTGAATGGAGGGATTGTGTTGAGTTCTTGGAAGTTAAGAAGTGAGGAAGAAAAGAAAGAGGCAAAAATCGAGAGAAAAGGGAAGCTATGCTACCGGTTTCTTTTCTAATTTTATGCCCTATTTTAGCTACAAAATTTCATGAGTTTCTTGGCTATTTTGAGAAGTGAAATGTTGAGTTTTAAGTGAATATTTTTCTAGGAAAGAAACTCCCTCATTTGGTGCTTCAAAAGTTCATGAAAAGATGACAAAAAAAATATGGAAATTCTGCTTCTATTTTGCCTGAAACTTTTGTCTTGTTTTGGGTGTTGTTTCGTCCAAATTTTGCTATCATTTTATCACCATTTTCTCAAGAAATGTTGCTAGAGTCTCGGTTTCAAAAATAGAATAGAATGGGGCTTTTTTGGATGAGCTAAATGTTGCAAAAGAAAAGGATTATTGTTAGGCAGAATTGAGTTCGAAAATTTCAGTCAATTTTGGTCACTTTGATCACTGCCTTTCTGTACGAGTGTTTGGCTAAATTTTGGTAAAACCGTAGCTCAAATACTGAGGTTTATGTGTGCAAAAATTGGTGTTTTTCCAGTATCATTTCATTGTTCAAATGATGCCCCAACTATACTCTTCAAACCTGAAAATTTTACCGTCAAAACAGCTTTACGCCCTCTATTCAAATGGCTATATTCTCTCGCTCGAGAGTCAAAAACAAGCGTCGTTTATGGCGTTTGAAACTAGACTTCAAGGGCTTTACAACGGTATATGGCTTGCATACTAACTCATTTTCTATCAATTCCAGAAAATTTAGGAAAAGACTATTTTTCAAGACTGATTTTCCTGTTATTGTTCATTGGGACATCTTGCAGCTCAGTTTAGCCTATCTTACAAAATGAATCTCAGAGCGAGCACTTCTAGTGAATTGTAGTATTCCAAGTCTAATTTCCATAGCCGTAGGCCTTGCCTAATTTCGATGAGTGTAGTCTTAGATATGGTCCGAAAAAGAAACTGTGGCAGTGTGGCCTTTGGTGATTTTAAGCAGTTCGAGTTAAGTTTTGAGTTTTAGATGTTTGGTTAGTGTTTGATAGTTGAACTTTGACTCAAGTGACCAAGACTTTGCAGAGGAAGAACCGACTACTGAAGTTTAGCCTTCTTGCTTGCTTGCTCGTTTAAGTAAATCACGATGAGTGTTCCTAGCATGTTGTGTGAATTACATGCTTATGTGAATTAATAATTGATGTTACTTGTTCTCATGAGTGTTAAATACTTGTTCCTAGGCGAGTGTGTACTTTATCACATTCGACCTAACCCTCATTATACTGCTCAACTATTTATTATTCCACTGTTCGTATATTATTTGTGCATGACTGTAGGCCTTGTGTACTTTAACACATTGGCTGAATAAGGCCTTTCCCCCTTCGTTATCGGCCTATTCGAGGATTCGGTCGAGTAGGTTAGTAATTTAGGGCACTGTATAGTATACTCGAGTATTACCACTGGGTGTTATAAGGAGGAGTAAGGGGTTGAACGACTGACAAGACGGACTACAACAGCTTCCAGTGAACCTCGTATCCTCTCACTATGTGTTTTCTCATTTTATATGTTTTACAAATTTTATGCTCTCAAACTGGATTGTATTGAATTATTGAGTACTTAACTGATATATTGTTTCACTGCTACTATGAGATTGCATGTTATTGGGATCGCTCATTGGACTTTTAGCTCATTCCTTCCAACTTTGTTTTCCTTAACAGGGTTTGAGAACGAGAGCCTCCAAGGATCGCACTAGGTTGTTTGTTTGGAGACTTTAAGCTTTTATTTTGATGTAATTCTTGTATTTTAGGGTGTACCTAAGAAATTCCGAATAGTTAAACTTTTGTAGTTGTAACTGTAATCTGGATGGTTGTAATTCTCTTATGAGTTTTAAGGTTTAAATGTTGCATTGGACTGGAAGATTAAGGTTATCCTATTATTCTAAAGTACTTGCTCGCTAATGAATCATGGATTGTAGTGAGTCCCGCCGAGAGATAGGCAGGCGGTCCACTGAACCCTGATTATATAGGAAGGTGGGGTCGTCACACATAGCTATGATTTTTTCTTTAGCCCTTGTTGTGTATTTATATTACTACACATTTTGTCCATGCATGAAGAATAAAGTGACTTTATTTGGTACAATGATTTCTAAACAATTAGACTATTGAAAGAAGGAAAATTTTCGTTCAAATTAATAAACATTGTTGATAATAGAAAATGTTGTTGATTTGGCAATGGACGAAAAAGAACTAGCGGAGTAGGACTTTAGATGATCAAATTATATTAACAACATATCCATTTTGAGGAAACATCCAAAGTAATTACTTTGGATATCCTAATTTAGTTTTAAATTACTAAATTACCAAACTTGTGATAAAAGTAATTTAACATCAAACATTATCTTATAAGTGTTTACACAAGTTTAATTTTACCTTAAAACACAAAATTAGTTATACCTTCGTAACCCATATGCTAGGTTATGTGAGTTTTCTTCAGTGATAAAACAATTGAATGTGTGATTTAGGAATCTTGTGTAATTATATAGTTGGCTTGTGTAACTTTACTTCTTATTGGTGTAACACAGCCATATCAACATGTTTTAGGATATATATATATATATATATATATATATATATATATATATGTATATATAAAGTTGAAAAAATTATATATATATATATATATAATTTTTTTCAACTTTTTGTCCTTTAGTACCTTGAGAATATATTTGTTAAGTTGTAAAACTCTTCTTAAAATTTACAGCTTAGGTTAGTTTGTGCTACCTGTTTTGTTTAATAAATGGCATACATACATGAATTAATTGCAAATTCATACTAATTGACTGCAAATTAGTTTTTTTATTGGAGGCTAGGATTTGATGAACGAAATCAAGAAAGGTGCTATGATATGGAAAAGGTAAGACATGGAACATACGAAAAAACAAATTAGTGTTTTCAATACTAACTAATAGATTTAGATGCATGATACTTATTCTAAATTTGACACATGACTGAAAACTAGTTGATAAATTGAACTTGAAATTTTCTTGCTTTATTTTTGTCAATTGAGATTTCATGGATAGCTATTTTTTGATGTGATTTCAAGGATGAAATGTGCCTTGGTTTGACATTTTGCGTCATGCTAGAAGTTAGTCTACCAGTATCTTTTATTTTGAAAAGACTTTGGTTTAAGACCAATTGGATGTTTATTTGCTAAGATTTTACATGCATTTCATTTTCTATTAAATTTTTTTTATTAACAATTATATATTGACTTCAAATTTGCATCCTCTAACACCAATAGGTATCTATCTAATATCAATTGAGATTGAGTGATCCATTGAAGATTGTACAATACATTTCTTATCAGAACTAACATTTTATTTTTGTTTGAATTGAATTCCTCCCAGGTATTGGCCCAAAATTCTGGATATATTAAGTGAAGAATGTGAATCTACTATAATTTCTAGGTTTCTTGCTATTGATTTTGATACTTGTACATAGCTATGGTTTTGCTCTTTGGAAAATTCTATGAGGCAAACTAGTTGTAAACAACTTATTTGACTGCAAAATGCGTGATTGCATTAACTTTATCCAAGCACTTTGCCTAAAGTGAATAGTTATGGAAGATAGTAGTTTGAGTTTTGTTACTCTTTGTCAAGGCTTGGATATATGCACTTCTAATACTATTTATCTTAAAGTAAATTTACATATATGATTTCAATATTTTCTTATTATTAAGATGAAATAACTATTTTAAACAAAATAATACTTTTTGAGCTTAAGTAGATTTGAACTTTGACTCAAATTCTTTAGTCTAGTCAACCTCAAGTTCGAGACATCCAAGGACTAAAGGATATGGCATAATTTTTCAACTTGCATTCTACTAGTGTAACTTACTAATACGAAGGTATAACTATCAAGTCCAAAGGCATAACTTGAAAGAAAATAAATATATAATATCAACACCAACTTAAAATGATAGGACAATCTTTATTGGAAGTTTCTAATACTTTTAAATGAGATACTATTGATTACCTGATAACACAATTCTATGCTGATTTAGAGTGAGACTAAAAATTCATAGGTGCCCCAATGTACATGTCTTCACTTTATCAGAATTTCAACTACATTGTGTCAATGCAACTCTCTAACACAAGAATGTAACTTTCAAGAGCAGTGGCATAATTTTTCAAAATGTGAATATACAATGCCATAACCAACTTAGAATGATAGATTAGATTTCATTAAATGTTTTAATACCTTCAAATAAACTACTATTGATATTCCCTAATAACACAATTTTATGCTCCTTTAGAGTGAGAAGACAAATTTATATTGGTAGGATGATGATTTCATAGGTATTATAAATTTAATCATTTCAATCAATGTCTATCTCTTCACCTATTGGAATTCTACCTGCATTATATCAGTGCAATTTTCTGATACAATAGTATAACTATTAAGGCTAACAACATAATTTCTCAAATTATGAAGATACAATGTCTTCTTCTTGGATGTTTACGTGACAGCCCACTTCTCCCTAGGAACCCTAGGGGTGTGGACATTAATTGCACGCCCAACTCTCGCCAGGACTCGGTAACCAAATATAAATCAACAACTCAAGACTTACAAAACCAAGTTCTCCCAAATTCAAAAGTCAACCACGTAGTTACATAAATTCACACCACAATTCAAACTTAATATTCAACAGGGAATTAAGGATACAAAACCAACATCTAAGCTTATCCATGATAAGGTTTACTAGTATGTCATCCCTTATACAAAAGTAACACAAAACTTGTACTACTCGCACGTACTCTCAACCCCGAACTCAAGCAAATCCTCCTGCTAAGGAAAACAAAAGGGGAAATAGGGTGAGCTAATAGCTCAATGAGGTTCCAAAAGCATGCAGTCACATTAATACATAGGAGAACTTCAGTAGTCAAATATCGCATTTAAAATGTGAAATAAGGGACAAATATCACAACCAAGTACAAAATACATCGAGCCTCTCGACTAGGAGATGGTGTTCACGAGGAGAACACTGCTCGAGTCTCTCAACTAGGAGATGGTGGTAAAGAACACTACTCGGGCCTCTCGACTAGGAGATGGTATTCATGAGGAGAACACTGCTCGAGTTAGCAAGAAGTCATAAGACAAATATAATAACAAATATATTTAAAAGGATACGGGTGGCTTCCAAAAGCCAATTCCACTAGAGCTTGATCATAAAATAGCCCGTTGACCCTCCATCAACTTTTAAGTCAAGAACCAAAGTCCGTAGATCACCACTTTACTCCACAACCGTCCACCATTCACCCCCTTACCGGGCCCGAACACCTTAACAAATCAAATGTGGGTAATACTCGAGTATACCAGATTTCCGGATTCACATATCATACCCCGTGGCTCGTCAACTTTCTCGACCAAGCCCGTGCCGGCTCGAGTCGGTTGACTCACCAACTAGGTTTTGAGTTCGAAACAAATCATATTTGTCGATGGGATATCACCCAATCGACACACAAATCAAATGTGGCCAAAAACCATTTCACAAGAATTCAAATATCCAAGTACAAAATTCCAAGCACAAGAGATCGAGTGTGATAAAGTACGCACTCGTCTCGATCACATTAATTGGCTCACAAGCCCCAATAACACAAGTTATCACATAGTTCAAGTATTTCAATATTTCAGCTATCAAGTTGGTCAAGTAACAAGCATGGAGCACTCACCAAATCGAGTAAAGTACAACTCCTCTCTATTTCCTCCTTCCAAGTCTATTAACAAATAAAATGGAACATATTTAAGCTCGGCTACCCAACCAAAAGAGACCAAATGCATATGCTCGATGTTTCTTTTCACTTGATAAAAGTCATACTTGGATGCATAAATCATGAAATGGCCAATTCAATTTATAAGGGTGAGCAAATAAGAGTCTTAACAACATCTTAGAACCATGCATGAGTGGGTCGGGACACGGCAAAAGGCACAAGAATCAAAAGAAATAAAAGAAGCAACTGCGGAAGTGAAACCAACAATGGACAGGTTTGTCGAGTTTCGGTAATTTGGTCATAAATGTGGCCACACTTATCGGATTGGGGTGTACTTTATGGAGTTTCGAAGCTAAGACATAGTCCTACAGCTTTCATGAAGAGTTCAAACATCAAATCATGCTTAATCATGGTCGAAATGGCAAATCTCAGAGTCACAAGAAAACTACCAGATTGGTGACAGGTTGGCGGAGCAGTCTCGGGAAAACAGCCATAACTCAACGTAGGAAAATCAAAATCAAGCTCCGTCAGTGGTGTTTAAAACTAGGTTCATAGAGTTTTCTAACGGTATAAGGCTTGGGCCCTAATTCATTTTCTACAGTCAACAGAAACCTCGGGAAGTTTGCTATTTTTCATCCCTGATTTCCTGCGAAAATTCCAGCTTTGGTGCAACTTCATCTATTAACTCTTTAAAGTTATTCCATCACTTAACATGGTGTTTAACATGCTAAAATAGCAATTAATTCCATCATCAAAGCATCACAAGTCATTAAGCATTTCATCAAACACATGGTAACCAAAAATGAAAACCTAAGTTCTAGTTTTCAAACACAAGATTTCCTTCCATAATCTTTCCTTCCTAACAACCATAAACACTTTAATCCTTCCTAACTAACATCCTCTTTGAATTTAAAGTTCATTAAAGCATAAATAAGTGAAATTTTACCTTGCTAGAAGAGTGAGAAAATCCACCCAAGAACTTCACTCCTTGCAACTAAGATTGAGGTTTAAGAAGTAATCTAGCCTAGGGTTTCACTCAAAGTAGTTTTTCCTTCACTAAAATAACTAATCCAAACTCAAGGTTTTGTGGTTTTCTTGTCCATGGAGTTCAGCCAAGAGTGAGGAAAAAGAGAGGGAGTTTTGTTTGAATTTTTGAAGACAAGAGTTTAAATATAAAGCTTAAGTCAAGGATTTGTTGGATGGTTGACAAGTGTCATCTTCTTGGCCAAAAATGAGATAATATCTTTGCAAATTGCCATCAAATCCCTTAATGCAAATTGTGACCCACTTTTTCCACATAAGTTTCATGCATTTGCCCATATAAAACATGAAAATGAAATCCTAAATTAAACCATGCAATACACACGAAATCGAGTATTTTGGGAGAAATAATGCACTAGATGATTAATGGTGCTCTTAATTAAAAATTTTTTTTTCTAGGGTTCTCACAGTTTCAAATACCTTCAAATGGGATTAAATAATTTACATTGCATGTTTCTAATACCTTTAGAGCAATAGTACAAATTTACATCGATGGGATTATGATTTCATAAATGCCTATGCATTTAACCTTTTCAATCAATTTACATTTTTAATAAAATAATTAATGTAAAATAGAGGAAGTATAATATAATTTTTTATTCATATCTGACTTTGTATAGTAGATAAAATTAATGCAAAATATAGATAAAATTAATGCACAATACATAGATGAGATAGTCTTTCATCCCTAATAAAATGATTAATGTACTTTATATGAAGATAGATTATCATCACAATTTTGAAAGATATATCATCAAGGTCCCTTGATCATATTAATCAATAATTATTTCTTCACTTATATTAGTTAAATTGAAATATTTCCTCTCTCTTTCTTTGTTCGTTATCTTCTTCTCTCTTCCTCTTTCTACTCAAATCCCATCCTTTCCTACACCTTGAAATCCTCTTCCATACATAGTTTTTATTTAATATCAATATAAAATCACCCCTATTCCTACTTTTTCCATAGGTTAGTGCAATTTTGAAGGGATAAACACGCCTTAACAGGTGACATTTAAAACTACTGTATGAATACGTATGAATTGCACACAATTTACATGTGAAATTTACCACATTAGGATGGTATATTCATGCTTAAGACCATTGGTATAAAATATCAACTAAATTGTGTAACATTTCTGAAACATTGTGCAACTTTTCTATAATATCATGTAAATATCATCTCATATTATGAATGCCCAAAATCAAATTTGCCACATTGTAGATGAAGTATTGAATCCTATTAGTTTGAATTGGAGTAAAAGGAAAGAATAATGAAAGTCTATGCACTACATCAATTATAATTTGAATGTCAAACTCATATGCCACAACAACATTTCACTATTATGATACTTTTAAAATTCTACTTCACATAAACTTAATTTTGCCTATGAAATTAATATTTATTTAAAAAACCTTAAAAAATCATGACCAGATTGGGTATCCAATGATCCAATTTGCTAATGTAACAGCCTCAAAAAAAAAATATTTTGATATTATTACAACTTAATATTTTTTTAAATAATGTTATTATTATTATTAATTCGTTTAACTATTTTAAAATTACATTTAAAAGGATTTTTAGAAAATTTAAATGAAAATTCAATTTATTTATTTATTTATTTGTTTAATTTATTTCATTTTGAGAAAAACTTAATTTAGCTCTATATTAATTTTTCAGGTATATTTTCAACATTCCATTCATCTTATTTTAAAATTTGCCCTTTTTGCATCAAATAGACGAAAATGAGAAAACACGTTTTTGAGGTAAAAAAGGCGATTGAGTGGCGTGGCGATGGAGTGTAAGGATGATCACCCGTAAGTTAGAAATGGTAATCGGTGACTGGAGGTGAATTAAAAGAGTAATTATAATTAGAGTTTGAAGATATAGTTTAAGTTGAATTAACCTCCTTGGATTAGAATTTTAATTAGCCATTGATTCATCCACTTAATTCACCCTAATTCATTCTCAATTTATTCCTTCTCATTTCTCTCTCCTAACCAAGATTGATCCTTTAATCCTTAGCTAAATGAGATAATTATTTTCCCTCCAAAATTGTTAGCCAAAATCACTATTCCTAAGTTGACTTTGAAGCCACAAGACAAGCCTTATGACTTGTCTTCTTTTTCTTCCATTAATTCCCTCAAACAAGCACCCAACACATTTCTCTCATCCTCTCCTTGGCGACCCACCCTTCCCTTTTCCCCTTATAGTTTCATCAATTCCTTCTTCCAAATCCTCTCTCAAACCACCTATAAACTTACATTAATCTTGGCAAACTTGGAGCTTTGGTGAAGAAGGCTTAGGAGGAAGCTCTTGGGAGGATTAAGGCTAGTTTTCTTGGGTGAATTTTGCCAACTTCTTAGAGGAGGTATAATCCTAAAGCTCTCATCTTTGTCCATTGATTACATTTCTAAGCATGACATTAGGTTTGGGAAGTTGAGAGGTTACTAGAACCTTGATGATTGTTAGTGAAAATGAGTTTTTGTGTTGGTTTGCATTTATATGATGTTAAGTTCCTTTAGCTTGTAATTCTTGATAATGGTTATTTGAGTGGGCTCTTGGACTCCCACAATTGTGATAATATGATTTCTAGCATGATTAATGATGCAATGAATGTATATATGTTGAAAATGGTGGCTGAAAATTTGAGGAGAAATCTCAAGGAAAATTCGGGTGAGGAAAGGAAGAAAATGAGGAAGAAAAATTGCTGTTTTTCTTTTAATTTTTTGGCTGCGAATTTGGCAAGCTTAAAGGATGATGGTGAGGCTTAAATGTGAGGATTTAGTTGTTAATTTACCCTACACAAAATCCCCTCAAGGGTTAAGCAAAATTGATGGTTTAGTGGAACAAGGAAAAACCGACATGGGGAGGTGCAAAATGATGATTGAATTTGCTGGTTTCTTTTAAAATTTCGTGGCAGTATCTTGGCTGGACTAAGAGCTGAACTTGATGCTTAAATGATGAGTGTTAAGTGGTTAAAGTTTCCCACAAAAGCCCTTTGAAAATCCCAGCAAGAATGAGAAATAAGTTGAAGCCAAAATCTGGAAATTTGGGGAATAGTGTGCTGGCCGAATTTTAGACTGATTTTTATGTTAAAACTTGATATAAACTCCTATCATTTTTGACCAACATTAGGCTTAAGAAGTTCAATACTAGCTTAGGTTCGAATTTGGGGTTAATCGGAAGTGGTTTAGAGGCATTAAAGGTAGTAATAAGAAGAGGAAGTAAAAGTGGCAGGATTGTGCGAATGTGATCAAGCCCACTTTGGGCAAACAGAAAACTGCCTTCCCATTCGAACTTTAAGTTGAATTTTGGTAAAAATCTAGTTGATATATGAAAGTATTAGTGTACCAAATTTGGTGATTTTTGGACTTGAATTCGTCACTCAAACAGTATCTTGAAAACTGCCCTGTATCCTCACGTTTCCAGAAACTGCAGAATTTTGAACTGCCCATGTTTGCACTGTTGTCATTTCATGCTCGGATATCAGAATTGAGTTCCGTCAGTGGCTGTTGAAACTCCTTATGTATTACTATATTTGTGTGAATTTCAGAGGTTAACTAATTTTCTGTAGTTTTTGGTGAATTTTCAAAGTTCTCTGGATATCCAGCCTGACGAGCACTGTTTCTTTACTGTAGCAGAATGTTTCACGAAAATCTGGGCTAATTTCGTCCATAATTTTAATTTGATATCTTCTGAAAAGTTTTAGAGCTTTCAAAGAGGTTTCCAACGGTACCAAATTAGCAAAATTCTGACCTGTAGAACTTGAGTTATGATTTTTCAAAGATTTTAACTCAAATTGGGAAATTATCGAACTCACTTTCTTATGAGATAAATTTGGTCGGTGAACTAGGAAAACCTATTTCCACTCTCTTTTAATTATTATAGGGCATAAACTTGGAAACTTTGATATGGAAATGGTCGACCCCTTTTTCTTGATTTTCATGCCAACTTAGTGTCTTGCTTGATTTTCAAATTAGAAAATCTTGAACTTGACTTGAGTCTCTTTGAGACATTTTTAATTTTTAAAGACATCTATCAAATATTATTCAAGAGTTTTGAATGAAAATACTCGTACTTGTCTCGGGTGATCGAGAAGATCCCGGAAAAACCTCAATTGATCTTGCGTGCTTTTGGCCTTAAACTCATGAACTCGGTGAGTGTCAAGTGCATGACTTGTTGTATTACTTGACTTGTTTATTTGAATATAAACTGTTGAGGCTAGAGTGTACTTTATCGCTTCGTTCTCTTTTACTTGACTTGCATGTACATGACCATTACTTGATTTGGTGGATTTACTTGACTTGACTGGAAATGAATGTCGTTTGGAATAATCCATCGACTTAAAGTTAAAATGGGGCCTTGAAACCTCTTGGGGATCCTTGGGACCCGAGCCGGCAAGGGCTTGGTCGGGAAACTTGGTGAACCTTAGGTCCTGTTTTTAGAGCTTGATCTATTGCAGAGATCTTGCTCGGTATTGCTCGTGTAGCTTTACCTTTTAAATTTACCTGTTTGGTTTCGGGCCCGAGAGGGTGAACTGTTGGACGGAGGTTGTAATAAGTGGAGTTTCTCTGAACTTTATCGTGTTAAGTTGACGGAGGGTCAAGCGTTTGGGGATGGAATGGACTCAACTGACATGGAAATTGGCTCACGAGAGCCACGTATCCTTACCGTCTTGTGTATTTTTTTTCTGTATGAACTGGTCACTGTGCTTGTGCAAATTCACTGTAGATAGAGAGGCTCGAAGAGGGTTCTCCGAACCCAGCTCCAAGACTTTTGTCTGATGTGAGCCCTCGAGTAGTGATTCCTTGAGAATACAATCTCCTGGTGAAAATTGCAATAGTACAAGTGAATGTTTGATTTACATGCTTTTATATCTGAATTTACAGGCTTTCCTACTTACCGATTACGTGCTTGCATGTTTCTCCTTGGCCTCGGCGTTAGCTCACCCATTGTTTTCCTTAGCGGTCTCGAAATGAAAACGTGGATCGAGAATTTAGTTACCTTGGTAGGATTTTCATAATTTTGTATAGGCTGAATATTAAATTTTGAAGTAAAGATTTATTGTACCTGAAATTGATGTTGTAAGAGTTTTAATAGATATTATTGAGTATTTACTTTTGTAAGTTAATTATCATTTATTGTTGGACCTCAATTAAGGCTTTAGGAGCGAATGCATGTATTATTATTTTAGAGATCTTGAAGTGTGATTATTTGAAATCTATAATATGCTTGAGGGTTTGTAGTGGGTCTACGAGGCAGGCTGAGACAGTCCATGATACCCTTGGGTTAGCCTTGGGAGAGGTGGGGCTGTTACAAGTGGTATCGACTAGGTTTGATCCCAGTAGTGTATCTTAGGCTTAAAGCTTAGGATATCGGTTGTGGGGGTTAGTTGGAGTGTTAAGTGAATAGTGAAGTAGTAAGTATTTGTGATTCTGATGGTTAGTAGGATTCGAACTCCCGAGTTCATAAAAGTCCTTATATTGGATTTCCAAGAATTGAGCTTTAAATGGTTAGAGCTCCATTGTGATTAAATATTGACCTGGCGATTTTGGTTTTCTTAGCAGGTTAAATTCGGGAGTTAAAGGAATTAGTGACATGGCGAACTTGGCGGATTCACACGAAGATATAGAGACTCTTCGAAAGGATTTAGGGTTTCAGACGGAACTTGCTAAATATTGGGAAGGACGATGGGAACAAGAAAATAAGGAAAAGACTGAGTTAATAAGCAAGTACGTGGAAATGAAGAAGAAATATGAAGCCATGCTAGAGGAGATGCAACATAAATTTGATCTGGTGCACTCAACAACCCAAATTGAATTTTGAGATACTCCTAACACTCAAGTTAGAAATCAGTTGGGAAGCCCTCTCAATGTTAAAGGGAAGCGTAAAGAGATTAACAAAGATGAACATGCTGTTGAAGGTAAAAGAAGGAAATCAAAATCTAGTGGACCTCGTGCGTGGCGACTCAGAGCTGCTAAGTGTGATTTCTGTCAAAAATCTCATCCTACAGATGAGTGTTGGAGAAAGATGGGAGCATGTTTAAGGTGTGGAAGCCTCAAACACCAAATAAGGAACTGTCGTAAAACCTAGAGTTATATCAATTCTAGGAGTTTTGAACTTGGTACTTGATGTAATGATTAGTACAACCAAATGTTGATATTGTTTGGTTTTAAATTCCCCTAGATGTAGGGTGAAAATCCAGTTATGAACTAGACTATGAAGGTCTTAGTCTTTTGTATGTTTTGTAAGTGGATTAGATGGGGTGAGGCTTGTGAGGCCTATGCTTGCGACTACATGACTATTTGTATTTTGTAGCATCTACTTATAGTATGTTTTGTAATCTTTTTGTAAAGAGAAACCATCAGGGCGATTCTCGTCTCGATGGGTGCATGCTTATTTATCGCTTCCTTTGTTGTGTTTTTGTGTGGTAATATGGTCGTGCAAGCGACTTTTAGTATGTTCTTTTGTATAAAATATGCTACTGTCACGTACTTGATTCTCTCGATATATACATATATGTATGTATGAAAGTTGGGCGGTTCTAGAAAATTCTCTGGTTCATTCCAAAAATTTAATTTGCTAACTTGCTTATTCTATTTTATGTTAATTCATTACATTCCCTTTTATTTCTATTTTACCTTGCTTAAATGTATTTTAATTTAGTTTATTTTCACATTTATTTTATGTCCATCTACTATACAAATTGTGGACAGTGAGCGAGGTGGCGAGATCGAGGTTGAGAACGAGGGTGTGGGTCAAGACACCCAAAGCAAGGGAGAGAATCAAGAGCCGAAGTCTAGGGTTAGTCAATAAGGGTAAAAAGATAATTCGTGGAGTGTATGTTGCCTTTTATTGGAATTAAAGGGAGTTAAGTGAGAAAAGGCGAACTAGTGAATAAGATAGATTTCATTAGAGTCACGAGCAATGGAAGGGTGGCCATTGGCATCATCTCCACCACTCATCCTTTACAAAACTTCAATTACTCTTCATTTGACCATTTTATTTTGACTTCATAGGAAAATAACTAGAAAGCGAAAAAGAGAGTCTTACTTCATATTTTATCTTTATTCATTCTTTATCTTTCGAGAAAATCACCAACCCAAAACTCTATTCTCTTCCTTCCTTGTGGCTAGTTCTATAGAGATGAGAGAGGTGAGATTTTTCAGTAATTTTCTCCCCATTTACTATTCCCTAGCCGGTTATTCAAGCTACCAATACAGGAAGAAAAGATTTCATTTGTTCTTCCATAAATTTTGTTTCAAACCAACTTCACTTGCCACCGATCAGGTTGGAGAAAGGTAAATCTTGAGAATCTTGAGGTTTCTGACTTACCTGACTAGGATAAATACTATGTTAGTGGGAAGAGCTTGAACTTTGAGACCTATAAGTTTTATGGTTTAAAGCTAATGATTTATGGCTAGATGAGCTTAGGTTATCGAAGGAATCTTTTAAAACCCGAATACTAGGTTAGATGATTTGAAGATTTTCCATACTTTGTAGTGTAAACTTGATGGTGAATCTTGATAGGTAATAGCTTGGCCTATGTCGATTGTTATGTATTATGGTTATTTCATGAGATTGATGAAGTATAGTTGTGAGATTGGTGCGAGAATCTTGGTAGAATCTCTAGAAATACCCTTACTGGCCGAATCCTTTCAACTACTTTTAGCCTTATTGTCTTACAAATTTTTGGTAAAATATTGTTTAATGATCTTTGTTCGATGTTGGCTTTTAAATGTGAGTTTAGTAGTTAAAAAAAAAAAGATAATTTCTTGAACTTCATTTTACTAGACATCTCCTTAGGGAGCATTGTGCAATTTTAGAAAATTTTGACATCGCAGTGTAAAATAAAATTTTGAATTTGGGTTTTGTATGTTAGATTTGAAACTAGACAAGAATTTTTCAACTTTGCAAATTTTAGATTTTTGTTCAAACTCCATAAGCACCAATAGTTTTAAAAATTCACTAAAATGTCAAACCTGATCTATTTTTCTATTTGCAGAAGCTATTCCTTGAAGTCAAGTTTGTCTATTTACAAATTGAGTTTTGAGAAAATGCCTTTTGAACAGTTGTAGTATATTGATTCTATTTTCCGGTGGTATACAAATGGTAATTTTTTCGATTTATGGATATAAAAAGTTAGAATTTTCTGGTTTAAAAAAAAAAAGATGTTCTTTTAAAACTGATGCCTTTAATCTGGAAATGTTGATTTGATCCGAGTTTGATTTCATGGATGAAAAATGAGATCTCTTGTAGGTTTAATTCCTCTTTTAAATGATGGTTTTAAAACTTTAATCTCCTCTTTAGGCGTTACTGAGTTGTTTAAGAGTCACGGGTCTCCTTTTCAATCGAGCCCCTATGATGGTTTAAGAAAATTAATTGGAGATAATTCGCCTTTGATGGTCATTGAGAGTAATCGCCTTAGGTGCTCAAGGTGACTTTTAGGAGACTTCTGTAGCAGGAAGTAAAGGACTTGAGAACTAAGAAAATCTCTTTGGTTAAGAATGTTTGGAAAATCATCGAGAGCGATTTGGGAAGTGGAAGAAGAAATGCAGTATTGAATTATTTGTTTAGTAAGGTGAAAATTTTGAGGAATAAGTAAACTTCTTTATTGAAAATGTTGTGGATGAACCAAGGTGTCGAGTAGCTCGAGGGTTAGGGCGAAATTGAGGAAATACCAAGCATTAATCTATAATTCAAGTATGAATTTTGAGGACAAAATTCTTTTAAGGAGGGGAGAATGTAACAGCCTCAAAAAAAATATTTTGATATTATTACAACTTAATATTTTTTTTAAATAATGTTATTATTATTATTAATTCGTTTAACTATTTTAAAATTACATTTAAAAGGATTTTTAGAAAATTTAAATGAAAATTCAATTTATTTATTTATTTATTTGTTTAATTTATTTCATTTTGAGAAAAACTTAATTTAGCTCTATATTAATTTTTCAGGTATATTTTCAACATTTCATTCATCTTATTTTAAAATTTGCCCTTTTTGCATCAAATAGACAGAAAATGAGAAAACACGTTTTTCGAGGTAAAAATTCGGGCAGTGAGTGACGTAGCGATGGAGTGTAAGGATGATCACCCGTAAGTTAGAAATGGTAATCAGTGACTGGAGGTGAATTAAAGAGTAATTATAATTAAGAGTTTGAAGATATAGTTTAAGTTGAATTAACCTCCTTGGATTAGAATTTTAATTAGCCATTGATTCATCCACTTAATTCACCCTAATTCATTCTCAATTTATTCCTTCTCATTTCTCTCTCCTAACCAAGATTGATCCTTTAATCCTTAGCTAAATGAGATAATTATTTTCCCTCCAAAAATTGTTAGCCAAAAATCACTATTCCTAAGTTGACTTTGAAGCCACAAGACAAACCTTATGACTTGTCTTCTTTTTCTTCCATTAATTCCCTCAAACAAGCACCCAACACATTTCTCTCATCCCTCTCTCCTTGGCGACCCACCCTTCCCTTTTCCCCTTATAGTTTCATCAATTCCTTCTTCCAAATCCTCTCTCAAACCACCTATAAACTTACATTAATCTTGGCAAACTTGGAGCTTTGGTGAAGAAGGCTTAGGAGGAAGCTCTTGGGAGGATTAAGGCTAGTTTTCTTGGGTGAATTTTGCCAACTTCTTAGAGGAGGTATAATCCTAAAGCTCTCATCTTTGTCCATTGATTACATTTCTAAGCATGACATTAGGTTTGGGAAGTTGAGAGGTTACTAGAACCTTGATGATTGTTAGTGAAAATGAGTTTTTGTGTTGGTTTGCATTTATATGATGTTAAGTTCCTTTAGCTTGTAATTCTTGATAATGGTTATTTGAGTGGGCTCTTGGACTCCCACAATTGTGATAATATGATTTCTAACATGATTAATGATGCAATGAATGTATATATGTTGAAAATGGTGGCTGAAAATTTGAGGAGAAATCTCAAGGAAAATTCGGGTGAGGAAAGGAAGAAAATGAGGAAGAAAAATTGCTGTTTTTCTTTTAATTTTTTAGCTGCAATTTGGCAAGCTTAAAGGATGATGGTGAGGCTTAAATGTGAGGATTTAGTTGTTAATTTACCTACACAAAATCCCCTCAAGGGTTAAGCAAAATTGATGGTTTAGTGGAACAAGGAAAAAAACCGACATGGGGAGGTGCAAAATGATGATTGAATTTGCTGGTTTCTTTTAAAATTTCGTGGCAGTATCTTGGCTGGACTAAGAGCTGAACTTGATGCTTAAATGATGAGTGTTAAGTGGTTAATGTTTCCCACAAAAGCCCTTTGAAAATCCCAGCAAGAATGAGAAATAAGTTGAAGCCAAAATCTGGAAATTTGGGGAATAGTGTGCTGGCCGAATTTTAGACTGATTTTTATGTTAAAACTTGATATAAACTCCTATCATTTTTGACCAACATTAGGCTTAAGAAGTTCAATACTAGCTTAGGTTCGAATTTGGGGTTAATCGGAAGTGGTTTAGAGGCATTAAAGGTAGTAATAAGAAGAGGAAGTAAAAGTGGCAGGATTGTGCGAATGTGATCAAGCCCACTTTGGGCAAACAGAAAACTGCCTTCCCATTCGAACTTTAAGTTGAATTTTGGTACAAATCTAGTTGATATATGGAAGTATTAGTGTACCAAATTTGGTGATTTTTGGACTTGAATTCGCCACTCAAACAGTATCTTGAAAACTGCCCTGTATCCTCACGTTTCCAGAAACTGCAGAATTTTGAACTGCCCATGTTTGCACTGTTGTCATTTCATGCTCGGATATCAGAATTGAGTTCCGTCAGTGGCTGTTGAAACTCCTTATGTATTACTATATTTGTGTGAATTTCAGAGGTTAACTAATTTTCTGTAGTTTTTGGTGAATTTTCAAAGTTCTCTGGATATCCAGCCTGACGAGCACTGTTTCTTTACTGTAGCAGAATGTTTAACGAAAATATGGGCTAATTTCGTCCATAATTTTAATTTGATATCTTCTGAAAAGTTTTAGAGCTTTCAAAGAGGTTTCCAACGGTACCAAATTAGCAAAATTCTGACCTGTAGAACTTGAGTTATGATTTTTCAAAGATTTTAACTCAAATTGGGAAATTATCGAACTCACTTTCTTATGAGATAAATTTGGTCGGTGAACTAGGGAAACCTATTTCCACTCTCTTTTAATTATTATAGGGCATAAACTTGGAAACTTTGATATGGAAATGGTCGACCCCTTTTTCTTGATTTTCATGCCAACTTAGTGTCTTGCTTGATTTTCAAATTAGAAAATCTTGAACTTGACTTGAGTCTCTTTGAGACATTTTTAATTTTTAAAGACATCTATCAAATATTATTCAAGAGTTTTGAATGAAAATACTCGTACTTGTCTCAGGTGATCGAGAAGATCCCGGAAAAACCTCAATTGATCTTGCGTGCTTTTGGCCTTAAACTCATGAACTCGGTGAGTGTCAAGTGCATGACTTGTTGTATTACTTGACTTGTTTATTTGAATATAAACTGTTGAGGCGAGAGTGTACTTTATCGCGCTCGTTCTCTTTTACTTGACTTGCATGTACATGACCATTACTTGATTTGACTGGACTGTTACTTGACTTGACTGGAAATGAATGTCGTTTGGAATAATCCATCGACTTAAAAGTTAAAAATGGGGACGCCCAAACCTCTTGGGGATCCTTGGGACCCGAGCCGGCAAGGGCTTGGTCGGGAAACTTGGTGAACCTTAGGTCCTGTTTTTAGAGCTTGATCTATTGCAGAGATCTTGCTCGGTATTGCTCGTGTAGCTTTACCTTTTAAATTTACCTGTTTGGTTTCGGGCCCGAGAGGGTGAACTGTTGGACGGAGGTTGTAATAAGTGGAGTTTCTACGGACTTTATCTGTGTTAAGTTGACGGAGGGTCAACGTTTGGGGATGGAATGGACTCAACTGATTAATCGTGGAAATTGGCTCCTGAGAGCCCTGTATCCTTACCCGTACTGTGTATTTTTTTTTCCTGTATGAACTGGTCACTGTGCTTGCGCAAATTCACTGTAGATAGAGAGGCTCGAAGAGGGTTCTCCGAACCCAGCTCCAAGACTTTTGTCTGATGTGAGCCCTCGAGTAGTGATTCCTTGAGAATACAATCTCCTGGTGAAAATTGCAATAGTACAAGTGAATGTTTGATTTACATGCTTTTATATCTGAATTTACAGGCTTTCCTACTTACTCGATTACGTGCTTGCATGTTTCTCCTTGGCCTCACTGAGCGTTAGCTCACCCCAGTTTGTTTTCCTTAACAGGTCTCGAAATGAAAAACGTAGATCGAGAATTTAGTTACCTTGGTAGGATTTTCATAATTTTGTATAGGCTGAATATTAAATTTTGAAGTAAAGATTTATTGTACCTGAAATTGATGTTGTAAGAGTTTTAATAGATATTATTGAGTATTTACTTTTGTAAGTTAATTATCATTTATTGTTGGACCTCAATTAAGGCTTTAGGAGCGAATGCATGTATTATTATTTTAGAGATCTTGAAGTGTGATTATTTGAAATCTATAATATGCTTGAGGGTTTGTAGTGAGTCTGGCGAGGCAGTGACATCCGTGATACCCTTGGGCCCTTGGGAGAGGTATTACGACTAATGTGGTGTAACTTTTCTGAAATATTGTATAAATATCATATCATATTGTATGTGAAGTATTGAATCCTATTACTTTGAAATAGAGCAACAAAAAAAAAAAGAATAATCAAAGTTTGTGCACTACATCAATTATAGTTTGAATGATAAACTCATATGTCACAACAACATTTCACTATTATGATATTTTTAAAATTCTAATTCATTTAAACTTAATTTTATCATGAAAATAACATTTTGTTTTTTAAAAAAACTTTAAAAAATCATTATCGTATTAGGTATCTGACTAATCCAATCTGCTAATGTGATGTAACTTTTCTGAAATATTGTACTGCCATTGCAAATACACCAAATCAAATTTAGTACATTGTAATTGAAGTATTGAATCCTATTGGTCTGAATTGCAGTAAAAGAAAAGAATAAAGTCTATGCATTATATCACTTATATTTGGAATTAAAAACTTATATGTTATCATAATATTTCATTTAAATGATATTTTTGGAAAGTCTAATTCACTTAGATTCATTTATCTTTGAAATTAATATTTTATCTAAAAAATTTTAAAAATCAGAATTGGATTGGATATCCGGATGATCCGATCTGCTAATTTGGAAATCTACATTAAGACTTCCAAATTCGAATTACAAAATGACTAATCTGATTTTGTGTGGATCGAATTAGTCACTTGGCTAATGTATTGGATTCAACCCCAATATATTATAATTTGACTATTTGTGGTTCAATACTTGTGGTTCTTTCCCACCTAAACTAAATGGACCAACTAAATTTTGCTGCCCCTAAGTGGTCTACTCATACTTAAAAAATTGGGTGTAGCATATCAACTCCATGATATAGCCACTCTGAAATGTAATGTAATTTTTCTCTCTCGAGTTTGATATCATGTACGTGTGTCTCCCAATTTATCCGTGAGCTCATTACATATCAATAGATGTCATTTTAAATCTACTTCAGAAACAGATACGAATCTGTGCATAATGTATATTTTACAATTGAAATTTAGCACCTTGAATGGTCCATTCATGCATATGAATATTGGTGTAACATGTCAACTAAATGATGTAATTTCTTTGAAATATGGTATAACTTATTTAAAGTATCATGTAACTATCGTATCCTCATTGTGAATACACCAACTCGAATTTATAAAATTGTAAAATAAGTTTTGAATCCTAACATGTTGAGAGAATAACATACGTAATCTTAATGGAGTCAAATCATAACATGTTGAGATCATAACATACATGATCTGAATATTGAAATCTCAACTTATTGATATCATAGCATACATGCTTTGAATGGATTCAAATTATAACATATTGAGATCATAACATGTTGATCTCAACATGTTTAGATCATAACATGTCATATGATCGTATGATCTCAATATATGACATGTTATGATCTCAACATATTGAGATGACAACATGTCATATATGATTATATGATCTGGACATGCTATGATCTCAACATGTTAAAATATTGAGATCTTAGCATATTGGGATCATAACATACATGATCATATGATCTTAAAATGCTACGATCTCAAATTCTTGCTATCTTAATGTACATATTTAGATCATAATATATACGATCGTGTGAGTTTAACATGTTGAGATCATGACCTATGTTGAGATCATGACCTATGTTGAGATCATATAATTATTCATATCATAAAGTATTCAAATCATAACATGTTATCATTTGAACATGTTATGATTTGAATCCATTAAAATTTAAAAATTTTACAATTTTTGTCCCTAGATATTTTCATTAAATCTGGTTTCATCTCTAATAAATTATTTTAACTGTTAGGGGATTCGGGTCCAGATTACAAAGTGGATGATCTGATATTTTTGGATTGGATTAGTCATTTATTTAGTAGATGGTATACATCTCTTATATATAAATTATAATTGGAGTATATTTGATACTTATGCTTTTCTGCCACCTAAATTAAATGTACCGATTGAATTTTTATCTTTCCTGAATAATTCACCGATTGAATTTTTATCTTTCCCGAATAATTCATACTTAAGAAATTGAGTATAGCACGTTAAATCTAGCTATTCTAAAATACAGTATAGCTCCTCTCTTAAGTCCGATATCATATGTGTGTTTCTCTCAAATAGTTTATGATGTTGTCACATTTCAATGGATGACATTCTTAACCTATTTTATGAATAGATATAAATGTAAGTATAGTCTATACTTTACAATTGAAATTTACCACATTGCTGTAACATATCAACTAGATGGTATAACTTTTTTAAATTTTGGTATAATTTTCTGAAACATCATATAACATAGACTCTTTTTGTGAATACATCTATTCAAATTTGCCGCCTTTGTTTCCTATTGGTTTGAATTAGAGTAAAAAATTAAAAAAGAATGATGAAAATTTGTGCACTATATCGCTTATAATTTGGACTAAAACTTGTATGTCACTAGTATATTTCACCTATATGATATGTTTGAAGATTTAATTTATTTAAACTTAATTTTAACTTTAGAATTAATATTTTATTTAAAATTTTAAAAACTAGAATTGGATTGTGTATCCGAATGATCCAACTTTAATTCAAATATTCATATTAAGGGATCTAGATATGGACCACAAAACCGCTGATCTAATTTTTTGGATTAGATTTATCATTTTTAGTTAAC
Organism: Gardenia jasminoides; assembly: GCA_013103745.1. Taxonomy (NCBI): domain Eukaryota; kingdom Viridiplantae; phylum Streptophyta; class Magnoliopsida; order Gentianales; family Rubiaceae; genus Gardenia; species Gardenia jasminoides. The sequence goes on along the minus strand of CM023100.1, from coordinate 21,980,148 downwards.
GGATTGGATACATCTATAGTAAATTTTAATTTAATTGTGTTCAATACTTGCGGTTCTCTATCACCCCAAATCTAATCCACCAATTTAATTTTGCCTCCCGGAGATGGTCTATTCATGCTTAAGAAATTGAATATAATACGATAATTTCATAATATACCTATTTTTAAACGTGTGTATTTCTTCCAAATAATATATGATATTATCATATTTTAACAGATGATATTTTATACACACTTTATATATGAGTATAAGCATAATCTATACTTTACGATTAAAATTTACTACATTGGTATAACATGTCAACTAAATAGTGTAATTTTTTTGAAACATTTTGTGACAATCATACTCTCTTTGTAAAACATCAATTCAAATTTCCACATTGTAGATGAAGTGTCGAGTTCTATTGGTTTGAATTAGAATAAAACAAAAGACTAATAAAAATCTGTGCATTATATCATGTATAATCTAAATTAACAACTCGTATGTCACTGCAATATTTCACCTATATAATATTTTTAAAATTCTAATTCATTTAAACTTAATTTTATCTTTTGGAATTAATATTTTATATAAAAAATTTTTAAATCTGTGAGGACCCGAAAATTTTATTTTTATCTGACCTATTTACTTAATTAATTATTTATTTTCTCTGAGTAATTAACTTAAATTATTTTAATTACAATTGTACTATACACTACCTCATTTTATTTTAAAAACCATGTTTAACCATCAATTTGATTTTTCTGTCACTTAATTGTGAAAAACAAAAAAAAGGCACATTTTTCGAGACAAACTTTTGGACTGAGAGAGACATAATTTTGGAGAATAGGAATGACCATTAGTAGTTTCAGAAAAGCTAATTGAGGGATTAGAAGTGAGTGCTTGGAATTAAACTCCAATTGGAGCGTTTTGTCTACAAATTAAAGTTGACTTTTGGGGCACCATAAAACAAGGCTTTATGTCATTTCTCCTTTTCACATTTTCACTTTACCAAAACACAAAAATCTCTCTCTTCCTCACCTTGTTTCAGCCGACTCTTCCCCTCTCTCTTCCCCTTTGATTTCATCTTCAAAAACTACCAAAATTTCATCCAAATCCACCAAGAAACCTTGAGTAATCCTCCACCATTTCACTTGGAGCTTGAAGACCCTCTTGTCTTGAGTGAGAGCTGAGCTTTGGAGGGGAGAAAGAAGGGTTCTTGGTGCATTTTAAATCATCTCCAACTTAGGGTTTCACTTGAGAAGGAAGAGGTAGTTTATTTCTTCACTATCTTGTTCATTTGATTCCATTTATGTAGCTTTAGGACTTTGATAAGTTCATTATTGTTCTTGTGTTGAATTTGGGTTGTTGAAGTGGGCTCTTGTATTCCCACAAGACTTGAATGTGTGGCTATTTTGATGTTGATGAGATGATATGGTGGTGATTTTAATTGATTTTTGATGTTAGAAAGATAGGAAGAAATGAATGAGGAAAATCAAGTGGATTGAGGGAAGTGCTGCCGGTTCATTTTGCTGATTTTATGCCCTGTTTTAGCTACTGATTTTCATGAGTTTCTTGGCCATTTTGAGAGCTGAAATGTTGGTCTAGATGTGTGTAATTTTTTTTTGCAAAAATCATTCCATTTGGTGTAGTAAAATAGCATGAAAGAAGAAGCCAAATCTGGAAAAAAATTTCACTGTTATCTGCTGCCCTGTTTTAGTCTCATTGAACACTGCCTTCCCATGTGATTTTTTGGCTAAATTTTGGCACAAATGTATTTCATATACTAAGGTGTACGCCTGCAAAATTTGGTGTTTTTTCAGTACCATTTCGTTGCTCAAATGATGTTTCAAAGCTGCCTCTTTAATCTGGAAAATTTTTCCCAGCTTTGAGTACTGTTTGGATTCATTTCTTTTTAATATTCATTTGTTTGAATTTATGGCTGAATTTTGGTGTGAACCTATAATATATATATTATAATTGGTGTACCAAATTTGGTAATTTTTGGGTAAGAAACCATCACTCAAATGAGGCCTTGAATCATGCCCTGTAAATCTGGAAATCAGAAAACTCAGAATTTCGAACCAGCCTAGTTTGAACTGCTATAATTTCTTGCTCAAGTGTCATATTTGAGTGATGTTGGTGGTTTTTGAAACTTCATACATAGGACTTTAAAATTTGTAAATTTTAGAGGCCAATTCATTTTCTACGATTTTTGGTGAATTTTCAAAGTTGGCTGAAAACCAACCTGTTACGTTCTGTTTTGTACTGTAGCAGTTTCTTAATCGAAAATCTGGGCAATTTCTGTTCAAAATTTTATCATGTTGTCTTATGCAAAGTTTTAGAGCGTTAAATGAGGTTTCCAACGGTACCAAGCTTGTGAAATTTGAACTTATGTAGCTCAAGCTACGATTTTTCAAAAATTACTGCTCAAATAGGAAGTTTTGAATTTGACTTTTCTTGAACGAGGTTCAATTGGTGAACTAGAAACTTATTTTTGTTGTTCTTTAAATATTTTAAGAGGTGGTGCTGAATTGTAAAATGATCCAAACTTGAACTTCGAGAACCTTGATTGATCACGTGAATAGCTCTCACTTAATCTCGATAATTGGTGAGTGCTCAAGTGCATGATTAATTGCTTTAGATGATGTAAATAATTTGAAAAGCATGTTTGTGTGATCTGGTGAGCGTGTACTTTATCGCGCTCACCTTATTGGAATTTGCCTCTAAATGAGTCCTACTGTTTAAAATGTTAATTGATTAACTGCTTGAACTGTTTGAATTGTTTATAACTGTAGGGACGCCCAAACTCCATCGGGGATCCCTTCACCTTGTCCGGCAATAGGGGCTAGAGTAAGGGATGGGTGAACCATGGGTTTTTACTGTTTAAAGCACGTCGGTTGGAATGAGTCCGCCGACTTGGCATACTCATAGTGGGTTGCCAATCACTGTTCAAATTTAGGAGTTCGGGCCCGGTCAAGGGGGTGTAAGTAGACGGGAGAAGGATAAAAGTGGTGAATATGGACTGTGAGAGTGAGTGGTTGACGGAGTGTCAACGTGTGGCTTGAATTGATGCTGGTGAAGAAATTAATTGTAGAGAATTACGGAAATGTGGAGCCAGCCAACTGTATCCTTCAAAATTGTACTATTTAAATGTTTTATTAACTATTTTGCTCTTTTACTGTTTCAGTAATTTCTTTAATTGCTTTGGGTTGCCTGTGCATGTTTCTCTTGGCCTCACTGAGCGTTAGCTCACCCCAATTTGTTTTCCTTAACAGGTTTCGAGGTGAAGCACGTGAATCGAGAAAGTTAGTACTTTTGTAGGATTTCCTCATTTTGTATAAAATTGAAATTAATGGATGAATTTGACGGTTTATGGTATTTTGGAGATATTATCAATGAGTTATTATCAATGTAATTTTGATGTAATTTTGGGGTTTGTATTTTGTGAGAGTTTATTGGTAACTTTAATAACTTTTAATGATGACTTTACGAATGAATGTTTGGATCGATATTTGAGAATTCGTAGTGAGTCCTGGCGAGAGTTGGGCAGGTGGTCCGCCGAACCTTTTGGTTCGCCCTAGGGGGATGTGGGGCTGTCACAAAATCAGAATTGGATTAGGTATCCAAATAATCTGATCTCTAATTCCAATATTCATATTCTAGGTTCTAGATATAATTTATAGTCGAGATTCTAGATATGAAGCACATATTAATTAAAATCAAAATTTTCCATTACTATGTCATCAAAAAAAAATATGTCAACATGGGTCTCATTTGAAAGCATGCTAAACAAACTTTCCAATGATATATAATATACTTAATTTGGATGTATAATATAAAAGATATACATATTTAAAATTTGATATTAAACAAAATATAAACATAAAAAAGCGTGTAATGTTTGCAACTTTCAAACATTTTTTATATCCTTTCAAGGACTAAACGGAATATGCAAATGGCATGCATCATTGTCATTTTATTTTTTATTTTCTTTTTTAGTCGCAAAACTACGTAATTTTTAATGTTCACATAAGTGATCACGTGTCATCATCTCAACCATTCATATGCAGTTTTTAATCTCATCCGTGAAATTGAGGGAAATGGCACTTGAGAGGCTCTGTGCGCGGTGCAGCATGTGCACAATAGCTATAGTAGCAGCCACTGTTGTCTTCGCTAAGTAGAATGCAGTTTGCAACCTCGCTATCAAATATTTGTTGCTACAGATCATTGTTGATGAGGCTGTTGCTTCTGGTTGAGTTATAGAGTTACGATTTCTATTGTAGTTGATTTAAACTAATGTTTTAAAAGGTGAGGTAACTGGGCGGAACATTCTATGTCTATCCAAGTGAGGCAAAAATCCTAAGGCGTGAGATAAATTTTAATTTTTTTAAATATAAAAAATATATATATTATAGTACTATGAAATAGCAATATTCATACATATATATATATGTGTGTGTGTGTGTATATACATATTACTGATAAATATATGAATTGATAATATTAAGAAATATTACACAATTTTTATAGTTGTCTAACAAGTAAAATCATCACATAACCCTAACCCATGATTAACCATCTAGAATTATGTTAGTAAAAAATAATTATATATTGGGATCAAAGAAAAGAAAAGGAAAAAAATATAAGAAACAAAGTCGTTGATGCTTTTATTTTGTAGTTTTCTCAAACCATTTTCAAAGATAAAATAAAATGGAATTATTCTTCAAAATTATTAAACCATAGTAAGGATAGGAAACAAAGATAACAAAGATAAAATACTAAAATCAGAACCTAAAATGTAAGATAAAAAAGCAAAAGAAAAAAAGGCCCCGAATCCTTATAATATATAAGCGGTTCCTCATGTTTACCGCCTGACCGATTTTTCATCGCTTCTAAAGGCCATTTCGTCAATTCACTGTTTTCAGCAATCTTTGCCAGATTTAGTTGTCTCAAGGATTGAAGTATTTCTGCATTGATATGACTTGTTTGGCCTTTGGTTAGACTTTTTTGCCCTGTGATTGTCATTGGTTTCCCTTACCACCCTTAAAATATCTATTGTCTATGGTTGTTGTCCAATAATCTCTTGATATTTTGGTCATTTTGCTTGACAAGATGGCCATGTTAAATCAGTAAACAGTCAATTGCATACTATTTTACACTTCTGCCCTTAAAGGAGCTTTTCTTAGCGTTTCTTGCATGTTGTTTTAGGGGTCGCAGTGGAAGAATAAATTTTCAGCCCAACTTGCATGGTTTTGCATTTCCCCATGCGTTCTTCGTCTCATCACAGCCATTTATCCGAAAATCAGCCGTGCATAGATACAGAGTTATGCACAGTTGCTTTTGTTGCTCAGTATAAGCTCTGCTCTCTATCATTTTCTTCTCAGCTATTTTGTTTCTCATTGTATGCTTCAGTTGTGGTGCTGTTGGATTTCGACTTAGGAAATTGGTGATGATCTTCACACTTATTGTTTACTCCTGAATTTCTGCCATCTATTTATGCTTTTGTTTACAAGCCATTATGTCCTCTGGATTTTAAGTATTTAAGCATTCATTTACTCTTGCTTTGAAAGTTTCAGTGCTGCATGTTTATATTTATGTTTCATTTATGGTTTGTATGGATTTGTTCTTTTCAGTGCTTTACTGTTGTTCTCCCGTCAGCAGTTTCAGGTTTCACATTTTGTTTTACTGGTGAGTTTATTTCCTACTCTGCAGTCTTATTCTTTTGCTTTTCTTTTAAATGTTTGCATGACTACGCTACATTTTATGCCCTTGTTTTATTCTTGATGTCTAATACTTCTATTATTCTTTGTTCTGCTCAAAATTTCTCATATACCTTTGGATAGACCTTTACATAAAATATTTATATACAATGTTATGGCCCTTAGTTTATTAGTATTTACATAGAATCTTAAGCTGTTAAGTTTACTACTATATGTATATGTAATGTATACAATGTTATGCTCCTAGGTTTATTACTATTTACATAGAATGTTAAGTTGTTAAGTTACTACTATATGTATATGTAGTGTATATGTTTGGGCATTTTTGTACTCTTCATATGTATTCAACCTGATAATTCAGCTATGGCTGTAGTCAGTCCCAAGTTCACATAGAACTAAGCCAAACTTAGCCTGCTGTTAGCATGAGTGGTCATAGTGATAGTGGGAACTTAGCTACCCGCAAGGCTCTTCGTAACCAGAGGTTAAGAGAGAAATATGCTATGTTATCACATGAGGAAAAAGAGTTGTGCCGTCTCAAACAGAGACAGGCTTATCAGAAAAGGAAGGCAAAAGAGAATGCCATTCGCTTATCTCAGCAAGGACAGATAAGTGTTAAAAATGAAGCACGGGTTGATAGCAACACCAACCTCTATTCTTCTTCTGCCCCACAGGAAACTTATCAAGAAGGTACAATTCTTATTATCTATGATTACTTGTTTCTTTTAACAATTACATATATGCTCTTCATGTACAAATTACAATTATTTTCATTTATTTTGTTTCTTCTAGGACGCCAATGTCAGCCATCCCGAAAATAGCACCTGCGGGATATTGTTAGTTCTCGACCGGTGTTTACCACCAGGATTCGATGAGAAAATACATTCGGCAGCTATGGGTAGTGAGAAATTTATAACAAAGTCTGTTGTAGTATCACCTGAGCAAAAAGAACTGCGTCGTCTTAGAAACAGAGAGGCTTATCAAAGAAGGAAAGCAAAACAGAAGGCTGGCCATTTATTTGATGAACACCACATAAATACTAATGATGGAAAGTAGACGAGTAACATACTTGTTTCTTCTCCTTCTGATACACGGCTTCCTCTAACTATAGGTATGCATGCTATTGTCTGCATGTTATTACATATTCTACTGAAGAATCAGCTACAATTATTTACTATATTGCTCCATAACTGCTCTGACTCATTCTGTTTTCCTTAGACATGATGTCTGCTGTGACACATCACCCCTACGACCAGCCTCTTCCTGTTCAAGATTTTGCTGGTAGTAGTGACAATCACCAACATCCGAATACTCAGTTTGCGATCGATCATACACCTGCTGGCAAACATTTGGAACCTGATCAGCCTTTATGTATCAGGCAATCTAACATGTCTATAGATAAAGGTACATTTATACTCCATACACATATATATTGCCATGAACATATATGTTTTAATATATGTATGCACATGCACACACAAAATCATTTCTTTTTATTTATTAACTGAATTTCTGTTATGACTTGAAACTCACTAAATCATTGATTTTAATATGACTTAATAAGTTGTAAGTAAAACATTTACTACTCACCTGCTCACTGTCAGTCTCAAATGCACTGTATTTCACCCTTTAGTTCATGATGAAGCCTGCATTAGTTTGAATATGCACTGTATTTCACCCTTCAGCTCATGATCAAGCCTGCATTACTTTGAATTAGTATGCAATGTCCTGCATACTTCAGGTACTTACTTATGGACCATAAATTTTGTTTTTCTACTGCAACGCTGTGTAGGTTCTACTTCGAAGCTCCAATGCCACCAGGACCGTCGACAATCTGATAAAGTAGCAAACTTAGGTTGGTGTACCTACATGCATTTGTCTTCTGCAATGCTATGACTTGCAATATCTATCACATATTCTACTTTGCCAGGCCAGCCTCCTATGAAATGTGGCGAATATATAGATTTCCTCTCAATGAAATGCACCCTTCAGTTATGAACTTGCAACTGCACTTGGAGAATTATCAGGCCATGACATTTAGACCTGATGATGATATCAGAGACATACTGAGAAATGGATTCAAGAAGAGGACGATGTTGACTGAATTTTTCTTTATGAATGCAACAGATGATTTAGCAAAGAACCTAAAGTGCACATATAAGGAGTTTCCTGAACATTTTGTGTGGCATCCAGATAAGCCACCGGTGACTAGGCAACAAAAAGATTCTATTGGAAGGATAGTTACAGCCAATCCAACTGAAGGAGAACGCTACTTCTTGCGGCTGCTTCTATGTAACGTCAAAGGGCCAATCTCTTTTGAAGATCTGAAAACAATAGATGGTAAGCGTGTGGCGACCTTTCATGAGGCAGCAATACTAAGAGGTTATTTCGAAGCAAATAATGCTCAAGAGCAATGCCTTCAAGAAGCTGCTTTATATCACATGCCACACAGTTTCAGAAGACTCTTTGCAACTTTATTAGTACATTTTCCACCTGCAAATCCAAGGGAACTATGGGAAAAATTTGAGGATTCTTTATGGAAGACTTCCACCACATTCCACTTATCGTCGATTACATTAAAGCTTCATGAAATCAGCAAGTTTTTAAACTCAATGGGAAAGAACATCAATAGTTATGACTTAGTTCCTCATATTCTCAAATTTGATGAAGGAGAAAGGGAAACAAGAGACACCATGAGTGAAATACAAATAGAAGTCTCAGATGAAGATGTTGCTTCAGTGAACCGACTGAATATGGAACAAAAAATTGCATTCGACGTAATTACAGCTGTCTACACAAATGAAAAGGATCTTTCTTCTTGGATGGCCGGAGGAACGGAAAGACATTCTTATCTGAGCTTTATTGGCCGATATAAGATCAAAAGGTTTCATTGCACTGGCTACATCCAGTGGAGTTGCCGCGTCGATACTTCCTGGAGGACGGACTGCTCATTCCCGTTTCAAGATACCTATTAATATGGACATGAGCAATATGTGTAAAATTAGCAAGCAGAGTTCTCTGGCAAGATTACTCCAGCAAGCAAAGCTCATATTATGGGATGAGGCTCCGATGATGCATAGGACAGGAATTGAAGCTGTCGATAAGCTCCTAAGAGATTTAATGGACAGAGATGAACTTTTTGGAGGCAAAGTTATTGTCTTTGGGGGAGACTTTCGACAGGTTCTTCCAGTTGTAACAAAAGGATCAAAGGCTGATTGTATACAAGCAAGTCTTATAAACTCATATATTTGGCCTCACCTGCAAAAGCTTGAGCTTAAAGAAAATATAAGGGCAGCTGCTGACCCTCAGTTTACAGAATATCTTCTCCGAATAGGAAATGGAAATGAGCCTTTAGTGCATAATGAAAATGTTGAGATTCCAAGAAAGTTTCTGGTCCCTTATACAACTGAAGAAGAATCACTCAGCAAACTGATCAGTGCAGTGTTCCCTGATTTAACAAAGTTCTCAGAAATAGATCATTCATGCAGCAACAGAGCTATTCTTACAACAAAAAATGACTTTGTTGATCAGATTAACACAACATTAATAGAAGAATTTCCTAGAAAGAGTGTTGAATATACTAGCAGAGATAAAATTGTAGACACCTCCCAGCAAGCTGTGATGGAGGATTTTGTCACTAGCCTTACACCCAATGGTTTTCCCCCTCACAAAATAACTCTAAAGCCAAACTCTCCTATCATGTTATTGAGGAACATTGACCCTCCCGAAGGACTTTGCAATGGAACAAGATTGATATGCAGGTCCTTACAACCAAATGTTATTGAAGCTGTTATCAGTTGTGGTGAATTTGTCGGAAAAGAAGTTTTTTTGCATAGAATATGTTTCAAATCAGAAAGTGACCCTGATTGTCCTATACCCTTTGAAAGAATGCAATTTCCTATCCGCTTATGCTTCGCCATGACTATAAATAAGGCACAGGGTCAGACACTCGACTATGTTGGTGTATATCTCCGCGAACCAGCTTTCTCCCATGGCCAACTCTATGTAGCTCTGTCAAGAGCTAAAAATAGTGATTCTGTTAAGATACTAATAAAGCCATCTCTTGCTGATTTTAGTTCAGATAATATAACACCTAATATAGTTTACACTGAAGTCCTAGAAATGTCAAAAAACTAATTTTAATGTGTCTATTGCTATATGTATATATTATTATTGACACATAAATTTCTTTAGTCATAGGATATTGTTCTGCTTAACTTTTTTATCCATGAGCATTAACAGTAACTGTTTCATCTGTTTCTTTTAATGTTTCCAGCTCTTTCAGAGAAATGAACTTCATAACGCTTGACCAGCTACTCCCTGGAATGAAGAACTGGGCAACAACCGTTCAGGTTGTCGACAGGCAGAAACCTCAAGTGTCAAAGAAAGGAAAGAGATATCTAAAACTCCTTCTTCCTGATGAAAAGGTAACCAAAGTTAGAAATTCTTCGTTAGCCACTTAATCCATCATCAATGCATACCCTAAAGAAATTTTTTACTTAGCAGTGCTAACAAAATCGACGCTCTCATCTATGGTTCGACATTGAATTCTTGGAACCATTTTCAAGTTTATAGGCGCTTCATCGTGTCCAATGCAAGGCTTCACTACACAGGTGATGACCTAAATGTTGCTGAAAAAGTTTGCACCCTGGTTATAGACAATTCAACTGTTGTTGAGGCCATAGATGAGCAGCAACCGCCACTTCTCCCACCATTGTATCACTTCACTACATTTAACAAGCTCTGCCATGAAATTGATTCCAACTCTGATCTCGGTAAGCCACAGTTGTTCAGACATACTACCTGAACCTCTGAGACATAATCTCATCAATTAAATTGCAGATGTGATTGGAATCATTATTCATGTAAATCCACCAACAACCAAAGGAACAACTCCAATAAGAGACATTGTTCTGGTTGACCAAAGGTACGCCCTAACAAATACCCTAATACCATTCTCAGTCACGATATAACTAACTTGAACAATTCTATACCAAGCAGCTCCATGGCTATCATTCTTACCTTATGGGGAGAGCTGGCAACTGATGAAGGTCAGGCAATTGCTGAAATGATTCATACACAGCCGCTTATAGCAGCTCTGAGGATTAAGGCTACATCTTATGGCAGTAAGAAGATTAACTCGTAATTATTGCACACTAGAAACTGTTTGCTCACATTTAGAGTAAAAATAATACACTTTATTGCAGCCCTTAGCCTGTCAACTAAATTTGCGTCCTGTCTCCTGATCAACCCGCCGGTTGAGGAAGCTTCGGCTTTACAACAATGGTATCGATCTAACACATTTACAAAACAACTCTTTATGAATACAAACTGCAAGAAACTTATTCCTGCTATATATGCCACATCATTCCTTTCTAAATTTTGTTGTACATATTTAAATTATCTGCATTTTCCTATACTTTCATGCTAAGAATGATACAGGAATAAACAAAGCCTATTTATGATACCTTAATCTTATTTATAATTCCATTCCAGCATCAACAATGAAACAAAGACTAATCCCCATAATCATGTTTCCAGTTTTGATCTCAAATTTACAACATGTAGTAGCACACCATTAACACCTAGCTAATTAAACTGTTAATTGCAATAACAGGACAGCTCACAATTAGGACACCATCACAAGGCTCATTACTGAAAGAACATACGAAAATCCAGTCACACTTCTCCCACCACCAGAGCCTGAGGACATAACTCATATTGGAGCCATTGTTACAATTTCTCAGGTATATTACCTATCTTCCTTTTTCATTGAATTATTTAACAGAACAAAAATATGTATATTATCCATAGGAATGAAAGAACAAAAACACATAAAAAGAAATGTATCTCAAAACTTAGATAATAATATTATCTCTGAACAATGAAAAAGGCTTTTTGGGTTCAAGGGACAAAACTACTTGACAAGGTCAAAGGTTCTGGTACAGTATGCCCCTTCTGCCACAAATCTATCCGCACAACTCCTGATCAGAAAATCACTTGCCTTTCTTGTAAGCGCCGAGTGAATGTTGTTGCAAGGTAATAATAAATTATAAAATGCATTTTATCTGGCAATTTAGCACTGCATTTATTAAAATTTTATTATGCACACTAGCCAAGACTAACCAGACTTTGTCGACCGAGTGGAAACATCACTCTTGACTGTATGGAAGAGATGCTTGCTCCCTTACAAGATCTCCAGACATTCAAGAACAAGAAGTTCAGGTAAATACAATAATCGATATAATATGATAGACACAATACAAATATTTTACATTATTATACAATACATCACTCGAATTACAATTTTAACAAATGACCGATGTTTCGCTATAGAAAAATCTATTAGCGAAAACACCATTGTCTGCTTCATAAAGAAGGCTTCCTACAGCTATGACTCTTCAGCCAGTCAGAAGTACACTGCTATAATTGCCCATAAAGCTCGCCTTAATGACACGGGGAAGCTGCTATCAGGAGCTGCAGAGAGTACATCACGCTCACTACAAATGACAGGAAACACCACAAAGCACCAAAAGAAAGTAGCTGACAATGAGAATGAACAACAAACTGAAGCAACTTCAATGGAGAAAGGTAGTCCAGCTGGAACGTCTGAAAAGTCAGCTAGAGTTGAAGACTGCCTGTTGACTGCACTTAAGCTGACTGCAAGCCCACCTAAAAAGCAACGCACTACAAGATCAGCTGAGCATGAGTAATCTCAGCAAGTTAATCAGAAAAAAGACAACTATCTATCTACTTTTGTTATAACAAATACATGCAGCTTTTGAAATGGATCAGTAGCTGATAAACCTTTGATCCAGCTAAACTCTTTTGATAGCAGATAGCCTGCCAACCAGCCAAGAGAAAAAAACACTGGTTGGAGTACAATCTGTTTAAACTCTAATCTTTTGAAACCTTGTATCTATGCATGTATATGTAATGCATCGTACTTACCCCTAAAGCCCGTGCTCATGCTGTTCAGCTTCAAACTCTAAAGCACTGCGAATTGCTTCCTCCTCCTCTCGGACCTCATCCCGCATTCGATCAGCTATCAGTTTAAGAAATGGCAGATTACCATGAACACATAAGGCACGTTCAAGGATAGGAATCCACTCAGGAAACCTATAAAAACGTTTAAAAAATTCATATATTTCATTCCTAAGCAGTACATTATTAGTATCCTGTTGAATTCTCGGATTCGTAATAACATGCTGAGGATTTCCATTGTTACGAATCCCACCACCATCATTTGCAAGCTCATTCATTCGCTCCGCCAAATCTGGATAATGATCACGAACATTTGATGACACAACATCGTTGTGCTCTATGCATACACAAAAAGAAAGAAAGGACAAATTGAACAAGCAGCTCAGCCAAACTACAAGCAACAAATCTAAAAACAAAATCCACCAAAGCACACAAGCCATACACTCAAACGAACCATATTTATACTGAAACCCACTCACATGAATACAATTCACTACTATACACATGTGATCTGAGATTCTATCATCACACAGAGAGGAGACAAACAAAATCTGCAATGAATCTATTCATACAGACAAAAGACCAACAAAAAGCCTGAAACACGTTATCTGCTCAGCCTTAGCAGCCTGCATTCCTTTCCCAAAAAGCATGCACCACAGTTTCAACCGGCCCATAATAGTAACTAAGACATCCACAGAAAACACAATGCAAGATTCAAACAAGCAAAAACAAAAAAGAATCAAAAGAACTAATCCCCCATCACTAAGACTTTTTATACTTACAAGCTTCTCCCAATTAACTTAGGCATCTCTTCCTAACAATCCTTCCATGCCATAATCCCCTACATATTAATTAATATCCGACATAAGGCCTCATCTCATAATAATTACACCGTCCTAAATTTATTGAACACAAACAATTACACCTTCCTTTCCCACACAATTTGTTTTTACGTTTGTTTCTTTTTTCCTCCATTCACTCCTTCCTCCCTCATTTTTGTTCCATACGTTCTGTTTTGCTAATACATATGAATGCCTTTCGCATAATATAACGGTCTAAATTCGCCCAACAACACTCACCCGCGCTTTGCGCGGGCATTTCCCCTAGTACACTAAATACCCAGTACCTAAATGTCCCATAACACTTACACCTTCGCTTCGCCCCCAAATGCCCGATCCCTGACTACCTAACAATACTTACGCTCTCTTGTCTTGTCCTTGGAACTCGTCCAAGAAATGTCTTTTCAAACAATGCGTTTAACTAAGATGGGGAAAAATGATTTGGGTCATAACTTTAGGGTTTTTTTTATTAAACCGGGTTGGATTCATTGCTTTGTGTACTGGGTTGTCTAATATTGGGCCAATTACTTATGGGCTCATTGGGTTTTTCTTTGTTGGACAAGACAGATTTCTAAACAAAGGATCATCTGGGCCAACATGGCAATTGGGTTCCCATTTAACCATTTTAACCAATTCTAGATAATGTAGATTTTGGGGGTAAGATGTTTGTTGGGCCTAATGGGTTTTCTAAATAAATGAGACCAATTGATATACTAGAACTAAAGAATCATGTCTGTCATTTAAAAAAAAAGGATTAAGTAATTCAAGCATGCTAGGTGGTTATTGGACAATGCAGCCTTTTTCTGTTACCCACAACCTCTAGACAAGTTTTCGTACCCCGACTTTATTATTTTAACCCAGCTTTGACTAAACAAACCCAAGGACCCCTTTTAAGAATCCAAGATTGATTCTAAGCCAAGCTGGCCTGGGAGATGCGGGCTTGTCTTACCAAGATTGAATCTAAGATTGATTCTCAGCCAAGATTGATTCTATGTTTTTATATAAAAAACAAATCATGTATGCATAATTAAACTAATTTAATATGTTACAAGTTATGAATGAGTGGCAGATCGAAAATAATATGTATGTTGAGTGCTAAACTGTCATGAAATGGATGACAGGGAATATAATCCCGTCATATTATGTATCATCAATTATACCTGTCTACCCGACCTTTAACCTGTATTCACACATGGTCATTGTAACCATTTGCTCTGTATTTGATGCATGTTTATACAGATCAAGTAAAGGTTATAGGAATTGCTTGATCTGACCTTCTAGAATGGATAATTCTCTAAATTAAGTACTCAAGTTCTAGCTATTGCAAGTATGAGCTGCAAGTGAAAAGAAATGAATGATATATTTACAAGTTCCAAGTATGACATCTTTACGTATGCTACTCAAGATGTATTAGTATGGAATAATTCATGTTTATGTTTGTCAAATGAATTGTGCATGCGATATAATGTGATAACTGATAAACTATTTAAAATTGTACAATATAGTATAGTTGTATGATATAGCAAAGCGATTGGTGCTGCTTGCTAAGCGTACATCACTCAATCCATGTCTTTGATGCTTTTCTTGTAGACCTTGAAATTAAGAAATAGTTTATGTTGAGCACCACAAGTATGGGTTAATATGATAGACCGAACAACTCTAAGGAGATAGACTTTACCACCTTAATGTTTAGTAGATGTTGGCTAAATCTTTATATTTGTCTTTGAATTCTGCTGCACAATAAATCCGTATTTTGTTAACAATAAACCTGTACTTCGTTAGTTTGTTTGGCGGAGGTGGGCTCATTAAACATTTTATTTTGTGCATAGATTAAGCTAGGCTCCACACTTTGAATTTCTTAGTTATTTAAAAATAAAGTTCTCCAATTATGTATCTTATCTAGTATTCTTGAGTGACACTTGAAAATACGTTGAATGTGTGGTGCCTATTGTGTGCGAATTAGGGGTGTGACAGTTAGTGTTCTTATCTATCTCGACAAGTTAATTTGGTAGGAACTTTAAAAGATGTAGAGCAGAAAAGCATCCCAAGCTTCCCATTGATGCGAATATGGTGAATAGGTACTAGTGATTTGATTTGCTTTTGTTCTTGTTTGTGCTATGTAGCATGGCAAAAAACTTTTGTAACATATTCCAAGACAAAGGTTTTAGCAACTCTTTATAAAATTGAATGATGCGAAAAAGAAAATGTGGCAAAAAGTCCTCCCACAAATTTCCACAGTTCAAATGTGTGATATCAAAATATGGGAACCAAAAAAATATTAAAAAAATAAAAAAGGGTTCACAGCTATGGTAAACATTTTTTTAATTGTGGCAGACAATTTTTTTAACTATGGTAAACATCGTTTGCATGTAAAACTTTTTTTTTTTTTGCTACGAATATGGATATAGTGGTAAATTCATGGTGAAACGAATTCACCGCGAATTCAAAATTGTTGTATAACTTTAGTCACGGCAGCATAAACTAGGTCTTCAAAACAGTGGCGAATGGCAAATATCTTGAGTATGTTTCTTACCACAGTTTTGGACTGTGCAATGTATTTTTTAGTACCTGCACTCTACATTGTATAAGGAATGTATAATTGAGAAACAACAAACAAAAAGGAAACTCAATTGAAGTTGCCAGACGATTGTGGCACGGTATGCTTCAACTACATGTGTAGATGATCAGATCCATATAGAGTTGTACTATACAATAGCAGATGCAAATTCACAGTAAAGAGTATAAAGAAGACGATGAATTATTCAAGTATGAATTTTTTTTTTTATTTTTTCACTTAAATTCGTTAAACAAATCATGCCAAGGAATTTTCATGATGTTAACACTACCATTTAAGACGTTTACTGTATGTCTTCTAAGTTACAAATTTTCTCATCTTCTTCCTGCGTCTAACCAACAAGAAGATAAGACAAGTTCACAACAAGGAAAAGCCTTAGGCCTTCATTAAACCAATAGAGGTGCCTTCCTCAAGCATGTACAATCTCCAGCAAAAAAACCATTAATGGACTATATATCTTTTGTCTGTAAAAAGGGACTTAATTGCCCAAGGAAATCTTTCTCACTGCACTGAGTAGCATTTTCCATCTCCTGTGACCTTTAGAAGGGGGAACAGGATGTTTCAGGGCACCACTAAGGACACACTGTGGCTCATTCAATGATCTAAAAATTGAACTGTGAAGATGGTTATAATCTGGATTAAATTTCCGCAACATCTCATCCTCAAGTAGAACT
Organism: Gardenia jasminoides; assembly: GCA_013103745.1. Classification (NCBI taxonomy): domain Eukaryota; kingdom Viridiplantae; phylum Streptophyta; class Magnoliopsida; order Gentianales; family Rubiaceae; genus Gardenia; species Gardenia jasminoides. The sequence goes on along the minus strand of CM023100.1, from coordinate 21,963,377 downwards.
TGAATCTTGGAATCAATGTCGAGAATTGAATTGCTTGAAGGTTGGTCATTTCCAAAATCTAGATCGTTCTTTCTACTATAATCATCAGAACTAAAAACACCTTCAACTTGAGCAGTTGAAGAGGAACTTAATTCTGGATAATCACCATTGTCGAATGTACCGGCACTTAAACTCTTGTTACCATCAAAATTAGCCATCACAGGAGGATTTGAGAAGTAATCTACGGTGGGCAAGCAGTAAGGAACAAGAATCAAAGATGCTTCATCGTCCACACTGGACCAACCTTCCATTTGAGCAGTTAATGAGGAGCTTAGTTCTGGATTTTCACCATTGCAATTTGCGTTGGCTGTTGAAATCTTGTGACCATCAAAATTAGCCATCACAGGAGGATTTGAGGAGGAATCTGTGTTGGAAGATGCTTCATCATCAATACTAAACTGACCTTCCATTCGAGCAGTTGAAGAGGAAGTAAATCCTAGATTATCACCAAAGCCATATGTATTGGCAGCTAAACTCTTGTTATTTTCAAAGTTAGCCACAAGACGAGGATTTAAGTAATCTAAAGTAGGCAAGGAACAATAGGCATGCATCAGAGAAGCTTCATCATCAACACTGACAACTTTATCCCAGTGTTTAAAAGCTGAAAGTACCAGACCATGGGCATCAGCCTGAAATCATAGTTGGAAAATACAATCAAATTTTTTCCAATTATTTGACTAATGGTAACACTTTTAAAGAAAGCAAATGTCAATATAGAATCATACCTTATCTGTTGCAGATAGCTTTTCACTGGAAATAAGTTGGTTATTGGAGAATAACCCCATCACTCGTCCTACAACATTAAAAACCACAACTTTCTTCTGTTGAGATCCAGAAGAATGATACAAGTAGAGTTTGTTGTCAAGCTCACATGTCCGGGCATGATTAACTGTGGCATCCCACACCTTAGCTGACATGCTGGTCCCAAGGATCTGTAGTACATTCAATAATTTGATCAATCCATAAAGAATAACAATTTTCAATATTTTGCAACTAAGAAGCAAAGTCAAGTCCAAATTACAGTTGAAGTTGATATACTTACTGCTTCTACATGGAACAGAAGCCAATAATAATCGAAGCCTAGGACTACAACAAGGACATGAACATGAGAAGATCAAGGCATAGCAAGACACATACTTGTTGAGCACTTACCTTTACCCAAATCTGGATTATGTAAATTTATCACAGAAAGCAAAAGACAAGGAGCTTGATTTGAATGGGAGACTGTGAACATGCCCTTATTTATCAGATGACAATGCAGAGTATCTTACATTTCTGAGTCTTGTGGGCTCAAGATAAAGTAGAGTCAGGAAATCCTTGACATAATTGACATTCTCTTTGCTTAAACGCTTGTGAAAAGCTCCATTTCTTCCAATCTTTTCTAGCCGCCATACTTCATCATTGAGAGATGGAGGGTGGCGCTTGGTGTATACTACAAAAGACAGCAATTTTAATGAATAGAAACTGATTACAAACTACGAAACAGAAGAATTGCGAATTGCAAGATTTCAAGTCCATGTTGAATTCTGAGTTCTATTGCATTCCAGAAGCCCCTAATATATGGTGTGCCAAGTACTAATAACATGTCCATCCTGAAAGAAGCTTGGTATTGAGCTTAACACTTTCAAAATCCACCTTTCCTAAGAACTTTTCACAATGAAAAGTTGTCAACAATTCCATCAAATATCCACATACATTGTAAAGCATCTTTATTTTACCTTTGATATTGTGACATATATTTTTTGCTATAGTGTCAAACTCCCAGAAATGCTAAGCAAGATGATCCTCAAAAGCTATAAGAGTTGCATCTTACATTGGTTTCTACGATCCTCAACGGTAAATTGATCTGACACTGCTTCTTTTATTCTTACTCCACTGAGAGTACAGGGGATTCTTGCCCCCAGCTTGAACTTGCTGAGCTTCATCCAAGTTGCGTATTGCCTGAACGCAATTTTTTGCACATGACACTTGCCTCTGTTCAGATTTAAGAGCTTATTTCCTTTAAGAAGAGGCCATTTTCTTTTCTTCGCTGGGCTTTCATGATTTTTGACAGGTATATCTCCCCTTTCTGTGACAATATTTTCATCGAACTGTTCAGATGTCCAATTACCTCCTTGAACATCCCCAAAATCTCCTTTAAGAGCACAAATTTCAACCTTTGCAGAGGCTCCTGGCTCAGAATCAACAACCTTTTTTGTAAGAGAATCAACCAAAACCAGTTCAACTGCTTTTATGTTTTGTCCAGTCAAAACAGCAGGAGCCAGTTTCTTTGTGAATTGCAGCTCTAAGCATCTTGTTTCAGAGGTATCCATCTGATTCATAGATTTTAACAGCAGAAAATTGATGGACAAGCAAATCAATATGAAACACAGTAAAAATTCCTTCAGTTCCTCTTTTACCTGGAAATAGATGTCAAACAATGGAGAGATATTGGATTTCTGTTGATGTTGTTATCAAGAAGCAAAAATTATCACTGAATTTAAATGACATCACAATTATCCAGGACTTTATGCTACTAATCTAATCTGAAGACATGATAAAAAGAAAATACAAATCCATAAAAAATTGAAGCTCAAATTTGAAAGAAACAATAAAGGAGATTAGAATGTAATAGTGCTATAGGAATTTTTGACAATGGGACTAGGCAAGAACTAATGGCAAAAGCCAAAACAAATAAAATGTCCTCATTCACAAAATTTGGACTGTATATGATCTTGTATAGGCTCACTCAAATGTGACGGATGGGAAAAATAGTATCAGGACCTCTATCTCCTCATTTCTTTGAGTTGTGCCCTATTTATAGTAGCGACAAGAATGAAATATAAATGCAGAGATCAAAGAGTATAGTAATTGGACATTCAGAAAACTTAGAATTTCTTGAAATAAAAGCATCATTAAAAGTATGCCAAAAACAAATAAAACAGAAACAAGATACCCTAATTAATAATTTCCTTTTCCAAACCAAGTTTTACTGTTATGGATAACTGATACTACTTCACCAGACAGACACAACAATCACTCATTTTTGGAGTTGACTTGACTTAGCCTTTCCTGTCCTCCAAGAATATGTGAATGAGACAATGGCTATTAGCTTAATCATGTTTGATAATCTGATTGGATGGTTTTTCAGTAAAGACAATAATTCTAGTAAACCCAGTGTATGATCCTTACCGTTTATCTAGGTCCCTGCAAACCAATTGCTTACCTCTTCTTTTACCTAGTAAAAAGATTCAAACAATGGTTAATTTCCCACTACATCTGGAAGCCAAATTGACATCAAAATCTCATCACATCCAGGACTTCCTAACTTCAAGAGTCACAACATCTAAATGCATATTATGTCAAGTATCAGAGATTCAGAAGAGGAAAGATCGCAAGAAAAACAGCTGTCAAATATGATTAGAAATCCAGAAAGCCAGGGGAAATTTTGAGTCTATGGCTGCAAGTGTCCATGAACAGAGAACAAGGTAAGAGACCGACAAAAACTAGAGAAATACACTTAAACCCAAGAAGGGGAAAAAGAAAATAATATGAACAAACATCATCTTATTGTACTGTAAGCAGCTGAGTCCTCGAATTCTTCTTTTCTGCACAATGGTTTCAGACCCAAAATAAAAAGAACGAAAGAAAGGGCAGCAAACAAGTCATCAATCATTACATTCAACAGCAACAGTAATTGGGCATTTCAAGCAAAGTTGGATACTTTCTAAAACAAGAAAACAAACAAATCAGATCCCGACAATCTAATGGAGTTGAGATCTTTCATGATAGTACTTTATATACCTACTAAATTCAGACAAAATGATTAGATCTTTTTCTGACAGGACAGCTGAAGTTGCTCCTCAAGCTTCAACTGAGATGTTGCCTTCATTTATCGAAGCCAAACCAGTGCTCTTTTATACCTGACGTTGCATGACACGATTAAACCGCGTAGTCGTTTTTGTATTTTGCCATAAACGAAAGGATTAAGGTTGTTAGCTACTGAAGGTATCCCACACAACCACGGATGGATACAGTTTTAAGGTAATGTTCTTGGAAAATTATAGTACTTCGGACAGTCCCACAATCCCGCGTAGTATCTTTGATCACACAAGGAATCTACCTGGATTTTGTCAGTTAAAGAAGTTGAATGCCTTATTGGAGGGAAGTTTACCCGATACAAGCACGCGTCTTTTAAGAAAATTATTCTCAACCTGAACTCCAAATCATAAAATATGATCAGGATGATGAACACAAGGGTGGGTCAAAAGAACTCATTGGTCCAGAAAATCGCAAGAGCTGATTTGATATGAGAAAACAGTACACAAAGGTGAACAATTTTGCTAGGGCTAAAAGATGAATTAAGTTATTGCTGCTCGAATTGACCTAGGCTTGCTATGAATTTGTTCAAGTTTGGTTCAAGAACTAATCAACCTCAATATGAGCAGCATGTGCGTTCACTAAAGTTTTCAATTCGGCTCAAGTTTGTTTATTAGTAAAATTGAAATTTACACGTAACAATTTCAAACTACTCAAACTTAAAAACTCTCTTTTTTTTTCTCTTTTTTATAAAGAGAATCAATAATAATTTTCACTTATCTCTTTGATTATTCGAACCCATGACCTATCAGATTACCAATAAAACGTCTTACCAACTAGTATGGCTTTGTCGACAAAAGTTAATTAGAATTTAACTCGAGTGAATTAATTTAAAGATTATTAAACTAAACTCACAAGATTTAGTATTAAAATCTGCGGCTTATCCAAACGAACTTTTGCTGTTGTTAAAGTGATCCAGAAAAAGACACAATAATTACTCATTTTCTACTTGACCTGCCATCCTGTGCTCCAAGTAGAGATGGCAAATGGGCGGGATTTAAGTGGGACTTAATTGGGATTATAAAATATGGGTTATACTCAAACAATCTCATATTAGTCATGAAACTAATATGGATGGGACTAAAATGGGCTACGCCCATTGATCCTGTCTAAATACTCAAATTAATCTCATTTTATTTATTTTTTTAAGAAACACTCTTTTTTTCTCAATCAAATATCTCAATATTGTCTTTTCTTTTTATATTATTTAGTTTATTTATTTAACTTTGTAAAAGTTCTGCACTCTTCTTTATAAATTATGTAATAATTTTTCAAATTAAATAAAATTTTCTAAATACGAAATTTATAAAAGATCAACTTCATATAAGTGGATGATTCTTTTTAGGAGTTCGTTTGATTTAATAAAAATCTATTGATCACCAAAATTTAATTATCCCCAAAATCCATCTACGCATGTATGTTATTTTATTTCTTAACTTTCAAGACTCAATCTAAAAATTTTTTCAATTCTAAGACCAATCCAATTCAATAAAATTCTGTCAAGAATAGAATTTTGTAGTGACGTAATTTTGTAGTTATTAGAGAGCAAATGATGCATAAGTGCTAATCTACCTAACATGTACTATAACCTTATAATATTAATTTACTATTTTTGAGAAGAAAATGAAAAGAAAGATTATTTGATATTTTGTTATTATTTTAATAAATATCCACGAGAGTTCCAAATAAATTCCATACATACCCATATTTTAAATGAGTATTATTGGGCATAGCCAAACCCATATTTTAGATATCTATCCCACCCAAATTAAACTTGGGTATTTTTGCCACCTCTAGCTCCAAGGTGAATCAGACAATGGCTATTAACTTAATAAGCAAAATAGTGAAATACAGATGTTTGATGATCTGATAAATGATTTTTCCGTAAAGAAACCCAGAACATATTCCTTATCATTTAGTGCCCCGCCCAAAAAATTGGTCACCACTCACCTCTTCTTTCACGTGGAAAAAAGATTCAAACAGTAGTTAATTTTACCGCCACATCACGAAGAAAAATTGACATCAACATTTTACATTTTACACAAGGGATACTTTCAAAAACCTGACAATTGCAAACAGTACCCTTCATGTTTAAAAAATTACAGAAACCTTCCTCAAAATTTTGTTTGGGGCCAACTTTTTGCTGATGTAAGCAAAATATCCCAATTGATAATCCTTTTTTTTTCATTTATTTAAAATCCCGTACACAAGAGAGAGATACCAATCCTAAATCTTATTAATAATTAAACTAATTATGAGCAAGGGATATAAACTTTACCTCCAGAACAAATTAAATCAACTATTGAAAAAGAAAATAAGGAGTACTACTCCCTTTTATGTTGTAATCTAAAGAATATTATCCTTATCAAAATTATCTAAGTTCTAATACTAAGTGGAAGCTACTATATAGAATGGAAAACTATATCCAAACCCATATCCGAAGCTGCAAACCCATCAGCCACACAATTCCCTTGACGAAAAATATGAACCAATGTACCAGTGAACTCACGCATATGGTTGGCAAAAATACCTAAAACCAAACAATCTACCCAACTCGTCCATTAATTTGACAGGTTGGTTGTGTCAATTAGATGTTGGCTTAGTTGGGCCCAAATAAGTTTTGGATGGTTCGGGTTTTTAAGTTGGGTATCCTTTACCCAACTTTTATCCACATAGCTCTAAATAAATGCACTGTGGTATATGTGCATTTTCTTTTTCTTTTGCTCTAATTTTTCCTTAATTTGAATTTAGACAAAACTAAGAAAAGTTAGGAACACAAATTAGCTTTTTAACTTTCCCAACCTCAAATTTCCATTTTCCCATCATTCACCAAACACAAAAATTCAATTTTTTTAATTATTAAAATCTCTGTTTTATCCCAGAAAAATCAAATTAATTTTCCCAAAATCTTTCATCCTCTTAATTAAATCTCACTTCTAATTCTTCTTATTCCTTACCAAGTTATTTTTTCCCATCAAAAAATTCTAAACTAAAAAATGAACATTTTGAGCAGCTTGTTTCTAGTTTGATCCAAGTTTATAATTTTAAACTTTATTAAGAATTTTTGTTGCTACTTGAACTCCTTTTTAATCATTCACATTTATAGTGTCACCAAGGGGGTGTCACTGCCACTAACAACATTTTTTTTTAATAGTTAGAGATTTTATAGCATAATATTTAGCATATTTTATAAAATTGATTGTCCCTTATGAATCATGAAAGAAAAAATATCTATTTAGATAACTCCATTTACTTGAATTTTACAATTCTTTAGTTCAATTTGGTGACATTTTATATGATTTCATTTGCCTTTGAAAAAGGATTTTTTGCATTGAATTTTTTATCTAAGTATTTTAAGAAGTTAATAGATGTGAAAGTATGTTAACGTGTGTTTAGCATATTTGTATATATGAAAATAATGTGTTTCCATCCAATGACGTTAATAAGTGAATGTGTGTTTGTATGTGTGGATGTGTTTTAGTGTTGAAAATATATTTATATATATGAAACTGTATTTATGTGTAAGAAAAAAATATTTTGTGTATAAATATGTGTATGTGAAAATATTACGTATTAAAATATATGAAATAATATGTTAGGTCATATTTGGATTATAGGTTTGAATTGATCCAATATAACCCAACCAATATCAACCCAATTTATATTTGGACGGGTTGAATATAACCCAAATAAACAAAAACCCAGTATCAACCCGCCTAAAAACCGCCCAACCCGTTCAATTGCCACTGTTACTCACGCAAAAGACATTTGATGCTAGCCAAAGAATGACAAATGGACCAATTGCCCATTGCCTTTGTAGTCACAAGATGCACCAAAATAGCACGTCAACTTCAGGTTGCACATTGCAAATTCCTTTAGATTTACACATCAACAGTCCATGGAGCAAAGCATAACATTCAGCAATACGAACTATACATTCTCCGCCCACCAGGGCTTAGTAGAGATGGTCCAGCCAACAGCATCTTTGATGCCGTCATTGCCCAGACCTAGGTTCGAGGCTCAGTGTCCGCACTGAGTTGCTCGCTCTGGCACTGGTGCTTGCGGTGAGAAAAATCTCACCTAACCCTGTATAAAAATGGGAGGGATTCTCCCAACAATCCATATATGGGTTGGGACCTGAAGTGTGCTGGGTCCTTTTGTTTGTTGAAAAAAAAAAAAGAAAAAAAAAACTATACATTCTCCAAACTCTTTATAAGATGCAAAAATCATCCTTCAATTCTCATCCCTAAGAATGCCACCTCCCTTGGACCTGTTAGTACAAACTCTAACATCAGTATTTAATTTAGGGTTAATTGCAATTAATCCCCTTAAAGTATACCCCATTTCTCACTTTATCCCCTAATCTTTAATTTTTATCATTTAACCCCCTGTTGGACAGAATTACCCTTCTATTATTTTAACTTTTTATTTATCTTTTTTCCATTCTCCTTTTCCCCCTCTTTCGTTTCTTTATTCTTTCTTCCTTATATTCTCTTCCATCCTTTCCAATAGAAAATTTCATCTCAATGAAAAATTTTATCTTGAATTTGTAATTGAATTTTTAGATGAAACTTTAAAAGGCATCAAAAGCTAATTTCTAATGATTTTATTTATCACAAATTGTAATTAATGATTATTAATTAGGTCTCAAATTCATCTTGTGATATTTTCTTAAGAACAAAATAAGAAACTGAAATGTAAAGGGAACAAGCAAAAGAACGAAGGTTAAAAAAATGGTATTTTGGAGAAGTGGTTTGAATATTTTTATCATCATTTAGAGAGAAGATAGATCTTTGCAATTCCTTTTTTTTTTTAGCTTCAATCACTAAGGTGAAGTTTCTTGTAGGGAAAATGAAGAATTATAGAAAGAAGAAAGAGACAAAGAAAATAAAGGAGGAAAGAAGGGGAAAGGAAAAAAAAAAGAGAGAGAAAGAGAAAAAATAAGAGTTTAAAATAACAGGGGGTAATTTTGTCTAATAGGGTATAAAGTGAGACAAAAAAAAGGTTAGGGGATAAACTGAGAAATGGGGTATACTTTAAGGGTATTAAGTGTGATTAACCCTTTAATTTAAACTGCTCATACGAATGAGCAGGTCTCAATATCGCAGCACTCACCTTGAAAAAAGACACGTACATTCAAGGGATAGTTTCAAAAACCTCCCCTAAGGTTTTTGACAGTTTCACTTGGCACTCTCAAACTTTTAAAAATCTCACTTGTCTCCCTTACTTTATGTTTTTTGTATCATTTATAACACATTTTAAAATATAATATTAAAAAATTCATTTTGGGAAAGTAAATGCAATCTCATTCCAAAATTACCCTTTGTTGTCTTACTTTTTATTGTCTAAATATATTAATAACAAAATAAATAAAAGTTCATGTCAATTGGAAAAAATATAATGCGTTTTTATATAGCAAACGTTAATATTTGAATTTTGCAAGTGAAACCCATTTCAAAATATAATATTAAAAAACTTATTTTGGGTAAGAGAATATAGCTCTATTCCAAGTTTGCCTTTTCTTATGATTTCTTAATTACTATAATGCACCAAACGTATCTTTTTAATTTTTGCAAATGGATGGACGTAGTTTCTTAATGAATATTTAGGACTTGGTAACAATAGTAAAAAAACTCTTTAGTAGTTTTTATGTTATTGGTTTGGACAAGAAATGTTAAATTACTCAAAATTATGAATAATTTATAATACTCTTAGAAATAACTTATAATAATTTATAACCATGATGATACCTTTTTACACTAATTTAAAAACAATAAAAACAAATTTATATATAATTTTTGGCATGTTATATCTTTTTAGTCTTCAAACCATCAATTTGGACAAAAAGTAGAAAATTCAAAAATATGTAAATAATTTGTAAAACTTCTTAAGTTAACACAAAACACTTTGCAATAAAGAACATATTATCTTTGTAACTTGCAAAATTTAAATATTAATGTCTGCTATATAAAAACGCACTATATTTTTTTCAATCTACATGAATTTTTATTTATTTTGTTATTAATATATTTAGACAATAAAAAGTAAGACAACAAAGGGTAATTTTGGAATGAGATTGCATTTACTTTCCCAAAATGAATTTTTTTAATATTATATTTTAAAATGGGTTATAAATGATACCAAAAACATAAAGTAAGGGAGCCAAGTGAGATTTTTAAAAGTTTGAAAGTACCAGGTGAAATTGTCAGAAACCTCAGAAGAGGTTTTTGAAATTATCCCTACATCAAATCCCCCACAAGCTGTGCTCATGTGAGTTGAGCAAAAGATCCCAGAAGCTTAAAAACTTTTCAATTTCAAAGAACACTCTAGAAGCCTGCATAAAAGTATTCTGAAATTTAGCCATTTCTAGCCTTCCAAATGAACCATAGGACCACCATCAGCATCAAACATCTAATGTGATCAACCCCACCCTTGGGAGGAGACATCAACCAAAAAATGAGTAGGGATGAAACACCAATTGATAATCCTAAATTGCCCTAACTTGATTTTCCTCCACAAACATAAAGTTCCTTAGTAATTTTCAACTAAAAACACTCACATACTTCAAGAAAATAATCCACAAAAGTGGTCCTCTTCCTTAGAATTAAAAAAAAAAGCATTTATACCTATAGACCTAAAAAAATCTTAGATACTGGTTGAGCAAGATCTTATTGTTTGGAGGAATCTAGAGTTTCATTCCATTTTAAACTATTAGATTGAGTAACATTGAGGTGATTTTGGGCTGTAAGACAATTTATAATCTATTGTTCTTACTTAATGATCTGTTGAATTTAATTTAAAATGCATTATTTCCCTTCATGGAGATGTTATAGTAATTTAGGAAGGTTATTTTTATCATTTCACATCATGAGAGGAGGTAGGTGTAATTTTTCAAACTTAGTGGGTACTACCTACAGTTGTTATAAACCTCAACGAAAGTATATGAAATTATCCCTTTACTCGAGTGCAGGACTTTTGTTTGACAACTCACAACATCTGAATGAATGCATTTTACAGATCCCTCCCTCCAGATAAAATTTTTAGGGCTAGAAAATATGTCCTTTTCAATTTTTGAACTTGTGTTTCCACCTCCTTAACAACAAGCCCAAAGAAAGAAGGTTGTTTTCTAGGAGAACCAAACAGAAGTTCCATTTCCACTCCTCAAACTGTTTAAAAAAAATATCATCTTCTTACTTTTTTTTCTTTTTTAATTCTCTATTAAAGGGCTGTCATTTTCTTCTATGTCAAGGTCTCATAAAGAAATAGGATTTTTATCTGAATACTATCTGTTATCCGAAAAAATTTACCCGTCAACAATGGAAATCTCAATATCCAGGGGAAAATTAGATCCTATGGCTGCAAGTATCTATGATAAGAAAATAGTATAAGACAAAAATTAAATAAATAGAACAAAAATCAAGAAAGCTATGAGAAGAGATATGAACAGACATTACTGTAAAATATCATAAGCAGCTCAATCTTCAAATTCTTCTTTTTTACATCATGTTTCTGAACGGAAGTCGAACAAATAAAAGGGCAACAAACAAGTCAATCATTGGAATGAAATGCACCAATAACTAGACCTTTCAAACAAAATTTGCAACTTTCTACAACAATTAAAAAAAAAATACAGCCCATTGATTTAACAAAACGTGTGACAATCTAGAGATCTTAGGTTCAAATCTCACCAGTCTCTTCTAATTTTATATTGTTATTTGTCCCTCTCCAGATGTGGGAGTTAATCATAGTTGGACTTAGGTCTCGTTTGATAACACAATTCGGCATTTAAATTTAATGGATTTAGATCTTAACACGTTCAGACTGTTTGATAACCGAAAGTAGAACATCTAAATGAATTAAGTGGCACTGAATTTTTTAGGCAAAATTTGCTCCTAATAAGCTATTCACTTATCACTGAATGTAATATACATTCAAATGTATTAGATTTAGTACGTAACAATTCAATCACTTAATGAATTCAGACTTCAAATTTCAGATTTCAGATTTCAATTTTGTCAAATGCACCCTTAGTTATGATCTCTTATAATCTCTTGTATTGCTCCCAGAATTGCAAGTTATGTATAATTTTACTAATAAAATTGGGTTTTTCATTATAGTGATTTACTAGATTCAGACAAAATTATTAGATTCATTTTCACCTTAATAGTCTGAATTTGCTCTCAACCGAGATGCTGCCTTCATTTATACAAGCGAAGGTGTGCTCTTTTACACAAGAAGTCTACAACTCAACAACAATGCTGTAGGACCCAATTAAAGGCGCGTAATAAATTTTGTTTTTACTAACAGAGACAATTAATATTGCAAAAAAGAAACTTGAGAGACTTCCGTACACCCACACTTCAACTCTTTAGTGAATTTTCTTGGAAATATACTAACTGAAGAATGAAGATACTATCAAATCCCAAGAATAGTATCTTTGGCCCATAGAGCCTACCTCGAATTTGTTACACAAAGTACTCCAAAGTGGCTTCCCTTTTAACTGTAATAAACAATTTTTTAACTATGGTAAACATTTTCTTTAACTGTGGCAAGAGGTGGCAAAAATATCCAAGACCTCTTGGGATCCCATACCCAAATTTAATTTGGGCGGGTATCTAAAATATGGGTTTTGGGCCTTATTAGGATATACCCAATAATACCCATTTAAAATATGGGTATGTATGGGATTTATTTGGGACTCCCATGGGTATCCATTAAAATAATAACAAAATAAAAAACAATTTTTTTTATTTTCTTCTCAACATTAATAAATTAATGTTATAAGGTTGTAGTACAAGTTAGGTAAATTAGCACTTATGCATCAGATGCTCTCTCATAACTACAAGCTTCCATCACTGCAAAATTCTATTCTTGATAGAATTTCATTGAATTAGAATGGCCTTAGACTTGGAAAAATTTTTAGATTGGGACTTGAAAGTTAAGAAATAAAATAACATACATGAGTAGATGAATTTTGGGGATAATTAAATTTTGTTGATCAATAGATTTTTACTTAATCAACACGAACTCCCAAAAAGAATCATCCACTTATATGAAATTGGTCTTTTATAAATTTCATATTTAGAAAAATTTATTTAGTTTGAAAAATTATCGCATAATTTATAAAGAAGAGTGTAGAATTTTTATGAAATTAAATAAACAAACTAAATAATATAAAAAGAAAAGATAATATTGAGATATTTGATTGAGAAAAAAAGAGTGTTTCTTAAAAAATAAATAAAATGGGATTAATTTGGGTATTTAGGATCAAATGGGCTTAGTCCATTTTAGTCCATATAGTCCCATGGCTAATATGGATTTAGATATGACCCATATTTTCTAATCCCAAATAAATCCGTCCAAGTCCTCCATCCCGCCCATTTGCCATCTCTATCTGTGGCAAACATCATTTGCATGTAAAACAATTTTTTTCTTCTTTTGTTATGATTGTGGAGGTCCTGGTAAATTCATGACGAAATCTATTCATCACGAGCCCAAAATTGTCGCAAAACTTTAGCCGTGGCCATATAAACCACATCTCAAGAACAGTGGAGAATGGGAAATACTACTCTTGAGGATTTTTTTTTTTTCAATCGAGGTTTTGGACTACATAAAGAATGATAAATGTTTTACTACCTATACTATACATTTTTATAAAGAATATATAATTGAGATACAACAAACAAGAAAGAAACTTAATTAAGGGTGCGTTTGATAAAACTGAAATTTGAAATTTGAAACTTGAATCTATTAAGTTATTAAATTGTTAAATACTAAATTTGATATATTTAAGTGTACATCACATTAAATAATAAGTGAATAGGTTGTCACTTATTTTTTGGAACAACTTTTATTTAGAAAATTCAATACCACTTAATTAATTCAAATGTTCTATTTTTTTATTCTCAAATGCATTTAAAGATGTTAAGATCTGAACCTATTAAATAGAGTTGCTAGATCTATTATCAAATGAATTTAAAGATGTTAAGATTTGAACCTGTTAAATAGAGTTGCCAGACTATTGTTGGTGGCACAATATGCTTGAACTAGATTTGCAGCTGATCAGATCCATATAGGGTGTATTTACATGCAATAGCAGATGCAAATTCACACTAAACACTGTAAAGGAGACAATGAATTATTCAAAGTATGAACAACTTTCTGATTTTTCCACTTTAATTCATTGAACAAATAACTTCCTACCTCTAACCAACAAGAAGAGAGACAAAAGATAAAATTCACAAAAAGGAAGAGCCTTAGGCTTTCATTAAACTTCTAGAGCTGTATTCCTCAAGCGTATACAATCTCCAGCAAAATAACCATTACTGAACTATTTGCCTTTTGTCTGCAAAGCAGGACTTAATTGCCAAAATCCTTCTTATGGAAATCCATCTCACTGCACTGAATACCATTTTCCATCTTTTATGTCCGCTATCAGAGGTAACAGGATGTTTCGGGACACCACCAACAGCATTCTGTTGCTCAGTCGACGATGTCAAAACTGAGTTCTTAAGGTGACAGTGTGAAATATAATTTTGCAGATACTGATCCTCAACCGAAAATTGAGGAATGGAATAAAATTCAGATTCAAAATTGCTGAAAAGTTGCTCAATTCCAAGACCTAGATCGTTTGGACTAAAATAATCATCAGCACTGAACAAGCCATCAGTTTGAGCAGTTGAAAAGGAACTTAATTCAGGATAATCTCCATTGCAGTGTGGATTGGCCGTTAAAGTATTGTAACCATAAGAATTAACTGCCACAGGTGGATTTGAGGAGTAATCTACATTGAAACTTAATTCAGGATTATCACCATTGCCATATGCATTGGCAGTTGAACTGTTGTTACCATCAAAATCAGCCACCACAGGAGTATTTGTGGGGTAATCAATGGTAGGCGAGCAGTGAAGGGCAGACATCAGAGATGCTTCATCATTAAAACTATTAACTTTCTCCCAATTTTGAAAACCTGTTAGTACCAGATCATGTGCATCGGCCTGAAACATAGTTGGAAATTGCATAACCAAATGTTTGTCAATTATTTGGCAAACACTAACACTTGGAGAAAGGGGAAAAAAAAAAGAAAGAAAGAAAGAAAGAAAGAAATCATACCTCATCAGATGCAGATAGCTTTTCATTGAAAATAAGCTTATTATTGATGAAAAACCCCATGACTTTTCCTACAATGTTAAAAACCACAGCTTTCTTCTGCTGAGATTCAGAAGAATGATACAGGTACAGTTTCTTGTCAAGTTCACATGTCTGGGCATGACTAACTGTGACATCCCACTTCTTAGTTGGCATAGTTTTCCCAAGAATCTGCAGGACTTTCAACTACTGATTAATCCAGCAACGAAGATCTATTTTTCAACATTCGTGCACTAAAACACAAATATCCAAGTTATAGTCGAAGTTGATGTGCTCATGTCAACTTCTACAAAGGAACAGAAGCCAATTAAAATCCAGGCCGAGTACTATGTCAAGTACATGAAGGCAAGAAGATCAGGGCATACCAAGACACAAACTTGTTGAACACATACCCTTCCTTACGTCCAGAGTATGTTAATTTATTAGAGAAACCAAAAGATGAGCAGCCTAATTTGAACGAAAGAATACCTGTGAAGGTGTCCTTATTCATCAGATGACTAAATATGAATACCTCAGGATGACATCCTAACGCACTCAAGGTTTATGTGAAATATAGATAAGAAAGAAGATTGTCATAACATCTCCTATGACAACAGGACCAATAATAAAAGAGAGTTAAGATATATTTGAGATAATCTTACATTCCTGAGTCTTGTGGGGTCAAGATGAAATAGAATCAGGAAATCCTTGACAAAATTGACATTTGCATTGCTTAAACGCTCGCGAAATGGTCCTTTTCTTGCAATGTTTTTTAACCGCCATACTTTATCGTTGAGAGATGGTGGGTAGTGCTTCCGGTATACTACAAAAGACAGCAATTTCAATGAGTAAAATCTGATTACTAATTACAAACAAGAAAGAATTATGAAATGCAAGATCTCAAGTCTATGTTGTATTCTGACTTCTATTGCATTCCAGACGCCCATAATGTATGGTTGGTACCAATGGCATGTTCAAGTACAACTTGAAGGTATCTTATAGAGAGCTTGACTCTTCCAAAATCCATGTTTCTTCAGCAGTTTTACCCACCATGAATATCAGTAGACAATTCCATCCAATATCCACATCCATGGCAAAGTATTTTAATATTTAAGTTATAGTTGTGACAGAAATTTTTGGCTAATATAGACTCCTAAAAATACCAAGAATGAAGATCCTAAAAAGAAAGAAAAGTAACATCTTACATTTGTTTCGATGATCCTCAACAGTGAATTGACCTGACAATGCTTCTTTTACTCGTATTCCACTTTGAGCACGGGGGATTCTTGCCCCCAGCTTGAACTTGCTGAGCTTCATCCAACGGTCGGAATGCCTGAACTTGATATTTTTTCACGTAACACTTGCCTCTGTTCAGATTTAAGACTGTATTTCCTCCAAGAAGGGGCCTTTTCCTATTCCTCTTGGGGAATGCTTCATTTTCGACAGGTAAGTCTTCCCATTCGGTAATGATATTTTCATTGAACTGCTCAGATGTCCAATTACCCCCTTGGACATCCCCAAAATCTCCCTTAATAGCAAAAATTTCAATCTTTGAAGAGGATAATGGCCCAGAATTAACAACCTGATTAGTAAGAGGATCATGCAGAGCAACTTCTAAGGCAGCATCCCCTTCTCCTTTTAATTCCTGGTTGGTCAAAACTCGACTAGCCAGTTGCTTTCTGAATTGTAGCTCTAAGCTTCTTGTTTCAGAAATATCCATCTGATTCAAAGATTTCAACAGCAAAAAGCTGATGGACAAGCAGATTAATATGTTTTGTACCTTGCAAAACAGTCACAAATCCTTCAGTTCCTCTTTTACCTGGAAATAGATGCCAAAGGTAGGTTAGCTATTGGAATTCAGTTAATTTTGTCACAAAAGACCATGAAGCTGACTGATCCCAAAATTCACGATCATCCAGGACTTTATACTCTGGTTTTTACATGATGACATGAAATACGGGCAGTCCAAAAAAGAAAAACACAAAAAAGATTGTCCACTAAAAGTGAACATCAAACTTAAAGGAAAAAATCCAGGAGATTAGGATATAATAGTGCTACGAGACTACTAGCTAATATGCAAATGGGATTAGGCAAAGGCAAAAGATAAAAGAAAGAAAATGCCCTCATTTATAAACATTTGACTTCATGTGATCATGAAAAATGCTAGCATAATTGTAACTGAAACTTCATCAAACATGGAATCAGAACCCTGTGTCCCCCTGGTTTCAGTCGTGCGCTGTTTGAAAACTCAAAAAGAGAGAATATACAAGAAAGGATGCATTGGAAATTCTGCAAAGTTAAAACTACTTCAAATTGTAGGATAATTTGAAGTATATGTGCACCAAAAAAATTTATATAAAACATAACCAAGATAAGCAAACTAATTCCTTAGCCAAGCCAACTTTTTCTGTAATCTGTGCATAATATTTCACTCAAAAAAAAACAAAAAACAAAAAAGACGCAATAATTATTTATTTTCTGAGTTGACTTGACCAGCTGTTCCTGTCCTCCAAGTCAATTACTTTAATAATCACAGAGGAGAGTTTTTTCATAATCTGATTGAACAATTCCTTTAATAAAGAAGATAATCATAATAAATCCAGAGGATGGTCCTTACCCTTTAGTCCACTGCCAAAGAAATGCTCAAAAAACTGGTAACCTGTTTTTTGCCACTACACCAGGAAGCCAAATTGGCATCAAGATCTACTCACATCCAGGACTTTTAACTTCACAATCAGAAAAGGAAAGATCGCAAGAAAATCAACTAAGTATGAAGAGAAATCCAGAAAGCCAAGGAAAATTAGAATACATGGCTGCAAGTACATGATCAGAGAACAAGCTGAGAGACAAAACTTAGATAAATACACTTGAAACCAAGCTAATATGAATTATGAGCAGACATCATAATATTGAATCATAAGCAGCTCAATCCTCAAATTTTTCTTTTCTGCACCATGCTTTCAAACACAAAAGAAAAGTCATCAATCATCACAATCAAGAGAGACCAACAACTGGAAACTTCAGGCAAACTTGGTAACTTTCTATAACAAGGGGGGAAAAATATCAGACCCAATAATCTAACAGAACTTGGCTTTTTTAATGATAGCACTTTACCTGCTAGATTCGGACAAAATGATTAGATCTTTTTTCTGATCTGACAAGTCTGAAGTTGCTCTATGTCTCAAATCAGATGTTGCCTTCCACTTATAGAAGCCATCTGACGTTGCATGACACTATTAAAGCGCGTACTTCGATCGCTTTTGTATTTCAGATACTGAGACATACCACACACCCACAGACACGGTTAGTGGAAAATTACACTACTTCATATTGTATTGGGATAATTTAAGAAACCTCCCCTAATGTTTCTCATAATATCACTTAGCTCCCTTAAGGTTTTGAAAATCTCACTTACCTCCCTTATCAGTTTGACAATACTAAATATTCCTACTCAAGCTCACAAATTGACAACATTACCCTTACTCTTAATAACTACTTAACCAAAAATTCAAACCCAAATAAAAATTTTAAACTAAAAAATGTATATTAAGAAAAATAATTACTATCTAACAATAGTTTATATTTGTCTCCACTGAGGTCATGCTGAAATAGCAAAAGACATTGATAATTTAAATCTGTCAAAGTCAATCATTTGGGAGGATTTTGTGAATAATTAACATTTTGAAAAATTTCATGTACAATTATAATTAAGAAATTCAAGAAATTTTTTGAAAAATATGTTTTAATACATGATATAGTTTTTATTGAAAACTAAAATGATCTCTTCATATGTGTAAATTTTTTATAGTGTAATTTTTTGAAAGTGTAATTTTTTTCTTGTTTCAATACAACTAAAATAAATATTTTAAATCAAGAAATTTACACCTTGTAAAAATTTAACCTTAATTTATTTTTCATTGTTATTGTAAATTTCATAAATAGGATAATATAAGGGTAATATTGGAATAAAAGTTTTATCTTTCTTGCATTTTCTTCAATGGGGCTAAAATGTTACAAAACATGTCAATCTAAGGGAGATAAATGAGATTTTTAAAATCTCAGGGAAGCTAAGTGATATTATGAGAAACCTCAGGGGAGATTTCTGAAATTATCCCTATTATATTCCCACAAGTCCAGATAGAATCTGCATGGAAATTTGTTAGTTAAAACAGTTAAGTGAGCTTCCTTATTGGCGGGAAGCCTGCCTACTACAATCATGTGTTGGTTTGGACAAGGACTCACGACATTGTGTTTTGCGCAGTTCCGTCCAATGGTTGTTCAAATTTAAATTTTTTGTGTATAAATATATTATAATGTTGTACTGAATATACGTCAGATATTTTATTTATATGCACCACTTTTACTCCGAATACAGTAATGTAATATAATTATACATCAAGTGATTTAAAAAATATAATGACCAGATTGAAATGTAATAGACTCCAACCGCACTGACTCTCTCTCCCTGTAGTTTATACGCAACAATTTTTTCCCTCTCGTTCACCATTCAAGTATAATAGGTCACCATTTTAGGTATCAAAATTGCTTTACTTTTTGTTTCCTAGCACCCAGATTTTCATTTAGGGCATTTAGGCTAAATCATTAACCATCTATTGAAATTTATTCTAACAAGAACAACAAAAATGAAAATTGAATTGCCAACTCAAGATAGTAATTCTTGAATTTCTTCTGGACAAGAAACTTAGAAAATAGGACTAACTAAAGCACGTCAATTTTAGACAGTATTAGTAGGCTTTTGGAAAGATTTGGCAAGTATCTTGGATAATTATGCTGATAATGATTCAGAGTCATAAATATTGATACATTTTTCTAATTAGATTTTTTGTTATATTTAGAAATACTGTTTTGCATGTAATGCAACAATGCGTCCAGTATCTGTATTTTGTTTACTTCTTCAACAATAAATCACAATACTTATTAATTCTTTATTCCTAGAATTCTTTAATGCTAAGGAAAACTTTATTGGCTTATACATTTCTTAGCAATAATTATGTCAAATTATCAAAAAATTCTATTGAGAGACATATCTTTGAGTCCACATAACCAGAAAAACACTACAACTTGAAAAGTAATACTCTTCATTGAACTTTTTTTTTTTTAATAGAAATTCTTCCTGAGACTCTTCTTTTTTCCATACATAAGACTACTGAAATGACTATTGTCCAAAAGACAACTAGGTCTTGTTTGAATTGCCATTTTCTGGATTTTTCATAAAAAAAAATATTGTAGCAATGTGATATATATGCGGTAAAAAGGTGTTTAAAAAATGTGATCACAGAAAACTTAAGAATTTTTCGGTGGAAAATTGCATTCCAAACAAGGCCTAAGTTACAAAAGCTAGAGAAAATTATCTTGCAAGTTGCGAAGGGGCATTGCTCCTTTTTCCGGTCTTCTTGTCCTATAACTATTAGGTTCCGTTAACTTCACTTAAAATTACAGATTTGAAAATTCATATGTAAAAAAGGCAACAAGTCCGTGAACTTGAAAAGATTGACGGAAGGAAAAATTTTATACCATACTTGAGTAATAGCTTTCATAAAAAATTTATATGCAATCTTCACTAAATTGCCAAGTCAAATTACAAGATATTATGACGTAGAGAAAGCCCACCAAATAGATTAATAAATTTATTGTCACGACCCAAGCTCAAGGGTTGGCCTAATAACTTTAGGATCGAAATCTATTGGACCAAAATGGTTAACGCAGGTTATTAGTAACTCATGGATTCCAAATTTATAAACCTATTTCATTTCCCTTCACAAATTGATGTGAGACGCAATTCCGGGTATCACATTCACCTCCACTTAAGAACTTTGCATCCTCGCAAAACCAGTCAAAATCAGAATCCAAACTGTCCATTTGGTCGTACTTGAACTCTGGAGGTGGCCCCCGTATGTGGCACGCAATTCCGCACACTCCTCGCACTTGGATAGAATTCGAGCACAACCAAGCATATATTTTGAATTGTGACAGGTTTTGCGAGGACGCAAAGTTCTAAAGGTGGGGAGAATGTAGTATCCCACATCAAAAAAAGCTAAGGAAAAAAATAACTATGTAACATTTGGTCCATTCGACTATGAATAACTTGGATTAACTATTTTGAACCAGTGATTTGAGACCCAAAAGTTGTCAAGCCAGTCCAGTGGGCCCAAGACGTTACATATAAACCCATTTCATTTTGCTTCACAAACCGATGTGGGACAAAGTCCTGAATATCACATTCACCCCCCACTTAAGGATTTTGCATCCTTGCAAAACCCATCAAAATTAGAATCCAAACTATCCATTTGGTCGTGCTTGGACTCTAGAGGTGGCCACACAATTTCGCGCACTTGTGCTTGGATTCTGGAGGTGACTCCATATGTGGCACATAGTTCTTTAAACTTCCTTCCATAGTCAGAACCATAATACACTAGCCCAAACTCACCCAGCGCAGAGACCAAAGCGAGATTTGCTCTAATACCACTTGTAATGCCCGAACCTGCTAGACTGGCCTGACAACTTTTGGGTCTCAAACCACTAACTCAAAATAGTTAGCCCAAGTTATTCAATAGTCGAATGGCCCAACGTTATATATCAATCACTTCCACTTCTATTTACCGATGTGGGACATCACACTCTCCTACTTTTAGAACTTTGCATCCTCACGAAGTTCGTCATAATTCAAACTGTCTACTTGATCGTGTTCGGATTCTAGAGTACGTGACACTAAGTCCCGTGTATTCTAGAGGTAACCATCCTTGAACGTGACACTTAGTTCCATGCACTTCCTTGCATAGCCAAATCCATAACTTCATTTTTTAGGCCCAAACTCACCCCACTTAGAGACCATGCGAGATTTGTTCTGATACTACTTGCAACGCCTTGGACCCATCAGACTAGCCTAACAATTTTTGGATCTCAAACTACTGGTCCAAAATGGTTAACCAAAGTTATTCAGTAGTTGAACGGCCCAACGTTATATATCAATCACTTTCTCATCCATTTACCGACGTGGGACATCACACTTTTCTTACGATCCGGGCCCAAGAGCTGGCCCAATGACTTTTGAATCGAAATCGACTGGTTTGAAATGGTTAACACAAGTTATTAGTAGCCCATGGAATCCAAACGCATAAACCCATTTCATTTCCCTTCACAAACTGAGTACTACATCAACCACCACTTAAGAAAATTCCCTCCTTGCAAAACCATCAAAATTAGAATCCAAACTGTCCACTTGATAGTGAATGGACTCTGGAGGTGGCCCCCATATGTGGCACGTAGTTCCACGCACTTCCTGCGCTTGGGTTCTGGAGGTGGCCCTCGTAAGTGGCACATAGTTATTTACACTTCCTTGCCTAGTCGAAACTATAACACACTGGCTCAGACTCACTCCGCACAGAGACCACGCGAGATTTGCTTTGATACTATTTGTTACGACCCAGACCTAAGAGCTAGCCCAATAACTATTGGGTTAAAATCCACTGGTCCAAAATGGTTAGCCCAAGTTATTAGTAGCCCATGAAGTCCAAGCTTATAAACCCATTTCATTTCCCTTCACAAACTGATGTAGGAGAAAGTCACGGGTATCACATTCTCCCCCACTTAAGAACTTTGCATCCTCACAAAACCCGTCAAAGTCAGAATCTAAATTGTCCACTTGGTCGTGCTTGGACTCTAAAAGTGACTTCCATACATGGTATGTGGCACGCAGTTGCGCACACTTCCCGCGCTTGGATTCTAGAGGTGGCCCCGTACATGGCACACAGTTCCTTACACTTTCTTGCGTAGTTGGAATAATAACATACTGGCCCAAATTCACCCCATGCAGAGACGACATGAGATTTGCTCTGATATCATTTGTCACGACTTGGGTCCAAGAGTTGGCCCAATAACTTTTGGATCGAAATCTACTTGCCCAAAATGATTAGCCCAAATTAATAGTAACTCATGGAGTCCAAGCTTATACATCCATTTCATTTCCCTTCACAAACTAATGTAAGAAAAAGTCCTAGTGTCACATTTACGCACAAGCAAAACATAAAAAACATACATGGAGAACAACAAAGAAGGTAACATAATCATCGTCATAGTGCTGCATGCATCACTGAAACGGAGAAGAGGTTAGAGGTCCATGACCATAAGATACTAAATATCAGGGAAGCAAAAAGGTCTAGAATTGTGGAAGAGAAAAACAAACAGAAAATTTTAAAATTTTATAATTTTGGTGGAGCTTTAACACTTTAACTAATGTAAAATGGAGAATAGGAAATAAATTTAATTTAAGGCATGTAAGATACAACAGGTACGAAACATTTTTATGATTATAGGGATGTTCTCATTTGGTTATTTCAGTTGATTTATATTTAGTCTTTTTGATGTTCTTATTTATTTTTGCATCTACAATTTATAAAAAGTTAAAACCTAAGTTCCTCCCAAAAGTAGCTTTTCCTAACTCTAATTACTTTGCTCTTATAAAATTACAGCAACGAAAAACACCAAGTGCATCAATGTGAAGAGGAAGGAAGATGGAGAAAAATATTTGCAAATGTAGTGGAAGGAGGAAATCATGAGAGATTTTAGGGGGAAAAACTAGTGCATAATCTAGGGAAGGAAACAAACAAAGCACAATTAGTAGAGTTTAAAATTTTTTTTTTTCAAGTGGAGACTCTAAATCTTACAAGGGAGATAGACTTGAGAGTCAAAACAACGACTTCATAGGCATCTAGCTAAATTAGGCCTTGGCAATGTAGAATTGAATTGTTGATGATTATGATTGCAAGTAAGTATGTCATTATGTAAGGTCTATTGATCTAGACCTACACATACCAAATTTATTACTATGTAGGCCTAGACACTATTCCTCATGGATTTGAAAGAGAAAATTCAGGCCTCAATGGCTTTGGATACTCAATGAGTTTCCATAGATATTTATTAATGTATAATTAAAAATTTAATTCAAAAAAATAAAAAATGAAATTCCAAAATAAAAGAAATATAATCGAGTTATCATTTTCTAATAACAAAATCAACATTCAAAAGTGTTGCATGTAATAATAATGAGCTAAGAGCATGACACTTTTATGAAGTAATTCTATTTGCTTGAAAATTTTTATCTATATTCAAGATTTAAATTGCATGTATTTCAACTTCCTCCGTGCGTGCATGTGTGTGTGTGTGATTGTGTAGGTTTGGGAGTTGGATTTGTGTTTGAAAATTTAGACCCAAATTCAAAAGAAGAAAAAGTCACAATGAATCTAAGTTAGGTCTAAAAAATACCAGACCCGTTGACATACTTAATTACTAGAACAAACTGCATAAAAGTTAACTATGAGATATAAAAGAGAAAATTGTCCAAGTTAGCGCGACATTAAATGGATAAACCAGGCTAAAATTATTTAGCCTAAATCTGGGCCATTAAATTTTAATATAAAAACATATTTTTGAAGTTTTTCTAATCTATATTCCCTCTGTATATGCAGTTTCAGCCTCGCACAAAAACATATTTGCATTTATTTGATATTCTCGGAATGCAACTCATAAGTATGTCCACTTTAGCAATTTTCAATTGTTTTTAATATTCTCAGAATGCAATTTACAAGTTTGTTTAGTTAGCAATTTTCAATTGTGATATACACACTTGTGTAATTAATTTTCTATATATATTAGCAATGCACAAAACCTTTACACTTGTAACACCAAAACATTAAAAAGGAAAAAACTATTCAGAGGCTAAATTAAACTTGATCATGTAACAGCCCCACCTCTCCCAAGGGCGAACCCAAGGGTATCAACGGGCTGCTGCCCAGCTCTCGCCGGGACTCACTACGAATTCTCAAACAATAAACCAAACATTCATTCGTAAAGTCATCAACATAAAATATTAAAATTTCTAATAAACTCTTACAAAATACAAACTCCAAAATTTCATCAAAATTACATTAACAATAACTCCAAAATTCCATAAACCATCAAATTCATCTATTAATTTCAATCTTATACAAAATGAGGAAATCCTATAAAAGTACTAACTTTCTCGATTCACGTGCCTCTCCTCGAAACCTGTTAAGGAAAATAAATTGGGATGAGCTAACGCTTAGTGAGGCCAAGAAAACATGCACAGGCAACTCAAAGCAATTAAATAAATTAATAAAACAATAAAAGAGCCAAATAGTGAATTTAGCAATAAAACTTTTAAACAATACAATTTAAAGGATACAGTTGCCGGCTCCACGTTTCCGAAATCTCGGTAGTTACTTTATCCGCTTCACAAGTATCAATTTCTGGCCATACGTTGACACTCCGTCAACCACTCACTCTCACAGTTCATATTCGTCACTTTTCTCCCTCTCCCGTCTACTTACACCCCCTTGACCGGGCCCGAACTCCTAAATTTGAAAAGTGTTTGGCAACCCACTATGAGTATGCCAAGTCGGTGGACTCATTCCAACCGACGTACTTTAAACAGTAAAAACCCATGGTTTTCCCAACCCTTGCCCTAGCCCCTGTTGCCGGACAAGGCGAAGGGATCCCCGATGGGGTTTGGGCGTCCCCATAGTTATAAACAATTTAAACAATTCAATCAAATCAAGCAGTTGAACAAGAAACCATTTAAACAGTTAAGCTCATTTTGAGACAATTCAAGAATGTGAGCGCGATAAAGTACACGCTCACCAGTTCACACAAGCATGCTTTTCAAATTATTTACATTACTTAAAGCAATTAAACATGCACTTGAACACTCACCGACAAAGTAGGGGTCGGAGTCCAAGTTTTGGTCAGTCGCAAATTCAGCACTTGGCCCTAAAATAATTAAAAGAGAACAAAAAAATGAGTTTTCCTAATCGATGGTGAAGTTTAAAGCAAAAGTCGAAAGTTCGACAATTTTCCTAGTTGAGCTGAAAACTTTGAAAAATCATAACTCAAGTTTTACAAGTTGGAATTCTGCTCATTTAGTACCGTTGGAAACCTCTTTAAAAGCTCTAAAACTTTGCAGAAGACATCAAATTAAAATTATGGACGAAATTAACCCAGATTTCCGTTGAACATTCTGCTACAGTAAAATGACAGTGCTTTCGTCAGGCTGGGCATCCAGCACACTTTGAAAATTCGCCAAAATTACAGAAAATTAATTAGCCTCTAAAATTCACACACAATATAGTAATACATAAGGAGTTTTAACAACCACTGACAGAACTCAATTCTGACATCCGAGCATGAAATGACAACAGTGCAAACAGAGGCTACTCGGAATTCTGCAGTTCTGGGATTTCGAAAATACAGGACAGCTTTCAAGTTGCTATTTGAGTGACGAATTCAAGTTCAAAAATTACCAAATTTGGTACACTAAAACTAACATATATAGGCTAGGTTCACACCAAATTTCAGCCATAAATTCAAGCAAATGAATGTCAGACCGAAATGAACTCAAACAGTGCTCAAAGCTGGGGAAGATTTTCCAGATTAGAGAGGCAGATTTGAAACATCATTTGAGTAACGAAATGGTACTGGAAAAATACCAAATTTTGTAGACAACAACCTCAGTATATGAGCTACATCTGTACCAAAATTTAGCTAAAATATCGCACAGGAAGACAGTGAACAAAGCAATTAATATCAGGGCAGCAAGGTTCGATAAATCTGGAAACTGTTTTCCAGATTTTAACTTCATTTTTTTCATGCGATTTTGACACACCAAATGGAATGATTTTTGCAAATAAATTTACATACATATAGACCAACATTTCAACTCCCAAAATAGCCAAGAAACTCACGAAAATATGGAGCTAAAACAGGGCATAAAAATCGCTAAAGTGAAACCGGCAGCATAACCTTCCTCATCATTTTTTTTCTCCAGTTTTTCCTTGCTTCAATCCATCACCAACTTTGCCCGACTCCTAAGGAATATGTGTGGGAAAATTTAACAGCTTAACCACCAACATTTAATCATCAAATTCAGCTCTTAAGTTAGCCAAAAATACAGCCACGAAAATTCAAGGAAAATCAGAAAAAATGCACCCCCAATTTCCTTCCTCTAGCCGGTTTTCCTTGAGGTTTATTTTCCCACTTCATACAACAATTCTCAAGCATATACACACATATATCTCCATTTAACCAACAAATAGACAAATTCATACACTTTTGTGGGAATTCCAAGAGCCCACTCAACAACCCAAAATCAACTCAACAACAAACAAGAAGCTACAAGCTTCAAAACTAAACAATTAGAACAAAGGAATTAGAGTTTGTTGGAGAACTTTCACCTCAAATAGCTCAAGGAAATTCAAGCTTGAGATGTGATCAAACCCCCTCTCCTATCAAGCTCCTAGCCGACTCTCCTACTCTTTCTTGTTGATCCTCAAGCTCCAAGTGAACAAGGGTGGAAGACTACTCAAGGTTTCTTGGTGGATTTGGGTGGTGGATTTGGGTGGAATTTTGGTAGTTTTTGGAAATGAATTGAAGGGGAAAATGGGAAAGGGGAGGTCGGCTGAAATGAGGAAGAAGAAGAGGGTTATCGGTTGTTTGGTAAAGTGGGAAAAAGTAAAGGGAAGAAGAAATATAAAGTTTGGTTTTATGGTGCCAAAAGTCAACTTTAATTTGTAGACAAAATGCTCCAATTGAGTTTAATCTTAATCACTCACTTCTAATCTCTCAATTAGCTTTTCTAAATCTACTAACGATCATTCTTATTCTCGAATGTACATCACTCTCCAATATTTGTTTGAAAAGCGTGCCCATTTTCTTTTTTCACAATTAAGTGACAGAAAAATCAAATTGATGTTTAAAAATGGTTTTTTTTAAATAAAATGAGGTAATTTATGATGTAAATGCAATTAAAATGATTTAAAACAATTAAACAGATATTCAGAGAAATTAAATAATTAATTAAATAAATAGGTCAAATAGAAATAAAATTTTCGGGTCCTTACAGATCATCCAACTTGTATTCATATTTAAATAACAATAGGAGTGAACTATATTTTGATTTACTCAGGAATTATCAAAACTCCCCCAAACATAATGTAGACACCAAATTTTGACTATTTCATTTGTTTTATTATGTTTTTATCTATTAATGCTTAGTTATTTATTTTTGAATATTCTAACACATTTTTCTTATTTTTGTAGGTTTTTCTTAAAAAAAAAAATCAAAGTCAAAACGCGACCAGCTGATTGGTCCAGCGTGACTAGTCAGAACCTGATCGAAAAAAAAATATGAATTTTTCCGAACTCGGATCATCCTTTTCCAATTGTAATTTCCGATGCTTGAAGCGATAAGAAACCTATTTAAACATTCCCCAACTCGCTCCTAATCCCTAACAACTCATCTAACGTTCAAAATTAGCCCACCTCATCCCAAGAACATCAAAACCCTTAGTTCTAGGTTTGGTGGTTATAAATAGCCTAGGTTAGGGTTTAGAAAAGGAAGGGATAGTTTTAGAGAGAGGGGATTTTCTGGAAATTAGGGGAGCTTTGAGAGCGAAAAAAACCAGAGGAAAACGGCTGGGAATTGGAGAGGAAAAAGAAAAGAAAGAAGAAAAGGAAAAGCTAGGGTTTCATACTTGGGAAGATTATTCTTGGAATTTCTGCCCTCCTCTTTTGTTTAGATTCAAGCTTCCGATTCAGGTAACATCCTTCTACTTTATTTACCGTTTTTTGATCGTAAAATTACTGGAAAATGTGACCTTTTGGTGGAACCAAGGTCTTGACTATGTTTTTGATGTTTTATGATAGTTGATGATGTTTATTTGTTGTTATATGAGTATGTTACGTTTATATAGCCTTTGTAAGGCTAGTAGATTTGTTTTTACGTTTAAAATCAGACGTTTGGTGCTTCGTGATGATTACGTTGGTTTATCTGAAAAATTTCTGGAAAAATGTTCTTTACGTTTTGAAGATGTGAAGAAACGCTGACTACTAGGGTGACTCAGCATGTCCGCGTTTCCTCTTGAATGTTTGAAGATGTGAAGAAACGCGGACCCTGCGTGGACTACGAACGATCCGCGTTTCTTCTTGAATATTTGAAGATGTGAAGAACGCGGGTTGTTAGTCCAGCGTAACCTCAGCGTTCTACCCGATAGTTCTTCCTTCCCTTTTGTCTATTTGATGATGTTGATGCTTAAGATTTGGCTTTCTTCGATTTTAGCTTGTTTTGACATGATCGAATGCTTTGGTGTTTGATGTTTTAAATAGATCCCCTTACCTCGAGGATTTTGTTTGTGATATTGTTCGAAAACTGGAAGCAATCTTCCGATATTTTGAAGATGGGAAGAGACGCGGACTGAGTCCGCGTTTCCAGTCCGCGTTTCCCCTCTGGTCTTTGATTTTTGCCTGTAACGCGGACTTAGTTGCTCGGCTCAGCATTTCTACTCCGCGTAACCTCTCTGATTCTGTATTCTGTTGATATTTCCTGCTCTTTTGTTCCAGAATCTTACCCTATTTCCTAGTCTTGTCTATGTTTGCGTGAATCTGTTTAGATTCCTTTTCTTTGAATTTTTGATTGATTTTTCCTTTAAATTGGTACCTTGATCCCTTTTGTTGACATTGAGTCTTAGATAACTATTCCCCTCATCTAAGGATTCAATTAAGGCATCACATCAAGGGATGGTAACTCCTTTCCCCTATTATGTGCTTATTATGTGTTTTTGCATGATTTTGCATGTTTTAAATTAAGTTTTCCTTTGCTTTTATTCATGTCTAGTCTTTATTTATGTTATTTAATTTTTGAGTAAATCATTTGGAGGCCTTGGATGCCAAGTTGTAATAGATAGGTTTAATTTTGTAAAAAGTGTATTTATTCTAGAAAATGTAATAGTTAGATTATTATTCCGAATTTTCCCCCCTTAGAATGTATTTAGGTTCCCCCCAATGTAATAATTAGGTTTTATATGCTTATTTTGCATGCTTGCATGATTATGTGTTTATTTGCTCTCCTAGGGTCTTGCATCTAGATATTATGCCTATGTGTTATGTGTTTACGTGTTTTATGTGTTTACTTGCTTTTAGTATCATGTCTACATGTTTATTGTGTAAATGTATTGACGTCACCACACTAGTCCAACGCTAGTTGTGGCCTTTCCTTTCGATTTCTCACTAATCCAATGTTAGTGGGAACTTTTAGACAAGGGCTAGTCCAATGCTAGACCCTTAATGACGTTCATGCATTAGATACAAATTTCACACACATTTCACTTTTAGAGTTTCTTTTCCATTTTGCATGTTACTATTCTCCCATCCCGTAAAACATGTCATTTAGTTTTCTTTTTATAAAATAGATTAGCTTTTTTAGGCATTACCCTTTGAATTAGGGAGAGATAGTATGGCTTCCTACCCTTAGCACGCTTTTATTTCCTTCTATGAAAAGGAAGATTTAAAGTCACGAACTTAGTCCCCCGCACTCATTATGTTGCATTATCCCTCTTTAGGACATACATGTGCATTATTTTAAATGCTATCAAAACCATTCTTTAAAAATCAAGTTTCTTTCTTCATGTTTAGCAATTCAAAATCAAAAAACCATTTTTCTTAAAATTGCATCTTTTGAAAATTCAAGTTCCTCTTTGCACCTAAAATTGATCTTTTCAAAAATCTAGTTTCTTTTCTCTGGATATTTTATAAAAATTGCATTTTGAAAACCCTATTTTTCCGTTTGTTCGAGTCTCATCATTTGCATTCTTCTGACCTCCTCGAGGGATCAAATTGGATGACACAACTAATGTGATCAATTCCAATCACACCTCAAGGAGACATTTTGCCCCTCTCGATCCAACATTAGGTTTAGGTTTTGCATCCATATAGACAACATCCAAATGTGATAAATTTTAAAGTTAGAATTAGAAAATTTTCAACTAAATCTTGCAACTAGCTTTGGCTAAGTTAGAAGGGTGCTTTAGAGACGAGTAACATCGAATCTTTGCCTTCCCTTCTTTCAACCGTGACCCCCGAACCTTTTTCTCTAGTTTTTCAAAGACCTGGAGTTGTCTAAAAAAGGGTTTTCTTTGTTTATTTTCATTAATTAAAACTTTTGGGTGACTTGGTACACCTAAACTCCATACCAAGTGGCGACTCCAAACTTTTTCTAAAACCCCTTTTCTAGACTTTTGTTTTGGGTCCAAATCGTCGCATTTTATAGTCCCATGACCCCTTTCTTTTTCAAAATCAATTTTTAACTAAAAGTCCTTTTTCAACTAAAAACCCGAAAAGACTAGAGGTGGTCTCATTCCCTCTTCTTCCCTCTTTCACCTAAAAATGGGACACTCCACTGGGGATTTTCCTAAGAGGGTCCGAGCACTTGATTTAGTTGATTATTTCGTTCTTCTAACTTTCTTATATATCACATTTGGATGTTTTAGGTTGCATTCCTTTTTTCTTTTCTCTTTTAGGGTTCTCCAACGCAATCACTCCTTACACATCGCGTACATGATGAATGAATTATTGTTTATTTATTTACTTGTACCGCGCCTTGCATTTGGGGTGGGTGTGCATCTACCCTAGAGCCTCGAAAATGTTTGATGTTTGAATCCCTCCTCTCAAAGGGAATCACTTTCATACGTGCATATGTATTTTACTTTGACCCTACTTTTTTTTACTTTTAGTGGCTTGTCACGCCACTCTTCCCTATTAGGATTAGGATCGATCCACTTGGACATGTGGCCGTGGCACGACGTGCACGTAGCAATGTCTAGGGGATCACTCGAACCACCGACTTGAGGCATTTGGATTGATGACCTCTTGCCTTTTAGTCTGAAGGTTTAGGAGCCTGTAACCTTTATTGAGTCTAGATGCATTAATGAGCTCAACCTCATGCATCCATGTTAGAATTACCTAGGAGAGAGTCTACCTTACCCTATTAAGGATCACTAGACACGAGAGGAGGGATTCCACCCCTCTTTATTTTTGTGCAATCTGTTGATCCAATGTGTTATGTGATATCTATCGATTAAACTAACCTTTTGTGTCTTCCCTTTTCTTGCATTTCACAAACTCTAGAAAATAAGAGTCTTGGCACTCTTTTAAGACAATCCATCCTTCTAAATAGGTTATTGCACGTTTGAATTTATGTTTATTGCATTTAAGTTGTAATTGCATATCACTTTTAGGCTTACCCCGACATTCAAATGGGGTTCCTATAGGCCATGTTTCATTTTGCACCCTTACTTGCTTTAATAAAATGGCATCATGCATAAGCCATAGAGGGAATGCCATTTAGGGAATCCCACGATAAAAATAAACCACCTTTCTGTCTCAGATATATAATCCGATGAGACTTGCATGTTTATGTTTTCAGTAACATCCAAAGGGGTAGTGTACAAGGTAAGGTAGTGTCCGATCCCTTCTATGATGGCATCCAAAGATATGGAGTGACCTTCGTATGCTAGAATATAAGCCCCTAATAATCACTTTTTGGCCATTTTATCAAAGTTGGTAAAATCCCATGCATAAGGACACTAAATCGAAAAAAAATTCACAAAATAATTTCTCATTGTTGAGATAATAATTTTATCAAGGCCAAATCTTGATTCTAGAAGGCTTATGGGCTAGTGTGTTGTAAATAAAATGGAGATGTGGAGTTACAAGTAAGCAATAAACCCGACTTTTGGGTAAACTATCGATCCCGTCCAATCCATTTAGATCCATGTTTCACTCAAGACTAGTCAAGGCACCACAATTCCTTCGAGAATAACCTTTTCATGCCAAATTAACCTTTAACCTCTCTTCACATATCAATTAAAGTAATAAATTCATTCGACTTTGTCCTGGATGCATCAAGTATCACATATTCTTTTGGTCGATCCTCTAGATTGTTTTACTAATCATATATCGCTGAAGGATCGGACCCATCGTATTGTATGGTGCATACCCTGAGGATTGCATTTTCATGCTAGGCCGACCCTTGGCATAAAAGGGCTCCCCCATAGGACATGCATACCGGTTTTACAGTTCTGCTTACTAACTCCAAGTTTTTTTCTTTTCCTTCCCGCATTCATAAAATGTGGGCGTTGATAAAAAAGAAACATTTTCTTGATCTAATAAAGTTTTGAAAATTAGAAGTGTTATTTGATTCTTGGGTAAATCCTGCAATGCAAACTATGGAGAATTCATTTTGGGAAACACAAGCTCAGAGCATCTACGAGAAAAATGGGTCAATATTTTAGAAAAAAAAAAGAAATTTTTTTTTTTTTTGAGCATTTCTATGATGTATTTTTTGGGCATACCCAAGGGTCAAATAACACGTCTTTAAATTTGCTACTTAAAATTTGGCTTTTGATAAGTTAGCATATTTTTTGAGCAGTCATCATTGCATGATAATAAAAAAGGCAAATTGTTTGAGAATTCAAGTGCACATCATGTTTTGCAAGTCCCCATTTTGTGCGTGTATTCATGGTTGAGATCCACAAGCATAAGCCAAATTTTGCAGATCCAAAGATCAAGCATGAATAAAATCAATAACACTACATTTCAAGATGATGGTATAGCCTATCAATTTCGAAGGAGCTAACACTAGTTTTGATTCACCTTTCAAAAAAAAAAATGAAGAAAAAAAAAAGGGAAGTGAAAAGGAAGGAAAGAAAAGTTTTCCCTTTAATGCTACATATAATTTCTTTTGGACTTTTGAAGCATTCTACCTTTGGATTGCATTTCTAAATCGGGGCAATTTTTTTTCAAAAAAAAAATTAAAAAAAAATTAAAAAAAAAATTTATTTTTGACAAGTGACGCGGGAGGTTGCGTGGACTAGTCCACGTTTCCCTCGCGTTTTTTTTACAAATTCATATCCTCCGAGAAGTAACTGGTTGTTGCGGTAGTCCGCTTTCATCTCGCTTTTGAAATTCATATCTTCGAATGTAACGCGGAGTCTTATGGATTATTCGCTGCTTTCCTCACTCTTTGCATTTTCATATTTTGAAAGAACGCCGTTACTGAAGTCACTCCGCATTTCATCCCGCGTTTCCTATCTGACAAAGTTTCATGTTCGTATGGTAACGCGGACCTGTAACGCGGAGTAGTCCGCGTCTCAGTCCGCGTTTCCATTTCCCAGAAACTCAAAAGCGCAGAAGCGCAACGTCTTCTTCCCCGACTTTTCCTTTTCCACTCCCCGCAACTCACCCCAAATCCTCATAAATTCATTTTTTCTTCCATAACTCTCCACCAGAACACTCCCTAGGCCTCTTAGAACCTTTTTATCCGAACAAAACATCACGAAAACGCATCAAGAGCTCGGGATTGAGGGAGTTTTTCCGAAACTAAAACCGGTCGATTAGGGGTCGATTCGAACTTGTTTTTTGGGGCTTCTTGCATCATTTCACTTCTCAAACACTCCACTAAGTGATTACGGTAAGAAATCCTAACGAAATTACATCTTAAAAAATTTCAAAAATTTGTTCTTTTTTCCTTTTTCTGTGAATTTTCTATTTTAATTATAAATGTCATTGTTGTTGTTTCTTATGTTTATTGAACTTGCTTATGTGATTAAAAGATGCAATGAGCCATTTATTTGTTTTATTTTATTTTTTATTATTTATTTGAATTGTGTAATTTTTGTCAATTTCTGAATTTAATTTTTGTATTGTTGTTAATAGGTTTTGATATGATTGTTAGATTACAATTGAGCACGTTTGAGTGGTCAAATGTAGAAATTGTAGAATTTTTGTTTTTTTAGAATAATTTGGAACTTGTTGAAATTTCTAGTCCTGTTTGGAATTTTGTGGGATTTTGCTTGTAATGTAGAATTAATGTGAAAATTAGAAATCACTGAATTCTTTGATTTTTGTACTTTTTATAGGAATTTGGATAAAATTTGTGAATTGTTGATTTTTTGTGGAAATTTATGGAAAGATTAGGAGTTTTGAATTTTGTCACAATCAATTGAATTGTTGAAGTCTTTGTAATTTATAGGACTTGTTGAATTTTCGGATTTTTGGTATGGAATTTCGTTGAGTTCGATAAAATTTGTGAAATTGTTGATTTTTTGTGGAAATTTATGGAAAGATTGAGAATTTTGAATTTTGTCACAATCAGTTGAATTGTTGGAGTCTTTGTAATTTATAGGAATTGTTGAATTTTCGGATTTTTGTGGAATTTCATTGAGTTCTTAGATTTTAAGAATTTAAATGATTTTGTGAAATTCATTGAATTTTTTTAAACTTTGGATTTTTTGGTTGGTATTTTTTATTTGTAAAATTCTTGAGATTTTTCATAGGTCTTGTTAAAGTTCTTGAAATTTTTGGAAAATTTGTTGAATTATTGCACTTTTTGTTTTGTGCATTGTTGTCGAATTTTAAAGGAATTTTGAAATTCTTACACTTTTGTAAATTTGATTGAAATCTTTTAGAATTTTGAATTTTTAGGACTTTGTAGAAGTTGTTTGAATTTCAGGGTTTTAGGAATTTTGTTTTAGGGTATTTTCCAAGAGTTTCTAATTTGTTTATATATTTACCCATCATTTTGACAAATTTGTTTGAAATTAATCTCAAATTAGTCGTCTAAAAATTATCTTTCGTGTACTATGTCACAGCACTGTGTGGCAAAGTGGTCGAGCCACCTCCCAGAGGTGAGGAGAGTGAGCAGACCATTGTTGAGGGAAGAGGCGACGAGACAGCCACCGCCGCCATGATTTGACACCACCCGGTTCTCCTCTAAGGAGAACCAGGAGTGGTATCAGGCTCGAAAGAGCATTGATTTTGTATATGAGCTACACATAACTCCGGAGGTGGACGCTGCCCACCAGATTACTGCCGCTTTCACAGCACTGGGATGGGCCCCGATTCTGATATTGCCCTACCAGATCTTCCCCGACTTGGTTCAGCATGAGTTCTATGGCGCGAACATCGAGGATAAGAACAGTGGAGAGAGGATTGAGTCCTCTGTGAGGGTTCGATTAGTGATCACCCGGAGCACTATAGCTCGGACCTGGATGACGAGGTCCACCATTGATTTGAAGAAGGACTTCGTCCACCGACCGGGAGTGGGATCCCTCACATGCTATGGCGCCATTGAGTCGATATGCAGGAGTTCAGAGGGTCCCGTGAGTCGGCTGCTCGATCTTTTCCAAAGACCGCATACCGTGCTATTTTGTACACCTTGACCCACAATGTCATCCCAAAGAAGAGCGGCCAGGGGGAGTTGAGGAACAGCGATCTATACTTTTAGATCGTATGTTCCACTGGTCGAGACTCACCATTCTGCATTCCATGCCAACATTATTATTAGTCATATTAGACGACGGGAGGAGGACGTCCACATCATTCCATTTCGGGTTTCCCCGACTTATTTCACTTCTCCTCAACAGGGCGAGGGTGATTCCACCTGGTATCTCACCTACTCCCCTGAGGCCGGTGGCTGAGCTTAGCATTGGATTGCTGAAGAATTTACACATAGATGTATCAGACATCGCTCGGCCCCGACGAGAGCTGGTCCAGAGAGCTACGAGACATGAGGGAGGAGAGGTTGGCTTATCGTCTGCTGCACCACCACCACCGCCACCACGGCCTGGGTGGCAGGCTGTCATGGACACTCTGGGCGGATTTTAGACCCAGATGATCGAGAGATGGGATCACACGGAGACGCAGTTCGACGCTCGATGGGGGCGTATGGAGGAACAAATCGGGGTTTTGAGCACTCGACTAGGCCGTATAGAGGCACATCTCGGCATTCAGCTGCCTGAGCAGCCTATCCCAGAGACCACCGGAGGCGATGGTGGAGCTGAGAGGGGCGATGGATCCGCCCCCTGATTGGCAGTTTATTCTATTCTTGCTTTATTTCTTTCTTTTATGTTTGATCTTGTGTTCTGATTTTTAGACATAGGTTTAACTGTTAGAAATATTTTAGGCAAAATTTGCTCCTAATAAGCTATTCACTTATCACTGAATGTAATATACATTCAAATGTATTAGATTTAGTACGTAACAATTCAATCACTTAATGAATTCAGACTTCAAATTTCAGATTTCAGATTTCAATTTTGTCAAATGCACCCTTAGTTATGATCTCTTATAATCTCTTGTATTGCTCCCAGAATTGCAAGTTATGTATAATTTTACTAATAAAATTGGGTTTTTCATTATAGTGATTTACTAGATTCAGACAAAATTATTAGATTCATTTTCACCTTAATAGTCTGAATTTGCTCTCAACCGAGATGCTGCCTTCATTTATACAAGCGAAGGTGTGCTCTTTTACACAAGAAGTCTACAACTCAACAACAATGCTGTAGGACCCAATTAAAGGCGCGTAATAAATTTTGTTTTTACTAACAGAGACAATTAATATTGCAAAAAAGAAACTTGAGAGACTTCCGTACACCCACACTTCAACTCTTTAGTGAATTTTCTTGGAAATATACTAACTGAAGAATGAAGATACTATCAAATCCCAAGAATAGTATCTTTGGCCCATAGAGCCTACCTCGAATTTGTTACACAAAGTACTCCAAAGTGGCTTCCCTTTTAACTGTAATAAACAATTTTTTAACTATGGTAAACATTTTCTTTAACTGTGGCTAGAGGTGGCAAAAATATCCAAGACCTCTTGGGATCCCATACCCAAATTTAATTTGGGCGGGTATCTAAAATATGGGTTTTGGGCCTTATTAGGATATACCCAATAATACCCATTTAAAATATGGGTATGTATGGGATTTATTTGGGACTCCCATGGGTATCCATTAAAATAATAACAAAATAAAAAAACAATTTTTTTTATTTTTCTTCTCAACATTAATAAATTAATGTTATAAGGTTGTAGTACAAGTTAGGTAAATTAGCACTTATGCATCGATGCTCTCTCATAACTACAAGCTTCCATCCGCAAAATTCTATTCTTGATAGAATTTCATTGAATTAGAATGGCCTTAGACTTGGAAAAATTTTAGATTGGGACTTGAAAGTTAAGAAATAAAATAACGTACATGAGTAGATGAATTTTGGGGATAATTAAATTTTGTTGATCAATAGATTTTTACTTAATCAACACGAACTCCCAAAAAGAATCATCCACTTATATGAAATTGGTCTTTTATAAATTTCATATTTAGAAAAATTTATTTAGTTTGAAAAATTATCGCATAATTTATAAAGAAGAGTGTAGAATTTTTATGAAATTAAATAAACAAACTAAATAATATAAAAAGAAAAGATAATATTGAGATATTTGATTGAGAAAAAAAGAGTGTTTCTTAAAAAATAAATAAAATGGGATTAATTTGGGTATTTGGGCGGGATCAAATGGGCTTAGTCCATTTTAGTCCCGCCCATATTAGTCCCATGGCTAATATGGGACTGTTTAGATATGACCCATATTTTCTAATCCCAAATAAATCCCGTCCAAGTCCCGTCCATCCCGCCCATTTGCCATCTCTATCTGTGGCAAACATCATTTGCATGTAAAACAATTTTTTTTTCTTCTTTTGTTATGATTGTGGAGGTCCTGGTAAATTCATGACGAAATCTATTCATCACGAGCCCAAAATTGTCGCAAAACTTTAGCCGTGGCCATATAAACCACATCTCAAGAACAGTGGAGAATGGGAAATACTACTCTTGAGGATTTTTTTTTTTTCAATCGAGGTTTTGGACTACATAAAGAATGATAAATGTTTTACTACCTATACTATACATTTTTATAAAGAATATATAATTGAGATACAACAAACAAGAAAGAAACTTAATTAAGGGTGCGTTTGATAAAACTGAAATTTGAAATTTGAAACTTGAATCTATTAAGTTATTAAATTGTTAAATACTAAATTTGATATATTTAAGTGTACATCACATTAAATAATAAGTGAATAGGTTGTCACTTATTTTTTGGAACAACTTTTATTTAGAAAATTCAATACCACTTAATTAATTCAAATGTTCTATTTTTTTATTCTCAAATGCATTTAAAGATGTTAAGATCTGAACCTATTAAATAGAGTTGCTAGATCTATTATCAAATGAATTTAAAGATGTTAAGATTTGAACCTGTTAAATAGAGTTGCCAGACTATTGTTGGTGGCACAATATGCTTGAACTAGATTTGCAGCTGATCAGATCCATATAGGGTGTATTTACATGCAATAGCAGATGCAAATTCACACTAAACACTGTAAAGGAGACAATGAATTATTCAAAGTATGAACAACTTTCTGATTTTTCCACTTTAATTCATTGAACAAATAACTTCCTACCTCTAACCAACAAGAAGAGAGACAAAAGATAAAATTCACAAAAAGGAAGAGCCTTAGGCTTTCATTAAACTTCTAGAGCTGTATTCCTCAAGCGTATACAATCTCCAGCAAAATAACCATTACTGAACTATTTGCCTTTTGTCTGCAAAGCAGGACTTAATTGCCAAAATCCTTCTTATGGAAATCCATCTCACTGCACTGAATACCATTTTCCATCTTTTATGTCCGCTATCAGAGGTAACAGGATGTTTCGGGACACCACCAACAGCATTCTGTTGCTCAGTCGACGATGTCAAAACTGAGTTCTTAAGGTGACAGTGTGAAATATAATTTTGCAGATACTGATCCTCAACCGAAAATTGAGGAATGGAATAAAATTCAGATTCAAAATTGCTGAAAAGTTGCTCAATTCCAAGACCTAGATCGTTTGGACTAAAATAATCATCAGCACTGAACAAGCCATCAGTTTGAGCAGTTGAAAAGGAACTTAATTCAGGATAATCTCCATTGCAGTGTGGATTGGCCGTTAAAGTATTGTAACCATAAGAATTAACTGCCACAGGTGGATTTGAGGAGTAATCTACATTGAAACTTAATTCAGGATTATCACCATTGCCATATGCATTGGCAGTTGAACTGTTGTTACCATCAAAATCAGCCACCACAGGAGTATTTGTGGGGTAATCAATGGTAGGCGAGCAGTGAAGGGCAGACATCAGAGATGCTTCATCATTAAAACTATTAACTTTCTCCCAATTTTGAAAACCTGTTAGTACCAGATCATGTGCATCGGCCTGAAACATAGTTGGAAATTGCATAACCAAATGTTTGTCAATTATTTGGCAAACACTAACACTTGGAGAAAGGGGAAAAAAAAAAGAAAGAAAGAAAGAAAGAAAGAAATCATACCTCATCAGATGCAGATAGCTTTTCATTGAAAATAAGCTTATTATTGATGAAAAACCCCATGACTTTTCCTACAATGTTAAAAACCACAGC
This sequence comes from Gardenia jasminoides, assembly GCA_013103745.1. NCBI lineage: Eukaryota > Viridiplantae > Streptophyta > Magnoliopsida > Gentianales > Rubiaceae > Gardenia > Gardenia jasminoides. The sequence goes on along the minus strand of CM023100.1, from coordinate 21,923,184 downwards.
TTTCTTCTGCTGAGATTCAGAAGAATGATACAGGTACAGTTTCTTGTCAAGTTCACATGTCTGGGCATGACTAACTGTGACATCCCACTTCTTAGTTGGCATAGTTTTCCCAAGAATCTGCAGGACTTTCAACTACTGATTAATCCAGCAACGAAGATCTATTTTTCAACATTCGTGCACTAAAACACAAATATCCAAGTTATAGTCGAAGTTGATGTGCTCATGTCAACTTCTACAAAGGAACAGAAGCCAATTAAAATCCAGGCCGAGTACTATGTCAAGTACATGAAGGCAAGAAGATCAGGGCATACCAAGACACAAACTTGTTGAACACATACCCTTCCTTACGTCCAGAGTATGTTAATTTATTAGAGAAACCAAAAGATGAGCAGCCTAATTTGAACGAAAGAATACCTGTGAAGGTGTCCTTATTCATCAGATGACTAAATATGAATACCTCAGGATGACATCCTAACGCACTCAAGGTTTATGTGAAATATAGATAAGAAAGAAGATTGTCATAACATCTCCTATGACAACAGGACCAATAATAAAAGAGAGTTAAGATATATTTGAGATAATCTTACATTCCTGAGTCTTGTGGGGTCAAGATGAAATAGAATCAGGAAATCCTTGACAAAATTGACATTTGCATTGCTTAAACGCTCGCGAAATGGTCCTTTTCTTGCAATGTTTTTTAACCGCCATACTTTATCGTTGAGAGATGGTGGGTAGTGCTTCCGGTATACTACAAAAGACAGCAATTTCAATGAGTAAAATCTGATTACTAATTACAAACAAGAAAGAATTATGAAATGCAAGATCTCAAGTCTATGTTGTATTCTGACTTCTATTGCATTCCAGACGCCCATAATGTATGGTTGGTACCAATGGCATGTTCAAGTACAACTTGAAGGTATCTTATAGAGAGCTTGACTCTTCCAAAATCCATGTTTCTTCAGCAGTTTTACCCACCATGAATATCAGTAGACAATTCCATCCAATATCCACATCCATGGCAAAGTATTTTAATATTTAAGTTATAGTTGTGACAGAAATTTTTGGCTAATATAGACTCCTAAAAATACCAAGAATGAAGATCCTAAAAAGAAAGAAAAGTAACATCTTACATTTGTTTCGATGATCCTCAACAGTGAATTGACCTGACAATGCTTCTTTTACTCGTATTCCACTTTGAGCACGGGGGATTCTTGCCCCCAGCTTGAACTTGCTGAGCTTCATCCAACGGTCGGAATGCCTGAACTTGATATTTTTCACGTAACACTTGCCTCTGTTCAGATTTAAGACTGTATTTCCTCCAAGAAGGGGCCTTTTCCTATTCCTCTTGGGGAATGCTTCATTTTCGACAGGTAAGTCTTCCCATTCGGTAATGATATTTTCATTGAACTGCTCAGATGTCCAATTACCCCCTTGGACATCCCCAAAATCTCCCTTAATAGCAAAAATTTCAATCTTTGAAGAGGATAATGGCCCAGAATTAACAACCTGATTAGTAAGAGGATCATGCAGAGCAACTTCTAAGGCAGCATCCCCTTCTCCTTTTAATTCCTGGTTGGTCAAAACTCGACTAGCCAGTTGCTTTCTGAATTGTAGCTCTAAGCTTCTTGTTTCAGAAATATCCATCTGATTCAAAGATTTCAACAGCAAAAAGCTGATGGACAAGCAGATTAATATGTTTTGTACCTTGCAAAACAGTCACAAATCCTTCAGTTCCTCTTTTACCTGGAAATAGATGCCAAAGGTAGGTTAGATATTGGAATTCAGTTAATTTTGTCACAAAAGACCATGAAGCTGACTGATCCCAAAATTCACGATCATCCAGGACTTTATACTCTGGTTTTTACATGATGACATGAAATACGGGCAGTCCAAAAAAGAAAAACACAAAAAAGATTGTCCACTAAAAGTGAACATCAAACTTAAAGGAAAAAATCCAGGAGATTAGGATATAATAGTGCTACGAGACTACTAGCTAATATGCAAATGGGATTAGGCAAAGGCAAAAGATAAAAGAAAGAAAATGCCCTCATTTATAAACATTTGACTTCATGTGATCATGAAAATGCTAGCATAATTGTAACTGAAACTTCATCAAACATGGAATCAGAACCCTGTGTCCCCCTGGTTTCAGTCGTGCGCTGTTTGAAAACTCAAAAAGAGAGAATATACAAGAAAGGATGCATTGGAAATTCTGCAAAGTTAAAACTACTTCAAATTGTAGGATAATTTGAAGTATATGTGCACCAAAAAAATTTATATAAAACATAACCAAGATAAGCAAACTAATTCCTTAGCCAAGCCAACTTTTTCTGTAATCTGTGCATAATATTTCACTCAAAAAAAAAACAAAAAAAAAAAGACGCAATAATTATTTATTTTCTGAGTTGACTTGACCAGCTGTTCCTGTCCTCCAAGTCAATTACTTTAATAATCACAGAGGAGAGTTTTTTCATAATCTGATTGAACAATTCCTTTAATAAAGAAGATAATCATAATAAATCCAGAGGATGGTCCTTACCCTTTAGTCCACTGCCAAAGAAATGCTCAAAAAACTGGTAACCTGTTTTTTGCCACTACACCAGGAAGCCAAATTGGCATCAAGATCTACTCACATCCAGGACTTTTAACTTCACAATCAGAAAAGGAAAGATCGCAAGAAAATCAACTAAGTATGAAGAGAAATCCAGAAAGCCAAGGAAAATTAGAATACATGGCTGCAAGTACATGATCAGAGAACAAGCTGAGAGACAAAACTTAGATAAATACACTTGAAACCAAGCTAATATGAATTATGAGCAGACATCATAATATTGAATCATAAGCAGCTCAATCCTCAAATTTTTCTTTTCTGCACCATGCTTTCAAACACAAAAGAAAAGTCATCAATCATCACAATCAAGAGAGACCAACAACTGGAAACTTCAGGCAAACTTGGTAACTTTCTATAACAAGGGGGAAAAATATCAGACCCAATAATCTAACAGAACTTGGCTTTTTTAATGATAGCACTTTACCTGCTAGATTCGGACAAAATGATTAGATCTTTTTCTGATCTGACAAGTCTGAAGTTGCTCTATGTCTCAAATCAGATGTTGCCTTCCACTTATAGAAGCCATCTGACGTTGCATGACACTATTAAAGCGCGTACTTCGATCGCTTTTGTATTTCAGATACTGAGACATACCACACACCCACAGACACGGTTAGTGGAAAATTACACTACTTCATATTGTATTGGGATAATTTAAGAAACCTCCCCTAATGTTTCTCATAATATCACTTAGCTCCCTTAAGGTTTTGAAAATCTCACTTACCTCCCTTATCAGTTTGACAATACTAAATATTCCTACTCAAGCTCACAAATTGACAACATTACCCTTACTCTTAATAACTACTTAACCAAAAATTCAAACCCAAATAAAAATTTTAAACTAAAAAATGTATATTAAGAAAAATAATTACTATCTAACAATAGTTTATATTTGTCTCCACTGAGGTCATGCTGAAATAGCAAAAGACATTGATAATTTAAATCTGTCAAAGTCAATCATTTGGGAGGATTTTTGTGAATAATTAACATTTTGAAAAATTTCATGTACAATTATAATTAAGAAATTCAAGAAATTTTTTGAAAAATATGTTTTAATACATGATATAGTTTTTATTGAAAACTAAAATGATCTCTTCATATGTGTAAATTTTTTATAGTGTAATTTTTTGAAAGTGTAATTTTTTTCTTGTTTCAATACAACTAAAATAAATATTTTAAATCAAGAAATTTACACCTTGTAAAAATTTAACCTTAATTTATTTTTCATTGTTATTGTAAATTTCATAAATAGGATAATATAAGGGTAATATTGGAATAAAAGTTTTATCTTTCTTGCATTTTCTTCAATGGGGCTAAAATGTTACAAAACATGTCAATCTAAGGGAGATAAATGAGATTTTTAAAATCTCAGGGAAGCTAAGTGATATTATGAGAAACCTCAGGGGAGATTTCTGAAATTATCCCTATTATATTCCCACAAGTCCAGATAGAATCTGCATGGAAATTTGTTAGTTAAAACAGTTAAGTGAGCTTCCTTATTGGCGGGAAGCCTGCCTACTACAATCATGTGTTGGTTTGGACAAGGACTCACGACATTGTGTTTTGCGCAGTTCCGTCCAATGGTTGTTCAAATTTAAATTTTTTGTGTATAAATATATTATAATGTTGTACTGAATATACGTCAGATATTTTATTTATATGCACCACTTTTACTCCGAATACAGTAATGTAATATAATTATACATCAAGTGATTTAAAAAATATAATGACCAGATTGAAATGTAATAGACTCCAACCGCACTGACTCTCTCTCCCTGTAGTTTATACGCAACAATTTTTTCCCTCTCGTTCACCATTCAAGTATAATAGGTCACCATTTTAGGTATCAAAATTGCTTTACTTTTTGTTTCCTAGCACCCAGATTTTCATTTAGGGCATTTAGGCTAAATCATTAACCATCTATTGAAATTTATTCTAACAAGAACAACAAAATGAAAATTGAATTGCCAACTCAAGATAGTAATTCTTGAATTTCTTCTGGACAAGAAACTTAGAAAATAGGACTAACTAAAGCACGTCAATTTTAGACAGTATTAGTAGGCTTTTGGAAAGATTTGGCAAGTATCTTGGATAATTATGCTGATAATGATTCAGAGTCATAAATATTGATACATTTTTCTAATTAGATTTTTTGTTATATTTAGAAATACTGTTTTGCATGTAATGCAACAATGCGTCCAGTATCTGTATTTTGTTTACTTCTTCAACAATAAATCACAATACTTATTAATTCTTTATTCCTAGAATTCTTTAATGCTAAGGAAAACTTTATTGCCTTATACATTTCTTAGCAATAATTATGTCAAATTATCAAAAAATTCTATTGAGAGACATATCTTTGAGTCCACATAACCAGAAAAACACTACAACTTGAAAAGTAATACTCTTCATTGAACTTTTTTTTTTTAATAGAAATTCTTCCTGAGACTCTTCTTTTTTCCATACATAAGACTACTGAAATGACTATTGTCCAAAAGACAACTAGGTCTTGTTTGAATTGCCATTTTCTGGATTTTTCATAAAAAAAAATATTGTAGCAATGTGATATATATGCGGTAAAAAGGTGTTTAAAAAATGTGATCACAGAAAACTTAAGAATTTTTCGGTGGAAAATTGCATTCCAAACAAGGCCTAAGTTACAAAAGCTAGAGAAAATTATCTTGCAAGTTGCGAAGGGGCATTGCTCCTTTTTCCGGTCTTCTTGTCCTATAACTATTAGGTTCCGTTAACTTCACTTAAAATTACAGATTTGAAAATTCATATGTAAAAGGCAACAAGTCCGTGAACTTGAAAAGATTGACGGAAGGAAAAATTTTATACCATACTTGAGTAATAGCTTTCATAAAAAATTTATATGCAATCTTCACTAAATTGCCAAGTCAAATTACAAGATATTATGACGTAGAGAAAGCCCACCAAATAGATTAATAAATTTATTGTCACGACCCAAGCTCAAGGGTTGGCCTAATAACTTTAGGATCGAAATCTATTGGACCAAAATGGTTAACGCAGGTTATTAGTAACTCATGGATTCCAAATTTATAAACCTATTTCATTTCCCTTCACAAATTGATGTGAGACGCAATTCCGGGTATCACATTCACCTCCACTTAAGAACTTTGCATCCTCGCAAAACCAGTCAAAATCAGAATCCAAACTGTCCATTTGGTCGTACTTGAACTCTGGAGGTGGCCCCCGTATGTGGCACGCAATTCCGCACACTCCTCGCACTTGGATAGAATTCGAGCACAACCAAGCATATATTTTGAATTGTGACAGGTTTTGCGAGGACGCAAAGTTCTAAAGGTGGGGAGAATGTAGTATCCCACATCAAAAAAAGCTAAGGAAAAAAATAACTATGTAACATTTGGTCCATTCGACTATGAATAACTTGGATTAACTATTTTGAACCAGTGATTTGAGACCCAAAAGTTGTCAAGCCAGTCCAGTGGGCCCAAGACGTTACATATAAACCCATTTCATTTTGCTTCACAAACCGATGTGGGACAAAGTCCTGAATATCACATTCACCCCCACTTAAGGATTTTGCATCCTTGCAAAACCCATCAAAATTAGAATCCAAACTATCCATTTGGTCGTGCTTGGACTCTAGAGGTGGCCACACAGTTTCGCGCACTTGCGTGCTTGGATTCTGGAGGTGACTCCATATGTGGCACATAGTTCTTTAAACTTCCTTCCATAGTCAGAACCATAATACACTAGCCCAAACTCACCCCGCGCAGAGACCAAACGAGATTTGCTCTAATACCACTTGTAATGCCCGAACCTGCTAGACTGGCCTGACAACTTTTGGGTCTCAAACCACTAACTCAAAATAGTTAGCCCAAGTTATTCAATAGTCGAATGGCCCAACGTTATATATCAATCACTTCCACTTCTATTTACCGATGTGGGACATCACACTCTCCTACTTTTAGAACTTTGCATCCTCACGAAGTTCGTCATAATTCAAACTGTCTACTTGATCGTGTTCGGATTCTAGAGTACGTGACACTAAGTCCCGTGTATTCTAGAGGTAACCATCCTTGAACGTGACACTTAGTTCCATGCACTTCCTTGCATAGCCAAATCCATAACTTCATTTTTTAGGCCCAAACTCACCCCACTTAGAGACCATGCGAGATTTGTTCTGATACTACTTGCAACGCCTTGGACCCATCAGACTAGCCTAACAATTTTTGGATCTCAAACTACTGGTCCAAAATGGTTAACCAAAGTTATTCAGTAGTTGAACGGCCCAACGTTATATATCAATCACTTTCTCATCCATTTACCGACGTGGGACATCACACTTTTCTTACGATCCGGGCCCAAGAGCTGGCCCAATGACTTTTGAATCGAAATCGATGGTTTGAAATGGTTAACACAAGTTATTAGTAGCCCATGGAATCCAAACGCATAAACCCATTTCATTTCCCTTCACAAACCGAAAATACTACATCAACCACCACTTAAGAAAATTCCCTCCTTGCAAAACCATCAAAATTAGAATCCAAACTGTCCACTTGATAGTGAATGGACTCTGGAGGTGGCCCCCATATGTGGCACGTAGTTCCACGCACTTCCTGCGCTTGGGTTCTGGAGGTGGCCCTCGTAAGTGGCACATAGTTATTTACACTTCCTTGCCTAGTCGAAACTATAACACACTGGCTCAGACTCACTCCGCACAGAGACCACGCGAGATTTGCTTTGATACTATTTGTTACGACCGAGACCTAAGAGCTAGCCCAATAACTATTGGGTTAAAATCCACTGGTCCAAAATGGTTAGCCCAAGTTATTAGTAGCCCATGAAGTCCAAGCTTATAAACCCATTTCATTTCCCTTCACAAACTGATGTAGGAGAAAGTCACGGGTATCACATTCTCCCCCACTTAAGAACTTTGCATCCTCACAAAACCCGTCAAAGTCAGAATCTAAATTGTCCACTTGGTCGTGCTTGGACTCTAAAAGTGACTTCCATACATGGTATGTGGCACGCAGTTGCGCACACTTCCCGCGCTTGGATTCTAGAGGTGGCCCCGTACATGGCACACAGTTCCTTACACTTTCTTGCGTAGTTGGAATAATAACATACTAGCCCAAATTCACCCCATGCAGAGACGGCATGAGATTTGCTCTGATATCATTTGTCACGACTCGGGTCCAAGAGTTGGCCCAATAACTTTTGGATCGAAATCTACTTGCCCAAAATGATTAGCCCAAATTAATAGTAACTCATGGAGTCCAAGCTTATACATCCATTTCATTTCCCTTCACAAACTAATGTAAGAAAAAGTCCTAGTGTCACATTTACGCACAAGCAAAACATAAAAAACATACATGGAGAACAACAAAGAAGGTAACATAATCATCGTCATAGTGCTGCATGCATCACTGAAACGGAGAAGAGGTTAGAGGTCCATGACCATAAGATACTAAATATCAGGGAAGCAAAAAGGTCTAGAATTGTGGAAGAGAAAAACAAACAGAAAATTTTAAAATTTTATAATTTTGGTGGAGCTTTAACACTTTAACTAATGTAAAATGGAGAATAGGAAATAAATTTAATTTAAGGCATGTAAGATACAACAGGTACGAAACATTTTTATGATTATAGGGATGTTCTCATTTGGTTATTTCAGTTGATTTATATTTAGTCTTTTTGATGTTCTTATTTATTTTTGCATCTACAATTTATAAAAAGTTAAAACCTAAGTTCCTCCCAAAAGTAGCTTTTCCTAACTCTAATTACTTTGCTCTTATAAAATTACAGCAACGAAAAACACCAAGTGCATCAATGTGAAGAGGAAGGAAGATGGAGAAAAATATTTGCAAATGTAGTGGAAGGAGGAAATCATGAGAGATTTTAGGGGGAAAAACTAGTGCATAATCTAGGGAAGGAAACAAACAAAGCACAATTAGTAGAGTTTAAAATTTTTTTTTTTTCAAGTGGAGACTCTAAATCTTACAAGGGAGATAGACTTGAGAGTCAAAACAACGACTTCATAGGCATCTAGCTAAATTAGGCCTTGGCAATGTAGAATTGAATTGTTGATGATTATGATTGCAAGTAAGTATGTCATTATGTAAGGTCTATTGATCTAGACCTACACATACCAAATTTATTACTATGTAGGCCTAGACACTATTCCTCATGGATTTGAAAGAGAAAATTCAGGCCTCAATGGCTTTGGATACTCAATGAGTTTCCATAGATATTTATTAATGTATAATTAAAAATTTAATTCAAAAAAATAAAAAATGAAATTCCAAAATAAAAGAAATATAATCGAGTTATCATTTTCTAATAACAAAATCAACATTCAAAAGTGTTGCATGTAATAATAATGAGCTAAGAGCATGACACTTTTATGAAGTAATTCTATTTGCTTGAAAATTTTTATCTATATTCAAGATTTAAATTGCATGTATTTCAACTTCCTCCGTGCGTGCATGTGTGTGTGTGTGATTGTGTAGGTTTGGGAGTTGGATTTGTGTTTGAAAATTTAGACCCAAATTCAAAAGAAGAAAAAGTCACAATGAATCTAAGTTAGGTCTAAAAAATACCAGACCCGTTGACATACTTAATTACTAGAACAAACTGCATAAAAGTTAACTATGAGATATAAAAGAGAAAATTGTCCAAGTTAGCGCGACATTAAATGGATAAACCAGGCTAAAATTATTTAGCCTAAATCTGGGCCATTAAATTTTAATATAAAAACATATTTTTGAAGTTTTTCTAATCTATATTCCCTCTGTATATGCAGTTTCAGCCTCGCACAAAAACATATTTGCATTTATTTGATATTCTCGGAATGCAACTCATAAGTATGTCCACTTTAGCAATTTTCAATTGTTTTTAATATTCTCAGAATGCAATTTACAAGTTTGTTTAGTTAGCAATTTTCAATTGTGATATACACACTTGTGTAATTAATTTTCTATATATATTAGCAATGCACAAAACCTTTACACTTGTAACACCAAAACATTAAAAAGGAAAAAACTATTCAGAGGCTAAATTAAACTTGATCATGTAACAGCCCCACCTCTCCCAAGGGCGAACCCAAGGGTATCAACTGCTTGCCTCTCACCGGGACTCACTACGAATTCTCAAACAATAAACCAAACATTCATTCGTAAAGTCATCAACATAAAATATTAAAATTTCTAATAAACTCTTACAAAATACAAACTCAAAATTTCATCAAAATTACATTAACAATAACTCCAAAATTCCATAAACCATCAAATTCATCTATTAATTTCAATCTTATACAAAATGAGGAAATCCTATAAAGTACTAACTTTCTCGATTCGTGCCTCTCCTCAAACCTAAGGAAAATAAATTGGGATAAGCTAACGCTCAGTGAGGCCAAGAAAACATGCACAGGCAACTCAAAGCAATTAAATAAATTAATAAAACAATAAAAGAGCCAAATAGTGAATTTAGCAATAAAACTTTTAAACAATACAATTTAAAGGATACAGTTGCCGGCTCCACGTTTCCGAAATCTCGGTAGTTACTTTCTCCGCTTCACAAGTATCAATTTCTGGCCATACGTTGACACTCCGTCAACCACTCACTCTCACAGTTCATATTCGTCACTTTTCTCCCTCTCCGTCTACTTACACCCCTTGACCGGGCCGAACTCCCTAAATTTGAAAAGTGTTTGGCAACCCACTATGAGTATGCCAAGTCGGTGGACTCATTCCAACCGACGTACTTTAAACAGTAAAAACCCATGGTTTTCCCAACCCTTGCCCTAGCCCCTGTTGCCGGACAAGGCGAAGGGATCCCCGATGGGGTTTGGGCGTCCCCATAGTTATAAACAATTTAAACAATTCAATCAAATCAAGCAGTTGAACAAGAAACCATTTAAACAGTTAAGCTCATTTTGAGACAATTCAAGAATGTGAGCGCGATAAAGTACACGCTCACCAGTTCACACAAGCATGCTTTTCAAATTATTTACATTACTTAAAGCAATTAAACATGCACTTGAACACTCACCGACAAAGTAGGGGTCGGAGTCCAAGTTTTGGTCAGTCGCAAATTCAGCACTTGGCCCTAAAATAATTAAAAGAGAACAAAAAAATGAGTTTTCCTAATCGATGGTGAAGTTTAAAGCAAAAAGTCGAAAGTTCGACAATTTTCCTAGTTGAGCTGAAAACTTTGAAAAATCATAACTCAAGTTTTACAAGTTGGAATTCTGCTCATTTAGTACCGTTGGAAACCTCTTTAAAAGCTCTAAAACTTTGCAGAAGACATCAAATTAAAATTATGGACGAAATTAACCCAGATTTCCGTTGAACATTCTGCTACAGTAAAATGACAGTGCTCGTCAGGCTGGGCATCCAGCACACTTTGAAAATTCGCCAAAAATTACAGAAAATTAATTAGCCTCTAAAATTCACACACAATATAGTAATACATAAGGAGTTTTAACAACCACTGACAGAACTCAATTCTGACATCCGAGCATGAAATGACAACAGTGCAAACAGAGGCTACTCGGAATTCTACAGTTCTGGGATTTCGAAAATACAGGACAGCTTTCAAGTTGCTATTTGAGTGACGAATTCAAGTTCAAAAATTACCAAATTTGGTACACTAAAACTAACATATATAGGCTAGGTTCACACCAAATTTCAGCCATAAATTCAAGCAAATGAATGTCAGACCGAAATGAACTCAAACAGTGCTCAAAGCTGGGGAAGATTTTCCAGATTAGAGAGGCAGATTTGAAACATCATTTGAGTAACGAAATGGTACTGGAAAAATACCAAATTTTGTAGACAACAACCTCAGTATATGAGCTACATCTGTACCAAAATTTAGCTAAAATATCGCACAGGAAGACAGTGAACAAAGCAATTAATATCAGGGCAGCAAGGTTCGATAAATCTGGAAACTGTTTTCCAGATTTTAACTTCATTTTTTTCATGCGATTTTGACACACCAAATGGAATGATTTTTGCAAATAAATTTACATACATATAGACCAACATTTCAACTCCCAAAATAGCCAAGAAACTCACGAAAATATGGAGCTAAAACAGGGCATAAAAATCGCTAAAGTGAAACCGGCAGCATAACCTTCCTCATCATTTTTTTCTCCAGTTTTTCCTTGCTTCAATCCATCACCAACTTTGCCCGACTCCTAAGGAATATGTGTGGGGAAAATTTAACAGCTTAACCACCAACATTTAATCAGCAAATTCAGCTCTTAAGTTAGCCAAAAATACAGCCACGAAAATTCAAGGAAAATCAGAAAAATGCACCCCCAATTTCCTTCCTCTAGCCGGTTTTCCTTGAGGTTTATTTTCCCACTTCATACAACAATTCTCAAGCATATACACACATATATCTCCATTTAACCAACAAATAGACAAATTCATACACTTTTGTGGGAATTCCAAGAGCCCACTCAACAACCCAAAATCAACTCAACAACAAACAAGAAGCTACAAGCTTCAAAACTAAACAATTAGAACAAAGGAATTAGAGTTTGTTGGAGAACTTTCACCTCAAATAGCTCAAGGAAATTCAAGCTTGAGATGTGATCAAACCCCCTCTCCTATCAAGCTCCTAGCCGACTCTCCTACTCTTTCTTGTTGATCCTCAAGCTCCAAGTGAACAAGGGTGGAAGACTACTCAAGGTTTCTTGGTGGATTTGGGTGGAATTTTGGTAGTTTTTGGAAATGAATTGAAGGGGAAAATGGGAAAGGGGAGGTCGGCTGAAATGAGGAAGAAGAAGAGGGTTATCGGTTGTTTGGTAAAGTGGGAAAAAGTAAAGGGAAGAAGAAATATAAAGTTTGGTTTTATGGTGCCAAAAGTCAACTTTAATTTGTAGACAAAATGCTCCAATTGGAGTTTAATCTTAATCACTCACTTCTAATCTCTCAATTAGCTTTTCTAAATCTACTAACGATCATTCTTATTCTCCGAATGTACATCACTCTCAGTCCGAATATTTGTTTCGAAAAACGTGCCCATTTTCTTTTTTCACAATTAAGTGACAGAAAAATCAAATTGATGTTTAAAAATGGTTTTTTTTAAATAAAATGAGGTAATTTATGATGTAAATGCAATTAAAATGATTTAAAACAATTAAACAGATATTCAGAGAAATTAAATAATTAATTAAATAAATAGGTCAAATAGAAATAAAATTTTCGGGTCCTTACAGATCATCCAACTTGTATTCACATTTAAATAACAATAGGAGTGAACTATATTTTGATTTACTCAGGAATTATCAAAACTCCCCCAAACATAATGTAGACACCAAATTTTGACTATTTCATTTGTTTTATTATGTTTTTATCTATTAATGCTTAGTTATTTATTTTTGAATATTCTAACACATTTTTCTTATTTTTGTAGGTTTTTCTTAAAAAAAAATCAAAGTCGAAAACGGACCGATTGGATTGGTCCAGCGTGACTAGTCCCGTAACTGATCGAAGCGAAAAAAATACGCTAATTTTTCCAGAACTCGGATCATCCTTTTCCAGCTGTAATTTCCGATGCTTGAACGATAAGAAACCTATTTAAACATTCCCCAACTCGCTCCTAATCCCTAACAACTCATCTAACGTTCAAAATTAGCCCACCTCATCCCAAGAACATCAAAACCCTTAGTTCTAGGTTTGGTGGTTATAAATAGCCTAGGTTAGGGTTTAGAAAAGGAAGGGATAGTTTTAGAGAGAGGGGATTTTCTGGAAATTAGGGGAGCTTTGAGAGCGAAAAAACCAGAGGAAAACGGGGAATTGAGAGGAAAAAGAAAAGAAAGAAGAAAAGGAAAAGCTAGGGTTTCATACTTGGGAAGATTATTCTTGGAATTTCTGCCCTCCTCTTTTGTTTAGATTCAAGCTTCCGATTCAGGTAACATCCTTCTACTTTATTTACCGTTTTTTGATCGTAAAATTACTGGAAAATGTGACCTTTTGGTGGAACCAAGGTCTTGACTATGTTTTTGATGTTTTATGATAGTTGATGATGTTTATTTGTTGTTATATGAGTATGTTACGTTTATATAGCCTTTGTAAGGCTAGTAGATTTGTTTTTACGTTTAAAATCAGACGTTTGGTGCTTCTGTGATGATTCTGTTGGTTTATCTGAAAAATTTCTGGAAAAATGTTCTTTACGTTTTGAAGATGTGAAGAAACGCGGACTACTTGCGCGGGTGACTCCGCGTAACTGTCCGCGTTTCCTCTTGAATGTTTGAAGATGTGAAGAAACGCGGACCCTTTGCGTGGACTACTTCGCGTAACGATCCGCGTTTCTTCTTGAATATTTGAAGATGTGAAGAAACGCTGGGTTGTTACGCAGGACAGTCCGCGTAACCTCCCGCGTTTCTACCCTGATAGTTCTTCCCTTCCCCTTTTTGTCTATTTGATGATGTTGATGCTTAAGATTTGGCTTTCTTCGATTTTAGCTTGTTTTGACATGATCTGAATGCTGGTGTTTGATGTTTTAAATAGATCCCCTTACCTCTGAGGATTTTGTTTGTGATATTGTCTGAAAAACTGGAAGCAATCTTCCTGATATTTTGAAGATGGGAAGAGACGCGGACTGTTACGCGGCTGAGTCCGCGTTTCCCGTCCGCGTTTCCCCTCTGAACTTTGATTTTTGCTTGTAACGGACTTTGTTGCTGCTCGCCCGCATTTCTACTCCGCGTAACCTCTCTGATTCTGTATTCTGTTGATATTTCCTGCTCTTTTGTTCCAGAATCTTACCCTATTTCCTAGTCTTGTCTATGTTGCGTGCAGAATCTGTTTAGATTCCTTTTCTTTGAATTTTTGATTGATTTTTCCTTTAAATTGGTACCTTGATCCCTTTTGTTGACATTGAGTCTTAGATAACTATTCCCCTCATCTAAGGATTCAATTAAGGCATCACATCAAGGGATGGTAACTCCTTTCCCCTATTATGTGCTTATTATGTGTTTTTGCATGATTTTGCATGTTTTAAATTAAGTTTTCCTTTGCTTTTATTCATGTCTAGTCTTTATTTATGTTATTTAATTTTTGAGTAAATCATTTGGAGGCCTTGGATGCCAAGTTGTAATAGATAGGTTTAATTTTGTAAAAAGTGTATTTATTCTAGAAAATGTAATAGTTAGATTATTATTCCGAATTTTCCCCCCTTAGAATGTATTTAGGTTCCCCCCAATGTAATAATTAGGTTTTATATGCTTATTTTGCATGCTTGCATGATTATGTGTTTATTTGCTCTCCTAGGGTCTTGCATCTAGATATTATGCCTATGTGTTATGTGTTTACGTGTTTTATGTGTTTACTTGCTTTAGTATCATGTCTACATGTTTATTGTGTAAATGTATTGACGTCACCACACTAGTCCAACGCTAGTTGTGGCCTTTCCTTTCGATTTCTCACTAATCCAATGTTAGTGGGAACTTTTAGACAAGGGCTAGTCCAATGCTAGACCCTTAATGACGTTCATGCATTAGATACAAATTTCACACACATTTCACTTTTAGAGTTTCTTTTCCATTTTGCATGTTACTATTCTCCCATCCCGTATGCGAAACATGTCATTTAGTTTTCTTTTTCGTTAAAAATAGATTAGCTTTTTTTAGGGCATTACCCTTTGAATTAGGGGAGAGAGCGAGTATGGCTTCCTACCCTTAGCACGCTTTTATTTCCTTCTATGAAAAGGAAGATTTAAAGTCACGAACTTAGTCCCCCGCACTCATTATGTTGCATTATCCCTCTTTAGGACATACATGTGCATTATTTTAAATGCTATCAAAACCATTCTTTAAAAATCAAGTTTCTTTCTTCATGTTTAGCAATTCAAAATCAAAAAACCATTTTTCTTAAAATTGCATCTTTTGAAAATTCAAGTTCCTCTTTGCACCTAAAATTGATCTTTTCAAAAATCTAGTTTCTTTTCTCTGGATATTTTATAAAAATTGCATTTTGAAAACCCTATTTTTCCGTTTGTTCGAGTCTCATCATTTGCATTCTTCGTGACCTCCTCGAGGGATCAAAATTGGATGACACAACTAATGTGATCAATTCCAATCACACCTCAAGGAGACATTTTGCCCCTCTCGATCCAACATTAGGTTTAGGTTTTGCATCCATATAGACAACATCCAAATGTGATAAATTTTAAAGTTAGAATTAGAAAATTTTCAACTAAATCTTGCAACTAGCTTTGGCTAAGTTAGAAGGGTGCTTTAGAGACGAGTAACATCGAATCTTTGCCTTCCCTTCTTTCAACCGTGACCCCCGAACCTTTTTCTCTAGTTTTTCAAAGACCTGGAGTTGTCTAAAAAAGGGTTTTCTTTGTTTATTTTCATTAATTAAAACTTTTGGGTGACTTGGTACACCTAAACTCCATACCAAGTGGCGACTCCAAACTTTTTCTAAAAACCCTTTTCTAGACTTTTGTTTTTGGGTCCAAATCGTCGCATTTTTATAGTCCCATGACCCCTTTCTTTTTTCAAAAATCAATTTTTAACTAAAAGTCCTTTTTCAACTAAAAACCCGAAAAGACGAGAGGTGGTCTCATTCCCTCTTCTTCCCTCTTTCACCGAAAAAATGGGACGCGACAGCTTGGCGACTCCACTGGGGATTTTCCTAAGAGGGTCCGAGCACTTGATTTAGTTGATTATTTCGTTCTTCTAACTTTCTTATATATCACATTTGGATGTTTTAGGTTGCATTCCTTTTTTCTTTTCTCTTTTAGGGTTCTCCAAGCATAATCACTCCTTACACATCAGCGTTACATGATGAATGAATTATTGTTTATTTATTTACTTGTACCGCGCCTTGCATTTGGGGTGGGTGTGCATCTACCCTAGAGCCTCGAAAATGTTTGATGTTTGAATCCCTCCTCTCAAAGGGAATCACTTTCATACGATGCATATGTATTTTACTTTGACCCTACTTTTTTTACTTTTAGTGGCTTGTCACCACTCTTCCCTATTAGGATTAGGATCGATCCACTTGGACATGTGGCGTGTACGACGCACGTAGCAATGTCTAGGGGATCACTCGAACCACCGACTTGAGGCATTTGGATTGATGACCTCTTGCCTTTTAGTCTGAAGGTTTAGGAGCCTGTAACCTTTATTGAGTCTAGATGCATTAATGAGCTCAACCTCATGCATCCATGTTAGAATTACCTAGGAGAGAGTCTACCTTACCCTATTAAGGATCACTAGACACGAGAGGAGGGATTCCACCCCTCTTTATTTTTGTGCAATCTGTTGATCCAATGTGTTATGTGATATCTATCGATTAAACTAACCTTTTGTGTCTTCCCTTTTCTTGCATTTCACAAACTCTAGAAAATAAGAGTCTTGGCACTCTTTTAAGACAATCCATCCTTCTAAATAGGTTATTGCACGTTTGAATTTATGTTTATTGCATTTAAGTTGTAATTGCATATCACTTTTAGGCTTACCCCGCGACATTCAAATGGGGTTCCTATAGGCCATGTTTCATTTTGCACCCTTACTTGCTTTAATAAAATGGCATCATGCATAAGCCATAGAGGGAATGCCATTTAGGGAATCCCACGATAAAAATAAACCACCTTTCTGTCTCAGATATATAATCCGATGAGACTTGCATGTTTATGTTTTCAGTAACATCCAAAGGGGTAGTGTACAAGGTAAGGTAGTGTCCGATCCCTTCTATGATGGCATCCAAAGATATGGAGTGACCTTCGTATGCTAGAATATAAGCCCCTAATAATCACTTTTTGGCCATTTTATCAAAGTTGGTAAAATCCCATGCATAAGGACACTAAATCGAAAAAAAATTCACAAAATAATTTCTCATTGTTGAGATAATAATTTTATCAAGGCCAAATCTTGATTCTAGAAGGCTTATGGGCTAGTGTGTTGTAAATAAAATGGAGATGTGGAGTTACAAGTAAGCAATAAACCCAGTCGACTTTTGGGTAAACTATCGATCCCGTCCAATCCATTTAGATCCATGTTTCACTCAAGACTAGTCAAGGCACCACAATTCCTTCGAGAATAATCCTTTTCATGCCAAATTAACCTTTAACCTCTCTTCACATATCAATTAAAGTAATAAATTCATTCGGACTTTGTCCTCGTGATGCATCAAGTATCACATATTCTTTTGGTCGATCCTCTAGATTGTTTTACTAATCATATATCAGTGAAGTGATCGGACCCATCAGGTATTGTATGGTGCATACCCCAGAGGATTGCATTTTCATGCTAGGCCGACCCTTGGCATAAAAGGGCTCCCCCATAGGACATGCATACCGGTTTTACAGTTCTGCTTACTAACTCCAAGTTTTTTTCTTTTCCTTCCCCCCCCCCCCCCGCATTCATAAAATGTGGGCGTTGATAAAAAAGAAACATTTTCTTGATCTAATAAAGTTTTGAAAATTAGAAGTGTTATTTGATTCTTGGGTAAATCCTGCAATGCAAACTATGGAGAATTCATTTTGGGAAACACAAGCTCAGAGCATCTACGAGAAAAATGGGTCAATATTTTAGAAAAAAAAAAAGAAAATTTTTTTTTTTTTTTGAGCATTTCTATGATGTATTTTTTGGGCATACCCAAGGGTCAAATAACACGTCTTTAAATTTGCTACTTAAAATTTGGCTTTTGATAAGTTAGCATATTTTTGAGCAGTCATCATTGCATGATAATAAAAAAGGCAAATTGTTTGAGAATTCAAGTGCACATCATGTTTTGCAAGTCCCCTATTTTGTGCAGGTATTCATGGTTGAGATCCACAAGAAGCATAAGCCAAATTTTGCAGATCCAAAGATCAAGCATGAATAAAAATCAATAACACTACATTTCAAGATGATGGTATAGCCTATCAATTTCAAAGGCCAACTAGTTTTGATTCACCTTTCAAAAAAAAATGAAGAAAAAAAAGTGGAAGTGAAAGGAAGGAAAGAAAAGTTTTCCTTTAATGCTACATATAATTTCTTTTGGACTTTGAAGCATTCTACCTTTGATTGCATTTCTAATGCAATTTTTTTCAAAAAAAAATTAAAAAAATTAAAAAAAATTTATTTTGACAAGTGATGGAGGTTATGGACTAGTCCAGCGTTTCCCTCGCGTTTTTTTTACAAATTCATATCCTCTGAGAAGTAACGCGGGTTGTTCGTGGGGTAGTCAGCTTCATCTCAGGTTTCTTTGAAATTCATATCTTCTGCAATGTAACGCTGAGTCTATGCGTGGATTATTCGCGTTTTCCTCACTCTTTGCATTTTCATATTTGAAAGAAAGCCAGTGTTACGCTGAGTCACCCGCATTTCATCCCAGCGTTTCCTATCGACAAAGTTTCATGTTAGATAGCGGAACGCTGTAGTCAGCGTCTCTCACGTTTCCATTTCCGAACTCAAAAGCAAGCGTCTTCTTCCCCGACTTTTCCTTTTCCACTCCCCGCAACTCACCCCAAATCCTCATAAATTCATTTTTTCTTCCATAACTCTCCACCAGAACACTCCCTAGGCCTCTTAGAACCTTTTTATCCGAACAAAACATCACGAAAACGCATCAAGAGCTCGGGATTGAGGGAGTTTTCCCGAAACTAAAACCGGTCGATTAGGGGTCGATTCGAACTTGTTTTTTGGGGCTTCTTGCATCATTTCACTTCTCAAACACTCCACTAAGTGATTACGGTAAGAAATCCTAACGAAATTACATCTTAAAAAATTTCAAAAATTTGTTCTTTTTTCCTTTTTCTGTGAATTTTCTATTTTAATTATAAATGTCATTGTTGTTGTTTCTTATGTTTATTGAACTTGCTTATGTGATTAAAAGATGCAATGAGCCATTTATTTGTTTTATTTTATTTTTTATTATTTATTTGAATTGTGTAATTTTGTCAATTTAAATTTAATTTTTGTATTGTTGTTAATAGGTTTTGATATGATTGTTAGATTACAATTGAGCACGTTTGAGTGGTCAAATGTAGAAATTGTAGAATTTTTGTTTTTTTAGAATAATTTGGAACTTGTTGAAATTTCTAGTCCCGCTTTGGAATTTTGTGGGATTTTGCAATCTTTGTTGTAGAATTAATGTGAAAATTAGAAATCACCAATTCTTTGATTTTTTGTACTTTTATAGAATTTGGATAAAATTTGTGAATTGTTGATTTTTTGTGGAAATTTATGGAAAGATTAGGAGTTTTGAATTTTGTCACAATCAATTGAATTGTTGAAGTCTTTGTAATTTATAGGACTTGTTGAATTTTCGGATTTTTGGTATGGAATTTCGTTGAGTTCGATAAAATTTGTGAAATTGTTGATTTTTTGTGGAAATTTATGGAAAGATTGGGAATTTTGAATTTTGTCACAATCAGTTGAATTGTTGGAGTCTTTGTAATTTATAGGAATTGTTGATTTTTTGGATTTTTGTGGAATTTCATTGAGTTCTTAGATTTTAAGAATTTAAATGATTTTGTGAAATTCATTGAATTTTTTTAAACTTTGGATTTTTTGGTTGGTATTTTTTATTTGTAAAATTCTTGAGATTTTTCATAGGTCTTGTTAAAGTTCTTGAAATTTTTGGAAAATTTGTTGAATTATTGCACTTTTTGTTTTGTGCATTGTTGTCGAATTTTAAAGGAATTTTGAAATTCTTACACTTTTGTAAATTTGATTGAAATCTTTTAGAATTTTGAATTTTTAGGACTTTGTAGAAGTTGTTTGAATTCTGGTTTTAGAATTTTGTTTTAGGGTATTTTCCAAGAGTTTCTAATTTGTTTATATATTTACCCATCATTTTGACAAATTTGTTTGAAATTAATCTCAAATTAGTCGTCTAAAAATTATCTTTCAGGTACTATGTCACGAGCACGTGGCAAAGCAGTGGTCGAGCCACCTCCGCAGAGTGAGGAGAGTGAGCCTGAGACGCCATTGTTGAGGAAGAGACGGCGACCGAGACAGCCACCGCCGCCAGATTTTGACACCACCCGGTTCTCCTCTAAGGAGAACCAGGAGTGGTATCAGGCTCGAAAGAGCATTGATTTTGTATATGAGCTACACATAACTCCGGATATGCCCACCGACATCGCCGCTTTCACAAAGACTGGATGGGCCCCGATTCTGACATTGCCCTACCAGATCTTCCCCGACTTGGTTCGCGAGTTCTATGCGAACATCGAGGACAAGAAGGGGCACAGTGGAGAGAGGATTGAGTCCTCTGTTAGAGGGGTTCGATTAGTGATCACCCGGAGCACTATAGCTCGAACTGGGACGAGGGTCCAGCTATTGATTTGAAGAAGGACTTCTCGTCACCTGACCGGGAGTGGGATCCCTCACATGCTATGGCGCGATTCGGAGTCGCATACGAGGAGTTCCGAGGGTCCCAGAGCCAGACGAAGCTAGCTCGATCTTTTCCAGCACGCCACCGTGCTATTTTGTACACCCTGACCCACAATGTCATCCCAAAGAAGAGCGGCCAGGGGGAGTTGAGGAACAGCGATCTATACTTTTTAGATCGTATGTTCCACTGGTCGGAGACTCACCATTCGCCTGCATTCCGCCGAACATTATTATTAGTCATATTAGGACGACGGCGAGGAGGACGTCCACATCATTCCATTTCGGGTTTCCCCGACTTATTTCACTTCTCCTCCACAGGGCGAGGGTGATTCCACCTGGTATCCCACCTACTCCCCTGAGGCCGGTGGCTGAGCTTAGCATTGGATTGCTGAAGAATTTACACATAGATGTATCAGACATCGCTCGGCCCCGACGAGAGCCGGTCCAGAGAGCTACGAGACATGAGGGAGGAGAGGTTGGCTTATCGTCTGCTGCACCACCACCACCGCCACCACGGCCTGGGTGGCGGTCATGGACACTCTGGGCGGATTTTAGACCCAGATGATCGAGAGATGGGATCACACGGAGACGCAGTTCGACGCTCGATGGGGGCGTATGGAGGAACAAATCGGGGTTTTGAGCACTCGACTAGGCCGTATAGAGGCACATCATTCAATTCGAGCCTTATCCAGACCACCGGAGGCGATGGTGAGAGGGCGATGGATCCGCCCCCTGATTGGCAGTTTATTCTATTCTTGCTTTATTTCTTTCTTTTATGTTTGATCTTGTGTTCTGATTTTTAGACATAGGTTTAACTGTTAGAAATATTTTTGATTAATTTGCTTGCATCATGATGTGTATATTTGTTTAAATTTAGCTTTTATGTGTTTATATGTGTTGAATGTGTTTTGAAAATTGGGTTGCTGGCAGGGAGTTTTCATCCAGTTATAGGGGAAACTCTGCCAAAATTTAAAATTTTTTTAAAAAAAAAATTTAAATTGCACATTTGCCTCACAAATTGATGTGTTTTTCGAAATTTGATTCAAAAGGGGTGCAAATGTCCAATTTTGGTTGCAATTGCTTTAATCCTGCTGAAATAAAAGCCCGTGCGATTTGAAAAATCCATTTTTTATTTTACTCGGAAATAATTATTATGTGATTATGACATTGGCATTTTAGAAAGTATGTTTTGTAAAATAGGGAAAATTATGCCCGCTTTTTTCCCTATTGAATGAGATTTCTTCTTTTATTGGATTTTACAAGAAAATGATTGACATAGTTGGCAAATGATCCTTTTTCAATTGATATGCTAAAAAAAAAAAAAGGAAAAGAAAAGCAACAAAGCGAGAACCAAAGTTCTACTCCAATGATTCTTGTACTAAGTAACCGGAGGTTTAGCATCTACAAATGTTAACTTTCGCGTAAAACGGTGCTTGAATTACGAGTATGCAAAGCAGTTCGAATAAGTAAAGTGTTGAGTAACCGGGAATCTTCACCTAAAAGTGTTGGTTTTCGTGTCAAAAGACATTTTTACTATTTGAGCAAGAAGGCATATGCCGAGTAACCGGGAGTCTTCACCTAAAAGTGTTGATTTTCGCGTCAAAAGGCATTATTGCAAATTGAATAAGAGGATGTGTTTCAGTAAATCCTTTTTAGCAATAAAATCTGAGAAAAATATGGAAAAGGCAAGTTTGAATTGACTATATGAGTCGTTTGATTGCAAAATTTGGTGAAAGTGAGAAATCAAGCTTGAATTGTTAAAATTGAGGTATAATTGTCTTTCTTTTACTTGACATTATGAGTACTTGATGCAAATTGAATAATTGCATAATAATGTTTTGCCTGGTTTATGAGGATTTGGATTTCCAAGATCGCATGGTTTATTTCAATCTCATAACTTGTTTTTGATGAATATTTCCTACCATTTGAAAACAAGTAATGTTTCATGAACATAAGCATCTCATGAATGTGTTTTGTCGCTTGATTCTGATTTCAATCCCATAACTTGTTTTTGATGAATATTTCATACCATTTGAAAACAAGTAATGTTTCATGAACATAAGCATCTCATGAATGTGTTTTGTCGCTTGATTCTGATTTCAATCCCATAGCTTGTTTTTGATGAATACTTCCTACTACTTGAGAACAAGTAATGTTTCATGAGTACGAATATCTGATAAATGTGTTTTATCGCATGATTCTGATACGTTTTAGTCATTTTAATGGCTAACAGTTGTGATCCCAAGAGAATTTGCACTTTATGTTAAAAAAAAAAGAGAGAAATTGATTTGCCATGGACTAATTGGTTAATATTTCATGACTTCTGCAGGATTAACGATCCATTTGACACTGGGGCAATTTTGTTTTGAGAGAAGTGATCTCCAATTTTGGATAATGCATTCAAAATTAATTTTTACCGGAAAAGGTTTGCAGATCAAGAGGATGGCAACATATGTGTATTTATTTCAACCCTGCAGAGGAAAGATTCCAGTTACACTTTTCAATTTTTCAAAATCCGTCAATTATTAAAAAAAAAAGGGAAAAAAAAAGAAGCAAAAAGAAAAGAAAAACAAAAAAAAAAGAAAGAAAGAAAAAAAAAGAAGTCATTGTTCCTATCAATCACTTTTCAAGTCAAGAAAATCAAAAATCAGAAGTTCACCATTTCATCGAGTGCATCATTACTTGCATTCTACATTTATCATGTTTGAACAACTTGTGTTTATTTTTCAAAGTCTGGCAATCCAGCATTTATGTTTTCATTTCTCCCACTAGTGTCTAGATTTGGGTCCAATCCCACCAACAATTTAGACCTTGGGCTTTTTTTTACATTTTCCCAT
This sequence comes from Gardenia jasminoides, assembly GCA_013103745.1. NCBI lineage: Eukaryota > Viridiplantae > Streptophyta > Magnoliopsida > Gentianales > Rubiaceae > Gardenia > Gardenia jasminoides. The sequence goes on along the minus strand of CM023100.1, from coordinate 21,899,402 downwards.
CTAGTCATTCAGGTTTGGGTCCAATCCCACTGAATAGTATGTTTAGTCATTCAGGCTTGGGTCCAATCCCACTGAACAGTATGTTTAGTCATTCAGGCTTGGGTCACTGAATAGCATATTTGCATTTTCCCATCTAGTCATTCAGGCTTGGGTCCAATCCCACTGAATAGTATGTTTAGTCATTCAGGCTTGGGTCCAATCCCACTGGATAGTATGTTTAGTCATTCAGGCTTGGATCCAATCCCACTGGATAGTATGTTGAGTCATTCAGGCTTGGGTCCAATCCCACTGAATAGTATGTTTAGTCATTCAGGCTTGGATCCAATCCCACTGAACAGTATGTTTAGTCATTCAGGCTTGGGTCCAATCCCACTGAATAGCATATTTACATTTTTCCATCTAGTCATTCAGGTTTGGGTCCAATCCCACTGAATAGTCTAAATTTGGAAAAGCAATTTAAATTTCTGCTGGTTGCTGTTTCAGCCTCCGCCGGGCACCCTTCTATCCCCCTGCTTCAAATTTAAATTTCTGTTGGTGAGTCTCAGCCTCCGCCGGGCACCCTTCTATCCCCCTTCTTGATATTTTAAATTCCTGTTGGTGAGTCTCAGCCTCCGCCGGGCACCCTTCTATCTCCCGTTCTCGAATTTTACAAGATTTAGTACTCATTTTATCATAGTTCATTTGCATTGGAACTACGTTTGACCTGATTCTCATGGCGAGATACGTAGGCAACTCTATACGAGTTCGGTCACATTATGCATTGTTTGTTTGAAAATTGGCAATATAACATTCTTGTTGTTTACAATGGTTCAGATACAACCAGCGAAACCAGGTAAGCATTTGGTGTCTACGTCTTTGTCTAGAGTTTCTTCGAAACTCAGACAAAGAGGGGCAAGTTGTAGACACCAAATTTTGACTATTTCATTTGTTTTATTATGTTTTTATCTATTAATGCTTAGTTATTTATTTTTGAATATTCTAACACATTTTTCTTATTTTTGTAGGTTTTTCTTAAAAAAAAAATCAAAGTCGAACGCGGACCGGTTGTGGATTGGTCCGCTGACTAGTCCGTGTAACGATCGGCGAAAAAAAATACTGATTTTTCCAGAACTGGATCATCCTTTTCCAGCTGTAATTTCCGATGCTTGACGATAAGAAACCTATTTAAACATTCCCCAACTCGCTCCTAATCCCAACAACTCATCTAACGTTCAAAATTAGCCCTCATCCCAAGAACATCAAAACCCTTAGTTCTAGGTTTGGTGGTTATAAATAGCCTAGGTTAGGGTTTAGAAAAGGAAGGGATAGTTTTAGAGAGAGGGGATTTTCTGGAAATTAGGGGAGCTTTGAGAGCGAAAAAAACCAGAGGAAAACGGCTGGGAATTGGAGAGGAAAAAGAAAAGAAAGAAGAAAAGGAAAAGCTAGGGTTTCATACTTGGGAAGATTATTCTTGGAATTTCTGCCTCCTCTTTGTTTAGATTCAAGCTTCGATTCGGGTAACATCCTTCTACTTTATTTACCGTTTTGATCGTGAAATTATGGAAAATGTGACCTTTTGGTGGAACCAAGGTCTTGACTATGTTTTTGATGTTTTATGATAGTTGATGATGTTTATTTGTTGTTATATGAGTATGTTACGTTTATATAGCCTTTGTAAGGCTAGTAGATTTGTTTTTACGTTTAAAATCAGACGTTTGGTGCTTCTGTGATGATTCTGTTGGTTTATCTGAAAAATTTCTGGAAAAATGTTCTTCACATTTTGAAGATGTGAAAGCGCGACTACTTGCGGGTGACTCGCTGTCCGCGTTTCCTCTTGAATGTTTGAAAATGTGAAGAAAGCGCGGACCCTTCGTGGACTATTTCGCGTAACGATCCAGCGTTTCTTTTGAATATTTGAAGATGTGAAGAAAGCGGGTTGTTACAGGTCGCGTAACCTCCCGCGTTTCTACCCTGATAGTTCTTCCCTTCACCTTTTTGTCTATTTGATGATGTTGATGCTTAAGATTTGGCTTTCTTCGATTTTAGCTTGTTTTGACATGATCTGAATGCTGGTGTTTGATGTTTTAAATAGATCCCCTTGCCTCTGAGGATTTTGTTTGTGATATTGTCTGAAAAACTGGAAGCAATCTTCGATATTTTGAAGATGGGAAGAGACTGCCAGTCAGCGTTTCCTCTCGAACTTTGATTTTGCTTGTAATGGACTTTGTTGCTTGACTCATCAGCGTTCTACTCCGCGTAACCTCTCTGATTCTGTATTCTGTTGATTTTTCCTGCTCTTTTGTTCCAGAATCTTACCCTATTTCCTAGTCTTGTCTATGTTGCGTGCAGAATCTGTTTAGATACCTTTTCTTTGAATTTTTGATTGATTTTTCCTTTAAATTGGTACCTTGATCCCTTTTGTTGACATTGAGTCTTAGATAACTATTCCCCTCATCTAAGGATTCAATTAAGGCATCACATCAAGGGATGGTAACTCCTTTCCCCTATTATGTGCTTATTATGTGTTTTTTGCATGATTTTGCATGTTTTAAATTAAGTTTTCCTTTGCTTTTATTCATGTCTAGTCTTTATTTATGTCATTTAATTTTTGAGTAAATCATTTGGAGGCCTTGGATGCCAAGTTGTAATAGATAGGTTTAATTTTGTAAAAAGTGTATTTATTCTAGAAAATGTAATAGTTAGATTATTATTCCGAATTTTTCCCCTTAGAATGTATTTAGGTTCCCCCCAATGTAATAATTAGGTTTTATATGCTTATTTTGCATGCTTGCATGATTATGTGTTTATTTGCTCTCCTAGGGTCTTGCATCTAGATATTATGCCTATGTGTTATGTGTTTATGTATTTTATGTGTTTACTTGCTTTAGTATCATGTCTACATGTTTATTGTGTAAATGTATTGACGCCACCAAACTAGTCCAACGCTAGTTGTGGCCTTTCCTTCGATTTCTCACTAATCCAATGTTAGTGGAACTTTTAGACAAGGGCTAGTCAATGCTAGATCCCTTAATGCGTTCATGCATTAGATACAAATTTCACACACTTTTCACTTTTAGAGTTTCTTTTCCATTTTGCATGTTACTATTCTCCCATCCGTATCTGAAACATGTCATTTAGTTTTCTTTTTAGTTAAAATAGATTAGCTTTTTTAGGGCATTACCCTTTGAATTAGGGAGAAGCGAGTATGGCTTCCCACCTTAGCACGCTTTTATTTCCTTCTATGAAAGGAAGATTTAAAGTCGCAATTTAGTCCCCACTCATTATGTTGCATTATCCCTCTTTAGGACATACATGTGCATTATTTTAAATGCTATCAAAACCCTTCTTTAAAAATCAAGTTTCTTTCTTCATGTTTAGCAATTCAAAATCAAAACCATTTTTCTTAAAATTGCATCTTTTGAAAATTCAAGTTCCTCTTTGCACCTAAAATTGATCTTTTCAAAATCCAGTTTCTTTTCTCTGATATTTTATAAAATTGCATTTTGAAAACCCTATTTTCGTTTGTTCGAGTCTCATCATTTGCATTCTTTGACCTCCTCGGGGATCAAAATTGGATGACACAACTAATGTGATCAATTCCAATCACACCTCAAGGAGACATTTTGCCCTCTCGATCCAACATTAGGTTTAGGTTTTGCATCCATATAGACAACATCCAAATGTGATAAATTTTAAAGTTAGAATTAGAAAATTTTCAACTAAATCTTGCAACTAGCTTTGCTAAGTTAGAAGGGTGCTTTAGAGGAGTAACATCGAATCTTTGCCTTCCCTTCTTTCAACCGTGACCCCCGAACCTTTTTCTCTAGTTTTCAAAGACTGAGTTGTTTAAAAGGGTTTTCTTTGTTTATTTTCATTAATTAAAACTTTTGGGTGACTTGGTACACCTAAACTCCATACCAAGTGGCGACTCAAACTTTTCTAAAACCCTTTTCTAGACTTTTGTTTTTGGGTCCAAATCGTCGCATTTTTATAGTCCCATGACCCCTTTCTTTTTCAAAATCAATTTTTAACTAAAGTCCTTTTTCAACTAAAAACCCGAAAAGACGAGGGGTGGTCTCATTCCCTCTTCTTCCCTCTTTCAATCGAAAAAAATGGTATGACAGTTTGGCGACTCCAGGTACACATAAAAAATACAAAGTTAAATTTCTAATGTTGAGAAATAATGGTGTTTGTCCTCAGAAGATATAGGTCTTGAGTTGAATCTCTCTTCTAATTTCTTAAATCTCACCCCTTTTTCACTGGAATTTTTTTGACAGTTGAACCAAAATCATATGCTTTCAATTGCAATGTTGCCACTAATTTGCGTGAGAGTTTGAAAGTATGCCCCTATGATTCTTGAATTTCATATTGGACGTTCAATTCAAAACAAGAACCGAAGGCATGATTGGGCCAATACACTAAACTTTACTTGCCAATAGCGCATCAACAAAATCACAATATTAATTGGGCTTCCTTTTGTGGCCTTAGATTCCACAGTCGGTTTAGGATTAACTTGTAACAAGTGACCAGTCCACCCAAACTAAGGCTATAGTAGTAGTAATGTACTAGTAATTGATTAGTTCTAAACAATCTATAAACCCAAACTTCAATCTAGAGTTTGTGATTTTGTTCAAATTTGATGTATTAATTAATTAACTAAGCCAAATATTAACTAGACGTAAAATTTATTTGAATATCAGATTCCCCTTGAACTTGACTTGCTATATATACAACTTTAAATCCATAGATAACGTATCAAGCTACTCAAGTTTGGTTAAACAAAAATGATTTAAATCCAATATGAAAGGTAAGCAAGTTTGAGAACAATTTTGAATTTTGAAATAAGCAATCAAATTTGAACACTAAAATGCTATTAGGTTTGTTTAAACCCCTATTCATAGATTGTGTGTTATGTAACTCATTGAACTCAAGCTATGTTTTGCACATTGTTTCGAACACTTTAATGTGGTAATTAGGAGTGTGTATGAACCAATTAATTTACTAGGTGCCAAATGTATCGATTCAGAGAATTGCTGATTATATTTTTAAATTTTATATTTTAGAGATAATAGCAGTTGTGAATAATTAGAGTTTATTTTGAGAAAACTTTATTCCAATTGAATGTTTACATTTTTTGTATGTTTCCTTAATAAGATTTTACCAACTTTATGGGAAGGAACTCATAGGAAGTTAGATAGGTAACCATGGGTCATAAACTAGGGTTGGCAATATTGCCAAAGTAATAGTGTTCCTGTCAGAACAATTTTTTCTCAAATACCAAATTTACCTTTAATCATTTAACTTCATATGTTCTTCTTGATTTTTTTAGATCCATTAAGCATCAATTACTCCCTTTCTTCTCTCTCCAATTATTGTTTTTCCCTATTCACTTATTCATATTGTGTGTGCGCGCTCACGCACACACACACACACACACTAATTCATCAATTATTTTCATGATTCGCTAAATTGTTCTTGATTTTAATGATTTCTCATATACTAATTCTACATGATCTTTTTTGTTATTTTTATAATTTTACTCAAAAGGTTCTTTTTTCAAATACAACACAATTTAAGTAAAAATAAATAATAGTTTAAAATGAAAATAATCCCAAAAAATAGCCTTACTTTCCCTTCACTATTCATGGGATATACAATGTAATGTAATTTAAATTTACCTCATTTAATTATTAGAAAATATGAGTAAGTGATAGAAATCAAGTCTTACATGATAAATATGAATACTTGATAAAAGATAAAAGTCAAGCCTTACATGACAAGCATAAAAGAGGAAATTTTGATAAAGTTTTAATAGTATTAGTTGCTGGCATGATAAACAAGCAAATTTCAAAGGAAAAATGCATGTTGCATGTCAAACAAATTTTATGTTAATGCATTGAGTTACAATAACATCGTATAATAATTATTTTAAACTAAAATTTGTTGGAGTTAATGAAGTTCTGTTTGTGAAAAATAAATAAATGAATAAATAAAGGTATTAGAATTGAAAAAAGAAGCAAAAGGGTATAGAACAAAAGGATACAAGAAAAGATTAAGGCAAAAACTACATTATTTAATTATAAAATAGTAGATCTATTAGTGTGTGAGTGAGAAAGAGAGAAATGAAAATGATGGAAAGAAGACTGAGAGATCTTAATAGAAAATATTTTATTAGAGAGAGAAAATAGGAGTAATTAATGTATGATGAATCTTTGGAAAATCAATAAAAATATATAAGATCAATTGATTGAGGGTAGTCATGACATTTGAGTAAAATGTGTTTTGACAGAAAGATAATTGCTCTAACAGTATCGCTTGCCATAAACTGGTCAACCAAGTAATCTACTTATACTTAAATTGGAGTAGGGGAATGGGTTGGGTGGTACAAGGAAAGAACTGCAAGTGAAAGAGAAAAAAATTAGGCCACAAAATCATTGAACGAGACTAAAGTACTCTGGGAAATTAATGGTTGGAAAATAAGCTTTCTTCTTCTAGAAGGTAAGCTGCTGCAATAAGTGAATCTATTACCACAAATAATGATGTGCACCAAATTAATAAATTGCAAATAAGTGGATATGGATAATTCCATTTAAAAGATAAATCAATGCCTTAGTTTCACACTTGAATGTTTTCCCCGCTACTATGCTTTTACAGTTCTTTTTGACAGTAACTGAACCACTCTTCCAACAGGCTGGGAGACGTTAACCAAGCACCGCGACGATGTTCCTGAACTCAATATCCACCTTTCCTAATAGCCTCAAGTTGTAGATTTAGGGACAAAATTGAATCGTCATAATTCAGTTAAATTACAATTCCAGGGGATAGAATGTTCATACGTTTGTGCAATGATTTCATTGATCCAATTTGTAGTAAAAGGTTTTAAAAGAAAGCTAAACGATAGCTACAAATTGCTGCCGTATCCCTTGAATGGATGCCCGTAGCTACAAAAAAGTGACGCAATAGATATACATGCAATAAAATAACAAATAAAACAGGAACTGACTCCATTTTACACTTCTAAACTTACTTTACTTTTTCACTTTGCATTTTAAACTTTAATTTTGAATGTTTTGCACCCTAAACTCTTTATTTTAAAAATTGTGCACCCTAAACTTTTAAATTTGTTCCATTTAAATCCAATCAATGATTATGTTTGCAAAATTAAGGAGATAAAAGGCAGTGAAAATTAGTGAGAATGTACCATTTTGCTCAAATTGCTATCCATTAACTTTTTTTTTTACTACTTTTAGCGTACTATCATTGATTTATATGGTCTCAATTACTGGTATTATAACAAGATAAAAGATGGTGCAAATTAATGATAATGTATTCTTTTTTTTTTTTTTTGCTATGACACCTCGATACTTTTTGACCATTGTTAATACATTATTATTGATTTGTTGGGTCATCTATGTCATTGATTTTGCTAAAGTTGTCATTTACTGGATTTAAATAGAACAAACTTGAGAGTTTACAGTATGAAGTATCCAAAATTGGAAGTCTATGGTGCAAAGTGTTCAAGATTGATGTTTAGAGTACAAAGTGAAAAAGTAATATAAATCTAGGGATGCAAAAGGAGTTTGTCCATAAAAAACAAACAAAAAGATAATGGGGATAATTTCAGAAATTTCCCTAAAGGTTTCTGATAATTTCATTGGTACTCTTGAGGATTTTAATATTACAGTTACCTCTCTTGACGCTATAAAATTATTGTAATAACCTTAGCATATTAACATTTTTCAAGCAATTAAACAATCTGCTACTAATATTGCGGATGTGAATGCATCACACAATTAGACATTTAACGGAAATAAAAACAAGATTCACTTATAGAACCAATTATGTCCTAAATATAATTTTAATATATTACAATTTAATTTTAACTTTGATTGGAGATCATGAATCTGAAGATGAATAGATGAAGATGTAAGTTGAAGGTTTAAAAAGGACAGGGATGGTGTTGATACTCTAATATTTGAGGGATAATATATTATATTAATATAATTAGTGAAATTTTTTGAGTTTAACAGTACTGAATTTTTTCTTTTAAAAAAACTTAAATTGAGGCTTTAGAATTTAGGGATTGATTGTGGTGGTGTTCATGGTGATAATGATACTGATTTGAGATGTGGAAATAAGAACAATTTAAAATAATAGAAATGAGAATTGAAAATGGGGTTGAGATTTTGTACATGTTCTATATTTTTTTAAGAATTTTATAAGAAGGTAAAATGAACTTCACAATTTCATGAGGGCATTTTGGGTTATTCATTCAAAATTTTGACTATTAAATAGTTTTTATCACTAAAATGATAAACTCAAGGGCGGTATCTGTAATTTTTAAAATCTCAAGAAAACTAGGTGAAATTATTAAGAACCTCAAGGGAGGTTTCTAAAATTACCCCAAGATAATAACGTGCAAAACTACAAAGCAGTGAAGGATGCAAGGGGCACAAAGGAGCACTCACTTCATCCCCCTTCCCCTAGAGATGTTAGAAATTCTTTTATACGACTTTAGAAATTGTAACTATTTCACATATATCCTTGTGCAATTTAGCTTTTATCCCTCTGAGATTTAAAAAAATTATTTTCTCTTAAAATACTAAAAATTTTCACTTATATCTTTCTGAATTTTATAGTTTGCCTCCCATAAAAATTTCCCTTAAGGATGCATATTGATAAATCTTGCCCACTGAATCCCAAGCTTCGGTCCTGCTAGTGATTACAACTCTAAAACTTTAAATAGAGAAACTATTACAAAGTTGGTATGCTGATACCCTGTGTCTTACTTTCGTGTTTCATTGTATATCATCATCGATCCCATAGCTACAGACAAATTGACATTATTGGTTTGTAAATTGTAGAATGCTAATTAAGAAATTCTAGACAAATGTCCTACCAACACCCGAGCAGTGCGAGGTACATTGTAGTTTGTAGTTTGGGTTGAACTTGAAATGGGGATCTAATAGGGTGATAGCTTTAAGAAAATTTAATTTGTACATGAAATGTTTAGTGTAAAATATAGAAGCATATTAGAAAACTAAAAATTATATTTTAAATTGAAGTTTATTTCGCAGTATTTTAATTTGCTTAACTCAAAAGTCATACTTTTTTGATTAGCAGGTACATGTGAACATTGAACTGAAACACTTGATTATATATATATATGCAGTTTAGAAGCATTATTGTGCTTTATTTTTTGTATTGAGTTAATTCTTTTAGAAATTATATAAGTACTAATTAATTAACTGTTTACTAACACAAAAAGAGAGAGTTGAAATATAATTTGCAGAGAAGAAAGAAAGTCTGTTTCTCTCAGAAGAGAGAGAGTTGTGGGAGAAACAAAAAAAATTTGGGTTTGTCTTGGAAACAGAGATTATGTGTGCTTATGAGGGGGGGGGGATGAAGTGGGGGATTAGGGGCTTACAGTTTGCTAGCCATAAGATTAGCACATCAAATGATAAATTTCACCCAGAATTTTAGATAAATTAAGCATTAGTTAACATATTTGGAGATAGAAGAATTTTGTTATCAAGCAAATTTAATACAAAAAAGTACTTATTTCATTAATTTTGAACACTTAATCAACTATCAAACATCCCCTAGTTACAATGACAGTGTACAAATTAAATCTATCAAATCCATTGCTTCATTTTGACTCCAAACTCCAAACAATTTGAGCATCAATTCTCTTAAAGCACTTAAAAGTGTACCTATCCTTGAACTGAGGCCTTCTTTGGAAAGCTATTTTTCTCCAAAACAATTTTTACCTCACATATATTAAATCGTTACCGTATATTTTAATTTTTTACAAAACCTCTAGAATATAGCAACCCTAACAGGCTTTTATCTTGGGAATAAAAGCAATTTCCACATGTGCACTGGCTACTGAAGCTTAATTCTTTCCATTCACTCAGGTACGGTACTAAGAAATTTGGATGCAAAAGAATAGTTGACTTCGGTAACGCATGTCTATTTTATTTGATCCAATATTTCTCATATCCATGAATACCACAACAGAGTGTTCAATTTCATTTTATGCACTTAATCCCGCCGATCGACCAAAGCACCACGAAAGAAACGAAGTATATTTTATAATCGAAAATATTAGCAATAGTGCCAACTGTTAGTGAATATGCCCTAAAGTCAATCAACTTCTAGGGTTTATTATATACTTTGACTATTTATGTAATAATAAATGACATCTTTATCATATTGATTGCTTATATTTTCATATAAGTATGATAAAACCCTTAGAATAAACCTAATCGATGAAATCATAAGAGTTATGATGGTGAGGTTCATTCGATTATAAATAAGGTTTATTCTTAAATATCTCTAGTCATAGTATTAACAAGAAAGGGTATTGTTAATAGGTTAGACTAGCATATACTATGCCGCTTCTATATGAAGTAGTAGACCTCATCTACTATGGTGTGTGAGACACCTAAGCAAAGTATAGCTTGATGGTATGATCAAGTTCACTAGATTGATCCACATAGGACATCCTTTAAGTGCCAAAGGATTAATGTCTAAGTGGCGTTTATGTAAATGATTCTTAGACTTAAGGTTATCATGATATCTTGAATATGGATAGTTATACTTTCTTTGTTATATGATTGCTCTGTAAAGGGAATGCTCACATCATTAGCAAATGGGTGTATCTGTGAAGTATGGAAAGATGGTGAATAACCTATAAGGATTTATCGCTTCTTATGTGAGAGGAGTTATCTGTGTTTACTTGTAGAAGCTATAACTCAGAAATCTTAGCTAAGTGGGAAAGTCTTAGAAAGTGTTTCTAAGAACTTCTTCATTGGAGTTATATTTTGGTACAAGAGAAAAGAGCATTAATCACACAATGGAATAGGCACAACTTATTCCAAGATTAATGTGAGATAAGTGTAAAAGGATATTAGTTACATTATAAGCGTTTGAAGGTGAAGTCATCCACTTGACTTTTCTCATTACTTGGGTGGTCATGATGTATTGCTAGATACCAATCTTGATCTATAAGTATGAGTTGATTGATTAGTGGAATCATTGATAAATTAAAGGAGTTTTAATTTATCTAGTTCTTATTTATTAAGAATGTATAGCTCACTTACAACTATATGAGAACCTAATGTCACACATTAAGAACTTTCTTAACTAGATTAAATGAATTTCAAGTGGGACTTGATAGATAAGTTTATAACTTATAGTTTGATTTGTGAGACAAATTAAACTTGAGGGACTTATGGTGCAAATAAGTTTTAGTCTTCCAAATACAAGAGTTGTATTAGAATTAGGAAGCTAAATCTTGTGGAACTGATTTCAGGTTTCCATAAGGGTTTTAGTCTTCCAAATACAAGAGTTGTATTAGAATTGGGAAGCTAAATCTTATTGGAAACTGATTCAGGTTTCCATAAGGATTTGACAACTTATTTGTCTATAAATACTCACTAAGCTTTGCTAGCAAGGGGATCATCACACAATTTGTCTTGTGAGATTTTGAGAAAATCTTGAGAGAAAAAATACCCAAAATTCGTCCAAGAAAATAAGGGAAAAATTGCATCTCTTATTTCTTATCTTGGGATGAATCTTTCCTGGTGAAAAATTGGAATTATCTCAATAGAATTGTGTGTGGTTGTCTTGGCAATAGCTAGCACTAATCTAGCTTAAGCTAATTCGACCTTGGAGGTTCTAACTAAGGAGGTTCGTGTGGATCACCATTAGAGGCGGACGCGTAATGCTCACGTGGATCTCTTTGCCATCCTCATCAAATCTCCACCAAGTTCAAGGAGGTCTTCATGGATTGAGGTAATCTTCTTGAACTATCTCTATGTTACATGGATTTAATCAAAGGACGATCTATTAAAGGAATCAAAAATTTTAAATTTCCGCTGTGTTTATCCCCTTGATTCCTTACAGTGGTATCAGAGCCAACTTTGATTAAACCATGTAACTTGTTTATTTAGTTCTCATGTATGTCAAATTAGATTTGATTATGTGCGATTCAAGAGTTTTAAAAATATACTTTTGATTATGTGCCAAGAGAACCACACACAAGTCTATTGAGATAATTCTAATTTTTCACCATGAAAAATTCATCCCAAGATAAGAAATAAGAGATGCAATTTTTCCCTTATTTTCTTGGACGAATTTTGGGTATTTTTTCTCTCAAGATTTTTCTCAAAAATCTCACAAGACAAATTGTGTGATCATCCTTCTTGCTAGCAAAAGCTTAGTGAGTATTTATAGACAAATAAGTTGTCAAATCCTTATGGAAACCTGAAATCAGTTTCCAATAAGATTTAGCTTCCTAATTCTAATACAACTCTTGTATTTGGAAGACTAAAGCTCCTTATGGAAACCTGAAATCAGTTTCCAATAAGATTTAGTTTCCTAATTCTAATACAACTCTTGTATTTGGAAGACTAAAACTTATTTGCACCATAAGTCCCTCAAGTTTAATTTGTCTCACAAATCAAACTATAAGTTATAAAACTTATCTATCAAGTCCCACTTGAAATTCATTTAATCTAGCTAAGAAAGTTTTAATGTGTGTGACCCATTAGGTTCTCATAATCGTTGGCAATAAGTATAAGCTATACATTCTTAATAAATAAGAACTAGATAAATTAAAACTCCTTTTAATTTATCACGATTCCTCTAATCAATCAACTCATACTTATAGATCAAGATTGGTATCTAGCAATACATCATGACCACCCAAGTAATGAGAAAAGTCAAGTGGATGACTTCACCTTTCAAGTAAGCGTTTATAATGTAACTAATATCCTTTTCCACACTTATCTCACATTAATCTTGGAATAAGTTGTGCCTATTCCACTGTGTGATTAATGCTCTTTTCTCTTGTACCAAAATATAACTCCAATGAAGAAGTTCTTAGAAACACTTTCTAAGACTTTCCCACTTAGCTAAAATTTTGAGTTATACTTCTACAAGTGGCCAAACACAGATAACCTCATACATAAGAGGTAAATTCTTATGGGTTATTCAACATCTTTCCATACTTCAGAGATACACCCATTTGCTAATGATGTGAGCATTCCCTTTTACAGGAGCAATCATATAACAAAGAAAGTATAACTATCCATATTCAAGATACCATGATAACCTTAAGTCTAAGAATCATTTACATAAATGTTACTTAGAGATTAATCCTTTGGCACTTTAAAGGATATCTCTATGTGGATAAATCTAGTGAACTTGATCAGACCATCAAGCGCCCATATACTTGCTTAGGTGTCTCACACACCATAGTAGATGAGGTCTACTACTTCTCATATAGAAGCGGCATAGTATATGCTAGTCTTGCCGTATTAACAATACTCTTTCTTGTTAATACTATGACTAGAGATATTTAAGAATAAACCTTATTTATAATCGAATGAACCTCACCATCATAACTCTTATGATTTCATCGATTAGGTTTATTCTAAGGGTTTTATCATACTTATATGAAAATATAAGCAACCAATACGATAAAGATGTCATTTATTATTATATAAATAGTCAAAGTGTATAATAAACCCTAGAAGTTGATTGACTTTAGGGCATATACACTAACAATCTCCCACTTGCACTAAAGCTAATCACTCACAAGTTAAAAACCAAATGAGCCAACATGACTATCATGTTTTCATTAAGATAAGATTTAGTGAACGGATCAACTATGTTGTAATCCATGGGTACTCCTTTTAATCTTTACTTTTAATTCCCACCAATGATTTTATCAAATCTTGTGAAACTACCTTAACAAATATGTGGATCTATGATGAGACTTTGGTTCCTTTGTTAGGACAAATTCTATTATAGTCTCAACATAAGTTGAAGGACTTCTAATAGAATAAACCAATTCAAACTCAAATTTGAACTTGTAGATTCACATGTTTCCTTTTGCCACTTCTCGAGTAGCATTTGTTAAGGTTTTAATTGTAGAAATTTAGTTGTGTTTCACTTGAAACTCTTTCAACACATAGCACTGATATTATGAATATACGCATAATTACTTGCAAATCATTTCTGTAGGAAAGTTTACAAGTACATTCTCGAACTTTCAATTTGAAACTCTTCATGGACCAAAGGAGACAATGAGTTTAGTACAATGAAAGGATTATTCTATATAATATAGATAAGACCCCTTCTTAGATTATTCCATGCTAAACATTTTAGCATCTTGTCTAAGTACTTAAAAACTTAAGCAATCATACCTATCAATATAGACCTTTACTCTAAAGGTAGATTGCTACTCCTTTATATCATGAAGGAAGTCTTGGATAGCTACACCTATAATTTTGGAATATAGGCATACCATTTCAATGTATCATATATCAATTATATATGATGCATGAAACCAACAATAGCTCCCACTAAATCAAATATAAGTACAAGGCCATCCATACTTTTGATAAAATCAAACTCTTTGATTATTTCATCAAAATGGATGATACCACTTTTAGAGATTTGCTTTATTGGCACACTAGATGTAAAACCTTTAAATTGTGTCACATACACAATTATTTGTTGTTTCCATTTAAGAAAAATGGTTTTAGCATCTATTTGCCATACCATAACTCATAGTTAAAACAAACAAGTAAATCTAAATGAATTTAAGCATATTGATTAGTGAGAAGGTTTCTTTAAAGATAATTTTTTATCTTTAATAGTGACCACTCTACCAACCAAACTCTATAGGTAACATTTTACCTTCCATATTAGTCTTTACTCTAAAGACTCTTTTGCAACTAAAAGGTTTATTAAACCTTTAGGTGAATTGACTAAGGTCATTACCCTTCGTCAAATATGGAATCCATTTTAGATTCATGGGTCTCAACCATCTCTATAAGTTATAAAAGTATTCATAAATCATTTAAAAATGCATGATCAAATATCATGATTTTCTATAAGAAATCTATATTTCTAAGATTTATGAAACCCTTATTTTTGGAGCTTTTGCCTCATCATCATGAAATGCAAGCCCCAATTCTATGCATTTTGTTCAACTTGCTTTTGTGATACTTGAAACTATTTCAAGTTTTAAGTTCCATCTTTCTCCCACTACTTTATCTAGAATAAATCATATATCTAGAAAATAGTAGTTTTAGAACTAAAACACTTTTATTCTTGAAGATGATAGAAATATAAAATTCTTGGAGAAAATAAGAAAATTCTAGCATATGTGCTAAGAAAAATTTAAACCAAATGAAATAAGAAGAACGGATTTGCTCTTCTTCCTTTTGGCCCTCCTTTTCGTTTCCTTTAATTCTCAAGAATACTTCACAAAAGGTTCTAATCGGATCTTAGCTCCACTTTATCCGATTATGGATGCTCACTTCATAAGTAGCACAATCCAAATTTTCACAATTTGGATTCCTTAACACTCCATATCTCATATGGTACACTTTGAACAAATATATTTATGGAACAAGATTTAGTGTATAGGAGACAATTTTATGGAGGACAAAAACCCCAAAACCATTTTGGTAAACTTGCATGGGACATCTCATCTCATGAGATATAATTCTTTATCTAGATTACACAACAATAATTGAGATAACTAGAAAAATTATTTTACTTGAGAATCACATTCTCCTTTAGTTAATTTTGAAACCCTTAGATTAGGTATTCTTCGCCTTGATCAAATCATGGTGTTCCAATACTTTACCATGGCTCAAGTATTCTTCACCTTGATCATATTTAGGTGTCCTAGTACTTGACTAGATTGTTTCTCTATTTTACACTTAAACCTCTTAACTTCTCAAAATCTTGGATTAGTACCTTAAAGATACATATATCCATTTTGAGTTGTTATTAGTAAAAGTAATAAAATATGAGAAATAATCTCTAGTATGAATTGTTAATCTTCCACATACATCATAATGTATGGATCCTAACAATTCATTAAATCTTTTCATAAAAGATCAAATTAGCCTTTTATTAGTGAATAAGGCTCATATGTCTCAAATGATTCATAATCAAATGAGCCAAATCATCATGCGATTTGAAAAATATGTTTCTTATTCAAAAGACTAATTTCCAAATGTTAAAAATGGTTTCAAATTATCTAACATCATATTGAGAAATGGACTTTCTTTTATTTTAGAATTTCAATTTCATTTATTAAGTTCTAAAATAAGTCCATTAGTTAAAAGAATAGTTGACTTCGGTAACGCATGTCTATTTTATTTGATCCAATATTTATCATATCCATGAATACCACAACAAAGTGTTCAATTTCATTTTATGCACTTAATTTGGATGCAACAGAATAGTTGACTTCCGGAAACGCATGTCTATTTTATTTGATCCAATATTTCTCAAATCCATGACATACCACAACAAAGTGTTCAATTTCATTTTATGCACTTAATCCCGCCGACCAAAGCACCACGAAAGAAACGAAGTATATTTTATAATCGAAAATATTAGCAATAGTGCCAACAACAGAACGTGCATCCAAATCCCTGTGTAGAATCATAATTTCATAAAAGAATCCTCCCATGGAATTTTGCGTATACATAGAAGCATGGAGATGGAAATTGGTCAAATAGCCAACTCCATTAATCCTAACTATCATGGGGACTTATCTAGTAAAACTGAGGTCAACTCTTCGGAGCATATCAAGGTCATTACCCTTAGAAGTGGTGAGCAGTTAGTTAAGCCTGTGCAAGTGAGGATAGAGGAGAGTGAGAAAGAAAAGCAAGACCAGGAGTATCCTGAGAGTGTGAAAGGGTCTCACAAGTAGTTTGAGGCTGTTGGTATGGATGATGCTAATATGCAATCTAATGTGAATGTTAATGCTGATGTGCATGTGAATGTTTCCCATGTTCCTTTTCCCAAAAAAATTGAAGCATGCTAGAAGCGATAGGGAGTTCGACAAATTCTTACAAGTTTTTAAACCGTTACATCTCAATATTCCATTTACTGAAACTATTGCAGAAATTCCATCTTATGCTAATTCTTGAAAGAAATCATGTCTAAGAAGCATAGAATAGGGGAATTTGAAACTATTGCATTGACTGAGGAATGGAGTACCGTAATTCAAAATAAACTACCTCTCAAACTTAGGGATCCTGGTAGCCTTTCAATACCTTGTATCATTGGTAATTTGCATTTTTCGAAAGTTTTACGTGATCTTGGTTTAAGTATTTCTTAGATTTCTTTGTGTGTGTCACGTAAATTGCACATGCATGATTTGACTATTACTTCGCGGTTAGCTAATTTGTCTGTTAAATGTCCTCTAGGTATTTTTGAGAATGTGCTCATTAAAATGAAAATTTTTATTATACCTATGGATTTGTTGTTTTGGATATGAAAGAAAATTTGAATATGCCATTATTTTTTGTAGAACTTTCTTAACTGTGGCAGGTACCATCATAAATGTAGTACTATGCTATAGTAACGCGAGTTATGGTAATGTTAGGGAAATAACCTGCAATAGCAGGTTTTTATCGTCTTTAGTGACAAATTAGATTTTTAGCGACTTTTCTAATATTGTAATGGTAAGTTTACTAAGAAATTTAGTAAGTATATCTCTTAAAATAGTAAGTTATAGTCATTAATAAAAATTTACATTTTCAATAAACAAACTTACTTACTTTTTAATACAATTTACCTTTTTTTGAATTTAACTTACTAGTAAGTTTACTAAGAAATTTAATAAGTATATCGATTAAAACAGTAAGTTATAGTCATCAATGAAAATTTACTTTTTTAATAAATAAATTTACTTACATTTTAGTAAAATTTACTTTTTTTTTGAATTCAACTTACCAATAAGTTTACTAAGAAATTTAGTAAGTATATCTCATAAAGCAGTAAGTTACAACCATTAATGAAAATTTATGTTTTCAATAAACAAATTTACTTATTTTTTAATAAAATTTACCTTTTTTGAATTCAACGTACTAATAAGTTTACTAAGAAATTTAGTAAGTATATCTCATAAAGCAGTAAGCTACAACCATTAATGAAAATTTACTTTTTCAATAAATAAATTTACTTACTTTTTAATAAAATTTACTATTTTTTGAATTCAACTTACTAGTTAATATACTATGTCAAAACATAAATTTTGCTTATTTCTTAAATTCTTGATCATTTGGGAATCTTATTGTAAGTATGGATCCCAACATCAATAAATCCACGTCGAATGGCAGATTGCTAATTCTTGAGTTCAGACTTAAATACAATTGCCCTCTCAACCTATTTGTATGATTGATTGACTACTCTAAAGTGGAATTAATTCATGATCTCCTAACGGGGTGCAATTGAGAGAATTCCCTTAAAGAACTAAAAAAAAAATTGTACTATTATCAATTGCTTTCGGTACTTAGAGATTGGGGTATGCGTACAAGACATGAAGGTCCAGTCTTTTTTTCAACTGACGTCTTCTATCGTTCCAGAGATATAGTAAGGTAAGATAACAGCCCTCTTACCATAACAAAAGAAAAAAAAATCATTAAAAAAGAGAAGAGATTGCTCTTGTGACTCGGAATGAACCTTTGGAAAGGAATAACCATGGATTCCTATAGAGCATCCAGGAACAAGGAACAAGCAGATTCGATCGGACGACGAATTCTTGCATAGTCCAAAGAAATCAAAGGTCTGCTTCCACTCATCTATATTGAATATCTTAATATCAGAATAGCTTATATAGTCATGATTCAATTCACGAATTAGCCCACTATGAGTCTAGTGTATTAAAATGTTTTACTTCCATGAATTATATTCATGAATTATTCCACTCATCTATACCGTTTCATTTAGCTCACTTCAAAAGTTTTACGGCAATTCGCTTTTCCATTGAAGTTTTTATAATTTTTCGTCCTTTTTGTTACCACAAACTAGTAAGTTTTGATCATTAATTAAATTTACTATGTTATCGTAAAATTTACTATTATTTGAACTAAGTTTACTCTTATAAGTTTTTAAAGTAAAATAGAAGATTTATACCACAAACAAGAAAATTTTGATCATTAGTCAAATTTACTAATATTGTATAAAAATTTACTATTACTTCAACTAAACTTACTCTTTAAAAGTAAGTTTGAAATGTAAAATAGTAATTTATTTTCAAAAAAAGGTCAGTTTCATATTATTTCTAATTTATTTTTTGAGACATAAAAGTTACTAATTTATTAAATTAACTTACTCTTTTACATGCAAAACTTGCTGCTCTTAAAAAGTAAGTTTGAGATGTAAAATATTAATTTATTTTCAAAAAAAAGTAAGTTTCCTATAAATTCCGATTTGCCTTTTGAGACATAAAAGTTACTAATTTATTAATTTAATTTACTATTTTAGATGCAAAACTTACTTATCTTTAAAAGTAAGTTTGAGATATAAAATGGTAATTTATTTTCAAAAAAAGGTAAGATTCATATTATTTCTGATTTACCTTTTGAGACATAAAAATTACTAATTTATTAACTTAACTCACTATTTTAGATGCAAAACTTACTTATATTTAAAAGTAAGTTTGAGATATAAAATAATAATTTATTTTCAAAAAAAAAAGTAAGTTTCATATAATTTTTACGATTTACCTGTTGAGACATAAAAGTTACTAATTTATTGATTTAACTTATAGTTTTAGATGCAAAACTTACTTATCTGTAAAAGTAAGTTTGAGATATAATATAGTAATTTATTTTCAAAAAAAGTAAGCTTCATCCGATTTACCTTTTGAGACATCAAAGTTACTAATTTATTCAGCTAACGTACTCTTTTAAATGCAAAACTTACTTCTCATCAAAAGTAAGTTTGAGATATAAAATAGTAATTTATTTTCAAGAAAAGATAAGTTTCATATTATTTCTAATTTACCTCTTGAAACATAAAAGTTACTAATTTATTAAGTTAACTTACTCTTTTTGATGCAAAACTTACTTCCAAGATTTTAGCCTAATTTTTAGGCATTATCTTATCTAAGTGACCGGTCTAACGGGTAACTAAATGGTCATTAAAGTGTTTTTACTGTAATATCAGGTAAAATTTGTTTCATTACCATAACTATCGTTACTTGAGTATTTTCCCATAAATGTAAAGCAAGGTAAGCTTAAATTTTAAGTGGCTAAGGAGGAAACTGAGTTTAAATTATCTCAACTTGAAAAGTTTCCTCCCTTTTTGATCAGGTTTATAGAATAAATGCTGTGGATAATGTTATTCAAGGGCTTAATCGGTTTAACTTGTTAGCGATTTTCTTGAGACTTGCTTGATGCTTTTGAAAATTGAGAACTCTAGAAAGTTGCCAGACTTTTGGATGCTCAAGTGCCATGTCGTAGAGGTAACTTGTATAAGAATCCCAGAAGAGATAAAAATCTTGCCCTAACATCTTTTGAAGAAGCTCCAGTTCTTGAACATGTGAATTATACTTTTCTTGGTGTGAATGATATTTTGCCAGTCATTGTGAGTGTTTATTTGAATGATAAGCAGTTTGCGATGTTGTTATGTGTGCTTAGAAATAGAAAACATGCTACTGGAGACACCTTCTCTTTATCCAGTTCTTCCATAAACCTTTGCCATTGCAGAAATTCATTGAAGGAGCCTGTTGAGATTTAAGTATGTTACAATTGTAGGAGATAGAGGCCTTGGGTTCAAATTCCTTTGCCTGCTCTTCACTTTTAAATCCCTTCTTTCTCCTACTTGAAAAAAGTTTTAAAATTATGTTGCAACTGTGTTGTTTACAAAGAGCTTTCTGTTTTCTCCTTCCCTGCGTTGACTGTAGCGTAATGTTACGTTTGTAGTTTTGTATGCAGGCCAAAAATGATTTCTAGAGTGGTGTGACTTGGTGCTACATTACATTGGTTAAAAGGCCATAAATAAGAGAATTTTGTATAACTTTCAAATCTATTTCATCATCTATGATGTTTTTAAGCCGTTACAGTTACAGAAAAAAGGGAATTTTATGAAGCACAAATATATTTCACCAGCTAAATTTTTTTTTAATGCTTAGTGCTTAAAAGATTAACTTTTCAAACTCTAATTTTACTATTTTGTTAAATTTGAATATTGAAAGCTAGAACTTTGTCATCCACTGAATTCTAATGTGTGTCCATTTTCTCAACAATAAAACAATTTTTTTCCAAACAAATGGACTATATAGGTGGACAATTAATTTACTATTTTATGTATATCCTATCATTTTTGTTATTCTTGCTGGTTTAATCTTCACACTTGTTTGATTATTGTGGTCTTATTATACAATTCAAATTGTTGTTATTATTTTCTAGAGAAATACGAATATTTGCTCACATGAAGATTCTTCGCTTAGTATTTAAGTAGTCATTGAATAGTGTAACTTTCTGAATTTCAAGTTGAAGTTGAAATGGTACTTATTAGGGGCTATTTTAGTTGTATCTTTTGCTAAATTGATTGTAGTTCTAAACTCATTTTTAAGCTCGTAAAAATAGCTATTTGCACGATTATTGCACCCTTGCAACACCCATCTTGGAGCTTGATTTTGTTCCAACAAGTTGTTCGATTCTATAGGAAAGGAAGGGGTTAGATTTAAGTCCAAAACTTCTCCTTGCTTGTACTGCTTGGTAGAAGATTGTGGCCTCACAAACAGACTCTGGCTAAGTTTGGCAAGAAAGCTGGGAGAAATATTTGCAGACCAAAACTGATGTGTAGAGTGGTGTGACTACACAAACACAAACACAAACACAAACGTATGAAGAATGCCAGTTTAGGATATTATTAATTATCAAAAATGAGGGAATATAAACCTGACCTCTAAAAATAGTGCTATGATTATATGCCAGATAGGTAGACGTTACATTTGCATACAAGCCAAAAACAATGAGAATTTTATATAACTCTCAGGCATATTTCATCATCTATATTGTTTTTGAGCCGATATATCTACAATTTACACGAAATATCAGAGAATTTATAAAGCACAAAAAATGTATATTTTAACACTTGCATTCTTTTTGAGTGCTAAACATTTAACCACAAATGTTGCATATTCTAATGCTTATTAAATTCATTAAATTTACAAAACAATTTAGCCATACAAAAAGTTAGAAATTCATCATCCACTGGATTCTAATTTATGTCCTTTTTTCTAGTACAAAACAACTTTTCCACACAAATTAATTAGTCGGTGGACCTCTGATTTGTGTAATTGTCATCAGATAATTTATCTTGAATTCTTTGATTATTGTAATCATATTATGCAAATTAAATGGTTTCAAGTACCTTCACTCAGGGAAGAAGAATACCTAATAAAGATTCTTCACTTAGTACTTTATTTACTCATTCAGTGGTGCAACGTGCTGAATTTCAAATTGAAAAGTTGAAATGTTGGCTATAAATAGAGGGCTTTTGCAGTTTTATCTTTTGGTAAATTGATTACAGTTCTTGAACTCATTATTAAGTTAAATACAGATAATACTTAATAGATAATTAGCTGACAGAATCTAATGATTCTTAATAAATGCAAAAGTAATAGATTGCATTACAATGAGAATAACAGGAACGGAAATATAAAACAATACAAAAAAATAAATAAATAAAAATCTTTCTTCCAGCTCCCATGCAAGCTTGCATGTTTGCTAATATTTCTGAGCTAAATTTGAAAGTGCAATTGCTGTCGATTCCATTTCCATGGCGGGTCATGACTCATGAAACTAGATCAAAATTACCATCTTTGGACTTGTGTGCATGTCCTCTAGAGCCTGAATTTCCCGTGTTAATGGTCCTTCCTACTGGTTGCCAGGAGGGTTTTACACTTCTTGAAGTCCCAAGTGCTGCAACTGCTGATGAATACTTGCCTTGAATTTGAGAAGTTGATGAAGTTTTCGGTTCATCAGCAGCAGAGAAATGGCTGCTTGCACAATTATTGCACGCTTGCAGCAACCTCAGGACTTTCAATTGAATGAGGGACCAAACCTGTGACATCTTGCTCCAATCCAAATGCATTGCAATGCGATGTGGCTAATAAGGCTCTTTGCGCGCAATCAATCCGAACAAGCACACAAGCTCTCAAGCATCGAGCAAAGAGGCATCCGCCAAAATATGTACCCATTGTTCTATTCCCCTTCAGATTTCGGAAAACTAGTAATATCTCACGTGTTTTGCACGTAATTTTATCAACTCAAAATATATTATTGTTAGAAGTCTTCACATGTAAATCATGCCAAGATATAGTATCATTAGATACTAAAGATTTTTATGATCTGACTGTCAACTGCATAATATAATTTTTTATATTTTTCTTTTCATTTTCGTTAACTTTTTTTTTTTGACTAGTGAGAAAAGGATTAATAACTTTTAACCCAAAATAGGAAAATTAGGGTATTGTTGTCCACCATCAATCGACATAATCAATTATAGATTTTGAGGTTTTAACAGCACATCAAGCATTCAAAATTTCTCTCAACCGAAGTTTTTCTACCTTCTCTCTACAAAGCCTTCCATTAATATTTTCTTCGATGGGAGAGAGATGTTGGTTTCAAACCCAAGCCTCCATTCCTCTGGTCCTTTTTTTTATACTCAATAAAGTCTCTCCTAAAATATTCTAATGAAAGTTTTCTCTCTTCTAGTATTTACTGGTGACAGTTTTTCTCTTTCCTAATGTTTCTTAATGAGAGTTTTCTTCTCTTCTGAGATATTATTGTGGGAGTTTTTATTTAGTTTTTTTATTGTTTCTTTATTACATCTAACAATTTTTTCAAATCTATGTTAGATCTAAAATTTCTTGGTTCATTTCATCAGATCTCAGCATCAACTTTGAGTTTGAACCACTTGGATAGTAGATCTAATGGTGTTGACATGCACAGATATTCATTGAGTTCCTTATGATTTATCTAATCTGTTGCCCCTCGTTTGGTATGTTAGAAAGGTCTAGAATAAAAAGATCTTTCCACCCGAAAAATTCTTTTTCTGTTAGAATGGACAGGAAAATATTTATCATTCTAGTGTTTGGTAACCAAGTCAGAATGGAATATTAATTTCTTTTCCCATGTCTGGTATAATCATATTGAGAAGTCAGAATGGAATGAAAAATCTACTATACTGACTTAATTGCCCCTATATATAACATTCTATACACATCTTGATCTAGATACAAATGAATTATTAATTAATAAAACACTTTCAATAGCATAAAATCACAATAACTTATTAAGTAATTACATAATTTTTTAATAGTGTACAATTACAATAGGTGCATACTAACTGTAATACAATTGTTAGATGAATACAAATTGTAACTAAATTAAATTTTTAAATTTTATGCATGTTGAATCCCATGTATTTCTCATGTACATTAAACCCATCATTCATGCATGTTAAATTCGCAGCCCTTGATTTATTTCTGAAGGCTTTTAAGAAGTATTTGTAAATAGAAAAATATAATTGTGTCTTAGCAGATAGTCTAGTAGGTTCACTCTTTTCTTCTTCTTTTTTTTTTTAATTTTTTTAACTTCATATGATTGTATTTGGCATGTTATTGTTTGTTTGATTTAACAAATAGGGCATTCTTGTCCGTTTTTCCCTTGTTTTATTAGTTGATTATTAGGTCAATAAACTGGACCAGCCCTTGTTGGAAGCTATCCGAATTTAGTTAGTTATTTAATTCATGTTAGGTATTTGTTTAGAAGTTTCCTAAAAGATAGAGCCATGTTGGCCTATTCTAGTTAGGTTAAGGTTTTAGTAATTAGAGTCCAAATTACATTAGGATTTTTGAGTCTTTTGTAAGGCTATAATAAGCCTACAAACCATCAATTTTATTCAAGCAAGTTATATCAAATTTTGTGAGTTTTCACTTTCTCTTTCCAAGAGAACCTTTCTTGGATACTTGAGAATTTTCTTGAGTTATTCAATCTTGAACTTATCAATCAAGTAATCACCTTGATTGTGGCGTTCTTCTACTTACAAAGTTGGTTCGCTAGATCGTTGGTTCGTGGATCAAGGTTAAGTCCAAGGTTCGCTAACCCGGGGTTTAGAGGGGTCAATTGTTCCGCCTATCAACTTGAATTTTTGTCTAGATCCTACATCGAATCATATCAACTTGGTAAGTTTTCTTGTTAAAAACATTCTTGTAAGTTTTTTTCCTAGAATAACAGTAGCAATTTTTTTTTTGGACTCTTTAAATGACTTGAAGATGCAAGAAACAAGAAGACAATACTCCAACAAGACTCAACTCAAGGAAAAAAACATGGACAGCAATCAAACGAGATACAGACAGAAACAAACAAGACACGACAAACAAGAACTCAAACAGAATTTTTTAACAAGAAAACTTACGACACAAAGAGATATACTTGAATTCGTCAACCTGGCTCTGATTACCAAGTGATATGAATCGATGTAGGACCTAAACGAAATTCAAGTTGGATAGCGGAACAATTGAACCCTCTAAGCCTTGGACTGGTTCCCACGGTGAATTTGCTTTTCAACAACCCATGATTGAGAAGGGAAGTTTCATACCTCAATCTTATTCTTTTGGTGCTAGAAAGTTAGTTTTTGCATTGCCTAATCCTAATGAGAATGTCATTGCATGTAGTTCTAGTCCTTTAGCTATGTCTTTAAGTCACAGCTTTTTGCACGTCTTCCATTTATTTTCCATGTTAAATTCGTCCTTTTTCATGCTGTTTTTCATCAATTCCATTCATCTTTGCATGTTTTTCAAGGGTCAAATGCATCTTTTAATTGTCATTCGCATGTGTTAGAAGCATCCAAAGAACTGAATATGATTCTGTATCCATCATTCCGTGTATTGTTACATTCATGTGCTAAGTTGATTCTTATCATTATAGCACACGCATTCTCAACTTGTGTGATGTCTCTTGATTCGGATTTCCATCTAGGATCAATAGGTAATCGCCCTTTCATTTGTTTTGTGTTTGATCCAGGAATAAACGTGGGAGCACCTAGCTCGCGGGAAACGCCTTTGCTATGGATATGGTGGTGCTATCTACACAAAGCTTTGATTCGAGGTCGAATCCTTTCAAGAGGAAGGGAATGATGCGAGCTCAAGATCACCATATATAAATATCATGTCGAGTCCCATGTGTTCAACAATTTCCATGTCAAATTCGTTGGGGACCAATGAACAAAGTGAAGAACAAGGCGTTTAACATTCAAATTGTGTTAATTTTCTCATTTGATCAAGTTTAAGAATAAGGACACTGTTGTCCATCTTTCCCTTGTTTATTAGGTCGTTTATTAGTTCTTTTTACTGGTTAGAATTGTCTTAAATTCAGTCCACAAGCTGGCCGAATTTAACTTCTTAATTAGTTAATATTATTTGTTTAGAAGTTTCCTCAAAGATAGAGCCATGTTGGCCTATTCTAGTTAGGTTAAGGTTTTAGTAATTAGAGTCCAAATTACATCAGGATTTTTGAGTCTTTTGTAAGGCTATAAATAGCCTACAAACCATCAATTTTATTCAAGCAAGTTATATCAAATTTTGTGAGTTTTCACTTTCTCTCTCTAAGAGAACCTTTCTTGGATACTTGAGAATTTTCTTGAGTTATTCAATCTTGAACTTATCAATCAAGTAATCACCTTGATTGTGGCGTTCTTCTACCTACAACGTTGGTTCGCTAGATCGTTGGTTCGTGGGTCAAGGTTAAGTCCAATGTTCACCAACTCGGGGTTTAGAGGGGTCAATTGTTCCGCCATCCAACTTGAATTTTGTCTAGGTCCTACATCGATTCATATCACTTGGTATCAGAGCCAGGTTGCACCAAGATTGTAACTTCCTCCAAGTTGGTTCGATTTTTTTTTTTTAAATAAATGAATGACACGAAAACAATTAAGAAACTACTGAAAAGAAGGAATTAGAGAGCTTCCTAAACTACCCACACAAGACTCAATGAGAAATAGAAAACTTGAATTGGCTAGAATTAGGAAACTAAGAACTCACTCCTAATTAAATTTGGAAAAGAACAAGACTAGACTAACCGACTCAAGAATTCTAGTTTGAAGACTCAAATTTCAGATTAGAATGACAACTTGTTGCTGGAAAACTAAAGCAAATCACGTGGACAATGATTAACAAAAGGTCAGCAATTCGGGTTTCCAAAACATTCAAGACCAGTTCGGATTTGGGTGGTCCGTTGCTCAAGGCGGTGGGAAGGCTTCCAAGACTGATTTGGTTTTGGTATCGTTTTGAGGCAGTTGGCTATGGCTTCAAGGATTAGGAAACTGTGATAAGGATTTGGTTAAGTTTCCCAAGCAGTTTCTCAACTTTTAGCAACAAGAAAAACCGGTACACTTTAGGAAAGAACAATCTGGAAATTTAGGAAACTCAATTTTTCGTTTGGTCCTTCACCTTCCAAATTATTCAATTATGTTCCAATACTACCAAGATGAAGTTCCAGCTTTGAACAGCAACTGTTTGCAAGATATTCGGATCACACACACAAGATCAAATCAGGTTTCAAGCAAAAGTTTTCAGAAAACAATTGGCTTCATTTTCGTTTCTTCATTTCTGTTTTCACGCCATTTTTTTTCTTTTGTTTTGTTTTTTTTTTTTTTAGCCAATGGATTCTGTTTAAAATTTCAAGTTTCAGTGGTGTAATCCCAGAAATCAAGATTGTTCAAGCGGGGTTTTCATGAACTTCAAGAAACAGCCTTGAAAGTTTAAGACTTGGTTGAAGTTTTGTTCCAAGATTTAGGGTGTGCTTCAAGAAATCAAGTTGGCACAGGAAAACCGGTTCAAAGTTCAAGAATTATCCACGGTTTACAGCAATTGATCAAGACTCACAAGACACAATTTAGACTAGACTCAAGAACAAGAATACGGACAAGGCTTCAAGAAAATAGCTACGGACAGAAAACAACAACTAGAATAACAGCAGCAATTTTATTTTTTTTGGACTCTTTAAATGACTTGAAGATGCAAGAAACAAGAAGACAAGACTTCAATTAGAATACAAACTCAAGGAATAGCACAGACAGCAACTAGAAACAACAAAACGGACAGAATTAAGACAAGACACGGACAGAAACAATGAGGACAGATTTGAGCAAAACAAGAAGGAACAAACGACAAAGACTCAACAGAATTTGTAACAAGAAAAACTTACGACACAAGGGATATACTTGAATTCGTCAACTAGTTCTGATAACCAAGTTGAAAAAAACAGCAGCAATCAAACGAGAATACCAAGTGAACAACTTACCAAGAAAACTTGAATACGGACATCATATCGAGAATGTTTCTTTAGGAAAAAAAACATGGACAGCAATCAAACGAGATACGGACAGAAACAAACAAGACATGACAAACAAGAACTCAAACAGAATTTTTTAACAAGAAAACTTACGACACAAAGAGATATACTTGAATTCGTCAACCTGGCTCTGATACCAAGTGATATGAATCGATGTAGGACCTAGACAAAATTCAAGTTGGATGGCGGAACAATTGACCCCTCTAAACCCCGAGTTGGTGAACATTGGACTTAACCTTGACCCACGAACCAACGATCTAGCGAACCAACGTTGTAGGTAGAAGAACGCCACAATCAAGGTGATTACTTGATTGATAAGTTCAAGATTGAATAACTCAAGAAAACTCTCAAGTATTCAAGAAAGACTCTCTTGGAAAGAGAAAGTGAAAACTCACAAAATTTGATATAACTTGCTTGAATAAAATTTGATGGTTTGTAGGCTTATTTATAGCCTTACAAAAGACTCTCAAATCCTAGACTAATTTGGACTCAAGTTACTAAAAATCTAACCTAACTAGAATAGGCCAACATGGCTCTATCTTTTAGGAAACTTCTAAACAAATAATATTAACTAATTAACAAGTTAAATTCGGCCAGCTTGTGGACTGAATTTAAGACAATTCTAATCAGTAAAAAGAACTAATAAACGACCTAATAAACAAGGGAAAGATGGACAACAGTGTCCTTATTCTTAAACTTGATCAAATGAGAAAATTAACACAATTTGAATGTTAAACGCCTTGTTCTTCACTTTGTTCATTGGTCCCCAACGAATTTGACATGGAAATTGTTGAACACATGGGACTCGACATGATATTTATATATGGTGATCTTGAGCTCGCATCATTCCCTTCCTCTTGAAAGGATTCGACCTCGAATCAAAGCTTTGTGTAGATAGCACCACCATATCCATAGCAAAAGGCGTTTCCCGCGAGCTAGGTGCTCCCACGTTTATTCCTGGATCAAACACAAAACAAATGAAAGGGCGATTACCTATTGATCCTAGATGGAAATCCGAATCAAGAGACATCACACAAGTTGAGAATGCGTGTGCTATAATGATAAGAATCAACTTAGCACATGAATGTAACAATACACGGAATGATGGATACAGAATCATATTCAGTTCTTTGGATGCTTCTAACACATGCGAATGACAATTAAAAGATGCATTTGACCCTTGAAAAACATGCAAAGATGAATGGAATTGATGAAAAACAGCATGAAAAAGGACGAATTTAACATGGAAAATAAATGGAAGACGTGCAAAAAGCTGTGACTTAAAGACATAGCTAAAGGACTAGAACTACATGCAATGACATTCTCATTAGGATTAGGCAATGCAAAAACTAACTTTCTAGCACCAAAAGAATAAGATTGAGGTATGAAACTTCCCTTCTCAATCATGGGTTGTTGAAAAGCAAATTCACCGTGTGAACCACTCCAAGGCTTAGAGGGTTCAATTTGAGCTCCAATCATGCCAAAAACAGCTTGTATCACATCACCTTTAAGGCCAAATTCGGGCATGTGAACATTCCTTGGAACCTGCGAAAACTAAAGAAAAACACTAGGCAAGGAAGCTTCAAAATCATTAGTGACTAAAGGGCCTTTGCAAAATAAGTTAGGCAAAATCTGGTTACAATGCAAAGCTTCTTTTGCCTCTTTAGTCCTAGCTAGCATGCTGGTCTTTCTTTCCTTCCTAGGCTCTATGGCCAAATTAACATGTTCACTTGGTGGAGGGTTAGTGCCGGGCTTTGGGCCATTCTTTCCCTTCACATTTTCTTTTGGTTAGCAACATGCAATTCATACTCTTTTTGCAAATTGACTTGGTCCTCATGCACTTGTTGTGGTGTAAGAGGTACGAGTGTGATCTTTTTACCATTGTGCATAAAAGAGTACTTATTCAAGAAACCATCAAAATTGACCTTTTTGTCAAATTGCCAAGGACGACCCAAAATGATGTGTGTGGCTTGCATTGGTACAACATCACATAAAACATCATCTATATATCGACCAATGCTAAAAGAAATCAAGACTTGCTTATGAACACGTACCTCACCACTATTGTTCAACCATTGAAGCTTGTAAGGTCGAGGGTGTTCACTTGTGGGCAAGTTGAGTCGCTCCACCATCAATGCACTGGCAATGTTAGTGCAACTCCCTGGGTCAATCACTAAGCTGCAAAGTTTGTCAGACACTTGGCATCTTGAGTAGAAGAGGTTTTCTCGTTGGAGGTCATCATTACTAGCTTGAGTAGCTAGTGCTCTTCTTGCAACCAATCCAACCTTACCATTAACGGGTTTCTCTTCAATTTCCTCATCATCTTCATTTTCCTCAATCAATGGAGGCATATCTTCATACTCACTTTCATCATCAGTCAAGAGTTCTCCATTTGGTAGCATGAGCATGGTTCTTTGATTTGGGCATTGGGAAGCAATGTGACCAAACCCTTGACATTTAAAGCATTTAGTGTCTCGAGTTCTAGGTTTTGTTGCTTCTTGATGACCCCTAAGATCCTCTCTTGGTTTCGACTTTGATGATGGAAGAAATGGCCGGTTGCTTCCACTTGTCGTAGCACTGCCTTTGGCTTGATTTTGAGCAATTGGAGTTTTAGTCTCCCTTTCGGCTGGCTGATTCTTCCAATTTCCAGATTGGAAGTTGGAAGTTTGATGGGGTGGACCCTTCCTCTTGAGCCTCTTTTCCACCTTGCTAGCTTTGTCCACCAATTCTTCAATATCAAGGTAGTGATGAAGCTCCACAATGTCAGCTATTTCAGCCCGAAGACCTCTCAAGAATCTAGCCATTGTTGCCTTTGAATCTTCACAGATGTCGGCCCTCATCATTGCCATTTCCATCTCTTTATAGTAGTTCTCTACCGTCATACTTCCTTGTGAGAGGGTTTGCAATTTGTTATGCAATTCCCGATGGTAGTAGGCTGGTATGAACCTCTTCCTCATGATTAGCTTTAGATCATCCCAAGTTTGGATGGGAGGTGCCTCATTTCTCCTTTGCCGAGTCCTCAACTGATCCCACCAAATTGCAGCATAGTCGGTGAAGTCCACCACTGCTAGTTTCACCTTTTGCAATTCAGAGTAGTTATGGCAATCAAAGATCTTCTCAATCTTTCTTTCCCACTCCAAATAGGCTTCTGGATCAGATTTCCCTTGGAAAGAAGGGATATTCAATTTTATCCCCTTGATGGTGTCATCATTCCCTTGATTAGGGTTTTGTCTAGTGTCTTTGCTTTGGTGTCCAATCTCACCAAAATCTTCCTCATAGTTTGAACCAAATAATTCCTCCAAATGCGGTTGCTTCTTGAAGGTGCTTTTGGATGCACTTGCCTTCTCCATTTTATCCTCTAATGTATCAAACCGTCTATTAATGCGGCTGATTTCCCCTTGCAATGATTCAAGAATGAGTTTTAGATCAAAGGTATCACTTGCCTCTTGGCTTTGAGACATGTTGACAATTAACCTGCAAAACTCAACAAAAAGTTAGTATAAAAACCTTACACGCTCCCTCACGTGTTTCCCTTCACTCTCTTGTATCACTCAAGTGTTGAACTCTCTAATGATCTCACAATCACTTCTCAATTCACTTGATTGCCTCTCTTGAAGAAATCAGAATTTTCTTCAAGTTGTTCAACCGAGCTTCTCACCAAGTTGCACCAAGATTGTAACTTCCTCCAAGTTGGTTCGATTTTTTTTTTTTAAATAAATGAATGACACGAAAACAATTAAGAAACTACTGAAAAGAAGGAATTAGAGAGCTTCCTAAACTACCCACACAAGACTCAATGAGAAATAGAAAACTTGAATTGGCTAGAATTAGGAAACTAAGAACTCACTCCTAATTAAATTTGGAAAAGAACAAGACTAGACTAACCGACTCAAGAATTCTAATTTGAAGACTCAAATTTCATATTAGAATGACAACTTGTTGCTGGAAAACTAAAGCAAATCACGTGGACAATGATTAACAAAAGGTCAGCAATTCGGGTTTCCAAAACATTCAAGACCAGTTCGGATTTGGGTGGTCCGTTGCTCAAGGCGGTGGGAAGGCTTCCAAGACTGATTTGGTTTTGGTATCGTTTTGAGGCAGTTGGCTATGGCTTCAAGGATTAGGAAACTGTGATAAGGATTTGGTTAAGTTTCCCAAGCAGTTTCTCAACTTTTAGCAACAAGAAAAACCGGTACACTTTAGGAAAGAACAATCTGGAAATTTAGGAAACTCAATTTTTCGTTTGGTCCTTCACCTTCCAAATTATTCAATTATGTTCCAATACTACCAAGATGAAGTTCCAGCTTTGAACAGCAACTGTTTGCAAGATATTCGGATCACACACACAAGATCAAATCAGGTTTCAAGCAAAAGTTTTCAGAAAACAATTGGCTTCATTTTCGTTTCTTCATTTCTGTTTTCACGCCATTTTTTTTCTTTTGTTTTGTTTTTTTTTTTTAGCCAATGGATTCTGTTTAAAACTTCAAGTTTCAGTGGTGTAATCCCAGAAATCAAGATTGTTCAAGCGGGGTTTTCATGAACTTCAAGAAACAGCCTTGAAAGTTTAAGACTTGGTTGAAGTTTTGTTCCAAGATTTAGGGTGTGCTTCAAGAAATCAAGTTGGCACAGGAAAACCGGTTCAAAGTTCAAGAATTATCCACGGTTTACAGCAATTGATCAAGACTCACAAGACACAATTTAGACTAGACTCAAGAACAAGAATACGGACAAGGCTTCAAGAAAATAGCTACGGACAGAAAACAACAACTAGAATAACAGCAGCAATTTTATTTTTTTTGGACTCTTTAAATGACTTGAAGATGCAAGAAACAAGAAGACAATACTCCAACAAGACTCAACTCAAGGAAAAAAACATGGACAGCAATCAAACGAGATACGGAGAGAAACAAACAAGACACGACAAACAAGAACTCAAACAGAATTTTTTAACACGAAAGCTTACGACACAAAGAGATATACTTGAATTCGTCAACCTAGCTCTGATACCAAGTTGATGTGATTCGATGTAGGATCTAGACGAAAATTCAAGTTGATAGGCGGAACAATTAACCCCTCTAAACCCCGAGTTAGCGAACCTTGGACTTAACCTTGACCCATGAACCAACGATCTAGCGAACCAATGTTGTAGGTAGAAGAACGCCACAATCAAGGTGATTACTTGATTGATAAGTTCAAGATTGAATAACTCAAGAAAACTCTCAAGTATTCAAGAAAGGTTCTCTTGGAAAGAGAAAGTGAAAACTCACAAAATTTGATATAACTTGCTTTTAATAAAATTTGATGGTTTGTAGGCTTATTTATAGCCTTACAAAAGACTCTCAAATCCTAGACTAATTTGGACTCAAGTTACTAAAAATCTAACCTAACTAGAATAGGCCAACATGGCTCTATCTTTTAGGAAACTTCTAAACAAATAATATTAACTAATTAACAAGTTAAATTCGGCCAGCTTGTGGACTGAATTTAAGACAATTCTAACCAGTAAAAAGAACTAATAAACGACCTAATAAACAAGGAAAAGATGGACAACAATGTCCTTATTCTTAAACTTGATCAAATGAGAAAATTAACACAATTTGAATGTTAAACGCCTTGTTCTTCACTTTGTTCATTGGTCCCCAACGAATTCGACATGGAAATTGTTGAACACATGGGACTCGACATGATATTGATATATGGTGATCTTGAGCTCGCGTCACAAATATTATCATATAATCCAATATCGTGAATAAAAATATATTAAAAATGTCAACTGCATATTTTATTTCAAAGTAAAAAGAAAGAAAAGTCATTAAATAGAATTAGAATTTTTCTAAGTAAAAAAGTAATAGACTTATTAACCAAACTCACAAAATGTGTAACAGCCCCACCTCCCCCTAAGGCTAACCAGAGGGGTTAGCGGACTGTCTGCCCAACTCTCGCCAGGACTCAAGCATTCAAATCATTACTAACTTAAACGAGCAAACTTCCCCATTTAACATAACATTAATACTAAAACTGAGAATAACATTTAAACTTAAAATTTACAATCATCCAATTCACATGGTTACAATCCTCGAGCCAAAGCTCATACATTTCCATAATCTTAAAGTACTAAACATCACAAAAAAAAATATACAAAGTGTCTTCGCACTCGAGACCAAAAATCAAAAGATCAAGACGTTAGCCTTAACTACGCCTCGGGATTCTCTTCACCTGTTAAGGAAAATAAAAGGGAACGGGGGTGAGCTAAAAAGCTCGTGAGTTTTCAAAATTCATGCACAGGCACTGAAAGCGGTAAAATTGCAAGAAAATAATTAAAACACATAAATAAAGTCAATTAACACACAGTGAGGATACGGGGGCTCTCAGGAGCCAATTTCCACTTTTTCACGAGCAATTATCGTAGTCGACACTCCGTCGACTTTCAAACCAAGTAGACGACTCTTCACGCCAACTCCAACCACCTTACTCCCCCTACCGGGCCCGCACGCCACATAACTCAATAATATACAGTAAACAGGAATTACTCAAGGCACACGGCCAAGAGTAAGTACATTTCACGTTTTCATTTCCCCGAATTCAATGCATGCAAAAATCAAATTTCTGACTCTACAAAAAGGGAGCAATAAAGTATACTCTCATTTGAGTGAGCGGTCCATTAAATTCTCAGTTTCACATTCCAATCAAATAACAAGTCAAGAAGCACGTATATACATCAAGCATTCCAATGAAAGCATTTTAACATGCATTGAAAACTCACCGACAAAATAGGGGTCGGAGTCCAAGTTTTGAACAGTCGCAAAATCAGTACTTTGACCTAAAAATAATTAAAAGAGAACAAAAATGAGTTTTCCTAATCAATGGTGAAGTTTAATTCAAAAAGTCGAAAGTTCGACAATTTTCCAAGTTGAGCTGAAAACTTTGAAAAATCATAAATCAAGTTTCACAAGTCGGAATTCTACTCATTTGGTACCGTTGGAAACCTCTTTAAATGCTCTAAAACTTTTCAGAAGACATCAACTTAAAATTATGGACGAAATTAACCCAGATTTCCGTTGAACATTCAGCTACAGTAAGATGACAGTGTTCGTCAGGCTGGTTATCCAGCACATTTTGAAAATTCGCCAAAAATTACAGAAAATTAATTAACCTCTGAAATTTATACAAAATATAATCCTACATATGGAGTTTCAACAGCCACTGACAGAACTCAATTCCGACATCCGAGCATGAAATGACAACAGTGCAAACAGAGGCCATTCGAAATTCTGCAGTTCTGGAATTTCGAAAATACAGGGCAGCTTTCAAGTTGCTATTTGAGTGACGAATTCAAGTCCAAAAATTGTCAAATTTGTCACACTAACACTTCCATATATCAACTAGATTCACACCAAATTTCAACTTAAAATACCACCTGGAAGGCAGTTTTCTATGTGCCTCAATTTCGTCCAACTCATTCATTCAAAACTGGAAAATTTGATCCCTCACTTGTATCATCTAGTTCATGCCTCAAATCACTACCAATTTGCCTAATTTTCGAAACCAAGCTAGTTTTGAACTTCCTAAGCCTATTTATGATCAAAAAATGGTCACATATTTTGGCAAGAATATCACAAAATAAATCCTCAAAATTCGGACAGCATTACCCCTCAAATTTCCAGCTTTCACTTTGCAACTTACTCAACCACATAACATCAACTCTTGAAGAGCTTTTTGTGGGACAAAATAGCAGCTTAA
Source organism: Gardenia jasminoides (assembly GCA_013103745.1). Taxonomy (NCBI): domain Eukaryota; kingdom Viridiplantae; phylum Streptophyta; class Magnoliopsida; order Gentianales; family Rubiaceae; genus Gardenia; species Gardenia jasminoides. The sequence goes on along the minus strand of CM023100.1, from coordinate 21,863,487 downwards.
CATTCATCACTTAAACATCAAATTCAGCCTCTTAACTAGCCAAAAACACAGCCACGAAAATCATAGAAAAATCAGAAATTCAGCTCCCCAAATTTTTCCCTTCCTTAGCCGGTTTTTCCCCTTTTGTTTTTCATCAAACTTTTAACCATCATCAACATACATAATGCACTTAAACAACATCATTTAACCATCTAACAATCAATTTCATACATTTGGTGGGAATTCAAGAGCCCACCGTTTCTTGCTCATGATCATCAAATTCCACAAATCAACTTCAAAGTCAAAGCTTTAAACACATAAGTCAAGGTTTCTAAAACCCTTCAACAACCCAACCTAACAACATGCTTTTCAATTGAAATGGATGGAGGAAAATTCAAGGTTTCTAGTTTTACCTCTTGCAAGAAATGAGTGAGAGTTCTCCAAGGAAATGCCAAATAAAAGCTTCCAAAAGCTCCTAGTCCAAGCCTTTCCACCAAACTCAAGCTCAATCCAAGAGTGTTGATGTTTTTGTTGGTGATTTTAGCAAGCAATAAATGAAGAAGAAAAATCGATAGAAAAATGAAGAGAAGGGAGAAGAGAGAGTTCGGGTGAAGGGAGAAGAAACCACCGGTTTTGAGCTATTTTTTAAAAAAAAAATAAGAAAGAAAGGAAGACAAGACACAAGTCTTGTCTTGCCTTAATGAGGGTTGACTTATTAAGCCATTCTTATCTATTTGGAGGGAAAATTAAGGGCTTAATTGTGCTTGAAATTAAGGCTAATTTTCGGCTAGGAGGGGGAAGGAAGAATAGGAAAATTTTCGTAGGAGCTAGGAAGAATCGGTTGGAAGAAATAATTAGTTGAAATTCTAAGCTTAGCGAGGTTAATCCAAACCCTAATTAAAAAATTCAAAACCCTAGTTAATCACCTTCAATGTCCCAAATCCAGTCATTTAATCACACTTCCAACTTATCCGTGATCATCCCTACTTATCTCCACTAGTTTACTCACAGTCCGAATTTACCTCGAAAAACGTGCCATTGACATTTTACCACTAATAAATGCTTCGAGACGTAATTAACAGGAAAATAGAGTTAAAAATCAAATGAAGCATTATAAATGAGGAAAAATCGAATATCACAAGATATTTAAAGAAATAATTATATAAATAAATTTTTGAAATTTTTTTTCGAAATTAAAATTAAATTAATTTTTTTTTTTTTGAAATTCGAGGCCGTTACATTCTCCCCTCCTTAAAAGAATTTTGTCCTCAAAATTCTCACCTTGTTAAACAAACAATTCTGGATATTTCTTCTGCATTTCCTCTTCCACCTCCCAAGTTGCTTCCTCCAGATCATGGTTTTTCAACAAGACTTTAACCAGAGGAATTTTCTTCGTCCTTAAATCCTTCACTTCTCGATCGAGAATCTTTACAGGTCTTTCCTCATACGAGAGTGTCTCATCCATCTCAATCTCGTCTAGTTGCAAAACATGACTCGGATCTGGGTGATACTTCTTGAGCATTGAGATATGGAAGACATTGTGAATCTTGGACATACTAGCTGGTAATTCCAGTTGATAAGCCACTTTTCCAACCCGCTTAAGTATCTCAAACGGTCCCACATACCTCGGCTTCAATTTCTTCCCCTTTTTAGACACTACACCACCTTTCACGGGTTTCACCCGCAAGAAGACTTTATCACCTACTTCAAATTCCAAATCTTTTCTCCTATTATCCGAGTAGCTCTTTTGCCGACTTTGGGCCGTTTGAAGCCTTTCTCGAACTACCTTCACCTTTTCACAAGCCTCTTCAATCCAAGGGATAGCAGTCGGATTAAGAACTTTCTTTTCCCCTACTTCATCCCAATGAATCGATGATCGGCATCTTCTTCCATAAAGTGCCTCATAAGGTGCCATTTGAATCGTGGCATGGTAACTGTTATTATATGCAAACTTGACCAATGTCATGTACCGACTCCAACCTTCACCAAAATCCATTATACACGACCTTAACATATCTTCCAAGGTCTGAATGGTCCTCTCAGACTGACCATCTGTCTGGGCATGATAAGCTGTACTCAAGTTTAATTTGGTCCCTAAGGTCTCTTGCAACTTCTGCCAAAACCTCAAAACAAACCTAGGGTCTCGGTCGGAAACAATACTTACTGGAATTCCATGCAATCTCACTATCTCATCCAAATAGAGTCCGGCCAATTTCTCCAAAGGATACTTCATATTTACCGGTAGAAAATGCGCGGACTTAATTAGTCGGTCTACGACCACCCACACGGCATCATGTCCCTTTTGACTCCTTGGCGTCCAAAGGACGAAATCCATAGTAATATGTTCCCATTTCCATTCAGGGATTTCTAAGGGTTGTAGAAGTCCCGAAGGCTTTTGGTGCTCAGCTTTCACCTGTTGGCAAGTAAGACACGTCTACACATATTTAGCCACATCTCTCTTTAATCCATCCCACCAATACAGTCCTTTCAAATCTTGGTACATCTTATTACTCCCAGGGTGAATAGTATACTTGGACCGATGTGTTTCTTCTAGAATCTCTCTCTTTAATACCTCATCATTCGGCACTACTATCCTTTCCCGGAACCTTAACACCCCTTCTGGTCCAGTCTTAAAATCCTGAGTCTCTCCTTTCTGGACTTTTTCCAGTAATTTCAATACTACTGGATCATTTGGCTGTGCTTCCTTAATCCGTTCCAATAATGGAGACCTTAATTCCACATTTCCAAAAATAACCTTCTGCACCCCAAGACAAGGTTTCCATTCACTTACTTGCTCCAACATTTCCCATTCCTTCACTATCAAACTCGCCACTTGAGCCTTGCGACTTAACGCATCAACTACCACATTCGCCTTTCCAGGATGATATTTTATGGAGCAATCATAATCCTCAAGAAACTCTACCCATCTCCTTTGCCTTAAATTCAACTCCTTTTGAGAAAACAAATATTTCAAACTCTTATGGTCCGTGAACACCTCAAAAGTAACCCCATATAAATAATGTCTCCACTTCTTCAAGGCAAAAACAACCACCGCTAACTCTAGGTCATGTATTGGGTAGTTCTGTTCATGGGGTTTCAACTTCCTAGAGGCATATGCTATGACTTTTCCATTTTGCATCAAAACACAACCCAATCCATCCTTAGAGGCATCTGAATAGACCACAAATCCTTCTTTACCATCAGGTAGGGTTAAGATCGGTGACTCAGTTAACCGTTTCTTCAAATCTTGAAACCTTTCTTCACACTTAGGACTCCAAAGGAATTTTCCATGTTTCCTAGTCAAGTCGGTCAAGGGTCCGATAATTCTTGAAAAATCCTGGATGAAACGACGATAATATCCAGCCAATCCTAAGAAACTTCTCACCTCAGTAGGATTTTCCGGTCTCTTCCAATGTATAACAGCTTCCACTTTAGATGGGTCAACTGCAATTCCATCTTTGGAAATTCTATGCCCTAGAAAAGATACTCCTTTCAACCAAAATTCACACTTACTAAACTTGGCAAACAACTTGTGCTCTCGGAGGGTTTGCAATACAATCTTCAAATGTTCGGCATGGTCTTCTAGGGTTTTAGAATACACCAATATATCATCAATAAAGATCACCACAAACCGATCCAAATAGGGCTTGAATACACGTTGCATCAAATCCATGAATGTGGCCGGAGCATTCGTTAACCCAAAAGGCATAACTACGAACTCATAATGTCCATATCTTGAATTGAAAGTTGTTTTCGGCACATCTTCTTTCCTAATCCTCAACTGGTAATATCCCTGTCTAAGATCCAGCTTGGAGAATACCACTGACCCTTGCAATTGATCAAATAACTCGTCAATGAGTGGTAAGGGATACATGTTCTTAATCGTCACATCATTCAACCCCCGATAGTCTATACACCGCCTTAAACTACCATCTTTCTTTTTAACGAACAGTACGGGTGCTCCCCATGGAGATTCACTTTCCCTGATAAAACCTCGCTCCAGAAGATCTTGTAACTGCACCTTCAACTCTTTAAGTTCAGCCGGAGCCATCCTATAGGGAGTCTTAGAAATTGGTGCCGTTCCAGGTACTAGATCAACCTTGAACTCTACTGCCCGCTCAGGAGGTAAAGACTCCAATTCCTCAGGAAACACATCGGGAAAATCCCTAACAATCGGCACGTTTTCCAATTTTATCTTATCATTTGGAGGATTTATAAGAAAGGCCAAATACCCTTGAGCTCCCTTACTTAGAAGTTTTCTAGCCCTAATACCCGAAATAAGGGCCGATGAAGCCAACATTCCTCTAACATCCAATCTCAATGTCGCCTTCCCCGGCATATCAAATTCCACAACTTTCAACCTACAATCCACCTTGGCATGGTGTTTAGCTAAGCAGTCCATCCCAATAATCACATCATACCCCTTAATATCTAGACTTACCAAATCAACCATTAATTTTCTCTCTCCTATCCACAATTCACAATTTTTATAAACCAAACTCGTAATCAAACTTTTGTCCCCTGTTGGTGCTCTAACCTCAAGGTCAAAAGGTAACCTAACAGGTTTTATATCTATACCACAAACAAATGCAGGATTAACAAAAGAATGAGTGGCACCGGGATCAATTAAAACTCTAGCTAAGCGATGAAAGAGGGGAATGGTACCTTCGACCACTTCAGTCGACGCAGGCACCGCTTGGTGATCCAACGCATAGACTCGAGCTGGTACTCTTGTCCTACTCCCCACCGAACTAGCTTGGCTCGGGTTCGTCTTCTGGGCACCACTCCGATCTCGGGTTTGAGGACAGGAAGGTATTTGATGGTCTGGACTTCCACACCTTAGGCATTTTCCTTACTTTTTCCAACATTCATTGGCGGTGTGGTTTGGTTTTCCACAAAACCCACACGTAAGACCTGAATTGGAGGCTTGGCTCCCTTGTGGAATACTCCTAGTTGAGTCTCTACCGCTGATAGACCCTCTAGATGCCCCTCCTCGAGGAAAGGTTCCCCTAGATGTCCCCGAGGCACTGGCCCCACTTGAGCCCCTCCCAAACTTGGAAGGCGGGGCACTCGAATCCATGGGACCCCGACTACTAGAAGAGGTATTCCCTTCTTGGCATGAAAACTCTTCTTGAGCCTCATGGTCTCGATCCTCCTGGCTTTCTCAATAGCCTCACTAAAACTGTTAATCTGGGCCGCCGCCAATCCTTCTTGAATCTCCAAATTTAAGCCCTGAATAAAACGTCTAATCCTTCTTGGCTCAGTAGCCACCACTCTGGGCAAACTTGGACAACTTGGTAAATTACTGTAATCCGTAACACTCAGGAGCCCTTGTCGACACTTGATGAAATCATCCTCCCTCTTTTCTTGTACCATAGGAGGAAGAAATTTAGAGTAAAACTCCCGAGTAAAATTCTCCCAAGTCCTAGGAGTCTGGTCCCTATCCCATTTGGCCCGAATCATGTTCCACCATGATCTGGCCACTCCTTCAAACTGGAAGGCGGCAAAAGATACCCGCCTTTCCTCAGTGTAATTCAGGTACCAAAGATATCAGAAATACGCTCCAGCCATCCCTCAACGACCTCCGGATCAGGTCCCCCAAAGAACTTAGGTGGGGCGAACCTTTGGAATCGCTCTAAAGCCCTATCCTCGCCACCTTCGTGGCCCCCAGGCTGATTGACTGGACCCTGACCTTGTTGGTCCACCAGACGAGCCAAGATGCCCCATCTGGTTTATGGTAGCCGCCACTTGTTCCCCAAGTCTACCCCTTGACCTTGTCCCAAACTCGCCCTGACCTTGGTCAATCTGACCCTCGGTCGCTCTCCCTCATTTTGGGTTGTCCTGCCTCGACCTCGGCCTCGCCTGCCCAACCGGCCCATGTTTTCTATAATAGGTAGACATAATTAAACACAAATATAATGTAAAATAAAAATTTTATACATGATAATACAGAACAAGGAAAAATGAAATAAAGGAGAAGAAAATGTAAAGAAGTAATACAAAGTATAATAAATAATTTAACAAATTAAACCGAGAAGCAAATAAGAGAATTTTTCTAAAGTTAACCGAATTTTCATATATATATTGGGAATTCAAGACACACAAGGGCATGTTTATCACAAAAGAGTACAAAAAGTGCTTTCACAGTCAATTTACCACACAAAATTTAATGGTGAAAGAGATAAACATGCATCCCGTGGACTAGAATCCCCCTAATACAGTCTTTCCTACGTCAGATTAATAAAAACCCTAATCCTAATAATCTAAGACTACTCCTCTAGTCCTCAGCAGGACCATCAGGTGGGGTACCCTCAGACGGGTCCTCCTCCTCCTCCGAGGGGTCGTCCCCCATCAGAATATCCTCGTAAGGCTCCACCTCAGACGAGTCCTCATCAGAGGCCCCATCCAGCATAGACTCTGCAATCACATCAGCTAAAGTATCCTCCTGGTGGTGAGGTCAGCCTAATCCTAGCAGCTCGCCATGAACCTCGTCAGACAGCCTATCAAGTCGGGCCCGAAACCTCTGGACCTGATCACGAGTGGCCCTAGTCCTATCTCGCTCGGTGTCCACCCGGTTCTCCAGTACCTCGACCCGATCCTCCAACTCTCGGATCCGCTCCTGACGATTAGCCATAATATCTCTCACCACCACGTTCTCCTCCTGCAGCTCCCTAGTGGCATCCAGTAACTCCCAAAGCTCATCGCCCATAGATAAAACCACAAAGATAGGTAGGAGTACCGCTCCTACACGGCACCTCAACCTCCCCTCGACGCAGGAACAACAGGCTGGTGTGGTCGTCCCCACTCACCCTATACCGAACCGGCCTAGCAGGTGGCTCATGGCCATTGGCCCCCTGCCCATTAGCTCCCGTAGCTCCATTACCACCTTCCATACCTACACCAAAAATCAAAACTTAAAGTTAGGACTTTTTCAATATTCAAAGTAGCTAAAATATCAAGTTTAAAATACAAGAAACCATTCTAAAAGAACTTTTAAAAATTTCCATTATAGACTTCTATCCTAGGCTCTGATACCACCTGTAACAGCCCCACCTCCCCCTAAGGCTAACCAGAGGGGTTAGCGGACTGTCTGCCCAACTCTCGCCAGGACTCAAGCATTCAAATCATTACTAACTTAAACGATCAAACTTCCCCATTTAACATAACATTAATACTAAAACTGAGAATAACATTTAAACTTAAAATTTACAATCATCCAATTCACATGGTTACAATCCTCGAGCCAAAACTCATACATTTCCATAATCTTAAAGTACTAAACATCACAAAAATATATATATACAAAGTGTCTTCGCACTCGAGACCAAAAATCAAAAGATCAAGACGTTAGCCTTAACTACGTCTCGGGATTCTCTTCACCCGTTAAGGAAAATAAAGGGAACGGGTGAGCTAAAAGCTCGTGAGTTTTCAAAATTCATGCACATAAAGCTGTAAAATTGCAAGAAAATAATTAAAACACATAAATAAAGTCAATTAACACACAATGAGGATACGGGGGCTCTCAGGAGCCAATTTCCACTTTTTCACGAGCAATTATCGTAGTCGACACTCCGTCGACTTTCAAACCAAGTAGACGACTCTTCACGCCAACTCCAACCACCTTACTCCCCCTACCGGGCCCGCACGCCACATAACTCAATAATATACAGTAAACAGGAATTACTCAAGGCACACGGCCAAGAGTAAGTACATTTCACGTTTTCATTTCCCCGAATTCAATGCATGCAAAAATCAAATTTCCGACTCTACAAAAAGGGAGCAATAAAGTATACTCTCCTTTGAGTGAGCGGTCCATTAAATTCTCAGTTTCACATTCCAATCAAATAACAAGTCAAGAAGCACGTATATACATCAAGCATTCCAATGAAAGCATTTTAACATGCATTGAAAACTCACCGACAAAATAGGGGTCGGAGTCCAAGTTTTGAACAGTCGCAAAATCAGTACTTTGACCTAAAAATAATTAAAAGAGAACAAAAATGAGTTTTCCTAATCAATGGTGAAGTTTAACTCAAAAAGTCGAAAGTTCGACAATTTTCCAAGTTGAGCTGAAAACTTTGAAAAATCATAACTCAAGTTTCACAAGTCGGAATTCTACTCATTTGGTACCGTTGGAAACCTCTTTAAAAGCTCTAAAACTTTTCAGAAGACATCAACTAAAAATTATGGACGAAATTAACCCAGATTTCCGTTGAACATTCAGCTACAGTAAGATGACAGTGTTCGTCAGGCTGGTTATCCAGCACATTTTGAAAATTCGCCAAAAATTACAGAAAATTAATTAACCTCTGAAATTTATAAAAAATATAATCCTACATATGGAGTTTCAACAGCCACTGACAGAACTCAATTCCGACATCCGAGCATGAAATGACAGCAGTGCAAACAGAGGCCATTCGAAATTCTGCAGTTCTGGAATTTCGAAAATACAGGGCAGCTTTCAAGTTGCTATTTGAGTGACGAATTCAAGTCCAAAAATTGTCAAATTTGGCACACTAACACTTCCATATATCAACTAGATTCACACCAAATTTCAACTTAAAATACCACCGGGAAGGCAGTTTTCTATGTGCCTCAATTTCGTCCAACTCATTCATTCAAAACTGGAAAATTTGATCCCTCACTTGTATCATCTAGTTCATGCCTCAAATCACTACCAATTTGCCTAATTTTCGAAACCAAGCTAGTTTTGAACTTCCTAAGCCTATTTATGATCAAAAATGGTCACATATTTTGGCAAGAATATCACAAAATAAATCCTCAAAATTCGGACAGCATTACCCCTCAAATTTCCAGCTTTCACTTTGCAACTTACTCAACCACATAACATCAACTCTTGAAGAGCTTTTTGTGGGACAAAATAGCAGCTTAACATTCATCACTTAAACATCAAATTCAGCCTCTTAACTAGCCAAAAACACAGCCACGAAAATCATAGAAAAATCAGAAATTCAGCCCCCCAAATTTTTCCCTTCCTTAGCCGGTTTTTCCCCTTTTGTTTTTCATCAAACTTTTAACCATCATCAACATACATAATGCACTTAAACAACATCATTTAACCATCTAACAATCAATTTCATACATTTGGTGGGAATTCAAGAGCCCACCGTTTCTTGCTCATGATCATCAAATTCCACAAATCAACTTCAAAGTCAAAGCTTTAAACACATAAGTCAAGGTTTCTAAAACCCTTCAACAACCCAACCTAACAACATGCTTTTCAATTGAAATGGATGGAGGAAAATTCAAGGTTTCTAGTTTTACCTCTTGCAAGAAATGAGTGAGAGTTCTCCAAGGAAATGCCAAATAAAAGCTTCCAAAAGCTCCTAGTCCAAGCCTTTCCACCAAACTCAAGCTCAATCCAAGAGTGTTGATGTTTTTGTTGGTGATTTTAGCAAGCAAGAAATGAAGAAGAAAAATCGATAGAAAAATGAAGAGAAGGGAGAAGAGAGAGTTCGGGTGAAGGGAGAAGAAACCACCGGTTTTGAGCTATTTTTTAAAAAAAAAAATAAGAAAGAAAGGAAGACAAGACACAAGTCTTGTCTTGCCTTAATGAGGGTTGACTTATTAAGCCATTCTTATCTATTTGGAGGGAAAATTAAGGGCTTAATTGTGCTTGAAATTAAGGCTAATTTTCGGCTAGGAGGGGGAAGGAAGAATAGGAAAATTTTCGTAGGAGCTAGGAAGAATCGGTTGGAAGAAATAATTAGTTGAAATTCTAAGCTTAGCGAGGTTAATCCAAACCCTAATTAAAAAATTCAAAACCCTAATTAATCACCTTCAATGTCCCAAATCCAGTCATTTAATCACACTTCCAACTTATCCGTGATCATCCCTACTTATCTCCACTAGTTTACTCACAACCAATTTACCTCAAAAACGTGCCATTGACATTTTACCACTAATAAATGCTTCGAAACGTAATTAACAGGAAAATAGAGTTAAAAATCAAATGAAGCATTATAAATGAGGAAAAATCGAATATCACAAGATAATTAAAGAAATAATTATATAAATAAATTTTCGAAATTTTTTGGAAATCAAAATTAATTTTTTAATTTTTTTTTTTTGAAATTCGAGGCCGTTACATTCTCCCCTCCTTAAAAGAATTTTGTCCTCAAAATTCTCACCTTGTTAAACAAACAATTCTGGATATTTCTTCTGCATTTCCTCTTCCACCTCCCAAGTTGCTTCCTCCAGATCATGGTTTTTCGACAAGACTTTAACCAGAGGAATTTTCTTCGTCCTTAAATCCTTCACTCTCGATCGAGAATCTTTACAGGTCTTTCCTCATAACGAGTGTCTCATCCATCTCAATCTCGCCTAGTTGCAAAACATGACTGGATCTGGTGATACTTCTTGAGCATTGAGATATGGAAGACATTGTGAATCTTGGACATACTAGTTGGTAATTCCAGCTTGATAAGCCACTTTTCCAACCGCTTAAGTATCTCAAACGGTCCCACATACCTCGGCTTCAATTTCTTCCCCTTAGACACTACACCATCTTTCACTGGTTTCACCGCAAAGAAGACTTTATCACCTACTTCAAATTCCAAATCTTTTCTCCTATTATCCAGTAGCTCTTTTGCCGAATTTTGGGCCGTTTGAAGCCTTTCTCAACTACCTTCACCTTTTCACAAGCTCTTCAATCCAAGGGATAGCAGTCGGATTAAGAACTTTCTTTTCCCCTACTTCATCCCAATGAATCGGATGATCGGCATCTTCTTCCATAAAGTGCCTCATAAGGTGCCATTTGAATCGCGGGTATGGTAACTATTATATGCAAACTTGACCAATGTCATGTACCGACTCCAACCTTCACCAAAATCCATTATACACGACCTTAACATATCTTCCAAGGTCTGAATGGTCCTCTGTCACCATCCGCTGGGATGATAAGCTGTACTCAAGTTTAATTTGTCCCCGGTCTCTTGCAACTCGCCAAAACCTCAAACAAACCTAGGGTCTCGGTCGGAAACAATACTTACCGGAATTCCATGCAATCTCACTATCTCATCCAAATAGAGTCCGGCCAATTTCTCCAAAGGATACTTCATATTTACCGTAGAAAATGCGTGACTTAATTAGTCGGTCTACGCACCACCCACACGGCATCATGTCCCTTTTGACTCCTTGGCAGTGCCCAAAGGACGAAATCCATAGTAATATGTTCCATTTCCATTCAGGGATTTCTAAGGGTTGTAGAAGTCCCAAGGCTTTTGGTGCTCGACAAATTTTCACCTGCTAAGTAAGACACGTCTACACATATTTAGCCACATCTCTCTTTAATCCATCCCACCAATACAGTCCTTTCAAATCTTGGTACATCTTATTACTCCCAGGGTGAATAGTATACTTGGACCGATGTGTTTCTTCTAGAATCTCTCTCTTTAATACCTCATCATTCAGCACTACTATCCTTTCCCGGAACCTTAACACCCCTTCTGGTCCAGTCTTAAAATCCTGAGTCTCTCCTTTCTGGACTTTTTCCAGTAATTTCAATACTACTGGATCATTTGGCTGTGCTTCCTTAATCCGTTCCAATAATGGAGACCTTAATTCCACATTTCCAAAAATAACCTTCTGCACCCCAAGACAAGGTTTCCATTCACTTACTTGCTCCAACATTTCCCATTCCTTCACTATCAAACTCGCCACTTGAGCCTTGTACTTAACGATCAACTACCACATTCGCTTTCCGTGATGATATTTTATGGAGCAATCATAATCCTCAAGAAACTCTACCCATCTCCTTTGCCTTAAATTCAACTCCTTTTGAGAAAACAAATATTTCAAACTCTTATGGTCCGTGGAACACCTCAAAAGTAACCCCATATAAATAATGTCTCCACTTCTTCAAGGCAAAACAACCACCGCTAACTCTAGGTCATGTATGGGTAGTTCTCGTTCATGGGTTTCAACTTCCTAGAGGCATATGCTATGACTTTTCCATTTTGCATCAAAACACAACCCAATCCATCCTTAGAGGCATCTGAATAGACCACAAATCCTTCTTTACCATCAGGTAGGGTTAAGATCGGTGACTCAGTTAACCGTTTCTTCAAATCTTGAAACCTTTCTTCACACTTAGGACTCCAAAGGAATTTTCCATGTTTCCTAGTCAAGTCGGTCAAGGGTCCGATAATTCTTGAAAAATCCTGGATGAAACGACGATAATATCCAGCCAATCCTAAGAAACTTCTCACCTCGGTAGGATTTTCCGGTCTCTTCCAATGTATAACAGCCTTCCACTTTAGATGGGTCAACTGCAATTCCATCTTTGGAAATTCTATGCCCCTAGAAAAGATACTTTTTCAACCAAAATTCACACTTACTAAACTTGGCAAACAACTTGTGCTCTCGGAGGGTTTGCAATACAATCTTCAAATGTTCGGCATGGTCTTCTAGGGTTTTAGAATACACCAATATATCATCAATAAAGATCACCACAAACCATCCAAATAGGTTTGAATACACGCTGCATCAAATCCATGAATGTGGTCGGAGCATTTGCTAACCCAAAAGGCATAACTACGAACTCATAATGTCCATATCTTGAATTGAAAGTTGTTTTCGCACATCCTCTTCCTAATCCTCAACCGTAATATTCCTCGCTCTAAGATCCAGCTTGAGAATACCAATCGACCCTTGCAATTGATCAAATAACTCACAATGAGTGGTAAGGGATACTTGTTCTTAATCGTCACATCATTCAACCCCGATAGTCTATACACTTTAAACTACCATCTTTCTTTTAACGAACAGTGGTGCTCCCCATGGAGATTCACTTTCCCGATAAAACCTCGCCCGTAAGATCTTGTAACTGCACCTTCAACTCTTTAAGTTCAGCGGAGCCATCCTATGGAGTCTTAGAAATTGGTGCCGCTCCGTGTACTAGATCAACCTTGAACTCTACCCCCGGGGAGGTAAAGACTCCACCTCGGAAACACATCGGAAAATCCCTAACAATCGCACGCGTTTTCCAATTTTATCTTATCATTTGGAGGATTTATAAGAAAGGCCAAATACCCTTGAGCTCCCCTTACTTAGAAGTTTTCTAGCCCCATACCGAAATAAGGGCCTAATGAAGCCAACATTCCTCTAACATCCAATCTCAATGTCGCCTTCCCCGGCATATCAAATTCCACAACTTTCAACCTACAATCCACCTTGGCATGGTGTTTAGCTAAGCAGTCCATCCCAATAATCACATCATACCCCTAATATCTAGACTTACCAAATCAACCATTAATTTTCTCTCTCCATCCACAATTCACAATTTATAAACCAAACTCATAATCAAACTTTTGTCCCCTGTTGGTGCTCTAACCTCTAGGTTAAAAGGTAACCTAACAAAGTTTTATATCTATACCACAAACAAATGCAGGATTAACAAAAGAATGAGTGGCACCGGGATCAATTAAAACTCTAGCTAGCGATGAAAGAGGGAATGGTACCTTCACCACTTCGCCGACGCAGCACCGCAGTGATCCAACGATAGACTCGAAGCTAGTACTCTTGTCCTACTCCCCACCAACTAGCTTGGCTGGGTTCGCCTTTCGGCACCACCCGATCTCGGTTTGAGGACAGAAGGTATTTGATGGTCTGACTTCCACACCTTAGGCATTTTCCTTACTTTTCCAACATTCATTGTGTGGTTTGGTTTTCCACAAACCCACACGTAAGACCTGAATTGGAGGCTTGGCTCCCTTGTGGAATACTCCTAGTTGAGTCTCTGATAGACCCTCTAGATGCCCCTCCTCGAGGAAAGGTTCCCCCAGATGTCCCGAGGCACCGGCCCCACTGAGCCCTCCCAAACTTGGCAAAGGGCACCTCAATCCATGGGACCCCGACTACTAGAAGAGGTATTCCTCTTCTTGGCATGAAAACTCTTCAGTTGAGCCTTGGCGGTCTCGATCCTCTGGGCTTTCTCAATAGCCTCCACTAAAACTGCATCTGGGCCCAATCCTTCTTGAATCTCCAAATTTAAGCTCCAATAAACGTCTCAATCCTTCTTGGCTCAGTAGCCACCACAATTGGGGCAAACTTGGACAACTTGGTAAATTATGCCTCTAATCCTTGAACACCTGAGCCCTTTGTCGACACTTGATGAAATCATCCTCCCTCTTTTCTTGTACCATGGGAGAAGAAATTTAGAGTAAAACTCCCGGTAAAATTCTCCCAAGTCCAGGAGTTCCGTCCCTTATCCCATTTGGCCCAATCATGTTCCACCATGATCCTCGCTAACCGAAGGCAAAGATACCCAGCCTTTCCCTGTAATTCGGGTACCAAAGATATCGAAATAATGCCCAGCCATCCCTCAGCGACCTCGGGATCAGTCCCCAAAGAACTTAGGTGGGGCTAACCTTGGAATTGCTCTAAAGCCCTATCCCTCGCACCGGGCCCCGGTGCTGATTGACCGACTCGACCTGTTATCCACCTCAGACGAGCCAAGATGCCCGTCATCCGGTTTATGGCGGCCGCCACTTGTTCCCCAAGTCTACCCTTGACCTTGTCCCAAACCTCGCCCTTGACCTTGTCAACTGCTGACCCTCGGTCGTCTCCTCATTTTGGTTGTCCCGGCCCACCGACCTCGGCCTCTCTGGTCTCCCGCCTCGGCCCAATCGCCCATGTTTTCTATAATAGGTAGACATAATTAAACACAAATATAATGTAAAATAAAAATTTTATACATGATAATACAGAACAAGGAAAAATGAAATAAAGGAGAAGAAAATGTAAAGAAGTAATACAAAGTATAATAAATAATTTAACAAATTAAACCGAGAAGCAAATAAGAGAATTTTTCTAAAGTTAACCGAATTTTCATATATATAGCCGTGGGAATTCAGTACACTACAGTGGCATGTTTATCACAAAAGAGTACAAAAAGTGCTTTCACAATTTACCACACAAAATTTAATGGTGAAAGCGGTAGATAAACATGCATCCGGACAGAATCCCCAATAGTCTTTCCTACGCAGTTAATAAAACCCTAATCCTAATAATCTAAGACTACTCCTCTAGTCCTAGGACCATCGTGGGGTACCCTGGGGCGGGTCCTCCCTCCTCCTCAGGGGTCGTCCCCCATCAGAATATCCTCGTGAGCTCCACCTGGCGAGGTCCTCATCGAGGTCCGGCATAGACTCTGCAATCACATCAGCTAAAGTATCCTCCAGGGTGGTGAGGTCAGCCCTAATCCTAGCAGCTCGCTCATGAACCTCGTCAGACAGCCTATCAAGTCAGACGGCTCAAACCTCTCCTGGATCACGAGTGGCTAGTCCTATCTCGCTCGGTGTCCACCCGGTTCTCCAGTACCTCGACCCGATCCTCCAACTCTCGGATCCGCTCCTGACGATTAGCCATAATATCTCTCACCACCACGTTCTCCTCCTGCAGCTCCCTGGTGGCATCCAGTAACTCCCGACGCTCATCGTCCATGGATAAAACCACAGAATTAGGGTAGGAGTACCGGCTCCTACACGGGCACCTCGAACCTCCCCGACGTGGGGTGAACAGCATGAGCTGGTGTGGTGCGTCCCCACTCACCCTATACAACTGCCTAGCGGTGGCTCATGGCCATTGGCCCCTGCCCGTTAGCTCCAGTAGCTCCATTACCACCTTCCATACCTACACCAAAATCAAAACTTAAAGTTAGGACTTTTCAATATTCAAAGTAGCTAAAATATCAAGTTTAAAATACAAGAAACCATTCTAAAGAACTTTTAAAATTTCCATTATAGACTTCTATCCTAGGCTCGATACCACACGACCCGCCTCCCCTAAAGGCTAACCGAGGAGGGTTAGCGGATTGTCTAACTCGCCGGACTCAAGCATTCAAATCATTACTAACTTAAACGAGCAAACTTCCCCATTTAACATAGCATTAATACTAAAACTGAGAATAACATTTAAACTTAAAATTTACAATCATCCAATTCACATGGTTACAATCCTCGAGCCAAAACTCATACATTTCCATAATCTTAAAGTACTAAACATCACAAAAATATATATATACAAAGTGTCTTCGCACTCGAGACCAAAAATCAAAAGATCAAGACGTTAGCCTTAACTACGTCTCGGGATTCTCTTCACCTGTTAAGGAAAATAAAAGGGAACGGGGGTGAGCTAAAAAGCTCGTGAGTTTTCAAAATTCATGCACAGGCACTGAAAGCGGTAAAATTGCAAGAAAATAATTAAAACACATAAATAAAGTCAATTAACACACAGTGAGGATACGGGGGCTCTCAGGAGCCAATTTCCACTTTTTCACGAGCAATTATCGTAGTGAGTCACTCCCGACTTTCAAATAAGTAGACGACTCTTCCGCCAACTCAACCACCTTACTCCCCTACGGACCCATGCGCATCACATAACTCAATAATATACAAGAGCAGATTACTCAAGGCACACGGCCAAGAGTAAGTACATTTCACGTTTTCATTTCCCCGAATTCAATGCATGCAAAAATCAAATTTCCGACTCTACAAAAAGGGAGCAATAAAGTATACTCTCCTTTGAGTGAGCGGTCCATTAAATTCTCAGTTTCACATTCCAATCAAATAACAAGTCAAAACGCGATATACATCAAGCATTCCAATGAAAGCATTTTAACATGCATTGAAAACTCACCGACAAAATAGGGTCGGGTCCAAGTTTTGAACAGTCGCAAAATCAGTACTTTGACCTAAAATAATTAAAAGAGAACAAAATGAGTTTTCCTAATCAATGGTGAAGTTTAACTCAAAAAGTCGAAAGTTCGACAATTTTCCAAGTTGAGCTGAAAACTTTGAAAAATCATAACTCAAGTTTCACAAGTCGGAATTCTACTCATTTGGTACCGTTGAAACCTCTTTAAAAGCTCTAAAACTTTTCAGAAGACATCAACTAAAATTATGGACGAAATTAACCCAGATTTCCGTTGAACATTCAGCTACAGTAAGATGACAGTGTTCGTCAGGCTGGTTATCCAGCACATTTTGAAAATTCGCCAAAATTACAGAAAATTAATTAACCTCTGAAATTTATAAAAATATAATCCTACATATGGGTTTCAACAGCCACTGACAGAACTCAATTCCGACATCCGAGCATGAAATGACAACAGTGCAAACAGAGGGCCATTGAAATTCTGCAGTTCTGGAATTTCGAAAATACAGGGCAGCTTTCAAGTTGCTATTTGAGTGACGAATTCAAGTCCAAAAATTGTCAAATTTGGCACACTAACACTTCCATATATCAACTAGATTCACACCAAATTTCAACTTAAAATACCACCGGGAAGGCAGTTTTCTATGTGCCTCAATTTCGTCCAACTCATTCATTCAAAACTGGAAAATTTGATCCCTCACTTGTATCATCTAGTTCATGCCTCAAATCACTACCAATTTGCCTAATTTTCGAAACCAAGCTAGTTTTGAACTTCCTAAGCCTATTTATGATCAAAAATGGTCACATATTTTGGCAAGAATATCACAAAATAAATCCTCAAAATTCGGACAGCATTACCCCTCAAATTTCCAGCTTTCACTTTGCAACTTACTCAACCACATAACATCAACTCTTGAAGAGCTTTTGTGGGACAAAATAGCAAGCAACATTCATCACTTAAACATCAAATTCAGCCTCTTAACTAGCCAAAAACACAGCCACGAAAATCATAGAAAAATCAGAAATTCAGCTCCCCAAATTTTTCCCTTCCTTAGCCGGTTTTTCCCCTTTTGTTTTCATCAAACTTTAACATCATCAACATACATAATGCACTTAAACAACATCATTTAACCATCTAACAATCAATTTCATACATTTGGTGGGAATTCAAGAGCCCACCGTTTCTTGCTCATGATCATCAAATTCCACAAATCAACTTCAAAGTCAAAGCTTTAAACACATAAGTCAAGGTTTCTAAAACCCTTCAACAACCCAACCTAACAACATGCTTTTCAATTGAAATGGATGGAGGAAAATTCAAGGTTTCTAGTTTTACCTCTTGCAAGAAATGAGTGAGAGTTCTCCAAGGAAATGCCAAATAAAAGCTTCCAAAAGCTCCTAGTCCAAGCCTTTCCACCAAACTCAAGCTCAATCCAAGAGTGTTGATGTTTTTGTTGGTGATTTTAGCAAGCAAGAAATGAAGAAGAAAAATCGATAGAAAATGAAGAGAAGGGAGAGAGAGAGTTCGGGTGAAGGGAGAAGAAACCACCGTTTTGAGCTATTTTTAAAAAAAAAAAGAAGAAAGGAAGACAAGACACAAGTCTTGTCTTGCTTAATGAGGGTTGACTTATTAAGCCATTCTTATCTATTTGGAGGGAAAATTGGGGCTTAATTGTGCTTGAAATTAAGGCTAATTTTCGCTAGGAGGGAAGGAAGAATAGGAAAATTTTCGTAGGAGCTAGGAAGAATCGGTTGGAAGAAATAATTAGTTGAAATTCTAAGCTTAGCGAGGTTAATCCAAACCCTAATTAAAAATTCAAACCTAATTAATCACCTTCAATGTCCCAAATCCAGTCATTTAATCACACTTCCAACTTATCCGTGATCATCCCTACTTATCTCCACTAGTTTACTCACGGTCAATTTACCTCGAAAAGCGTTACCATTGACATTTTACCACTAATAAATGCTTGAGGCGTAATTAACAGGAAAATAGAGTTAAAAATCAAATGAAGCATTATAAATGAGGAAAAATCGAATATCACAAGATATTTAAAGAAATAATTATATAAATAAATTTTTGAAATTTTTTTTGGAAATTAAAATTAAATTAATTTTTTTTTTTTTGAAATTCGAGGCCGTTACAAAATGGACCTAACATTTGACAAAAAAAATGACAAATTAATATATATGAAAGCTAAATACATACACAGGAAATAGAGATATAGAATATAGAAGAATAATCTTGACTCCTATAATTTAGGTATTTTTTGGATAGAGTGGGATTGGGCTTTCTCTAGATTTTTGTGAGAGATGGGATTCCAGGAAAAAGTTAGAATAGGCTTTTTAGAGGGAAAGGCCTTTCCAACATAAAATGTCCATATCAAACACTAGAACGGAATGGAGAAGTTGGAAAGGTCTTTCCATTCTAGACCTTTCCAGCGTACCAAATGAAGGGTTAGAGTTTCAAAGTGCAACTTTTGTTATCTTCTAGATTTGTTAAATCTAGTGATTTTTTAAATTAGTTGTATCTACAATATGTTTGATGCATTTTCTACCATTTATGTAGATTTCATAGAATGAAATATTATATTTTATAAAAAAAAGGGGTATTGTCTAAAAGCCAAATAAGATCTAAACTCCTCTATATTAAAATACAAAATACACAAAATTAGTTAAAAAGAAAATTTATTCTATGATAGACGTTGGGTAGAACTTTGAAAGATGAAAGTGAAGATAGAGACTTAGGGGATGTGAAATGGAATTTGGTTTCTTTTTAAATAGGGATGACAATGGACAGGGAATCCCTCCCTCGTCCTCAATTTTCCTTGCCTTTGCCCCCCACCGATACCCCTGCCTACCCTTGCGAGTACTTCTTTGGTTGGATAATTATATTATGTTTATTTTTATTTTAACATTATTTGTCTACATATATGATACATGACTATTTTATACTATATCTGGATGATATTTTATGTTACTTTTGGTCACTTTTGTAGTTTTATAAGAGGAAAGTGGTCCATTCGGCTACAATTGGTTCTGAATGTAACGCCCCAAGTTCAAGGACTAGCCCAAACAATTTTTGAACAAAATCCACAATTTGTGATTAAGCCGAGTTGTTTGATAGCCCTTGAGCCCAAGCTAATATATCATTTCCTTTCCTTTCCCACGTCTGATGTGGGATATCACAATTATCCTCAGTTAAGGACTTTGCATCCTTGCAAAGTTCTGTTACAATCCAAACTATCCGCTTGATCGTACTTAAACTTTGGAGGTGGCTCTCATACGTAGTACACAACTCCTTGCACTCCGTATGCAATCCGAACTTTTGAAAGTTGTTTGATATCCCATATCGGATATGGGAAAGGAAAAGAAATGAATATTAGCTTGGGTTCACAAATAACTTCAGTTAACCATTTTGGGCCTATGGAATTCACTCAAAAATGTTTTGGACTAGCCTTTGGCATGGTATTAGAGCAAACCTCACATGGTCTCTACGCAGGATGAGTTTAAACCAGTGTGTTATGGTTCTAACTATATAAGAGAGTGCAATGAACTGCATGCCATGTACACCAGCCACTTCAAAATTCAGAGCACAAGGAGTGCAAGGAGTTACGTGCCACGTATGAGAGCCACCTCCGATTCTGAGCATGACTAAGTGGAAATTTGAATTGTGACTGGGTATTATGAGGATGCAATGTTTGTAAGTGGGGGTGATTGTGATATCCCACATCAGATGTGGGAAAGAAAAGAAAATGATATATTAGCTTGGGCTCACAAACTATCAAACAAGTTGGTTAACCATTTTGAACTTGTGAATTTTACTCAAAAGTTATTTGGGCCAGCCTTTAGGCTTAGGGTGTTACACTAAATGCTATTTGGTACTTAATTGAGGTTTTGCCCCTTTTACTCACACAATTTTGGTGTTTTTGTAGGATTTGAAGAATGAATTCAAATTCAGACAAGAAATGAGACTGTAATGCATTTGTTGGAGTCCAAAAGCTCATGAAATTGGCTAGTTTCGAAGGCACGGGTTGTTACACTAAATGCTATTTAGTGCTTAATTGAGGTTTTGCCCATTTTACTGGCACAATTTTGGTGTTTTTGTAGGATTTGAAGAATGAGTTCAAATTCGGACAAGAAATGAGATTGAAGTGCACTTGTTGAAGCCCAAAAACTCATGGAATTGGCGAGTTTTGAAGGCTAAAATCATGCCCGAGATGGATCAGATGACGAAAAGCTTGATGAGCAAGACAATCCAGGTCTAAATTTATGTTTGGATTCCTATTCGGATTATGGACAGAAGCTGGAAAATGAAGTAACAAACTTGTTCAAGGGCAAGGCAAGAATCCAAGTTTGAATTCTCAACTAGATTCTGAGCTGAATTGAAACCAATTCTACACAGTAACTAATATAGATCCGGATTCTAAGGCGGATTCTTGTCAAAAATTATGGTTGCAACTTGCTCAACTTGATTAATCTTTCTCAATTATTTCACACATTTTGGACCAATCTTTTCCTAGATGAACATTTTTATTTCAAGAATCGAGGAGCTTGAAGAAGGGGGCTAAAGACACTTTTCCACTTCAAAATTGAGTTCTTATACTTTTACTTAGCTTAATGTAGGCTAGTTTATACTACAAGAAAATCAGCCTTCTGTGACAACTTTTGAAACCCAAAAAGTGATAACACAGTAGCTAATAAAAAAGCAGACATTTACTTCAAGTGTCTCAAATTCAAGCCCGGTGGCACTCACTGGCCTAGAGTGGGCCTTATGCTTACTATTGTATAGACCGGGGAATGTGTCATTATAGGAGAAAGTGACAACCTTTTCTGTTGTCATATGGTTGTCATAAATTCTATGTCACAAATGGATCCATGTGATAAACTAGTGAAGATCGTCACTAAAAACTGCTATTCAATGACAAGGAGAAAGTTGTCACTAACTATTACTATTTTGTGACAACTTTTCTTGTCACTCTTGCACTTGTATTTTTGTCATAGATAAGGCAAAAGTCGTCACAAATTTCATCTTTACAGTGACGACTTCCTCTTATCACTATCAATCCTATTAATCAGTGACAAGAACTGCTGTGATTAGGTAAACTTCCAACTAGTGACAACCTTAAGCGTTATTTACAATGTCTTAAATTCACCATTAGGAGCCTACTTCTGTTGCATTTCCATAGAATTTTGAACAAGTATAGCAAAAAATTCTATTTGACGGTAGCCAAAACTAATGTAAAAGGAAGCCTCAAATATATATATATATATATATATATATATATGGTCATAAATACAGTAACCATATATATATATATGGTTATAAATATGTTTAAATTCATCAAAATAGAAATCAACCAAAACAGGTCCCAAAGCCCACATCACTAGTTCAAGTACTAGCTAATAACCAGTAAACATCCACCCAAAAAGTAGAGTACCTAATAGTCATTAAACATCCACTCCAAAAAACAGAGTACTAGATTTCTACACAAAAGCATAGACTAAATCAACAATGTCAAATTACAGCCATCTTCGTCAACTTATCCAAAAGCCAACCTTTTCTTTATCTCCTTGCAATCACTTAACAGCAGTGTGCTGCATTGAAAGACAAAGCATTATATGCATTAGAAATTTAGAATAGACTCTAGTCAGAAAATAATGCAAAACCACATGTACACTACTAACTTTGAATGAATACACATACCTAACAAAATTCCGACTAAAGTCAATCTGATAAAAGATAAACGAAACAATCGAAAAAGAGTTTCAGCCAAAATAAAGAGTACATCATTAAATATTATCAAACAGCCAATTTCTTAAACTCTTTCGCATAGCTAGCAAAAGTAAATGACTATAATGGCAGCAAAAATAAATGGCAGATTTCCAGATAAATAATTGATAGCAGTATTATTTGGATGGCAGATTTCCAACATAAATAACTGACATATTTCTTAAACTCATTTGATAGAGATTTCTTTCCTAACCAAACAAGCTCATTTCAATACTCCAATTGATAGCATAAATAACTGCTCAATTTAAGGTAAGAACAAGAAACCAACAACAAAATCAGCTTACAAGTACAAGAAACTAAAATAGAATAGTTTTAGAGCATCGAATTACCACTTTAAATGATTCCCAAGGCATTGCATTGTGATATTTTTAATACTCTAATATATCACAACCAGATTTCCAGAAAGCTAAGAAATTTTTAATAAGATGGTAGTTGCAATGCAGAATGGAAATGCAAAGCATTTGTCTTTTCACCTTTGCAAAAGTTTGTTTTTTGTGTAACTCTTTCATTTGGACAATCAACTCCTTCTACAGCCTTTTTGTTTCAAGTTGCTGCTCTTGCAAGTTTTTAATCAGCTTCTTTTGGGTATTGAATTCTTCAGCAATTGCCATAGCTCTTTGCTCTATCGCATTTGCCCTTCTTCCACTACAAGAAAATGCGTATTCAGTGAAACAAAAATAATAGCTTGCTTTAAGAGCCTAACTGATAGTATACATGGTATATAAATAATACACAAATTGAGAATGTGTGAGTCTAGTCAATACAATTTTCAAAACGTATGCATTCATTGTTCTTGAGATGATTAACACTTTGGAGGAAAAAATTAAAATAATTCTGTATATATAAGGATGAAGACTAAATAAGAAAGTAAATTTTAGACAAAAATACATCAAGAAAGATGAAAAAATTAACACAAACGTCTTGGTCAGAGTTTCTAACTTTCTAGAAAATTGGGAGCTAACACTGTAGACTTCACCCACCAAACTGATACATGTCCAATAATCGTGCATAACTGTATAAGTATGGACTTTACCCACCCACCAAAGGTGTATCACAAACTTACCATCCAAGAAGGGCAAAAAGTTCTTCCAAATGTCAGGTTCTTTTATGACTTTCTCAACAATGTAGATCATAAGATTTCTACTACAGCCAACATAAAAGAAAGTTTTTTGTTAAAGCCAACATAAAAGACAGTATTTTGTTGAAGGGCAACGCAAGTTTATTAACCTCCATAAACAGTTGAAGGTCTGAAAAGAAAAAGACTTAAGATGGCAAATTGACATCAACAAATTTTCAAGAGCTCAAAGTGAATAAGTTGTTTTCCTGAATGCATAAACTATAGTTAAATGCAAACCATAGAGATAATACATGAAGTTACTAAGTTGATCTTCACAAGTCTAAGACATAGAACTCCATGTAAAAATATCTAATTCATTCATCACATTATTGTACTTAAAGATTTTGTCAATGCCTATGCATGCTCTCTAGTCTGACTAGTGGCATGAAGCAGAAAACACCACTCACAAAATGAGTACTAAACCTTTTCCCAATCACAATAATGCCAATTAAATGCAAATTCTTTTTTTTCTTTGGTTAGGCTGCAGCAAATTTTTGAAATCACAACCCGTCCAAGTTTTTTCTAGGAAAATAACATAGTTACAACTAGTTACTTAAAGGGTGGCAGTCCCAGCATATATCATCCAAGAAGTGTTAAAGGGTGGCAATCCCCATTAATACATGCTAATAATTATGACATTTTGTTGTATATTCATTAGGTTGATTTATTTCTGCTTTTTGCAATGATGCAATGGAGTATGAGAATCCTTATTTATCTTACCCCATGCTTGACTTCTTTAGTTGAAGTAATATTCATTATACACCAAAAGTACTAATTCATTATTCTGTAACATGGTAGAAACGTTATTGGTTGTACCAAGAACACAAGTAAATCTTACTAATTTGTTTTGACATATTTGCAAAGCATGTCATATATCACCCAAGTCAAGATATTATGCTTGGTAAACATTTCAAAGAACAGTCTAGTGGAAAGTATTAGATCGTGCGCTCAATCATTAGTCTTTTCCACTTCAAAAGTTTCAAGTGATTTCAGCTTTACCTATTTAATACTATGTACAAGCCACAAGATGAAATTGGACAATCGAATAAGGAAGAAATAGACGCAAGAGACTTCTGATCTAGTATCTTGTATGATTTTGTAATTGGGCCAAAATACATACTACAACCAGGCCTATTTGGCAAGTGAGTTTTTTAGGTATCTGTCTAAAACTTTACTGCAACATACTGTTAAAGTTTTTTTTAAACTCGTCTAAGCTGAGTTTTTTAAAAACTTTACCGTAGAGTTGGTTTTTTTGCACTTAAACCTGAGTTTAAAGTGCCATTACCATTTTTTTTTGTACGCCAATTCTTTAATTTCTTATTGAAAATTTTAAATTTCACCAATTTTGCAATTGAGACCAATTTTGAACATTTGTAGATGTGTATCCACACAAGTACCAAGTTTTGGGTGGAGTATGTTAGTTCCCTTGCCTTAAAAACTGTATAGTATAAATTACCAAATATTATATGTCAAATGAAAGTCATCAAGGCAAAAGTCTACTGCAAGTCGAAATTCAACTAGTTATCGTGGAAAATTCTATAGGCAACACATTTTCTAAAACTAAGCATTTCGGTTTTGCCACATATGATCAGCTATTGCATGCCGAAGTGTCTTCCATTCACGAAACCCGTCTTGCGTCATGTCAAATTGGGTTGATTGAGATCCCTGTGAATCACCAGCATCCATACTAGAGCCTGCATTCTCATCCATTAAATCTTCATATGGCTGCATTTCCTTGATAAAATTGTGCAATACGCAACAAGCAATGACAATTTCTCTTTGAACCTCAATCGGATACTTTTTCATCGGCCCTCCCAAAATCTTAAATCGCCCTTTCCACACCCCCAATGTCCTCTCTATGATATTTCTCACTAAAGAATGGCGATGATTAAATAGTCCTTTGGCCCCAATTTGCGATCTACCCCCGGACCGCTCTTGAAAGGGGCCATGAAACCTGACATATGTTTGTATGCTGCATCCACCACATAGTATTTACCAACCAGTGGAACAGGAAACACAGCATTAGGATTGGAAATGGCATCCATTAACACGCAACTATCATAGGCACTACCTTTCCAACCAGTTCTGACATATACAAATCTCATATTGTGGTCACACACAATTAGAACATTTTGTGAGAGGTTACCCTTCCTGTTACGAAATGCATCATGTTCTTCAGTGGGCACACTAGCTGAAACATGGGTTCCATCAACTGCCCCAATACAATCCTATTTTACAAGAAATAAGTATAAGTTATGTAAAATATTAAGTGGGATGTCAATATCAGCAAGTATTACCACAGCACCTTGAACCATGGATAGAACTGTCTATTATTTAAAATTCTAGAATGAACGGTATCCACGTCCTTATGGCGAATTGCAATATGTGCTAATTGGATCAGGGCGTGGCATGTACAGCGCACATGTCTATGGATTGTTTCAGTGGAGTGCTGGAAACGCTCACTCAATACCCGTTGTGTAAGGTCGTGGCTTAACCCATATAATCCAATTGCGACTCCTTCATTTAATAACACTTTATCATATGGTCCCTCAATTATGTATCCGCCGGCCCGCAATACTTGGCAAAGTTGCATGAAAGTTGGCACATCCATGCGCATGTTTTCCAATATTCTGATGCAGTGCCCATGCAATAGTTCATTCACCCATTGCTGACCTGTAAGTGCACTTGTTCAAACCGAACGTCTTTGCATTAGTAGTTGCTTTCTTTGAAAATTCGATGAAAGTACAAAAATTGCAGTAGCTGCATTTCTTGCGTCATCTAGATCATCTAAATTCACTCCAAAATTAGGATGATTGCTCGCCATTTCTTACTTGTAGTGTTAGCTAGTAAAATCACATGACTAATAAGAACTAATAAGAACCAGATGAGGCACATAATTAAAAATAGCATGCATGCATAAATAAGAACAGAAAAATTAATCCATCATGTAAATAAGAAAGGATAAAATCAATTGACCTTGCACAACAGTAGATTTAAATAAGAACAATTGACTAATAAGAATCACACACAGCCCTTAGAGTTTAAAGTGCGTATGCATAAATAATAAACCTTAAAATTCCAGATTCATGTCAATAGCAAAGATTGACCCCTTAATTATCATATAATGTTAGCCATTCATAATAGTATACCAAAAACAAAATAACTGAAGTACTTGAGAAACAAAAAAATGCAAGTAATATGAATCATCCATTTTACCATTCATAAACAACCAAATAACAAATCCAAAAGTCTCATCGTGCAATATCAAGATCTAACACCATCAATGAAATACCAACCTCAAGGTAAAACTTAAAATATTATGAAAAGTGTCTATAGCAAAACCTGCATGCATTCACGCTATTCCTTCAATATAGAAAATACCATAGCTAGTGTCCAACCAAGAAACCATCAATATATCAACTAATAGGCACATAGAACAAAGAAATATCCAACCATGCAAATTAAGAACAATCGCCCTCCTAAAAAGCTCAGTCATCCAACTGACCCCCACCAATCTTCAGAACATACAATCGTCGGCGAGCCTCACTTTTTTGACTCAAAAATGTGATTCGATGGGCCTCAGAGTCAGCTAAGACAATGGCTGCTGTGACAAATACTTTGTCAGGCAAACCTTCTATTGCATTTAGAGCTTCATTTGCCTTTATCACCCCAAACAGGCCATCGTTAATGCTCACAGGGGTAGAGGGAGGAGGAAGGGGGGGAGGGGGAGGGGAAGGAGGAGCGGGGGCATCAACGGAAGCAGATATGCTACGGCTAGCAGAAAAGGTGGCATCCATCCAAGCAATTGCATTGTTATACGAACCTCTACTTAGCCCTGGCAGGAGTGCTGGCTCTTGAGTAGAAGATTTTGGAGTTTTCCGCTTCCGTTTACCCTTCTTTTGTTTTGCCTTAGGTTTCAGGGGTGTTTCCTTAGGTTGGCCCTCATCCTCAGAGTCATCAATGGGCTCAATTGCTTGCTTTTGTCTTGCTCTTATCTCTTTATTTATTTCAACTAATGGCTGGTTGGAATCCCGTGAATATCTTCCTTGAGCATCCATTTTGTCGAACACCTCAGATAGCATGTAAAACACGCGGCAATCCTTGTCTCTGAAAGTCTCAAATGATGGATTCTCCTGCACGATTTAATAAATTCATAACTAATTTGGGAACATTAGAAACATAGAGGAAGGTGGCCTAACAATACAAAACTAAACCTGAATCAGAGATGTCCATTTCTCTGTGTCCATTGTTATTGTCATCTTCATTGGATCCCAACCAGCACCGGTAACCCTTAATCGCATGCAATTGTATTCATATGTTTGACTCCGCAAAGCATAGTACCTTGCCCGAACTTGGTTGGAATCAAAGATGCTCCCTTTTTCAGCAAACTTCTGAACTAGGGCAGGAAAAACTTCACTTTTAAGGTTGCCCTTATTAATTCTATTTGTCCGCTTAAGGTCGACCAAATACTGAGCAAAATCCAACTCCTTTTCTATTGTAAATTGGGCCCGACCTAGTCTTGATGAGCCCGGTTTCTCTTCCATTGCCCTTGTTTTCTTTGAATTGCACATGATCAACAGAATAGGTTGGTAAATGTAATTTAAAAACATGTCATGCCGTGCAAGAATGTCATACTGTGCACACATAATGTCAACTCCCTTTGTAAATTTATAAAAAAAAAAAAGAAAAAAAGAAAAATGAAAATACATGTCTAATGCAAATACACAATTGGCTTACCAACATTTACCAATCATTAAATGCACACAGTTAGTTGCATAAGAAAGTCTAGATAGGGTGTAATACCCTGAAATAGTTGATTATGCAAAGTTGTAAATCGTTCTCTCTACACTCCGACCAAGCAGCAGGCAAATAAGCTGCAATTTTGTGTTTTCGGCCTGTCTCAAAAAAATAATAATAATAATAAATAAATAAAACCAAATCAGTCTCGAGGAGTTCATGTCTCATTTTGCTTCTAGGTAGGACAATTTCAACCTCTTGCCAAGGATCGGTGACACGGAGGCATACACCTGCCAAAAAGCTTTACGTCTAAGTACAAATATATCCAAAATTCAATCCGTATATTGGTATCTTAGCATAATGCAACTTCCAAACTAATAAGAAAATAAAACTTGATAAAGTAAATTGTTCCAAACACTCAATCTATTCGTTTCATTCTCTTAACAGCAGTAGACTTTCAAAATCCAGCTTGAAAACAAAGAGAAACAGTAAAATAACTATATATAAAAGATGAGCAAAATCAACTAGCTACTTAGTTTATGTCCCATATGTTTCTGCAGTCTATATCCAGCACAATTTTCAAAGCAAAAGTACGGCATGAACTGAAAAACGGTAGCAAAAAGTAAATCAATCAATGAATTACTCAATCAACTTCCATAGACCAATAAACTCTAACTAAACCACTTGAGAACAACTGGCTACAGTAAAATTTTGTGTTTTCGACCTGTCATTTTTGTCTTGTTTTGTAAAGTGGATGCAGCAAATGACAACTTTTTCGTCAAACAAAGCCAAAAATAAACTCACGGCACATTAGACTGAAAGGTAACCTAAGAACAGAAGGGCATCTTCAGTCATCTACAAGATGAAAATCACATCTTTTTTCCAATCATTTGTACATTAACAAAACACGCCACAGACAGGAGGTAAGTTCAGGTAAACCACCAGAAAACAACCGAAACAATACATAGTCAACTTTGGGGAATGAAAAGATATATTCTTCACACAATATTGGGGCACAAAAGGCAGAGTAAATTTAAAGCCTAAATTGCCGAGTGACACTACAGCTATCCAAAGATAGTTCAGTGCCATCATTCAGATACCCTATTGACACTAATCCAAAGCCCAGAAAAGGCCAAAACCCACAAAGCAAAGAAACACAAAACATGGGCATGAGCTGTGAATAAGGCAATTGGACTTTTTAAGCACTGAATGGTGGGGCAAGGGCAATAAATTTGTATTTGATTCATTGATTTGTACCTGATGGTATATATCCCTGGAATATGCTGTGGTTAGCTGGTTATTACTACTTGTTTAAATGATGGTCAAAAGAGAAACTGATTAGTATAAACGTACCGGTTGTCATGCCTTTAGGTGGGATTATTATTTATTAACTACTACTACTATATACTACTACTAGTCCTTGCTTCAAAAGTCATCAGATTTTTAATAAGTTGGATGCATAGCTGAAGGACTATTGACGAAATATATAGTCAAAGGTGGAGGAATAGTGGACATTTCTGATTTTAAAACCTGCTGGTTCTTATTAGACTCTTAATTGATTCCATCCTAAAGCACGCGAATTGCTATGTTTGAAAGTTGAAACTGCATATAATCAAGGGGAATAAATCTCTTTGCAGAGATTTAAGCTAACTTACAATGTAGGTCAGGGGAATATTTATCTAGGAGATTCGCTAAGGCCAAACGAGCTTGCTATATCCTTCTTTCATTTCGCAGTTGTTTGCTAGAAGACCTGACACGAAAATTCTTACTCCTACAAACTCTTCAACTAATCATTTAAAATGGCAACAAACTATCAGAACAACAGCTGATTAGTTGTCACTATTGCGGTACCATCATT
The DNA here is from genome assembly GCA_013103745.1 of Gardenia jasminoides. Taxonomy (NCBI): domain Eukaryota; kingdom Viridiplantae; phylum Streptophyta; class Magnoliopsida; order Gentianales; family Rubiaceae; genus Gardenia; species Gardenia jasminoides. The sequence continues at coordinate 21,833,325 of CM023100.1, read as the reverse complement.
TTCAGCCACACTAATCATTTAACAAGGATGGAAACACAAAGAAAATCACAGCACACAGCATTAGGAAAGTTTGACGGGAAGGCGAAATCCAACAATATAATCCAGCTAAAACGAAAGAAATTGAAGATTGTCTCTAAAAATTTTGCAGCAAGTAGAATAGGGATATCTGTATGCAAAACTAACTTACAATTCTAGCAATGTTGGCCTCGATTTAACCCTAAAAAGTACGTCACAGCAGAACTCAACGAGGCTGGTGCTAATCAAAGCATATCTTGATGGCTCGTGGGAAGCAAAAATGGATGATTGGATACGGCTCAAACTACCTTCAGTAGCAACAGCTCCGATTAAAAGAGGAGAAATGGAGGCTGCTCAAAATTCTCGGCCTTCATCGCACTGCCCGCAACACTTCGATCTCAATGCAACTTCCAAGCACCAAATGACAGGAGGTAGCAATAGGAGGCGCCAATCGATGGCAGTTCATAGTTCGCCGCTTCAATTTCGGGAATCAAGGGTTAGGGATTTTTCTGGTAGGGTTCGGCAGAGGAAGGTGGAGAAAACTTTCCCAAATCGATTTGCCTTAATCGACAAAGTCTGCAATGAAAAGAAAAACGGTAGCAAAACGACATCATTTATTGTAGCTGAAAAAATTAAAACAGTAGCAAAATGACGTCATTTCGTATTGTAGCTGAAAAAATTTTAGCACTTGGGCGTAAGTTCTTGTGTGTTGTTTTTGGGTTCCTATAGCTAAAGTAGGGAAAAAACAAGTATTATACATACAGCCCAAAAACACACTTGCCAAACACACCCCTTGTCATTTTATGTATGAGGACCAACCACATCTAAGCCCTATTCAAAGTGATAAGTTCATGACAAGTCTTTTGAACAACATCCCCAGAACACTAAAGAAATTAGCAAGATCATCACTAGAGTTATAATGCAATTCTCTAGAATTTCAGGCTATAGCAATTAGGATCCTTAGATGTACCTAGAAATACTTTAGAAACAGCAAGAAATCTGAACACTTGAAATGGCACAATTAAATAGAAAATCTTTATTGCAGAGTACTTTCTAATCAAATTAACAAGCATGCTCTGTATTTTGTCAAATCAAAATAGAGGATAAAGAAATAAATACCTATGCTATTAATCCACAAATGCCAAGTGGGTGAAGAATGTAGACGTCTATGCTGCCATTGTTCAGAATTGGCCTCAGTTAACTTGATGATCTGAAAGATCTTCATTCTCAAAATGCCCCTAATATAAGATGGGGTATGAACTGTATCAGGCATCAAGGTTGAAACAAAAACAGCAACTGAGATCTTCTTTAGGTCGGTTTCCATGGCAAGAGCGAAACTACAGCCACCATAGCTAGGACCTACTAGTATTACCTTCTCATCAACTGGAATTGCAACCATGAGTTCCATTAACAGTTCAGCGTAGTCCTCAAAAGTGTGGATCTCGCGGATGCTTCTTGTGTTGATGCCGAAGGCAGATAGATCGACTGCTGTGACCCTGTTCCCTTCGACTGACTCGAGCCACGGATTTAGCTTGTACAAAATCCAAGCCCTATGGCAAACACCATGTACCAAACTAAAATGCTTCTGTCACTTGTCACTAGAAATTTGCATCTTTTGATGTTTTGATTTCTCAGAGGTAGCAAATGGTCATGCGGTTTGGTATGTGATTTTAGGTTCTTTATCAAAGCTAAACCCCAAATTTTCTGCAAGAGAAGCACGAACTAATTGATGAATTAGAGCCAGATTAGTCATTAAGTCACCACCGAAGATAATTCAGTCATCGGAGATGATTCAGACATCGAACTAAATTAGACAGGGAATATCAAAATTAGACAGCAATATCGAAATTAATTACCTCAAATTATGCCTTCACTACCTAAGCTCTTGTTGTTCCCAAGATTCAGTCTTCGAAGTCTGGCTTTTTCCTAAAATTCACAGCCAATTTTCTGTTTTCTTGCTAGCAAGCAAGTGCTGCACCGATCTAGGGATTTTAGTTGTATGAGGTTAGTAAAGTTGCCCAAATTTGTTGGGTAGCTCAGATTAGGGACGGAAATGGTGATTTGTGGTGAGTTTGTGGATAATTTTTGCAAGATTATGGTGGAGTATAAGGAGAGAAGGAGAAGAAGCGAGTGGTGTTTGAAGCTTTGAATAAGAGGGAAAGGAAGTGTGTGTGAAAATTTTCTGTGTTGTGTCTTGTGTGTGTTTTTTTCGATAGTTGCCCAAAATGACGTCGTTTTTATCAAAAATTGTTCACCTGCTCTAGCACGTTCAACTTTTCGGGTTCCCGCTTCCATTTTTGCATCTCAAAAACCACGCTTTCTTTAGTCTTTTGTAGAAATTATTTGACGCTTTCTTGCTTCCTTCTCTAATATCTTCATTTTTTTTGCCTTATCTATATATAATTAAGTTTGTTTATTATTTTGAGTTTTTTTTGCTCACAAGTTGTAATAAAACTTTATTTTTGTATTAAAACTTTAGAAAATAAAAACTTCATGTTTTTGGATAATTTTTTTACGAACATGGGATTTTTTTTTATCTCTATGAAAAAATAATGTTCAAAAAATAAAAAAATTTATTAAAAAATATGTTTTTGATTCAAAAAAATTTTTAATGCAAATATTTTTGGCACCAATTTAATGATTTTATCAGCTATGTATGAGTTATAATCTGACAAGACTAACAATTTGTTTAGTTGATCAAGTAACCAAAATAGTTTGCTAATACATGAATGAAACACTAAATGTATTTGGTACAAGTACTGGTTCATAAATCATAACCAATGTGACTATTATAATTAAAAATAAAATCTTAGTCATGCAATTGTAAGAATTATTCTTAATTTCATATTAAATAAAACTGCTCTTTATCGTCATTTTCACATTATGCTAATCACTAATTTTCGATGTGTTGTCAAGAGAACTAAACAGGGAATCTATGATATTTTTGTACGTCCATAACAAGTTATTAACTAAGTTTGGAATAATTATATAATATGTATACATATTTTATCACAATACCTTCCAGTTTTTGCTAATGAAAAACATAGGCTAAATTGCAAAGGATAGGGTGCCATATTAGAATTAATGAAATTGATTTATCACATCAGAGACTAAATTATAAAAGATAGGGTATCATAATAGAGTTAATGAAATTAGTTTATCACATACAGGGCTAAAATAAAAAAAAAATAGGGTGCCATAATAGAATTAATAAAATTTACTTACAACATACGGGACTATATTGAAAAATTAGGGTGGCATAATAGAATTAATGAAAGTGACTACTTTGGACAATGACGACTAATTGTTGTCACTAACTTTAAACTGATAATCTGATTGTGACAACATTATAAGTTGTCACTGTTTGGTCCATTTTAGTGATAACAAGTCATCACAATGGTGATTTCCCGCCATAACGATCAGTTGCACGTCACCCATGTTGTGACGACTAATCCACGTTGTCACCGATGACTAGTCTAGCTGAGGTTATCTGTGATGACATCAAAAGTTGTCACTAAATTGTGTCAACTGTGACAAGTTTTTCTATTATCATTGAGAATGTTGTCACAAAAAGTTGAATTTCTTGTAGTTATTAGGTCCATCATTTCTTTTATAAAGCTAAGCAAGAACGAAGTTGAAGGATGAATATGGCAAGAGAGTGCTCATGTGATGAGACTTTTTCTTCATCCCTAACTCTTTATCTTTTATAATTGGCTCTAAGTTTAGTTATTATACAAGTTTGGAATTTATGTTAATTATATGTTTTTAAAGTTTATACCTAGAGTTACGGATGAATTCTATATGTCTTGTTTGTGATGTTAATTTAGATATTTGATGCTATTATTTTGAGCAAAATATTTAGCATTTTTATTTTATAATCATGATTAACTGGCCATTAATTGTAATAGTCTCAAGGTGCTAAGTTTGTAATGAGAATTCGGATTTAACACTAGCTCAATGAAGTGCTATATCTAAGGAATGTATTCGCAAGAGTAGAGGTGTATTTTTGTAGTCTTGTTGGTTTGTTTCATGTAATTTTATAGAAGTAATGAACTTGTAGTTAGTTTCATAGCCACACAAGTAGGTATGTGTTAGTTACAGGTATGCTTGATTCACTATAAGAGTAGGCATCATATACATTAAGAAATTGCATCATAGCTGGCCGATGTAGTAACAATCAATTAACCCCTAGAGATTCACTAGAAAGAATAGTTAGGAATACCATAATCCCAGGAGCTTTTTGTTGTAGTTTTAACTTTATTTTAGTACATGTTTGTTGTATAATTTACTTCATTTGGACTTGTGATCATCTAAATAATAAAAGAACTCGAATAGCGTCAATAATTGATCAATCTTTCCTGTGGAATCGACACCTGAATACTTGCTATATTTGTGTACAATCTATATACTTGTAGTAGTGGAAGTTTGAGTATAATTAAAGCTTACATCAATATAAAAGATCAATAACTTCTGTAAATCACTCTTTTAGATTGCCAGCTCAATATTCAATGTGAAATCAATGTTAGAAATTAATTTGATCTTTTAATTCATTTATCCACTTTTAATAGCAAATCTAAACTTATAACCATCATATTTGTATTTATTTTTTTGTAAACAAACTTACAAAATATAGACAAATTTAGGTAAACTAAAAATAATTAATCATTTTATCATAAAATTATGATATTTTTAGTTCTCAAATTATAATATATATGCATATATTATTGATATGTATTTATAATGTGTATAGCAAATTTAAACTTATAACCACTATATTTGTTTTCAATTTTTGGTAAACAACTTACAGTATGTAACTAAAAATTCTGATATTTTATTATACAAATTCAAGTAAACTAAAAATAATCAAATATGCATCTGCTATTGATGTGTATGTATAATGTGTGTGTGTGTGTGTGTCTGTGTAAAACTATATAGAGATATTTACATCTTTTCAAACTTTATTTTAGTGGTAGGGGATAGAATAGGGGAACTGTCCCTATCCTCCACCTCATTTAAACAAGGGAAAAAAATTCACACCCTTCCCCATCGGCCCTTGCCATTCTTAGTTTTCTGTGGGGGTAGGACAATAAAATAATGGGTAAATTAAATATAAACTCCATGTGGTTTTGCCTGTTGCCACATGACTCCCCTAATATTTTAAAATATCCACTTTACCCCCTATGATTTTATGTAAAGTGAAAACTTGAAGGAAAATAGCTTATGTAATGTCGTTAGTTGAAATAATAATAGTGCCTTTATTTAAATGTTAAATCAATTAATGCTTAACTACCTTACATAAAGTATATGGGAATTACGTAAATAATTATAAAAATCACAGGGGGATAAAGTGAATATTTATATGAGTCATAAGGGGGTTGTGTGGATATTAAGTTTTTATAAGTGCTTTTGGTACAAACATTGTAACTGATTGTGCATTTCATCAATTTTTCACTTTATATAAAACCATTTCGGGGTTAGATTGTGACAGCCCCACTTTTCCTTAAGGCGAACCCTAAGATATCGGCGGGCTGCCTACCTAACTCTCGCCAGCACTCACTCACTAAAATAAATATAAATTCAAACACTCGTTATTCGAACCACACTTAAAATTTATCAAAAATCACTAGTTTGACTTTCAAGAGTACAAGCCCCATAATTTTTCAAAGTTTCAGGAATAATCACCTCGAGTACAATATTCTATCAATTTTACATACAATTTCAAACTTATACAAAAGTGAGGAAATCCTACAAAAGAAATTAATTCCTCGATTCACGTGCCTCACCTCGAAACCTGTTAAGGAAAACAAATTGGGGTGAGCTAACGCTCAGTGAGGTCAAGAGAAACATGCACAGGCAACTCAAAGCAATTAAAGAAATTAATGTAACAGTAAAAGAGCAAAATAGTTAATAAAACATTTAAACAACACAATTTTGAAGGATACAGTTGGCCGGCTCCACATTTCCGCAATTCTCTGCAATTATTTTCTTCACCAGTATCAATTCAAGCCACACGTTGACACTCCGTCAACCACTCACTTTCACAGTCCATATTCACCACTTTTCTCCCTCTCCCGTCTACTTACTCCCCCTTGACCGGGCCCGAACTCCTAAATTTAAACAGTGATTGGCAACCCACTATGAGTATGCCAAGTCGGCGGACTCCTTCCAACCGACGTATTTTAAACAGTCATAACCCATGGTTCACCCATCCCTTGCCCTAACCCTTGTTGCCAGACAAGGTGAAGGGATTCCCAATGAGGTTTGGGCATCCCCACAGTTATAAATAAAACAATCAGTTCAAGCAACTCAAGCAGTCATTTAGTTAACATTTTAAACAGTTGAACTCACTTAGAGGCAATTCAAAGAAGGTGAGCGCGATAAAGTACACGCTCACCGAGGCACACAAGCAGGCTTTCAATTTATTTACATTAGTTAACATGCACTTGAACACTCACCAATAGTCGAAAGTAAGTGAGAGCAATTCACGAGATCAATCAAGGTTCTCGGTGTCCACGTGATCACCTGAGAGATGCACAATCAAAATTACCTAAGTATGCATTCAAGGTCAATTTTCAAACAGTTAAGCTTTTTGATTCCAAATTAAGAGGAATATCATGTAATTGGAAAAATATATTTTTCAAATTTGGAATGGTGTACAAATACTCAAAAGGTTACGCCTGAAAACTAGGAAATGTTTCCAAGTCATTTCTAAGCTTTCGTCGCTTTCTTAGAAGAATTTTCAGTTTCGTGCAGTATTCTTTGAAAAATTATAACTTGAGTTACATAGGTCCAAAAATCTCAAAATTGGTACTATTGGAAACCTCATTTAAAGTTCTAAAACTTTGTAGAAGGCACCATGATAAAATTCTGGACAAAAATTGCCCAGATTTTCGTGTTAAGAATCAGCTACAGTACAAAACAGAATAGCTCAGGCTGGTTTTCCAGCTCACTTTGGAAATTCACCAAAAATTGTAGGAAATGAATTGGCCTCTGAAATTCACACATTTTAAATCTCTATATATCTAGTTTCAAACACCACTGATAGCACTCAATTCTGACTCTCGAGCAAGAAATTATAACTATCCAAACAGGGCAGGTTCGAAATTCTGCTTTTTCTGAAATTCTAGATTTGCAGGGCAGCTTTTAAGCCTCAAATGAGTGACGAATTCTTACTCAAAAATCACCAAATTTTGTATTCATAAACCTCAGTAAGTGAAATACATTTGTACCAAAATTTAGTGAAAAAATTGCATGGGAAGGCAGTGTTCAATGAGACCAAAACAGGGCAGCAGATCGCAGTGAAAATTTTTCAGATTTGCAGGACATGTTTCTAGGCCTCATTCGAGTGACGGTTTCTTACTCAAAAATTACCAAATTTGGTACACCAATTCTAATATATAGAGGCTAGGTTCACACCAAATTTCAGCCATAAATTCAAATAAATGAATGTTAAACCGAAATGAATCCAAACAGTGCTCAAACGTGGGAAAAATTTTCCAGTTTTGTTCATCCCTCTTTCACCACATTTTTACTTAGCCAATTGAAAATATTTGCAAGGGAGATTTATCACACACCAAGACCAACCTATAACAAGTGTTTATCATCAACTTAAAGCCACAAAACCTGAGTTTAAAGTTGCCAAAATAGAAGCAAGACAGCCGGCAGCAGCTACAATTTTTCCTCCCAAATTCAAGCTTCACATTTTCTTTCCATTACAAGCTAATCTCCTCAATTAATAACAATCATAAAGCACTTATAATCAACCTCAAATCCTTTCCCTACTGATAAGTCAATATTTTGCATGTTTTTAGTAAGATTAATTATGTAGTTTTTGTGTGTTTTTGTCAAGTTTAATGGCTAATGAACTAGGGTTTCTATTGAAATTCTACATTTTGTGGTTTAAATAGAAAAGTTCATTTTTGTGCATTAATGTGGTGAAATCTTCATGTTTTTGTAGGATTGCTTGTTCAATTATCAAATGAAATGAAAATGTGGATATTTGCCAAGAAGCTTGGAAGAAAAAATGGAAAATGCAATTGGAATAACGAGGAATCAAAGGGATAAAAGTCGGAGCAATTAACGCGCCAATTTCACGACAAAAAAAGCTCGGAAATTGTAAGTTTCAAGGGGAGTCGCGAGGCAAAACGCGAACCAACAAGTGAAAATTTCAAATAGCTCGCGAATCCCTCTCACAGGAGCCAGGGGGCCGGATCCGCGATGTGATCCGCGAGCCTCTACCTCGCGGATCGTCAGAAAATGACAGCTACAAGTTGCAGCCGAATTCTAGTTTTTCATCTCACTTCCAGCTCAATTTTCAGAAGAATTTCAATGAAAGCTGCGTGAAGAATCTTGTGAAGTTGAAGAAACAACTCATTGCTAATTCAAAACACAATTTGCTTCAACATTACAACTCATTTGGGATGGAAATTCAAAGGATTCAAATGCATGAAGACAAAGAAATTTAAGAAGCCATTTTCCTTGACTTTTGAAGGCCAATTTGTCTTGTATTCACATGACATAATTTTGGATGCATATGGTTGTAATCTTCTATAAATAGGGCCTTTTGTATACAATTCCATTCCATTCCATCCCCATTCAATTCAAAAAAAAGAGAGAAAAAAGACTAGAGAATAGCTGTAGTTCATTAGATTAGTTCTAGTTCTTAGTTTGTAGTTTCTAAAGAGAGTAAAAGTGAAAGTTGTGAGGAATCTTGCACTTTGCATTTGGGAGATTAACTTGTGAAGAAGTTTATGGATTCAACTTCAAGAAATTGAATAAGATTCCTTCTTCCTTTACTAGTCTCTTGTTCTTAAATTTCATGGCTTTGTGCAAGTTTGTTTATTCTTAAATGTTCTTAATATGATGTTTAGATAAGCCTCTTTAATCCTAGAGTTAGGATGAACTTGTTTTAGTTGTGATTATGAAGTAGTTAAGTGATTTATGTCCTCCATGATTTTGTTAGTTTAAGACTTGTGCTTATGCTTTATGGTTGATTAGCTACCAACTATAATTGATTTGATGTTGATGAGTAATGAAAAACTTGCCTTCAATAAGATCTAAGTTCTTAAACATTAACTTATGTTCTCACGAAAGTAGTGAATATAGTTGGTTGGTTTTGGTTTTATACTATAACTTCATTGAGCTTATTTAACTTGTTTCTCTCTTTTCTCTATGAAAATAGGTCAAGGAAGATTCCAAGAAGTTAAGGAATTGGTGAAAGTGATTCCGAGTGACTAGTTCATCTTAAAGGAGAACTTGCACTACACATGACCATTGACGAAAGTGGTGGCATACAAAAGGAAGTTATACCTTAGCGAATCATTGGAGAAAGGACATAATAAACTTGACTAACTTCTAATCTTAACTTAACAAGGAATTCTAAAGCTCTAGGATTCCTCCAACTTGATCTTAAAAAACTCTCTCTAACCTAACTCTCTAATTCCTTTACTTGCTTTCTTATTTCTTGTCTTCCACCAATTGGATGTCTTTGACACCTAACGGTTGGTTTTAATTGCTTTATCCCTCTTCCTTAGGTCGGTTTACCGCCTTCTCCCTTTTATCTAACTTTCCTAACTTTATTTGCCTTCCTTTAGTTGTCTTTCTAGATAATAAAACAAGTGATTAAACTTTAATGTTTGCAAAACCATAGTTCCTCGTGGGATCGACACCTTATTTCCCTATACTCAATAAACAATCCGTATACTTGCGATAATATAGGGTTATAAAGGTTTTTTAAAATTTGAGGAGTAAAGAAAATCCCTATCAAGTTTTTGGCGCCGTTGCCGGGGAACTAACGGTTTTTCTAGACTAGTTTCTCAAACTAGGACTAGGTGCAACATTAAAGTTAAAACAAGCTTTATTAGTCTAGATTTTATTTTTGTAGTACTTTTCCTTGTTTCTTGTAGGTACACCAATCTCTTCATTTAAGAGATTAGCTTCCAAAGACGGCGAGAAGAGGAAGGAGACGTGTCCAACAACAAGCAGAAAATATTGTGGTGGAAAGTGAAGGTGAACAATCCATAGCAATGGAAGAATCAAGGCTAAGAGCATTAAGAGATTATGCCTTGCCGGATGAATCCGGTGCTCAAACAAGTGTGGCAAGGCCGACTATTAATGCTAATAACTTTGAAATTTCACCGGCACTCATTCAAATGATCCAAAGAAGCCAATTTGGAGGAAACGCAACCGAGGACCCCAACACTCATCTAACTAACTTCACAGATTTATGTGGTACTGTTAAATACAATGTAGTAAGTGCTGATGCCATTAAATTAAGGTTGTTTCCTTTTTCACTTTGTGACAAAGCAAAGGTATGGCTTAACTCTCATCCACCCAATACTTTTACTTCATGGAGTGATTTGGTAAAAGCATTTTTAAATAAGTATTTTCCTCCTGCCAAAACTAATAAGTTTCGTATGGATATTACAGGTTTTCACTAACAAGATGGTGAATCATTATATGAAACTTGGGAGAGGTTCAAAGATTTCCAAAGAAGATGCCCCCACCATGGTCTTCCGGAATGGTTGGTAGTACAAACGTTCTATCAAGGTCTTTCTATACCAACCAAAAACATCATAGATGCCGCGGCTGGTGGATCATTAATGGCAAAATCTACCGAAGAAGCTCAAGGTTTGATTGAAGAAATGGCCTCTAACAATTACCAATGGGCTAATGAAAGAGGTAACCAAAGAAAATCGGCCGGTATGTATGAACTTGACACTATTAACATGTTATGTGCTCAAATGCAAAATCTTACTAGCATGTTTAATAAACAAGGAGGAAATGGTTTAAATTCTTGTGTAAGTAATGCTTATTGTTCAAATTGTGGTGGTAATCATGACACTTGCATATGTAAGAATGTTGAGCAAGTTAACTTTGCCAACAACTTCAACCGACCACCTCAAAACAATCCTTATTCAAGTACTTATAATCCCGGATGGAAGAATCATCCTAACTTTGGATGGAGGGATCAACCTCATAACCAAAGATCTTCTAATCCACCCGGATTTCCTCCTAAACCACTTGAACCTCAACCAATTTGGGAAAAAGCTCTAGAAAAGCATGCTCAAAGTACAAATGAAAGGTTTGAACAAATGGATAAGAAAATTGACCATATGCATAGAAGTCTGGAATTTCAAATAGGTCAATTAGCTAATGCCTTTAATGGAAGAAAACCGGCGGAGCTTCCAAGTAAAACTGAGGTTAATCCAAGAGAACACGTTAATGCAATCACTCTTAGGAGTGGTAGAACATTAGAGGATAATAACCTTGGTAAAAGTGGTAAAAATGATGAAAATGAGGAAAATAAGGAAAAGGAAGAAGTAGATAACCATGTTGATATTGATATTCCTTCTTCTCATATTCCTATTAAAAATGCTACTAACTCTATTCCTTTTCCTGATAGGTTGAAGAAGAGCAATAAGGAGAAGGAATTTGAGCAAATCACTCAAATGTTTAAGCAAATAAGAAATAACATTCCTTTTATTGATGCTATTTCACAAATTCCCTCTTATGCTAAGTTTTTGAAGGATATCATGTCCAAAAAGAGGAAGATTGAAGATTATGAGACCATAGCATTAGCGGAGGAATGTTCGGCAAGGATTCAAAATAAACTCCCACAAAAACTCAAAGATCCGGGAAGTTTTACTATACCTTGTACCATTGGTCATCTCCAATTTTCTAATGCTTTGTGTGATTTAGGTGCAAGTGTATCATTGATGCCACTTTCCATAGCTCGGAGATTTGATTTAAGGGAGATGAAGGACACAAACATCACTCTTCAATTGGCGGATAGGTCATTAAAGCGCCCGATTGGTATGATTGAAAATGTCCTTATAAAGGTTAAGGATTTCTTTATTCCGGTCGACTTTATTGTCCTTGACATGAAAGAAGATGTTCATTTACCTATTATATTAGGTAGACCATTTCTAGCCACTGCCAGCACTCTAATTGATGTTCAAGAAGGCATAATTAAGTTTAGAGTGAATGAAGAAGAATTGGTGTTTAACCTCCATGAAAATAAAGATCTTGAATTATGGCATGGAAAAGTTTTTAAACCAAAAGAGGTAGATATTGTTCAAGAATTGCATAATGATGGCTTATTTGTTAATGACATGTTCCATGTGAAGAACAAAGGAAAAGAGATCTTTATAGAGCATGAAATCCCTAAAGTTAATGAAGAAAAAAGGAAAAAACCAAGTAAACTTTGGGATTGTTTTAAATGTCTCTCGAAAATTCCTCATTTAATATGTGATAATTCTAATCCTTCTTTGTTTGATGATGAGGATAATTTGGAGAAAGGGGAAGCTTCATTAATGATGAATGGAACCAAAAGCTTTAGCCCTTGGGAAGGAACAAGTTCCTTTTCACCTCCGAAGTGATTTTAAAGAGGAACACTTTTGAGTCGAGCCAACGACTTTAAACAAAAGCGCTTCTTGGGAGGCAACCCAATCTTGTTTTAAATTGTGTTAGTTTGTTTGGATTTTATATTTCAGCATGTGTGTTTTATGTTTTTAAGTGTGTTTGTTTTGTTTGTCTTGTAGGAATATCAAAGCATGCAAAATTGACCTTTTTGGTGCACGATGAATAGTGATAATGCAAACATCTTCATACCTCAATTTGTGTTTTAGTTATTTATGATTCAAGAAATGAGATTAATTATGTTGTTTTGATCATATTACACATGTTAGAGAAGGTGCATTGCATAATTAACAAACAGGATTTTTATTCTGGAAATAGTAGCAAATGAGAAACCAATGAAACAGTTGCAGAAGAACTGCAGAATCCAATTTCCAGAAGGATCCGCGATATGATACGCGAGGTATACCTCGCGGATCTGAAGCTCGCTGGATCGGATCGAGAAGTTTTCAGAATCATGGACCATACGCGGCGATTTATCGCGGATCCATGGGTGGCGGATCAATTTCTGAGAGCTACCCAGCCAAATCCAAGACCTTACACTGCTTCGCGGATCCAAGAGTTTAACCTTTTCCTGCAGTTTCTTGTTCAATTTTTCAGGTATTCAAGATTATTCAATGGCAAATGGCAAAGTGGACCTATTCAATCACGTTAACAAAGGGAGTATTACTTTCTTATCTATCTTATCTTTCTTATTCCTTCTTACACATTAAGGACAATGTGCATTTTAAGTGTGGGGGGAGGAATTATGTGATTGTGATTTGATGAAAAATTAGCCAAAATTTTGCAAATCCTGTACATATGTACGACCCCAGTACCAAGGGCTTAGCGGATCCTTTGTCCATCTCGCCTGACTCGATAGCAAAAGCGATAAACGCGTCAAATTCTCACCAAAGGACGATAGGTACATTATATATATATACATAATATCCACTACAAGACCACAAGAGTTAGAGTACAACTCCCACAAGGTTTCTACACCCGTATCCAAAATACAATATACACGCCAAAACTCCAACCCAAAGCAAGTACTAAAGCTAAAAGGCTACACTATGCCTCCCACACGCCAATTCTCTAGGAAAACAAATTGAAAAGGATTAAGCTATATGCTTAGTGAATAATCGGGAGGGAAGTACATAAACCACATTTTCACAGATTATCAAATCAAAAGCAAAAGTAACACCACAAGTAAGGATACGGGTGGCTTCAAAGCCATTTCACTTCACGCTTGATCTTTGACACTCCACAACCGATAATCCGTAGACCCCACTTATACTCCTACCGTCCACCTTATCACCCACTGCCACGATTACATATAACAGCTTGAGCAATAATATCATTGAGATCCCAAAGGCATTGAGATCAGACCATCTATTTGGTCGGAAATTAACATTTACCATTAAGACCCCAAGGTAACCCCTTGAGATCAGACCATCTATTTGGTCGGAAAATAACATTTACCATTGAGACCCCAAGGCAATCCCTTGAGATCAGACCATCCAAGTGGTCAGAGAATAGCATTTACCATTGAGACCCCAAAGTAACCTTTGAGATCAGACCATCTAAGTGGTCAGAGATCCACACTAACATTGAGATCTCAAAGGCATCCCTTGAGATCAAACCATCCAAGTGGTCAAAGAGCAACATTGGCATTGAGACCCCAAAGGCACCCTTGGGATCGACCATCCACATGGTCACTCATCACCAATAATATCATGTACAGTTCATATATCACTCATCATATGCATTCATATATCACACAACACGCATATTCAAGAACTATATATGGAGCTTTTGGTCGAGCGATAAAGTACACCCTCGCCCAAACGCCCACTGATTACATTTCACAATATATTCACACATAAAGTCTAATTACTCACCCAAGTAGTACAAAAGCAAAGAGGTTAGAAAAGTTCCCGGTCCTCGACCTGCCATTTCCTCGTGAAAAGTTGAGCGGAAGATTACTCAAACAATCACTAAGATGCAAAACCACTTAGAAACACTTAAAACAGCAAATAAGGTACATGCATGGGCGTTCGACCAAAAACGGATAAGAACGGGACGAAAACGGAAAACACACACTAAAAGGTGTAAAAGATAGTTTTGACACCCTATACGCCAATACTCATAACTCAGGCTACAAGTATCGGATTAGAGTGTACGAGATGCTGTTTCGAAGATAAGAGAACAAGCTACAACTTTTGTGAAGACAACCTCTGCCCATATTTTCTCTTTCTAGGTGAAAAATGCCGAAACAGTTTCAGAAATTTTCCCGTCAGAAATTCCGACAGGCTAGATTCAAACGGTCATAACTCAGCACTCACAAATCCAAATCAGGAAATTCCAGCGGCGTTGGAAAGCTAGAATGAAGGGCTATAAATTTCATGTTTTGGCCAAAGGCTAAATCACAAAGGATCAACGAAAATGAAGATAAAGTTATTGTTCGATCATTCCCTGTTTTCAGTTTTAAAACACATTGCATCTAATCAAATCACACACATGCAAACCCAACGACTCAAATGCGATAACAAACATGCAATTGCAGCTCTTACACATCCCATATTGCCCCGACACACACAAACATGCAACCTTAAAGTTCCTAAACTTGAGCCAACATTTCACCTTCCAACAATTCCACCACATCCAAACTACTCCAATGCATTAATACAAGTGCAATATCATCAATTCCCAATCATTCCATAACTCAACCAATCAAACCCTAACCTCAAACTTCTTGGCCGAAAATTCAAGACTTGCAAATCTTCAAAATTTAATCATCAATTCACATAGAAAGCCAAATTCAAGCATTAATCTATCAACATAAGCCATGCTTCCTCCAATTTAAACTTGAAGACATGAAACCCTAACCCTAGCTCTAGGCCAAGGTTCAAGACAAGCAAAACAATAAAACCAATCCATGGAATCATTTCAAGAGCTATCAATGATCATGAATTAACCCAAAACAAGAACAAAATCCATCATGTTCATCGAATTAACCAAATTCCAGCTTACATATAAAGGAAAATACCTTCTTGGCTTATGTTCTAGAGGAAGTTGTAAGCTTCCAAAGTCAATCCACTTCTCCTAGCTTTCAATCAGGTTGGATGGTTGAAATTGGCAAAATCCCCAAACTTTTCTCTCTTTTTTTCCTCTCTTTTCCTCTCTTTTTTTTTCCTTCTCTTTTCTTCTTTTTTTCTCCTTGCTTGGCAGACCTTCTTGTCTTTTCTTTGCTAAGAGATTAAGTCTCTTAGATATTTGTTTAGGTAGTCAAAATGTGGTCTAAGTCCAAGTCAAAAATGTCATGCTCAATTAAACCTACTATCTTAGGTTAATTCCAACTCTTGCCCAAGTAATTTTCTTTCCTATCAAACTAGTCCATAGGTGCTCAATTTAACCTAGCCTATCAAAGCTTAATCACACTTACTTAGGCTACTAATCACCTAGGCACCCTAATCTCCCTTCTTGCACATGCATTAACACACGTAAAATCAAAGAAATAATAAACTTGTAGTTGGACATAAAACTTAAATTTATTTTCAAAACTAGGGTTTTACGAATCCAAACTAGGGTTTTCATATATACAAATTAGGGTTTTATCCAAATTTAGGGTTTTCGAAGCAAATTAGGGTTTAAATTTCAAATTAGGGTTTTCAAACTTGTAAAACAATATAATTAAAAACAAACATTTTTACTTAAACCATATAAACACCTTGACAAATAAAAATAACTATAATTAACATTATTTAATATTTTCCAAAAAGTGAGAAAACTCGGGGAAAAATCGGGGCATCACACAATATGTTTCAAATTCTCAAATACCTTGGAGATGACTATTTTGTGATTAAAATTTTTGCAATTTAAGGAAAGTATATCTTGTAAAATGGAGGAAATTATGCCTAATTTTGTATGTTTAAAGAGATTTCTTTTCTTTATTTGATTTTTACATAGTAGAGTGATAAATGTGGTTGATAAATGTAGTACTTTTCTCATGATTATTCTTTTGAGGGTATATTTATTTATATTTTCCGTTTAAAAAAAAAGAAGAAAAAAAGAAAAAGAAAAATGAAAGCTCTACTCCAATGTGCTTAGTAACCGGGAGTCTTCATCTAAAAATGTCGACTTTCGCGTCAAACGGTACTTGAATAAAAGTAGACAAATCAGTGAAGTGTTGAGTAACAGGGGATCTTCATCTAAAAGTGTCGATTTCTCGTCAAAAGGCATTTTCACAATTTAAATATATGTTTGATATGTTATATGAATAAATCCCTCTCTTTTAAAGATGATCATGGGTTTAGGAAGCATTATTGACTATATGATTCACTTTGCATGTGAAATTGGGTGAGGAATGAGAAATTGAATTGAGCTACTTGAATTTATGGTATGATTACTCTCTTTTACTTGATATTATAAGTACTTTGTGGTTTAATGGATAATTGCAAAATGGTTATCTACTTTGATTTGAGAAAATGAAATTAAGGTGCACAAACACTTAAATCATTGTTGGTTTGTATTTCTTGTTGCTTGAGGACAAGCAATGGTTCAAGTGTGGGGGAGTTTGATAAGTCAATATTTTGCATGTTTTTAGTAAGATTAATTATGTAGTTTTTGTGTGTTTTTGTCAAGTTTAATGGCTAATGAACTAGGGTTTCTATTGAAATTCTACATTTTGTGGTTTAAATAGAAAAGTTCATTTTTGTGCATTAATGTGGTGAAATCTTCATGTTTTTGTAGGATTGCTTGTTCAATTATCAAATGAAATGAAAATGTGGATATTTGCCAAGAAGCTTGGAAGAAAAAATGGAAAATGCAATTGGAATAACGAGGAATCAAAGGGATAAAAGTCGGAGCAATTAACGCGCCAATTTCAAGACAAAAAAGCTCGGAAATTGTAAGTTTCAAGGGGAGTCGCGAGGCAAAACGCGAACCAACAAGTGAAAATTTCAAATAGCTCATGAATCCTCTCAGGAGCCAGGGGGCTGGATCCTGATGTGATCCATGACCTCACCATGGATGGATGGAAAATGACAGCTACAAGTTGCAGCCGAATTCCAGTTTTCAGCTCACTTCCACTCAATTTTCAGAAGAATTTCAATGAAAGCGTGAAGAATCTTGTGAAGTTGAAGAAACAACTCATTGCTAATTCAAAACACAATTTGCTTCAACATTACAACTCATTTGGGATGGAAATTCAAAGGATTCAAATGCATGAAGACAAAGAAATTTAAGAAGCCATTTTCCTTGACTTTTGAAGGCCAATTTGTCTTGTATTCACATGACATAATTTTGGATGCATATGGTTGTAATCTTCTATAAATAGGGCCTTTTGTATACAATTCCATTCCATTCCATCCCCATTCAATTCAAAAAAAAGAGAGAAAAAAGACTAGAGAATAGCTCTAGTTCATTAGATTAGTTCTAGTTCTTAGTTTGTAGTTTCAAAAGAGAGTAAAAGTGAAAGTTGTGAGGAATCTTGCACTTTGCATTTGGGAGATCAACTTGTGAAGAAGTTTATGGATTCAACTTCAAGAAATTGAATAAGATTCCTTCTTCCTTTACTCGTCTCTTGTTCTTAAATTTCATGGCTTTGTGCAAGTTTGTTTATGCTTAAATGTTCTTAATATGATGTCTAGATAAGCCTCTTTAATCCTAGAGTTAGGATGAACTTGTTTTAGTTGTGATTATGAAGTAGTTAAGTGATTTATGTCCTCCATGATTTTGTTAGTTTAAGACTTGTGCTTATGCTTTATGGTTGATTAGCTACCAACTATAATTGATTTGATGTTGATGAGTAATGAAAAACTTGCCTTCAATAAGATCTAAGTTCTTAAACACTAACTTATGTTCTCACGAAAGTAGTGAATATAGTTGGTTGGTTTTGGTTTTATACTATAACTTCATTGAGTTTATTTAACTTGTTTCTCTCTTTTCTCTATGAAAATAGGTCAAGGAAGATTCCAAGAAGTTAAGGAATTGGCGAAAGCAATTCCGAGTGACTAGTTCATCTTAAAGGAGAACTTGCACTACACATGACCATTGACGAAAGTGGTGGCATACAAAAACAAGTTATACCTTAGCGAATCATTGGAGAAAGGACATAATAAACTTGACCAACTTCTAATCTTAACTTAACAAGGAATTCTAAAGCTCTAGGATTCCTCCAACTTGATCTTAAAAAACTCTCTCTAACCTAACTCTCTAATTCCTTTACTTGCTTTCTTATTTCTTGTCTTCCACCAATTGGATGTCTTTGACACCTAACGGTTGGTTTTAATTGCTTTATCCCTCTTCCTTAGGTCGGTTTACTGCCTTCTCCATTTTATCTAGCTTTCCTAACTTTATTTGCCTTCCTTTAGTTGTCTTTCTAGATAACAAAACAAGTGATTAAACTTTAATGTTTGCAAAACCATAGTTCCTCGTGGGATCGACACCTTATTTCCCTATACTCAATAAACGATCCGTATACTTGCGGTAATATAGGGTTATAAAGGTTTTTTAAAATTTGAGGAGTAAAGAAAATCCCTATCACCTACAAGCCACCTCAAGTCCTCTACCTTTGTGGGAATTCAAGAGCCCACATAAACAACCAAACAACAATAATAGCAATTAAAGAACTAATAAAGCTTTAAGCATAAAAATAATGAACCTAAAAGACAAGAATTGGTTGGATGGTTTTACCTCTAATGGAAGAACTAGAAACCCTAATGTGTTGGTGCTTAGGAACCCTCAAATTCACCAATCTTCACCACCAAAAGCTTGGGTTCTTCACAGATTAGCAATCTTCAAAGTTGCAAGGAAATTCAATGGTGGATTGTGCAAGATTTTAGCAAGGATTTGGCAAGAAAAATGAGATGAAACTTGAGAGAAAATGGAGGAGAAGAAGTCGGGTAAGGAGAGAGAGAAAGAATGAGTGTTTGGTGAATTTTTTTGGGTAATTTTATTAGAGAAATGCAAGAAGAAACAAGGGCCGCTCATTTGGTTCAAAAGTCAACTAGTGTAAAATGCCTCATGTATGCTCCTAATCGAGTTTAACTCTAATCCCTCATTTCTCATTCCTCAAATTTACATTTCTAAAGGTACAAATGATCATTCTTACTCTCCCAGATTACATCACTCTCACTCCAAATATTTACCTCGAAAAACGTGTCTTTTCTCATTTTTCATAATTGAGTGACAGAAAAATCAAATTGATGGTTAAACATAGTTTTTAAAATAAAATGAGGTATTGTATGGTACAATTGTAATTAAAATAATTTAAGTCAATTACTCAGAGAAAATAATTAATTAATTAAATAAATAGGTCAGATAAAAATAAAATTTTCGGGTCCTCACATAGATGGCTATTTTGAAACCTTATGGGGGTCATTTGACATTATGCAAAATTACAAGGGGATTATAAGTAATTTATCCTAAAATAATTGGAATAAGACAACAGGTAATGGTGACTCGTGAGATAATAAATTTGCTATTATTGTTTAACTGTTATAAAACTAATACTAATATGGCGATTGGTTTGTGTTTAATTATGTAATGGGCGCTAAGTTAGTAAAAACAAGAAAGCTAAAGAACTTGAGGAAAGAGAGAAGTAGAAATGAAATTAAATTTTCATTCATTCAAATGAACTCCTATCGTACTATATTACAAGGGGGAACCCTTATTTATAGCGGAATACAGAGGTGTTCAAAGTACATCTGTTAATTGTAGTTCATATCATGATAGAAACGACATCTTTTCATATGTCATGCTCCTCAAAAGTTGTGCTTCTCAAAAGTCGAGACAACTTTGTCACCTCATAGAACGTGAAAGCTCTATCATTATTTAGGAGATAATATAGAAGTGATAGACATTCACAATATTTAATTGTTTTACAACACTCCCTCTTGAATGTCTATTACACAAAAGAATATGCCTCGTTAAAAACCGTATTAGAAAAATACCTAGTGAAGGAAAAAAGAATACACTATTCTTGGGTATTTATTTCTCCCCCTGATCCAAAATATCATTTGAGATCCTTCAACCGACGCATTTCAATATTTTTTTACTAACTTTTCAAATGTTGTAGTCGGCAATGCCTTTGTGACGGACCCCACCTCTTCCAAGGGCGAACTCTAGATATCAGTGAACCGCCTGCTTAACTCTCATCAGGACTCATTAGAAAACTTGAAATATAAACGAGACCATCAAAACCAAGAAATGCTTAATATAACAAATTCCACTATGTGGGTACAGTATTTCATCTACTAAACTAAAGTATTTTAAGTACATCCCAAGTGCATCCTTACAATCAAAAATAGCTTAAATGATACAATACTGCTTCAACAAGGCTTGATCAAGACTAGTGTCACCAAAACTCTTCACTTCAAGTCCATGTTAAGGAATAACAACTTAAAGGAATGAGACAAAACTCAGTGAGCCCAAGAAAACATGCAAGCGAGCTAGTGCGCTAATAAAAGTACCAACTGCTTTAAACAAATATGATAGCAATAAAATTCAAGTAAAACCCAAGAAGGAAGTGAATACACATTTGAAAGGATAGAGGAACTCTCAGGAGCTAATCCATAGCCGAGTCTTTTCAAGCGCTCTTGGAATATCATTTCAATCGTTGACACTCCGTCAACCAAGTACTAACAATTTCCGTAGAACTCCGCTTCACTCCATTATCCGTCCACTATTGCTCCCTCTACTGGGCCCGCACGTTCAATTTTTTTTTTTTTGGTAATACTCAAGTACACTGAGTCAGTGAGACACATTCCAATCGACAAACAATCAATCCTACGACTTGTCAAGTCCCTCAGCCAAGCCCTGGCCGGCCCAAGTTAAATGACATACCAATGAGTTTGGGTATCCCCACAATTTCAAGTTTAAGTTGGTGAGTCAACACTCCAGCCAACTAACAATTCAAGCACGAGTTCACAAGTTCAAGCAATTTCAATCAATCATGTTCAATGACCATTTACTTGCTCCAAGCAGTGCAAGTGCGATAAAGCACACGCTTGCCTTTTCAAGGACATAACAAGTCCAAATAAGTTCATTCACAACAAGTCAAGTACAATTAACACACACTTGGACATTCACCTCTGTGAAGCTAAAATCGGGTCTCGAAACTGGTAGGCTGCTTGATCTCACCGTTGGGTCCTGAGAGTATACAGAGATTTAGTTATCTGTTGTATTTATTTTTTCTAAGTATTCTACAAGAAATGGTAAATTTTATCCAAAAGATGATTAGCGGTAATTTTCTCTAAATTAGTGAATTTATAAGAAAATAGTGGTATTTATTTAATATTATTAAATTTTATCAATTAAAATTAATTTTGATCAAAAGTGATAGTTTCTATCTTCTGACTATTCATTGGTTCCAGTGGGTTAGTAATTAATTCCGTCTATTGGTATTGGTTAACGGTCGGGTAGCGGTTACTGGTCAGTGGACACCGACTATCGATTAATGGTTGGGGTCACTAGCTACCGGCATTCGTTTAATGGCCTCTAGCTAACGGTTGGGTACGATCATCGGTTGACGATTATGTAACTGTTGTAATTTGGCCAACGGCTATGAACCACTGGACAATCGACAACTATAGGTTGAGGGTTGGCTATGTTTGATGGTGTGACAGCCCAACTTCTCCCTAGGGCGTACCCTAAAGTATCCGTGGACCGCCTGCCTAGCTCTCGCCAGGACTCACTCACATAAATGTCGCTAAAACATTAGACTAACATACCAATCTCAAATCTAAACTCAACAATAACTTACAATCACATTACACCATTCTTAAAATCCCCAAATTACATAGAATACTTATCAAACGTTCAAATTCTCATAATACAAAAGCTTTCGAAAGCTCAATCTACGTTTGTCACATCAATACAAAAGCAAACCCTAACTCTAAAGGTTGGCTCCTTCACTTGGGTTCTCGGTCCCTGTTAAAGAAAACAATTTGGAAAGAGTGAGCTAAAAAGCCCAGTGAGTTCCAACAAGGTACAATTCATGTGAAACAGTTCAAATTATACTTCAAGTACACAATTTAAATCAAGAGGATAGACACTTATATGGATATTGCTCGTATAAACTACTCGAGGGATATTGCCCAACGAAGTAGACTAGTCGAGGGACTTCGCCCAAGACATCACAAACTAGTCGAGGGTATTCATCCTACAACGTTACTTTATTTCATTGAAACTAGTCGAGGGTATTCACCTTACGACGTCACTTTATTTCACTGAAACTAGTCGAGGGTATTCACCCAACGATGTCGCATACTAGTCGAGGGGCTTCGCCCAACGACGTCACAATACTTCACTTGAAACTAGTCGAGGGACTTCGCCCAACGACATCACATTATTTTACTTGAAACTAGTCGAGGGATCTCGTCCAACGACGTCACATCACTTCAGGTGAACTACTTGAAGGACTCGCCCAACAAAGTAGACTAGTCGAGGGACTTCACCCAACGACATCACATCGCTTCAGGTACATCACATTTGCAAATTTAAAGCAAATAATACGCATGACAACCTGCCAAATTATCGAAGCTCGCCATCCAAGTTCATAAATCACATCACTGGATAAAACACATTTCAAGTCAAGTGAGTCATACACTTGAAGGTGTTTTTACTTAGAAATCATTTCAATAGTAAATTATTTCACTTATAAACACTAATAAATCATTTGGCAAGCACGAGTAAATTATTTCCTTTGAAATCGCTAGTAAATCCATTCATTTGTAAATAGTTTGAAACATAGTCTGAAATACTCACAAAAGTAGGAAAACATTTCATTTGTAAAGAATAATAGTAAAACATTTCATTTGTAAACAAGTTGGAACTAGTTTGAAAATAGGTTGGAACACTCACATTTATAGAACACTGCAAAACACTTTCACAATTTCTTTCATTTCAAATAAAGGTAAGTGTGATGAAGTACACACTACCCCCACTTAACAATTTACAAAGTCAAAAATCACTTCAAATCACTTGATCAATACACTTCGAATCATATTCACGAATCACATAACATATATGGAAACTCACCTTCGGCTTCCACGTAAGGATCAAATTCACTTCCTTGCACACCCCCTAAAACAATTTAAAAACAATAATTGAGATTCACTCCTTCTCTCATTAAGTAAAACATTTCACTTTCACATCTCAATTTCCATCAATATTTTTCCCAAAATCCCTCAAGGAAAATCCTTCGTTTCACATGACACAATGTTTCAAATGACTCTTTGGAAAATCATTAACTCATTCCGAATATGACATGTCATCGATGTACTCACCAAGCACTATTTTCACATTTTCTCTAGTAAAACACTTGGGTGGGGTTTATCACCTCAAAATCACTTTTATTACACAATTCATCACTCACTCTTTATCAATACTTTAATAAAACTTTAAAACGCTCCAAACCATATTTTCATTTTCAAAATTCATTAAATTTAGCCACAACACTATAAAATCCTCAAATGACGTTTTTCACTCAAAAATTCACGAGAAAGTTCACTTTTCACATTTAAAACTCAGAAATTCATGAATGAACATAAAAATGTATTTTCTTAAGCAGATATTCATCATAAATCATCACAACATCTCGAAATCAAATATAGAAATTACCAAGCATGGGTTTGGCCATCTCATACATTTTTCTATCACAATTTCCAACAACAAAACCCTATTTTCTAACCATATCATGACAAATTTCACAAATAACATTCAAATCCCAATCAGGTCCTCAAGTTCGCTACCTAGAGGCCACCTCAAGTCCCTACCTAGGTTGGGATTTCAAGAGCTAACTTCATCTTTTCGATGAGATCATTTTACCAATATCAACCATAGATCTAAGCTATTTAACACTAATAAAGCTATATCTACAAGTTTCAACGTTTATACCTCCGGATCTAACACAATCTGACAAGATCAAAGATGATCTCGTGAGTTTCCTCTTTCCAAGAGTGCTTCCAAGCCTAGCAACTCCTCAAGCTTCGATCTTAACCCAAGATCTTCGAGCTTTGACGATGATTTTGAACTCCAAGCTCACGATCTAGCAACACACCACTCAATCAAGCTTGGTTTCTTCACTTTTCTCTTTCTTTTTCTCTTCCAAACTTTCGGATATGGCACCCCTCTCTCTCTCTCTTCAATCGGCTGCCATGGAGGATGAAATTCAAGTCAAAATCCTTCACTCAAGGTTCACAAGTTCAAGATAATAGTTGATGAAGAAATTGGAAAATCAAACCACCAAACTTACCTCTCTTTTCCTCCTCCAAGAATCGGACCACTCCACTCTCTTTTCTCTCTCTCTCGGCTGCAAGAAATGGAGAGGATGATGGTGATTAAGGATGCTTGAAGCTTGTTGGAAGCAAGGAAGAAAAATGAAGAAGGCAAGATCAATTTTCTCTATCTCTCTTCCTTGTTGAACTCGGCTGCTCCCTCTCTCTCTACTCCCAAATTGCAGCTGAAAAGTGAGCTCCAAGGTTGCAAGAAAGCCAAGGTTTTATGGGACAAAAAGTGTCTTTTTCCATGTTTTAAGGAAAAGCACTTTTTGGACGCTTTATGTCGCGTCACATGCGACAGTCTAACTTATACTATTTTACTCCATTCCAACACTGTCCAACCTTAATAATATTTCCAAAATATTACTACATATGCTCGATTTCAACTCAAGGTCACTAATCACGCTCCGGTAGAAAATTAAACACTTAACTCGGCCAAAACCGCACACCGGCAAATTAGTCGTATAAAATTCTCTAAATTGGAAAATATTCACTTTAAACATATTTTCACTCATATTTCAATAAATAAACATAATATAAATAATATTTTCCATTTTTTTAAAAAATAAAGTCTGAATTTGGAGGTCATCCAGTAATGGGTAGCTAAGGGCTTGCGAATACTACTGGCTAACGGCATAGGGTATCAATTGACGACTAACGGCCAATGATCAAGTTACCTATAGGGTGGTGGCAGATGTTAATGGTCATTTATTGGTCACTGGGTGGTACGGCCACCGCCACTAGTCAGTAAGGTTAGGGTCGACGGTCTGCTAACGGCTCACGGCAAATTAACGACCAACGGCAGACTAATGGCTAACGACCGATTACTGATTGGGCAATGATTGTGTAACGACTACGTGCAGGTGATGGTTATGGTTGCTGCCGACTAACGGTTGAGTGCGACTAGTTGTCAGGAAACAACTAACGGTTGAGTGTGACTAACGGTTAGGAAACGACTAACGGTCAAGAAGACAACTGATAGTCAAGACCGACTAACGGCTAAGTACGACTGGATGTCGACATGCCTGTGAGCACTGTCCAGGTCAGGTGTTGTCTAACGGTCAGGCAATCGCTTAACGGTTGGTATCGATCATTGGTTGGATACTAGTTAACGGTTGTGCCGACTAAGGCTGGCAATGCTTAACGGTCGGGTGCTGATTTAACGGCTAGGTGCCGACTAGGCCTTTGTCAACTCTGTACTACCATTTTGGATGCTGTTTAGATTTAATTTTATTCCCGTGCCTTCACCTAACTCTGTTTGCTCATGACTGTTGGTTACAAACTCGAAACGGTCGTCTACCCAGTTAACGGAAACAAGTAGGTTTGGCTTGGCCTTGCTGAGAGGTTTACTTGCCATTTGTCCGTCATTTAATCAAAATTCACTAAATTTTCTACACGAAACCTCCATCCATTCCTACATTGAAACTACAGTCCTATTTTTTGAAATTTATCATCGATTAAAGGTTGATTTTTCTAGCACAAATTAAGCCATAAAGCATGGCCAGCACTTGGACATTTTTCTAGCAAGTGTTGGCTAAGGGTTCAAAGCTATTTCAACCTTTTCCAACCTAATTGTCGCAGTTTATTTCACAAGTCATAACTCAGGTTATAAAAGTCCAATTTTCACTTAATTTATACCCTTGGAAACTAGATTCGAAACACTAAAAATGTCTAAAAGATATCGTTTACAAACTCAGTTCATAAGATGGCTTAATTTTGACATCAACCTGCTGCAGCTACAAAATCACAGATTGCAGGTTTCAAAAATCAAGAAAATTTGTGGACTTGCTGCAATTTGTAGAAAAAGAACCAGAGTGGGTATTTTATACCGTTAGAAAGCCCTATGAGTCTAGTTTCAAATGCCACAAACGGCACTTGATTTTGACTCTCCTACACCACGTTATGAAAATTTTTCCATCGCTGGTTTTGGTATTCTGTGACCTACTAGAGAACAGGGTTCTTGCTAACGTTGTGACTTTTACCCCTTTAAATGTTATCGTTTTGACCCAAAACCATTACACAACCAACCACACATATGGTTTAACATCTAGAGCTTCCTTTTAATCAAAATTTTGCAACAAAAATCGGAAATCATGGCCATTAAACAACCTACAACTTTGGACAGCACACCAAAAAATTTTCCAGCAATTTCCAACTTGTTGTAATGGTCGTTTTGGTGAAATTTTCACCACAAAATCACAGTTTTTCTTTCTCAAATGGTTCACATATCAGTAGGATAGTTTTATAGCAAGAAACATGGTTCAATTTAGCAAGTTTCCAAGCAAAAATCATCATAAAAGATCATGCACCAAAGCTGGAAATTCACCAAGCATCCGCGGTTATAAAACAGAAATTTTCAGCTTAAACCCTTCACCAAATTCACAATTTTTATACATGATTGTAGCTCAAATTAAGGAGGATAATAAGAGCTTTTTACCTCCTCAAGAAGTGCTGAAACAGAAATTTGCAGCCAAAACGGAACAACTTCAAGCTTTCCTCTCGGCCTAGCAAGCTAGTAAGTAATAGTTGCAACTCTCAGTTGTTGTTGTAGTAGTAGTAGTTACTCCCGGTTGTCGTAGTAGTAGTAATAGTAGTTACTCTTGGTAGTAGTAGTAGTATTAGTAATAGAATTGAATTGGAAATGTATTTGTATCAAGGATTGAGTATATATAAGAAATGAGAAGCTTATGATGAGTTAGCAAGATTTGCCACCTTAATACTTCTAAGTGTTGACAAGTGGTATTAATGCCACCTCAAGCTTCCATCATAAGACATCTGGCAAGATTGCCACGTGTTGAGTTTTCACATGCCAAATCGGCAAAAACATTTGCCACGTTGTACTTCTATTTATAGTAAATTGGCATGATACAAAATTGTCTCAAAATTAGTTCCCATTTTTTAGGGTAAATCTTTTATTTGATATGCCAAATAATTTTCTAGGTTCACTTAATTATAATTGACAAGCACAATTTTGTGAAAATCAACTTGGTCGGCAATAAACTAAAATCGTAGATACATACGCAAAATAGGGACAAAGCATCACTTTGTAAAATTATGAACTGAGAAGGAATGAGAATCGTCTGGGCTTTTACAGCCTTGGTAAATAAATCTACCAAATTATTGTCTGATCGAATTTGTTGCACATCAATTTCACCATTTTTTTACAAATCATGAGTAAAGAAGAATTTTGGTGAAATATGTTTCATTCTATCTCCTTTAATATATCCTTCTTTCAATTGACCTATACAAGTTGCATTATTTTCATATAATATAATTGGAGGATTTTCTTTTCCAGATGATAACTCATAATTCTTTCAGATATAATGGGTCATTAATTTTAGTTAAATACATTCTCGACTAGTCTCATGAATTGCTAATACTTCAGAATGATTTGAAGAAGTGGTAGTTATTGACTGTTTTATAGATCTCTATGAAATGGCTGTACCGCCACATGTAAATACATATCCAGTTTGAGATCTCGCTTTATGTGGGTCAGATAGATACCCAATATCAACATAGCCAATCAATTTATGTCGAGATTTATCGGAATAAAATAGACCAAAATCAACTGTTCATTGGAGATAGCAAAAAATATGTTTAATACCATTTTAATGTCGCCTTGTAGGAGAGGAGCTAAATCTTGCTAATTGATTCACAGCAAATGATATATCTAGTCTTGTACAATTAGCAAGATACATTAGTGCACCAATCTTAGACTTCTGGTCCTCTAGGTGATTAGTTTCAACTGTATTTATTTTTATATAATATAAACTAGAAGAGAGAGAATGGAGCTTTTCCAATACACATTTTTTGCCAGAAATGGTATTTGTAATTAATAGATATTCACCATTTGTCTCATTCATCGTCTCGGCATGATATCCATTTTGGCAGATATATTTAAAACTCAGTAAATTTCTTCAAGACTTAATAGATAATAGTGCATTATCGATCACAATTTTAGTTCCTTCATGAAGAAATATAGTGGCTCTTTCAGAACCGTCAGTCAATTTAGTATTACCACTAATGGTATTAACATTCGTTTCTCCCACATTCAGATAGAAAAAGTACATTTTATGTTTCAGTATAGTATGTATAGTTGCACTATGAATGAGACAAATTTTATTATTACCATTATTTAATCCCAAATATTTGGCATCCATTTCATCTTCTGGAAGAAATGATAAGGAAATACAAATAAAAGTAAATATTAATAAAGTGCATAATTTACATAACTCAAAAGGAAATTATATAAAAGATGCGAAAAGAACAAAAGAACAAAATGCTAAGTAAATTGGGTATTTGACATCAGGTCATTTGCACCTTCAGGGTGTTCAAAGAAATCAGCCACGTTAAGATGTGCTATATCAATATTAGTAACATCATCATCATAGGTATTCTTTGGTCAATAAAGTTTGTCTCAGCACATTTGTCTGTCCTTTTCAATGATGCTTGATAAAGTTCAATAAGGTGCTCCGCCGTACGATAGGTATGGGGCCAATGGCCTTCCATGCTACATCGGTAGCATGTATCTTCATAATTTTTCTTTTTTTTCACCTTTCTTATCATTGTCCCTCTTTTAGGGGTCATTTTGTTTCTTGTCATGGTGATGATCATTGTGGTACGGCATATAACTGCCACGATCGCATCCAAGACCGCGGCCACTACCACGACCTCTTCCATGACCACGGCCACGACCACGTACAGAGTTTGAAAATTGGGTCACATTCATTTCAGAGAATGGATTAGCTCCAGTTGGTCCGGACTTATTATTTTTCAGCAATAATTCATTATTTTGCTCAGCCAATAAAAGACATGCAATCCGTTTAGAATATTTTCTAAAACCTTTCTCTCATTATTGCTGCTGCAGGAGCACATTCGAGACATAAAAAGTGAAAAATATTTTTTTGAACATATCCTCATCAGTCACATTTTCACTATATAATTTTAACTGAGAGGTAATTTTGAACATGGTTGAATTATATTCACCAATAGTTTTAAAATCTTGTAGTCCTAGGTGAAGCCAATCATACCTGATTTTCGGAAGAATGACCAACTTCAAGTAGTCATATATTTCTTTCAAACTATTCCAAAAATCAAGTGGATTTTTGACCATAAAATATTCCATTTTTAGTCATTCATCCTGATGATGACGGAGGAATATCATGGCTTTGGCTCGGTCTTGGCTTGTTGTATCATTGTCTTTAACAATAGTTTGCCAAGACTCATGGATTCGAGATGCATTTCAACATCCATTACCCATGATAAGTAGTTCTTTTCAGAAATATCAAGAGGTACAAATTCTTATTTTGTGAGGTTAGTCACAATAAAAGTGAAATGAGTTAAAAGTGACAAATATTACCTCCAAACGTTCCAGAAATCGTCTAGGGAAGCGCCCAATGATTGATTTAATATCAGTAAAGTTTTGGCAGAGTCTCGTACTGATAATGTGTTGTAAAACTAATACTAATGTGTTGATTGGTTCGTGTTTGATTATGTAGTGAGCACTAGATTAGTAAAAATAAGAAAACTAAAGAACTTGAGGAAAGAGAGAAGTACAGAGGAAACTAAATTTTCATTCATTCAAATGAACTTCTATCGTACTATATTACAAGGGGGAGCCCTTATTTATAGGAGAATACAGAGGAGTTCAAAGTACATCTATTAACTGTAGTTCATATCAGGATAGAGACGACATCTTGTTATAAGTTGTGCTCCTTAAAAGTCGAGTTTTTCAAAAATCGAGATAACTTTATCACCTCATAAAATGTGAAAACTTTGTCATTATTTAGAAGATAAAATAGAAGTGATAGACATCTATAATAATTAATTGTTTTACAACATTAACTTGGATTTTGAGTTCTGGGATTGGGTTTGTTTCCATTTTTAATGGGAATAGTTAGAGTAGAGGGATTGGGTTTGTTTAACTTGGGCTTTTTATTCAAATTGGGGTTGGGCTTTCATTATTGCTACTTCACATGTAGACAAAACACAGGAGTGCTATGTGCGGCAGAGGGGAGGGGCGGTAAAGTTATGATTAGCACTTAGCATAGACATTAAGCGCACTTGACATGCACACGTATAATATGGCCCAGGGAGGTGGTGATGGGGTTGTAAATGAATCCAACCCTTAACAAATAGTTTAGACTCAATTCTTAAGGATTTGGCTCGTTAAGGTTTCAATTTGAATTCCATTTTTATGAGTTCGAACTAGAACTCGAACCAAAATTAAGATTCAATTAAAATTTTGAATCATATACAAATTTATGCATATTTAACTTGTTAACACTCAATAAGCCTTAAATAATTTACATATACATGCATACATACATATATATATATATATGTATATATATATATATATTATTTTGTTAGATAAGGATTATGTATGTATTATTAATAAATTAATAATAAATATAAAATAAAAAAATTTGTGAGCTTTCACATTGAGATTGAACTTATCAAATACTTTATTAAATTAAACTCAAGATCAAATTTTAAACTTATATAGGATTCAAGTTCGTATTTGAATTCAAGTCCAAAATTTTGAACCCAAGCTTGACAAATTAAAAGTTCAATTCAATTTAATTCATTTACAGCTCTATAGGGGATTCGCCGTATGATCCTTCCTTCCCCACCCATTGAATATACTACTAATTGATTTTTTTAATGCATATTACTCCCAGATAGACAGATGTAGATGTTTAAGTGAGAGATTGCCTGTGATACCATTTTTATTTAGGCATTAATTTTTGCAAATTATAACAAATTATGAGAAGAATCATTCTGATGCTGACATAAATATATAACAACTTATTGAATTACGATATGATTTAGAGTAGGATGAACTGCTTCAAGTAGGGATATTTGTGATAATATTTTCTCAAATGGAGGAGAAAAATATATAGAAGATCCTATTTTGAAATATAAGTAAAGTAAGCGACAAATTGCTACTAAGAATAGTTTACTGGAAAAAATTGTGACAACTGAAAGTGATACGAGTAGAATATTTATGTTTGCTTTTCCTCCACCATAGAAGATGCAAAAGACCGATTGACCATTTTGAACCACAAATGCTCAAAAAATGATTTACTAAGTGACAAATTGCTACTAATAATAGTTTTCTAGAAACATGATGCTAACTGAAAATATGAAAGCTTGTCCAATGAAAGAAAAATAATAACTAGAAGCAGATATTATAACTGTTCGCAAAACAATAATAACCACCGACAACAATAAGTACCTTAATATATTATAAGAGTATACAAAATGACAATAACTACAGATAATAATGACTACTAAGAATAATTTAAAGAGACACTCGATAAGATAAAGTCAGGTGTTGTATTTTAGAAAAAAATAGAGTTAATTAGGAAAAGTATATAAATACAAGGGAGAATAATAATAATTAGTATGCATATATATATATATATATATATATATATATCTATATGTGTGTGTGTGTGTTAGATTGGATGTGATTTATGTGTATTAATGAGTACCCACTAGCCACCTATTAGAAAAACTAGTTAAAATATGACTAGCGTATCTATGACAAAAATAATTACTTTAAGAAAAATCATACTAACAATTAATACATTAGCAAAAATTATTAAAATATGTATTGACGATATTGGGCTAAATTATGTCCATTGCAAGTAACAGTTAAAATTTCAAGTGCAATTATTAGGTACTTAAAATATGTAATTTCTACTAAAATATAATTATTGTGACATCTAACTGGATTGCGTCTCCAGTTAAGTCATTCAATTCCACTAATATTGGAGCATATGCGTGGCACGTTGCAAGTATTATTTTCTAATCGAATAATATTTTGATTTAGATCATTTTGAAATCTTTGAACTATTTTAATTACTCTTAATTGTATTACAACTCATAAAGAGAGAAGAAGTTCTATCCCAACCAAGAAAAATGAAAAACTATTTGTATTACTTTACTTTTCCGTCAATACAAACACTTGCATACATTTTTATTGTATATTTTAGCCATAGACGTTAAAAAGTAATTAAAAAAGTAAATAAAAAGTCTTTTTTAGGTGCCTCTTTATAATTGATTACGTAAAGGAAAGCTCCAAAAGGTAGTGGGTTTATAAAAATTTTTAAAATCAACCACTTCTATTTGCATCATAATTTCTTATGAAAGCGTAATAATTTTTCATCAAAAGTGCTGTAAGCTCTCCTTCAAGAGCATATACTCGAAAGATGGAAAGTACTCTTAAGCTTTGACAACCACAATTTGAGCTAAAATCTTTATTTATAAGAAAGAAAAAAATAGGATATCTTGATATTCTTGTTGCAAATAGAATATTTTGATATTCTTGCTGCAATTCTGATCCTATAATAGAATTTGGTATTTATTAGAACAGTTAATAATTAATTAATAAATTACAAATTTGATGTATATCACCTCAATTCCCATCTCTTTTTTTTATTAATTTTTTCTAATAGAGAAGGAGTGGAATTTAAAAGTAGGAAAGGGATGGGAGACTAGAATTCGGACCCTAACTCACGGAGGCCTCAATTCTTATCTTAGTTTGGTCTGTGTTCTATGAGATTCCTACCTTGAGTTGATTGAAACATTTTTAAACATTGCAATAGTAAACTACAAATTGAAATACATGCCCATTATCATATGTCTATGTATGTGTAGGCTACACCAATTTTTATTTCATCGTGCTAGTTTACATAAAGTTGGTCCAAAATCATTGTAGTTCTAGTAGAACAAAAAAAAAATGCTGTAAAATGAACTATGAAGTGTAAAATTTTGTTGTTTATCATTTAAGTAAAAATCAAAAATAAAAAGAAGAACCATTAGCTAAAATAATTTTACAAAATATATGTGATTTAAGTTTGATGAGACTTTAACCTATACTCTAATTTTAATACCTAATTCGTCGTTTGTTGCAAGTATACAGGTTGTTAACTATAGTACAAAGAAATAAGATCATTCCCACGAGGATCTTACTCCAATTACTAAGGCCTTTAGCTTACTCCATTATCTAAAACTATCCAAAAATTACATACTAGACTCAGCAAGACAATAAGTAAGATATGTAATAAAAATTAGCTTTCTTGGAAATTACTCAAATCACACAAGTGTTCTAGCGCGTAGATTCCAAAAACACACATAATCATGGAAATAAACATCAATTTTGACCAATTCACTTGTCTTACTAAGGATGGAATTCACTTAGCCAATTGAAACTTGCTTTTGCCAAGGAACCAAATTAGCTAACACTTGGATCTACCTACTTTTATGATAAAATGTCAAGTATCAACTTAATCAAACACGAGAAATCTCATAACATCCACCTAAGAGTACCATTAATTTCGTGTGCCTACTGCTTAAGGTCCTTCTATCTTTGTTCCATTGTCATCAACCATTTTCATAGCTTAACAACAACTAGGATGACTTGCAAATGGAGATTAAGCATTCATAAGGGTTAAAACATAGATAGATGAACTAGCAAATACTAGCATGGCCAAAACAACATCAATCACCCATAATCAAGTCGTGAAAAGCTTCTTCTATCCCTA
Organism: Gardenia jasminoides; assembly: GCA_013103745.1. Taxonomy (NCBI): domain Eukaryota; kingdom Viridiplantae; phylum Streptophyta; class Magnoliopsida; order Gentianales; family Rubiaceae; genus Gardenia; species Gardenia jasminoides. The sequence goes on along the minus strand of CM023100.1, from coordinate 21,799,076 downwards.
GAACAAATACGTATAGAAAGACATGCTAACTACAACAAATAATCTCATATTCAAGACACAACCACACATTTTTCCAACACTAAAGAGATTAGGGAGGAAGAAATGCTCATTCAAATGAAGAAGCAAATTCTCCAATCTTCATCATCTTCATTGCCATCAAATATGGAGTACATCAAGTGTTCTTCAAGGTTTTTCAAAGAAAAGTGAATAAAACTATGTCTACAAGCTACAGAGAAAAGAGAGTTCTTCTCTTTCTCTCTTCTACAATGTCCTCCTCTCTCTCTTCTGTTACAAGACTCCCCATATGCCTCTCAATTATTGTCTAGAAATAATTAGTCTTGAGAATTACAAAGATTCTTGTTCAAGTCTCTAGCATCCAAAAAAAACTATCTTCTAGTTGAAATTTCTTCTCAAAAAATGGTCAAAAAGCAAGTGTGAAAAGAGCATAACTCGCTCTGCAAGTTGCATAATCGAATTGGGATCTGAGGCTTCAATCTGAGGTCGGATTGGTTTGTTACCCCTCAAATCCAATTCCCCTGCATTTTATTTTTACCTGTCGAGCATGATCTGAGGTCTTGTCATGAAGGATCCGAGGTCGGATTGATCCGAGACTAAAGTTTATCTGAGACTTGGAAATAAGGGGTGCAAGGCTAATCCGAACTCGGATCGGCCTCCCCTGTTTCTTCTTCAGCTTTTTTCCATTTCATGTGCAACTTTAATTCTTCCATATTTCTTCAAAATTTGAACTTGCTTTAACAAAATTTGACTGGAATATTTCCCAATTGATCCGTGAACATGAACAAAGCTTCAAATCCTACAATAACAACATCAATTCGAGCATCAATCCACGCAATTTTATCAAATTGCAAGAAAATGTCACGTTGACAACTTTTACTAAAAATGATTAGAAACTCCTAACTAATGCTAAAAAATACCATAAAACTACTACCAAATAACATGCTAATTATAGGTAAAATAAACTCTTATCAAATTCCCCAACACTTGAACATTGCTTGTTCTCAAGCAATACTTTTTCCAAAACCATTAGCATAGGTCCATCACACAAGCACATTTACCCTCCAACAATTGTCATTGAACATGAATCATGCAAGACTTCACATACCTTACACAGATTCGTAAAAATAGCAGTCAATACTCAAGTGTATAAATATGGAAAAAATTATCACTCAAATCACACATTGGAAGACCATAACCATAAACTTACAAATACATCATTTCTCCACCACTTGAAAATGAATTAAATACAACAATCTAAAGGTCTTTACAAGGTTGTAACAGGCCTAAGGTTAAAGGATATGGTAAAGAAAGTTAATTTTTGCAAAAATTATCAAAGGAAATGTTTTAAAATTCATCGCAAGGGTAAACTTTCAAGTTTACTCACATAAAATTCCAAGGAAGATACAATACTTGAAATAAATGTAGTAGGTATATCCATATCCACGACTTAACTTCAAATCTTTTAACACAACCTTCCCTATTTCTCCTTTTTTTTTAATATTTATTTATTTATATATTTTTCCTTTTTTCCTTTTTTTCTTTTCCTTTTTTTGAAGAAAAGAAGAACTCACAAACATACTTGCCATACTTATAACTTTATTCCCTTGGATTCATGGTTTTGACACCTCCCCTAAAGCCAAAACATCTTTTTGATAAACGGTTAATAATAAGATATAAAAAAAATAAATGGTCCAATGGTGATAATTTTGTGGTTAAAGCCAAAGAAAAAAGCCATGGCTCAAATTGGCTTTCTAAGGGAGTAATTTAATAGAGGTTAGTCTTTCAAGAGAGTTGAAAATGGTAAAATCCTAATTGCCCTTTTCATTTTCATGCATATAATCCAAAATTGTGGTTTCAAAGTGGACAAACAATGCAAGTTCTAGAATAGTACATCCAAGTGTGATAAACACTCAACAAATGAAATTAGAGCTATTTTAGATGAAATGCTCTTTTTGGCTCAAAAACTCACCAATTTTAGTTGAATTTGAATGAAGTCTTTACACATTCCCTTTTCAATTAAATCATTGAAGAAATAAGTCCTTATGCTTAGAACATTGCACTAACTTTTTAAACTTGGGGAGTTTCAAAAATTTAGAACATTAATGACCCAATTGATTTCAAAATACAAAAATTAGCATCCATTTCAAAAAGTTTGGTGCAACTCGAAAAAAGTTTTTGAAAAATTTTGATAGAGTTTTCCTTTATAATAGGACTAACTCCCTGTCAACAACCCAATTTCAAACAATTCCAAAGCACCACAAACAATTCCGAGTTGATCATAATTAATTTAAGCATAGATTCAAGCATAAGTAAACACACAAAGTCCAAGTTCACCCTTTCACCCCCCAATACTTAGAATACACATTGTGCTGAATGTGCAGGAAGTAAATATAAGAAAAAATAGATAAAATACTCCCCTATATATGATATAGAGATCCATGGCAATTCAATCATGAATATCCACTATCACAAAAATCCATCGATCCCCAAAATCTTACACAATTGCAGGGTTACATTGAAGCTCATAAGACCATTAAAAGTAAAAGGAAAACATTTCACTACTAAAAAGGATCAAGTCTTACAAATTACAAATTCAACCTAAAAGTAGCACAATAAAGAAAAAGCAAAAGAAACTAAAGGAAAAAAACAAAGTAAAGAAAATAAGTGCTTGGCCATCGGGTTGCCAATGTCTAAGGTGCCGTGAGTGGTATCTCCCTCCTCGTCATGAGCCCTGCCACCAAATTCTTCATGGCTCGCTCGTCGAATTGCTTCACCATCCGCTTGCTAGCCCTCCCTTTAGCATGTGTCATTCTAGAGGTGCCCTCATCTGTTCGGCGAAGTATACGTGTGGGTGGTTCTGCGATGTGAAAGTGATCCTTCAAAACTCGGAGTCGGGTGTCATGGCATCAAGTCAGTCCATCATGAGTTGCTCATGCCTACCTATCCTCTCCATAACCCGTGTTTCCCAATTAGGTACCAACTGAGTATTTTCACATCTCTGTAAGATTAAATCCAAATTATGAAAACAGTTATCAAATGTATATCCAGAGAGCAAAAAATCATCCATAAAAATGTTCATTATTTTCTCAATATAATCAGAAAAATTTGTGCATCTTTGAAATGTAGCAAGAGCATTGTATAATCTAAATGGCATTCTTCTAAATGCAAATGTGCCATAGGGACAAGTGAATGTGACTTTCTCTTGACCTTCGGGAGCAATAGCAATTTGGTTATACCCTAAAAATCTATCAAGAAAATAGTAAAATTCATAACCTGGTACAATTTCCAATAATTGATCAAGAAAAGGTAAAGGAAAATGGTCCTTCCTTGTCACCACATTCGATTTTCTATAATCAATACACACTCTCTACACAACTACAATTTTAGAGGGAATCATTTCATCATTTTTCCCTGATATTGTGGTGATTCCACCCTTTTTAGGAGCCACATGAATTGGACTTATCCAAGCACTATCAGAAATAGGAAAGATTATACATACATCGAGCCATTTGAGTATTTCTACTCTTACCACTTCCTTCATATTGGGATTGAGTCTTCTTTAAGTTTCTACCACTGGTTTTGTATTATTCTCCAATAAGATGCAATGCATGCATATGGTCGGGCTAATTCCCTTAATATAAAAAATAGTCCATCCAATTGCCTTCAAGCGCTTTCTTAAAACTCGAAGAAGTTTCTCAAGTTGTTCATCTTCAAGATTTGCATTGACTATCACTTGTAGTGTCTCATTTTCTCCGAAAAATGCATATTTGAGATGATTCGGGATTGGTTTGAACTCAAACTTTGGTGAGGATGGTGGTGGAAGCCCCTTGCTCACTTCAAGGTCTTCATATGATGTTTCTCTCCTATATGGTGCTTGAGCATTCACGGATTTAGCCATTATTTCCACCTCTTTTTCTTGCATACCTATACCATTCAAACAAAGCTCAAGACAATCATAGTTAAGATGAACTTGACTCATCTCTTCTGTTAAAACATCACATAAACCTATAAAATAAACTTGGTCGGTGTAAGAAGGGGTATTTTTCTAATTTACTTAAATCATATTCTACCTCCTCCCACCAATTTGAAATTTAAGTTTGTCTTTTTTAACATCAATAATAGTACCCACCATGGCAAAAAATGGTCTACTAAAAATAATGGGCATGTTGACATCCTCTTCCATATTTAATACAACAAAATCAATCGGGATGAAAATTTTTTGCATTTTAACGAGCACATTCTCTAATATACTGATTGGATATCTAATAGACCTATCGGTTAGTTGCAAGATAATATTAGTCCGTTTTAATTCATGTAAGCCTAATTGCCTAGCCACAGTTAAAGGAATCAAAGATACACTTGCACCAAGATCACATAATACTTTAAAAAATTCTACATTGACAGTAGTGTAAGGGATAGAAAAACTTTCCGGATCCTTTAACTTGGGTGGCAATTTGTTTTGAATAATGGCACTACATTCTTCCGTCAATGCTATCGGTTCACTATCTTCAATCTTTCTCTTCTTGGTCATGATCTTCTTGGGAAATTTTGCATATGAAAGAATCTGCATAATAGCATCAACAAAGGGTATGCAATTTTTACAAATATTAACAAATTTCTCAAATTCTTTATCAACACTTGATGGCTTCAATCTTCGAGGAAAAGGCACCGATGGTGGAATTTGAATAGTTTCCGAAGTTGATAACTCATTCTCCACTACCTTCTCTTTTTCTTTTTTTTCTTTTTCTACAACTTGTTCACTCTTCTCAACTTCTTGTTCTCCCTCGTTCTTTTTTTCTTTCTCTCATTTTACCATCAGAGGCTCACTCAATTCCTATAACTATGAAGGGTGATAGCCTTTACATGTTCTCTAAGATTCACTTCTGTTTTACTTGGTAACTCTCCCGGTTGTCTAGAATTTATTGCATTAGCTATTTGACCAATTTGTCCTTCAACATTTCTAAACATATGAATGAATTGATCTATCCTTCCATCAATTTGGCTCATTCTTCCCTGCATTCTTTTAAATCGTTGAGTTGTGGCACCTGCTAACTTTTTAATTTTATCATTAAAAGCATTTGCCAACTTCTCTATTGCCAACTCCCAAGCCGGTTTTGAGTCCGAAGGTTGCCTTAGTTGAAAGTTAGGTGGATTGGTAGGTCTCGGTTGATTCCCTTGCTCATTCCATCTGAAATTTGGATAATTTCACTAACTCAGATTATATGTGTTTGAATAGGGGTTGTTTTGGGTTTGGCGATTGTAATTGTTGACATATTATACCTGTGCAAAATCAACACATTCATTAGTTTCATGTTCTTCTATGCAAGTAGCACAACAAGAAACACTTACATTGGATGGTGAGTTTGAACCAACGTCTGCTTGCTTGCTAAGTAATTTACAATATTATTCATTTGAGCACTTAGCATATTAAGGGTATTCTTTTGTAACATACATGTGGTTTTCCTTTGGTTACCTCTTTCATTAGCCCATTGGTAGTTGTTTGAGGTCATCTCCTCAATCAACTCTTGTGCCCTTTCAATCGATTTACCCATTAAAGCTCCACTGGTTGTCACATCCACATGAGTTTTGGTTGGATACAAGAGATCATTGTAGAAAGTTTGAATAATGAGCCAATCGGGTAATCCATGATGTGGACGTCTATATTGTAACTCCTGAAACTGCTCCCAAGGCTCATATAAGATCTCTCCTTCCTTTTGACCAACACTTATGATATTTTTATGAAGTTTAGAAGTTTTGCCGGGTAGGAAGAACTTGTTGAGGAAAGCTTTAGATAATGCCATAAAAGTGGTGAAACTATTTGGTATGTGTGATTGTAACTACAATTTAGCTTTATCTCTCAATGAAAATGGAAATAACCTAAACCTAATTGCATTTTCACTAACTCCATTTAATTTCATTGTACCACATATTTCTAAAAATGAAGCTAAATGTGAATTACAATCTTCAGTTGCACCTCCACTAAATTGAGTTTGTTGAACTATTTGAATTAATGACGATTTAAAATCAAAATTATTTACATTTACCGTTGGTCTTGCAATACTTGTTTGTGTGCCATAACCTGCGAGGAATGCAAAATACCGTAAGACTCTTCTATTTGTTTCTTCAGCCATTGTCTCAATCAATGGAAGTTCAATGATAATCTCGCCTTCTCCTTGCACCTCCAAGTTTTGTTTACTACACATTAATCGCCTCAACCTTCTCAATATTCATTCAATTTCCGAATCAAGTGGAAGAGTCGCACATATAGCCCTGTTCATGCACCAAAAGAAACTACAATTAACTTATAGAAAATGAAATTCAACCTACTATCTTATAAACACTTAATATTTAACAAATATCATACAATGTCTAGACTAATAAAGCTTGCTTAGCCCTAGAATTGCCGTTGATCCCCGGCAACGGCACAAAAAACTTGATGAGGCTTTAACGTACATTTTAATTTTAATACCTACTTCCTCATTTGCTACGAGTATACAAGTCGTTAACTATAGTACAAAAAGATAGGATCGTTCCCACGAGAATCTCACTCCAATCACTAAGGTCTTTATCTTACTCTATTATCTAAAACTATCCAAAAATTACATACTAAACTCAACAAGATAATAAGAGATGTAATAAAAATTAGCTTTCTTGAAAATTACTCAAATCACACAAATGTTCTAGAGCACAGATTCCAAAATTCATAATTAGTTATGGAAATAAACACCCATTTTAACCAATTCACTTGTCTTACTAGGGATGGAATTCACTAAACCAATCAGAACTTGCTTTCGCCAATAAGCCAAATTAGCTAACACTTGGATCTACCTACTTTCGTGATAAAATCTCAAGTATCAACTTAATCAAGTACGAGAAATCTCATAACATCCACCTAAGAGCACCACTAGTCTCGTGTGCATACTACTTAAGGTTCTTCTATCTTTGTTCCATTGTCATCAACTATTTTCATAGATTAATAACAACTAGGATGAATTGCAAATGGAGATCAAGCATTCATAAGAGTTAAAGCATAGATAGATGAGCTATCAAATATGAGCATGGCAAAAAAAAACATCAATCATCCATAATCAAGTCGTGAAAATCTTCTTCTATCCCTAGAACAAATAGGTCTAGATAGACATGCTAACTACAACAAGTAATCTCATATTCAAGACACAACCACACATTCTTCCAACACTAAAGAGATTAGGGAGGAAGAAATGCTCATTCAAATGAAGAAACAAATTCTCCAATCTTCATTGTCATCAAATATGGATTACATCAAGTGTTCTTCAAGGTTTTTCAAAGGAAAGTGACTAAAACTATGTCGACAAGCTAGAGAGAAAAGAGAGTTCTTCTCTTTTTCTCTTCTATAATATCCCCCCCTCTCTCCTCTTACAAGACTCCCTATATGCCCCTCAATTATTGTCTAGAAATAATTAGTCTTGAGAATTACAAAGATTCTTGTTCAAGTCTCTATCATCCAAAAAAGCTGTCTTCCAGTTGAAATTTCTTCTCAAACAATGGTCAAAAAACAAGTGTGAAAAGAGTGCAACTTGCTCTACAAATTGATAATTGAGTGAGATCTGAGGTTTTGACCTGAGGTCAGATCGGTTTGTTACCCCTCAAATCCAATTCCCCTGCATTTTATCCTATCGAGCACGATTCGAAGTCTCGTCATGAAGAAGCCAACTCTAATTTCTGAAGTTTATCTGAGGCTTGGAAACAAGGGGTGCAAGGCTGATCTGACCTCGGATCGGCCTCCCCTATTTCCTCTTCAACATTTTTCCATTTCTCATGCAACTTCAATTCTTCAATATTTCTTCCAAATTTGAACTTGTTTTAACAAAATTTGACTGGAATATTTCCCCATTGATCCGTGAACATGAACAAAGATTCAAATCCTACAAGAACAACATCAATTCGAGCATTAATCCATTCAATTTCACTAAATTGCAAGAAAATGTCACTTGGACAATTTTTACTGAAAATGACTAAAAACTCCTAACTAATGCTAAAAAATGCCATCAAACTACTACCAAATAACACGCTAATTACAGGTAAAATAAACTCTTATCAAAGTTTTCAACCAATTAAAAGTTCTTCTTTTGAAAAAATCAATATAGTTTTTTCATTAAAAGAATCCCTAGCGGTAAACTAAATTATCTCAGTTTGAATTCATGATTTTATATAGTCATGATACATAAAATGCAATATCCACAAAACATCATTTAGCTCCTTAAGGAAAAAAAAAGTCTACAGAAGATCCATTTACTGTTGTTGTATCATTAACAAATTAGGAACTAAGCGGTAAATTGCTACTAAGAATAGTTTACAAGAAGAATGATGATTACTAAAAGTGGTACAAGTAAGATATTTAAGTTAGTTTTTTTTCCCTCAGTAGTAGAAGATACGAAAGATCAATTTAGCATTTTGAATGATGAATGCTAAAAAAAGATTCCATAAGGAACAAATTGCTACTATGAATAAGTTTCTAGAAAAATAATGATAATTGAAATTATGAAAATATGTCGAAAAGCATGTTGCTTTGATCTGTTACAACGATATGCAAAACAATAAAAACCACAAATAACATTACCTAATATATTATGAGGGATTATTGTACATCACTTTTTGTTAATCACACTCCTACTGTCTTTTTTATCATATAATTTTTAGTATTAGACTATATGTTAAAATAAATGATGGGAGGGTGATTAATAAAAAGTAGAGTGTGATTAACATTTCACTTATAATGGTATGACAAAAATAACTATTTTGAGAATAAGAATAATGATAGCAAGAAGTACTACATTAGCAATATTTACTAAAATATGTATTAACAATATTGGGTTCAATTATATCTAATGGAACTAAAAGCTAAAATTTGAGTAACAATTATTAAGTCTTAAAAATATGTAAAAATATCTTCTTAAATATAATTATTGTGACATCTAACTAGCACACTTCTCATGTTCACTCATTTAATTTCACTAATATTAGAGCATGTGTATTGCATATTGCAAGTATTATTTTTGTGATACCTAATCAAATAATAATTTTCTTTAGATCAATTTACAAAATATTTTACCATTTTTAACTACTTTATATTCTATTATCATTTGTTAAAACAGAAGAAGTTTCCTAGCTGTTGTATACACAAATCATACACGAGTGTAGAAAGGATCTAAGCGTCAATCCGATAGAGAAGAATAATCAAGTACAAGTGTTTATCGAACTTCTCTATTATTTAGACTAATGACAATTACAAGGAATTAAATCTACATTAAAAATTTTAATGAAACAATGCAAAAATGAGAATGAAAAGCTCATAGGGTTTCTAATTTCCTAGTACATGTGAATACCTACTTTTGCTAGTGTATCCACCATACCTATAAAATCCCATATCTACTTTGCGACATATAATTTTCCACAAAGTTCATCAGGTATTGTAAAATCACTTGTTTAAAACCAAAAGGTGAGATATCAAACTTTTATGGAAGCTAAGCATTAGAGTTGGGTTACAAAAGCTGAACAATTAAGGGAAATTTATTATCAATTGTGACGCTAATCCCTCTTCTTCAATCTTGAACCTTCCTCCAAAGCTAAAAAACATACAAAAGCCCTAGCAAGAAAGACATAGAAGAAAGTACTGCCAACTCTAATTTCGCGAGTCTACAATGTAGGTATCATACTTTTTACTACGTAGTAGTAAAGTATAATTGTTCTTCATAATCTAACACCTTAAAAAGCTCACAACTAGTGGATGTGTATTATAAAAGTATAAAAAATAATTTCCATAAAAAATAGCACCAATAAGATAATCATTTCATCCAACAAAAACCTAGAAAACCATACTAACCCTAGAAAAGGAAAGTTAACAATTTATAATAGAAAAAATAAAAGGAAAGTCAAACTTTTATTAATGCTAAGCATTAGACTTGGATTGCAAAAGATGAACAATTAATCGAAAAACTTTAATCAATTAAAATGTCAATCCCTCTTCTTCAATCTCTAACCTTCCTCCAAAGCTAAATAACATACAAAAACCTCCATTCTTCAAGGTAAATCCATGGTTTTGATCAAAATTTTGCAGCATTCTTACCAGTGTCCGTGGTCTATTGCTCAGCAAATTGATCAATTACTGACTTTGTCTCATAATTTTGTATCTATTACTCATTGTTATCATGAGACAGATAAGGTAGCTGATGTGCTTTCTAATGTAGGTTGTTCAGAGGATGCTCCAAGGATTTGTCTTCAAGAATCAAGTATTCCACGTTTGGCGAGAGGTGAGCTCTGGGTGGAGAGGTTAGGTTTGCCATCTCTTAGAATCGGTAAATTACTTGTATAATTTTTCTACGTTACTTATTTTTCATATAATTTTGGAGGTTAGCTTTATGTCCCCTTTTTTTGTAATTTTCAATTAATATTAATAAAATTTAGGCTGGCATCCCAACCCCATGTACGGGGTTTGCCACTTAAAAAAAAAGAAGATATATCCTCTACCTTTTCCAAAAAACCGGTTTTTTTTTTTTTGCTCCTCCTCCTTCTCAAGTTTGGAAATCAGTACTTTACTACATTTTATTAACACACTTGGGCATAAAATAATCCTAAATCCCATCTTTTGTTCACCATTAATGATATTTTTCAAATTTTTTGAGGGAAAAAAGTTTAAACCCAATAATTTTGAATACATCAATCCAGTAAGTGTCTTATAAAATTTTCTTAATAACATGAAAATTGAACATAAATTTTCTAAAAATTTATAAATGTAATTTTTTTCAACCATACAAAAAAAAAAAAACAAGACTGAAAAAATTTAAAATATTAGATATATCTTTAATCAAAAATTGGGAAAACAAAAGAAAGAAAACCAACAAAATGAAAGAATTAGTAGTTTCAAATTAAATACAAAAACTCCACATAAGAAAATAAATAAAGGGAAGAAAACTTGTATAGATTATGTTAAAATTGTGGAAGAAAACTTCAAGAGATTAAACTAAATACATGAAGATTTAATAAATGGTAAGAGAGAGAGGAGGGTGGAGATGAGAAGAGGGAAGAGTAGAGTTTGCAGAAATTTATTATAGTAACCCCAAAAACCTAAGATGCATTCCAAGGCTGTCTATTGGTCATTGCTCATGGTTAGTGGGTTCAAGTTAAATATAGATGCAAGGGGGTCTTCTTCTTCAGCTGGTGGTGTTCTTAGAGATAATATGGACAAATTGATATTTGCTTTTCACAAGGAATTTGGTGGTTTGATGTATTAACGGTGGAAGCAATTGCTTTGCTTTCTGGATTGTAGTTGTTCATGAACCGTGGCTTTCATAATTTGGATATAGACTCCCATATACATACTTTATTTTCATTTTTAGATAATACAAAACTTTCAGGTCGTTCTATATATATGTCTTCATCTAAGTTATTATTCAAAAATACTATTTTTACATCCATCAGATATACAAACTAATGTTTATAATTGGCTTTTTTTTTGGGAGAAGGTGGTTATATTTGTCCTTTATTTTGTGTGTAAGAAAGGAAATTTGAGGTGACAAAAAATATTAGCATTATAAGTCTTGTCTAAGATATAGGAATATACAGATAATGATCCTTCTAGTGTCAAATTTTGGTTTGCTAAAAACCAAGTGGCAGTTGTCACACAAGTGGTTCAATATTATGGAATATCTATTTTGCCCTCTTGGGACTCATTCTATAAATCTCATTTGTTTCCAATATTGCAGAAAAGTTCGTTTCTCGTCAACACCTACGAATTTGGTTGGATATCCAAAAGTATCTAGTGCAAGAACGTAGCTCCATCTGCACAAGAACATATTTTAATTGGAAAAATACTTACATCCTTGTGGTTTAGCAATTAGGCAAATAACTCTCTTGTGCTTCTAAACTCTACTTAATAACTATCTTATGATTTGGGTGCGATGCCCCAAAAAAAAAAAAACAATGTGTTTTGAGAATCAAGCACCTATAGTGGATTTTTTTTAATAATTGATTTAGGATTTTGTCACCTACTTAACCCAAAATACTCTTAAGTGGGTCAAAAAAAAAACAAAGAAAAGTTTATGGGTCAAATTGAAAATTTTTACAATTTTATATTACTTTCCCATTGGCTTCAAACCACCAATAAATTCCAATTTATAATTGCATCAATTAGTGAGATTGATCATGCACACTGGAAAGGGGAGAGAGTATAGGTTTTTTTTGACCTGTTACTAAGGCAAAGAATTCGTTTTGGTAATAGGTATCTATTCAAATGTTTTCCATCCACTTTGCACTTTTACCTAAAGCATAATGCAATATTAAGTAGGTTTAAAATGTATAAGGGAGTTATTTGTATGATTGATAAACCACGGAGGGGTATAGTGCATTATACCTTCTTTCCCCTTCCATTCTTGTAAATATTTTTTTGACCACTCTCCCAAGAGCAGCAGAGAGAACTTAACCAAATGCAACTACTAATGTGTCCGGAGTCAATATCCTCTGTTTCCAATAGCCTTAAGCCCTCAACCATAACAATTTTTTCGTAGGTATGACTTCATTATTCCAATTTGTAATAAAAGATTTTTTTTCAAAAAAACTGAACAGTGTTTATCACACAGACACCAAAAATACACATATGTAAGACCAATCATATGAATAAATTGCCAGCTGTATCCCTTGGCCGGATGCCCCTAGCTGTGACAAAATAATCACTATTGATAAAATGTAGGTAAGAGTTACTGTAGTCTTTGACCTAATAGACGGGACAAAAGATTTAAAAGAAAGCTACTTAACAGTATCTACAACAAGACACAAAAAACACACATATACACCTATCATTTGAGTTAATTGCTAGGTGTATCTCATGGCTGGATGCCCATAGTTGCTGACAAATTAACAATTGTGATTGCAAAAAGGGTATTGCAGTCTGTATCCTAATGGCACAGGATAAAAGATGACACGTGTTATTTCATTTACAAATATTTATAATTTGCTGCGTTAATATGTATGCAATTCACAACATGAGAGCAATAGATAATTGTTCATGTTACGATGCAAATAATAACACTCAATTTTGACACAACTAATTTGTAATTTTTAAAATGGATAATAGTCAATATTAAAATATTTATGAAAAAGTTGTAAAATTTGGGTATTATGAATTTCCACTAGTTAAAACATTTGTACACTATTCAACAACTATTGCACTTAACCAACTCATCTCAGGTCATCAAATGAAGCATAAGGTGTAAGTTTGATTGCAAACTAAAGGTTTAAACTTTTGCATCTAAAATAAAAAATTCAAAAGATGTACAGTAGTGCATTTCTCTCATTCAAACGTGAGAATTATTCCTTTAACTCCTCTTGATCTAGTTGGAACCTTCGTTAGAGCAAGAGTAGGAATAATGAGTAATATAAAAATTGAAGACTGACCAAATGAAACTAAAAGAAAAACCAACTATTGCACTCCTTCCGCAACCTCAAGTAATTGACAGGGTAAATGATAAGTTCAGAATGTCCGAATCGAGTAACTCATTTTTTCGGGTGCTTATTTTGTGGTTTTACTGCAGATGACACTAAAATTATAAGGGTAGAATATTGAGAACTTCTAGAACAATGTCCTACCAACACTTGACCCCACGAAACCCAATTGTTAATTTCATGTCATCTTGACAAATGATGAAATAGAGTCGGACGGAATTTTCCTAACCCTCATCAACGAAGAACTTTGTCAGGTTTATCCGACATAGAGGCAGTTTAGGCTTGACATTTCACTTCTTATTTCTCCGAACCAGTCGACTGATTGGCATAGAAATAGAATACAACTTATTCACAGCCGATCAGGTTGACCTTCTCTACCTGTGGTCTTGTTTTCAGCGGACCAATCATCACACGTGAGAAATGGTAGATAAATTGAAATCACGACAACCTTTGATTGTGGCGTGGCTGCGAATGGAAATCAACTGTTTGGATTGTAAATTTTTGGAGTTTTTATAAAAAAATATACTGTAACTAAGTGATAAAGATCTAACAGAGAAATGAAAACTAGTGCTTTTGGCACACTTAATGTGTGTGCAAAGATGTATAATATTTATGGTAAATGAATTTTATATGGATTTTTCATTGCTAAAACAAAGTTTAATCTCTTAAAATTTTTTCACATAATAATTGTTATAATGCTTAGTATTAGTTATGTTGAAAGTAAATAATTAAAGAAAAAAATATTTTTAAGATACCTAACTATAAACATGTATTTTGGTAGTTAAAACAAAAGTAGTTTCCATAAGGGTAAAATTGAAAATTCAAAAAAAGACAAATAATGTTTATACCAAATCTCCCTCCTATCCTTTTATATATTGTATAGATGAAAATTTGACATGTATGTATATGTTAACTGTCTCAATACACAATATTAAAATATGAATTAATCTTTTCTACATTGTCAATGTATACATTGATAGGGTTGGATGTATGCTACATCGTTTGAATTTGAATTTAAACATTAAATTTTATATATGCGGCATGTATCTAAACCTGTTATCATATACATTGTTAGTGCATAAAAGATTTATTCTTAAAATATAGGAGCATTTTACAAAACTGAAAATCAAAAATTGAAATTCCAAAATTGAAGTTTTACTACCAAAAGTATTAATTTGCTACACTCAAAATTTCATTTTTTTTTTGGTTATCAGTTAAATGTAAACACTAATAGAAAAAATGAATTTATATGGTTATGCAGTTCAACAACACTATTGTGCTTTATATTAAGTACTAAACAATAAACTGTTTACTTACACAAAAGGAGAGACTTGAAATATAGTTTTTTTTTTGGGGAGGGAGGGGAAGAGAGATAGAGAGAGACAGATTATGAGGGAGAAACAAAAAGTATGGACTTCTCTCAGTGTTCGCGGATGTGTGTGAACACATACGTGTGTGCTCGTTCTATCTTTATTTGTAACGAATATTTTGTGTATATGTGTGAGTGAAATACTGAACAAGTCTAATCATAAGATTTAGTATGTTAAATGATAAATTTTAGATGAATTAAAGAGTAGTTAATAGATGGAGATGGGAGAATTTTATTATCAAACAAATTTGATACAAAAAGTATTCATATCATTATTTTTAACAGTATATCAAACATCCCCCTTTACGAGTAACAGTGTACAAATTTAATATATCAAAACCATTGCCCATTTTGGCTCAGAACTCGAAACAAATTGATTATCATTTGTAACATCGTACTTTAAAATAATGCATATACTAGTTGTTGTTTCTTGGATTAGGGACAGAAGCAATTTCCAAAGTTGACCTCGCAGCTTAATTCTTTCCATCACTCAACGTACGGCACTGGTAATCGTGGATGCAAGAGAATAGTTGACTTCTACAAATGCAAGGGTAGGTTAGTGTATTTTACTTTATCCAATCTTCTCCCGAATCCATAATAATCCACAAAAATATATTCAATTTCGTCACAAACACTTAAACCCTCCAACCAAACGACCCAACTGGAAGGAGGTTTTCTTTTTAATCCAGTCTAATGGCACTAGTACCAACAATAGAACGTGCTTCCATATCCATGTATGAAATCACAATTTGACAGATGATCCCAACCAAAAAAAAAGAATCTTGCATAATTTCCCAGATGTACGCGTAGTCTATATTGCTAGCACTCTTGCTGTACCTGTTTGACTTAGTTCACATACAGCATTTAATACATGTTTTAGACCCCTAATCCAAGTCTCTTCATGGAAAGCACGTCAAAGAAGAACCCCACCAATTGGAAAACTGAAGAAGGGAACAAATGCAAGAAAATGATTGGGTTGACCTTTTAACACAGCCATAAAAGTAGACAGGCAGCCAATTTCCACCACACTGGAAAACAGAATTTGGCTCATTCTTCCCCCTTCATTCTTCTCCAACCTCTTCAACAACATCCAAAGCCAACACACAAACACGCAGTCTAATAGAACGAAACAGTCTGGGAATTATGGCCGGAGTACGTTCAAAGATTACAGCCTTTTGCATGAGCCCTGCTGTAGCTCGCCTTTGTGTTCGTTCACCTTCTCAAAGTTACAAGAGAACTGAAAGTTTCTTTAAATTTGATGGCAACTCGGATCATTCAAGTAAAAGCAGCAGTGAACTGAGCTTCAATGGGGATGTGTCCAAGCTGGAAAACAATGGCGGCAACCGTGTCATGGTGGTTGTTAACTCAACTCTTGAAGCTAAGGTTGCTCTTCAATGGGCACTCTCGCACACTGTTCAGAGCCAGGATTCCATTATTCTTCTGCATGTAGCCAAGCCCTCCAAACATGGTAAGCTTTCTTTCCCCCTATTTCTGAATTTCGCTTATTCCGAATTACAATTACATAGTTAATGAGACAAAAAGATAATGTGTAACAAATGAACTCATGTTGCAGGTCCAAATTCAGATAACAAAAACAATCAGAAGGCTTATGAAATTCTTCACTCTATGAAAAACACATGTCAAAAGCGGAGACCCGGGGTAAGTAATTCTGCTTTGAATATTCGCTTAACTTTTCTAGTTTTACCAAAAAAAAAAGAGCTGAAACAATTATTCTTTGTTTCAATGATAAGAAGTACAACATTTTCTCATTTTTGCATATATCTTCATATAAATTAGGGAGTAATTTATGTTGCCGGTTTGTCTGTATTAGGTGCAAGTGGAGATAGCACTGCGAGAAGGAAAGGAAAAGGGACCAATCATTGTTGAAGAAGCGAAACAGAGAAATGTCTCTCTATTGGTTTTGGGACAAAGAAAGCAATCAATAATGTGGCGCCTGCAGAAGATGTGGACAGGAAAAAGAACAAAAAATAGGGTGGTTGACTATTGCATCTTAAATGCTAACTGCATGACAATTGCAGTGAGAAGAAAAAGCAGAAAGTATGGAGGATACTTGATCACTACCAAGCGTCACAAGAATTTCTGGCTTTTGGCTTAATTAAAGTGGTTGCTTTTGAAATGTCAATACAAAGGTGAAAAAGAAGCTAGTTATTCACAAATATTCAGAAGGCTTTCCACTAGCCGATCCTAGAGTGCAGAAATCAACTGATAGCAGAGCAGCACTTTTCTGTTAAATAATTAAGACAGAACAAAACATGACATACTCTTAATTGCTGACAATCTTTGGAAAAAAAAAAACAGTTTAAATTCACTGGGAAATGTGTCTACTCAGTATTTCCAAGTAGCAGCAAAAATATTTCTAGTATTGCTATTATGCATAGTATTAATGTGAAACAGGTACTTTTAAAGACAAAAGAGTCTCACACCCCCTTGTGCCCCAGAACAAGACCTTAAGTTTCTTTAAGCACTGATGAAGCAGAAAGAACACAAACTTGTGAGTTGACGTTTCAGTTAATTCACAATTTAAAAAGATGCAAACCATGTCCAAAACCTAAAGAGTCCAACATAATTGCAATAGAAAGCCTTTTAAGTTTTTCTTTTCTCTGCTGCGAAACTTCTAGCATTCTTGCCAGATGGGCATAAATCGCACGAAGTCCAAGAGAAGCAAGAAATTAGTTTGATCTACTACTGCCTCCATAGTAAATTGTACCCCAGATGCAGAACAAGATCAATTGTTAAGTATTGAAATTTTCAATGATTACTGAACAGAATGTAGTTACAACTGTACAGTTAACAATTAAATAAAAGATTTACATAAACTACATTTTGTAACTGTACAGATAATATAAAACAATAGCATCCCATCATACTTTCCCTTTTGCTTTTAATGTTTTGTTCATTTTCAATTTTCACCTTTCTGAATGGGGCAATTGGATTCAAATGTGAACTTAAAACCTCTAATTGAAAAAAGTCTTCTATATGTCATACCTTATCTTTTATTGTCAAATCAGTCCCCCTTACTGACCTGGTCTTCCCTTCCAGCTCTGGTCTTCACAAGCTCCAATGGCAGCTCTGGTAGATTCAATATCAGAACATGGAGCTCACCAGCTTAATTCATCAGTTTTGTGAAGCTACTAGGACACTATCCCACACATGGTGCGGGAATGAAGTGACTGTCTAACAATATTATCTCTAGTAGAATATTAAATGTTATTTAGTGTAAAAATAGTGAAAAACTTTGGATTTGAAAGATCATAAATAACAAATTTGTTTGGAAGATGAAACCTTTTGGTCTTCTCTTACAATGAATATGTTTTTTCAGTTATTTTTCCAGCCAAGCAGTACAATTCCATTGTCATGTAATACAAATTGAAAGAGCTACAAGGCTCATGAAATCATTCCTGTCTGTAAATGAATATAACAATTTGAAGTCTCTTTCCCAAAACCACCACCATTCGGAAGAATGCTCTGTTTAAGCTATTTCTGTCAACATAAAAGTTTAAAGTTTGAATCTCTTCAAACTCCCCAGCAACACCTTTTTTGCTGTTTTTGCCTTCTCTTTATCTTAACCAAGATAAAATATCAGATCCAACAATTTGCAAGCCATTCCTGCCATTACTACCATACTTGACCCGAAGGCCTGGTCAACATTCTTATGTTTTGGTAATATTTAAGGTTGGAGATCATAGCAAGTAAAGAATATATCAGTTTAGTGCAGTAAAAGAACTCTTCCATAAATCAAATTATTTCCTCATCCAGATATAAGGAATTGGAAAATGGAAAAGGAAGTAACCTTATTAGTTAACTATCAAGAAATTGAATAAGCTGGAAAAAGACAACTAACAAAAAAAAAATTTCAGCACGCATAATGGAAACTTGAAGCATAAAAGAAAATTCTCCATGAAAGGAAAAAACAATTCATAAATGAGGAAATATCTACTTATATGTACAACAAATGAATGATAGCCTGAAAAGCATACCACAAAAAAAAAAAAATCAAGATATAAATAAAGTAAATATCAGCAACCAATATTAGAAAAATCAAAATAACTACAGGCACTGATATTACAAGGGTTATACAGCATATCAACACACAAATTTTAATTAAAGCAATCAAATGAAAGATGATAGAAGGATAAAGTCATAAGCAACCAAAGTTATGGTGCTGTACAAAAGGTAAGCAAACATAAAAAGCTTACCAAGAACTTGGACAATCCACATCAACAGCACTCACAGTAATCTCACCCCCTTTATTCTGTTATATCAGTGTGGCAAATGCAAAAGCGGGTGGGAATGTGATGGTGAAAGATAAAAAGATAGCAGAGGTCGGCATTCAACTCGCCATTGTATAAGCTATGAAGAGTTTATCAACCCCACCACCCTCAGTTGCTGAAAGACTTGTATAAAACTATGGCCTAATAATCAGGTACTACCCTAGCTGAAAACTGGATTGCAGTAAGTCCCTACATGATAAACATACAAATGCTTTAAACAAACTGCTTGCAAACAACAACAACAGATTTCATAGTTCTCAAACAATGGTTAGTGCATTCTTTGTCTTTCCTTTGTCTTTACTTGGGACCAATTTGTTTTACCTGCAAAACAGGTAATGATGATTGGCTTAGTACTCACTCAGCTAATTCCTCTGCACTACTTCTCCTTATATGAGCAATTTTCTGTTTGTTAAGTAATATGTGAACATAGAAACAACCACAAACATCGCATCATGAACTTTAGAAAACCATTAGCCCTCAAGTTTGCCCCCAATCTTTCAAGCATCTCATGAGTCATATCAAGCATGCCTTTTCTTTGAACCAATGACTTTCTGCAAAAAAATATTTGTTTAAAGCTCCTCTGCTGATACTTTTAGTCTTACTAAGTTGTGAACATTTCATCACCCACACCATAAAGAAAGGGATCACCTAACTTTCCAAAATAACAACACCATTGATTTTTTTTTTTTAAAATTGTTTTCTCTCAAAATAGTTCCATTTCTCATGAGAACGACTAAGACATCAGTTATCCCCATCTAAGTTGGAGGGGAAAAGGTAATCAAATCAAATGAAAAACAACAGCAATACAAATGTGGAGACAATAATATTATCATAATCTTCTAGGATACAAGATTGAAAAACCAAATTTTTAGAGTACAAAACTATTTGTCAGACAATAATCGGTAGAAGCACATGCTTTGACAAAGCCACAGGGACATTAAGCAAGAAATCACAACCATAAATCAGAGCTGCAAAAGTTTGAACAGCCATAGGATTAAATTTTCTCCAAATAGCAAAAATTAGAAGCATGTGAAAAGGAATCAAAACTAAGGAACAGATTTTCAACTCAATCTACCAAGAGTTTAGGACAACTACCAAAAACTTAAATTAATACCACAAAGATTTGAACTTTACCTTACCTGGTAACAAGCACATCAAGGATTTACGGATTCAAAATGCTTCGTACAAGAGATTGCAAAAAGGATAGCGATCAAACTGACTATGAGTAGTAACAATTGCAAAGCTTGCAGGAAATTCAAAAAGAAACAGGGGAAGTACTTAAAAACAGAAAGAAAACATGCACTGCAACAGCTAGAAAATCATAAGTGCTAAAATAATTATTGGAAAACAAATTCATAGCTCTCCATTCCAGTGAGCATACTAAATGCTAAAATTGTATAATTATCTATCTTTTAATCTACACAATAACAATGGTAAAAACAGGAAAAGAAGCCCCACCTAAAGAAATTACAATCAACAAAATAGGGAAGGAAAAATAAGAGAATCAGAGACAAACAAATAGGGAAAAATCAGATAAACAAAAGCATAAAGAATCAGAGGTAATGATTAGTAAAACTATTGCACATTAATTAAAAGACGAACAAGAAAAAATGAAAAGAAGAGAGGTAGAGGAAGAAAATTTGGTTCCAGAGACTAATGATGAGAATAAATGGTTGTGATGGTTGAAGCAACCATGAATTATGGAAAGAAAATTGAGAAATTCGACAGAAGCCTTGGAAATCTAGACTCCTCTATCAAACCTTATATTTTATCACATAATCCCATAATTGAAGGATGAAGGGCAGTAGAGTAAAACCGTGGAAAGCATAGGCATAAGGAAGCAGCACAAAAAGCTTCAATTGTGAAAATTAAAACCTGAAATTGTGGAAGCCTCCTAAGAAGCGTCAGAAGAAAAAAATTACTAAGAAATAAAGGGCTGAATAGTCAATAAATCGCTCAAAATTGCATCTCCTACTTGTAACACAAGCAAAAAGAATGCTCGCAATCTTTTGCAAAATTACTTGCACATCCAAATAGGAGAAGGATGAAAGGGGCCGGAGCATTTGGGACAAAGTCCTTTTTGGTATATATGTAGGATCAAGAAAATGCCTCTTATATATTCTTTCATTGTCCTCCTTTTTCTTTTCAATGAACCAGCAATCTTCAACAAAACCTCACATACATTTTCCATTCTTTCAACATTGAACTTAAAAAATTATATATGCTTTTTCCAACAGAAATATCACTTGTATGCTCTCTGTGGCTCAAACCTGTAACCTGAGCTATACACAAATCGGTACAGTTGGTCATATCCTGCAAGTACTGCAGCCCCTGCCACACCAAGAAGCATGTTTGCGGTCACTCCACGGAATCATGCAGTAAAACCTTCATGCCGTACAATTTCGTGGAATGCATGAGCTCCATTACAATACTTCAGCGGTTGTCCAGAGGTTAGCATCATTCTTGTATGCAACGTGTCAAAAGGGAAACCACATACCCCTGAAACAGTAGTTACACTCCAACCCAAGAAGAAGCTAGCAAAAAAATTGTCCTGAAATATAGAGAGAATGCTTTATATGGGTAGGTGTTGGAGGACTGTCATAAAGAAACATAACTGAGCAGCTATCAAAGATCAGCACTCTATATGTTGTAAATCATGCAGAATTAGAACACCATATATATGTCATATCTCCATATTAAGAAAGTGCACCATGAGACTCTTTTAACTCTCTCTTCTTTGAATCCCAACTCATGAGACAAATCACTTCAAAGGGTCTTTTCTACTAGTCACTCGAATAGGGGTGGGAAGGTGGGGTACATAGGATAAAAGGAAGTGAATGTTCCAACTTACCATTTTCATCTAATCATCAGTTGTTTTAGTCATTAAAGAATCCATTTTATAGTGCTCTGAACATGGCCAAATGCATCACAACCACAAAATAGCATACCTCGATAGCATAAGTTTTATCTCTAAAGCAGAATAAATTACTTCTTGAAATCAAATATTTTAGGCAGAAATTGTAACCACATATTAGATTTACCTGAAAGTGGCCAACCAAAACAATAGGCTTCATGGTGTCATAGATGCCAAAATACATGCCTCAGTAAAGGGTTATTCCAATGATTGAAACACCAAACCCTCGATAAAGGCCAACAATGCCATCACTTAACAATGTCTTATGATAAACATATATTAGCTCTTTGAATTGACGTTTACCATTAACTGGGCACTCCCCAGCATCTCTGCCAAGTCTAGTCCTGGCATAATCTAAATGATAAAGAAGTAGTGAAGTGGTGGCTCCAGCAGGAATTCCTGAAGCAATGTTTCCAGCAAACCACTTGAAATATCCATCTTTCTCCTTTGAGCATCCGAAAAGGCTTTTGAAGTAGTCTTTGAATGCAAAATTGGATGCCTACACAAATTCCAACAGTGTCTATTTAGCAATGACATTCCACAGCACATTTGCAGGAACAGAGAATCAAATAATCAAGATTTTTCATGAGTTAGGATCTTTTTAGTAAGAATAGACATCAATGTAAGATCATTTTGTGAGAGAGAGAGAGAGAGAGAGAGAGAGAGATGAGGGATATGAGATAATATTTCTTTGCAGTGACAGCAAACACCTCAAGGGCTACTTCCCAGAATCAGCTTTCTTAAGCTAAAAATAAGCTACTAGCAGAAGTCAAAAGCAAATGAGAACACATAAGAACTCATAATCAGCTGATTTTAATTAAAAGAGAACAAGCCCTAACTTGACAAAACTACAAGTAGAACTCATGGAAGAATTATGAGATGCCAAGAAATGCAAATTTGCAACAGCCATTTTTTTTAGAGTACTAAAAGTATTATTTTCATGCAACTCAAGGTACATCCTACCAATGCCATTCACAAAAATTTCTAATCACCCCGAATCTATGTGAAAGGTCAAGGTCCTTTTAGGTATCCCTGCCCAGTTCAAATAACTAAGAGATTGCACTTCCATGCATCAGAATTCTCACTGCAACAAAACATACTGCAACACACCATTAAACACATAACCGTTCATTAGTTCTCAGTACCCCAGCTCAACTAAAAGAATAATGTCAAGTCACATTGAATCTTAAAGGTTGAGAAGTAAACAGAACATAAGGACTGGTAGAACACTGTATCCACCTTAATGGAAAAGTATAATGTATGTCCAAATTCAAAAGATAGTTTAAATTGCCATAAATGCTCTGAGGTACCTTCTAGGAAGACGTGGTTGCCTAAATTCTTCTTTATATATAAGTTGCATTTTGTAGCTTCTGTTGCCAACATCTCCCACTCTTCACAAACTAAATTTCACCAGGATGACCAGATATTCATTTTAAATTTTTGTAGCTGAGGAGTTTCTCTAGGTATTTTACACATAAGGCAACATGTCAGATCTTGGTTTGGGAACAGGACCCAAGCCACTAAAAACGAACCTAACTTTCAGCAAGGGCTGCTGGGTTGAAGTGGATTTCTAAATTGGTAGAAGAAGCTACAATATCATTGAGGGATCAATGCCCTAAGGATGAAGCACACAGCTTCAACAGATGTTATTGAAAATGCAGGCCAAAACGCCTATTAGTGCAACAGACCCATGGGATGGACTATTTAATGCACCCTGATAACCAAGATACAAGTAAAAACAAGCCTGATATTCATACTACAGCTTCCAAACCCTGCAGGACCATTGGAGTCTTCCATCCAGGATATATGTGCTCTCACCAAAATATCCTCTCACGTCCCCATGCAATACAAATATAATTGTCAACGCATCCTTTTTGGCCCCAAAAAAGCTCCAATCTGAAGCTACATTTGGACAGAGGGGAAGTTGTGTGGAAAAGTGAGTAAAGGTAAAAATCACTTCCCCCTGCAGAGCAAATGGGAAGTTAGTAATAGTTAATTATTAAAATTATTGTATCTAACATCCTTCAAGTTCATGCAAATTTTGCAGGATAAAATGCAGGAAAGATCAAGAAAATTTTCCAAGTTTCTTGCTAACCAACAAAAACCAAGGAAACATGTCTGATCCAGACTCCACAGGTCCAAGAACTTGACCTAAAAATAGGAGAGTGCCGCTCAAAGGTATGCTTGATATTCCATCCATAGAACTTCCATATTTGAGCACTATCACTGCTTTCAAGATCTCCCAAAATGGCCTTGTCCTCTCCATTGATTGGCATCTCAGTTGTGATCCTTAAGGGATTGCATGTTGCTAGATCCCTATTATCCATCGCCCAACTAGCCATGAAAATGCTCAAATATATCTCTAAAGTTTAGAAGTCATTTAAAGAGTGTCAAAAAGGAACATAAACCATAAATATAGGCATTCTTCATAAAGCTAAAGCTTATATAATTTGACTCATATTATTAAACACTGCATATAGTGTAGCATAGCTAAAAAGGCATCAGACAAACAAATTGCTTGTATGTATTGTACTTCTTACTATAGAACTTCATCTACATTTTTATATTGGAAACACCTAATTCCTTGGAAAACTAAAACCTGTAGATAGCAAGCAATTACACATGCTTGATTTCTCATTTGCTACTAACCTGAGCCGTTCTACCTGAAGATGATGCTACCTGCTAGTTGCAATTCAGACATGCAAAGGCTTGAGAAAATGTGGAAGGACTCAATTTGACCTACAGGTTTAAACTATCAACACATGGAAGAAATGTATGACATTCATAGGGAACGCACAAGTTTAATAAGGGTCAAGTACCCTCAAGTAATGCATTAAAACCTATAATTTCATAGCAAACTCAACAACATACAGCCCAATCACAGAACAAAATAGCATTTCAGAGGAGACCAGGTAGTGGATCTTCCTCTATCTACCATCACCAAAATGCTAAGCTCTAAATTAACCCATGAGCATTTTAGTCAAATTTCTGAAATGGTTCTCTATCAAAGCCTAGGAGTTGAGAAATAAGACCTAAAAATTGGTTTTACAATGACCCCTTTATCTAGAAGCAATCACATCCTACTATCCACAAACGTACCCCATAAAGCAAGGTGCACCCCAGACAAAAGAAGCAATGCCAGCTTCAAGATAACCATGGTACAGGCATGGCACAGAGGAGATAGGCTCAAACTTAACGCATGGACCAGTAGTTTGGTATGTTTTCATTGGATTCTTGAAGAAGCTTTGAAGGGTGTATAAAGTATAAGCTCGAGAAAAATGTTCATGTATTGAAGCTTTATTCCTGAACAATTCGTAAGTAATTTCTCAAAATACAACAATAGCACAACATTTGGCAAGCCTGGCAGAATTGTCGATTCTTGCAGCTATAGTTGAACCAATAGGCAGCAAAGAAACTTGGATAAATTAGCCTCCAAAAAAACTTTGAACAAGAAGCAAGAGAGAAAACAGAAAACAAGAAAAAGAAGCAAGGCATCAATAACCAACATCAGGAGAGAATGGCAACCCAAGCTGGAATACTTAGTGAGCCGAGGGTCAGTCCATCTATCAATAAGTGTTGCGAACTAAAAACCATCAATCAAGGTGCACAAGTTACGGAATAAGTAATTTAGGACCCCAGACAAATGAAGCAATACCCGCTTCAAGATAACCATTGCACAGGCATGGCACAGAGGAGATAGGCTCAAACTTAAGGCGTGGACCAGCAGTTTGATATGCTTTCATTAGATTTTTGAAGCAGCTTTGAAGGGTGTATAAAGTAGAGTATAAGCTCTAAAGAAATGTTCATGTATCAAAGCTTTATTCTTGCACAATTCATATATAATTCGCAAAATGCAACAATAACACAACATTTAGCAAACCTAGCAGAATTGTCAATGCTTGCAGCTATAGTTGAACCAATAAATTGCAGAGGGACTAGGATAAATTAGCCTCTAAAAAAATTTGAACAAGAAGCAAGAGAGAAAAAAGAAAACAAGGAAAAGAGGCAAGGCATCAATAACCAACATCAGAAGAGAATGGCTACCTGAGTTGGAAAATATCTAATGACATTGGCCTGGTTACCCCTCCAAAATGACAAAAGACCTTCCTCTCTGAAAATTCTTTTAAAGCAATCTCCAACACCCAAGTAAGGCCTGGTCAAATGGCCTCTTTTAATTAGTTCTCCTTGGTCTGCAACAAAAGTTTCACCCTCTCAATTGGTGCGGCAGCACTCTTCTCTACAATAGCTGCTGTGCCTCCCATGAGGAAATCTACAGAAAATCTCTCCGAGCATGTTGCCATGTCGAATCTATTTAGCTTTCCCTCTCAGGCCTTCCACAAGTATACTAAGATATCAATAACAACTTAAATAGTGATAGTTGGCCATTATCTTGGTGATTCTACTACATTTTTCCACTTTTCCCATGGGATTTTACCCCTCTGCACTACCTATATGAAACAATTAAAGACAGGAGTTACATATCTGCATCAAACTGATCTGTGAGAAATCGTCTCTCCTTGTAGTCAATAAGAATATATCTGAATCAAATTGGAGTAGTGTAATTTCCACTTCTAACAACACTAGAAGCATATCCTGGTCATAGAGCTACACAGGACCAAGAAAAACACTCCAACAAAAGAAAAAAGCAAGCTCAAAAGGGGTAGAACCAACTCTAGTCATTCCTTGTCAATAAATAGAGTTGGGAAATCAATTAAGAAACGGAGATTCTGGGAAACAAACTATAATAGAACCAGAATACAAATCCTTTCTTTCTCAAAACAACAAGAATTAAGCTCACTAAGTTTGCACTTTGGAATGATATCTGCTCATCTTGGCAGTAAGCATCATTTTTCCTAGCGGTTCATTCAAAAATAGGCTTCACCAGAAGCCTAAAAGCCATGCCAACCAGGCAAAAAGCAGCAAGTGTTAGAGTTCTTAATCAATCAAGGGACAAAAATAACACTTAATAACATTGGATATATTCCAACATTAGACAAGTTGATGAACAAACGTGACTTCCTTTCTAACAGTTCCAAATAGGACGACTTGAACAGCACTTAACAATTATAAGCTAAACATACTTCTGCCACACAATTGAATGGGGTTCATCAAGAAAGCAATTTCATGCCACCCCAATTCATCCTAGGCTCTCAAAATTCAAAAATCTCTACAAAACAGAAAGACAAATTGAGGAACAGACGCGCGTTCTTAACATTTTCCAATTTCAGTATCTAGATAAACTGACGCAATTCATCAATTCACAAATGTCAAAGAGAGTAAAATCTAGAAATACATGTGTGGAGCGAAAGTTATTTGAGGAAACGAAAAAACCTGAAGAATCACCTCCCTCCGGACTCCAGCTTGCTGGCTCCAAATGAAGGTAGGGGATGCTGCAGCCCTGCAACGGCTGCCTCTGGCTTTTGCAATATGTTGTTTTGGTAATCTTGTCGTTATGCATTTGGCGCTTTTTCTCGTTGGCAAGAACTTTGTGTGAAGCCGATTGATGGGCGGACCCTTTGGCCGTTACACACTGTCACATTATTTTGTCTAACTGGGATTAATCCATTTCCGTTCCCCATATTGTTTAGAAAAACACTATATTATGCCACATACAATTTAATCGACACTTTTTTTTTTTTTTAAGATTTAAAGGGAGGGGTACAACACTTTAATCAACACTTGATCCATTTTCTTTCCTTATATTTTTTTAGGAAAATACTATATTATGCCACATTAAATTTAATCTACACTTGATTTTAGGGATTCCTATCTTTATATCTAGTATTAGTAATATTGTGTTTTACAAGTTTTTTTTTGTAGGTGGATTCTATTTTTGTGTAGATTCTAATCAAAAAATATAAAGAAGAAAGAAAAAGATATGGGTTAATCTTCTATACACTAATACCGTATACACTTTCATTATTAGATGTATGATACATAATATAAATCTAAATTTGAAACTTAAATTTTATACATATGGAACAAAATTTAGTTTAAGAAGCTTACTTGACAGTGGTCCATAGTAAAAACAAACTAGTTTAAGAAACTAGCCTATAAACTATTCTAATCGAAGAAATAATATGGACAAATCAGGAAAAACTTAGGATGCCTTTGATAAAACTGAAATATGAAAACTGAAATATGAAATCTGACATCTGAATTCATTAAATAATTGAATTGTTAAGTATTAAATCTAATACATATGAATGTAAATCATATTCAGTGATAAGTGAATAACTTATTACTTATTTTTGGGAGCAAGTTTTGCCTGAAAGATTCAGTGCTGTTTAATTAATTTAGATGTTATATTTTTTGTTATCAAACGCATCTGAATTTGTTAAAATCTGAATATATTATTTTAAGTGTTGAATTGAATTATCAAATGGTGCTAGTATAAGAAACTTACTTGGGATTGGTCGACGAATTTTTTTTAATTATCAAGCATCAGCATCGACATTATTTCTAAACTAGCCTATACTTAAGGAGGACTCAATTTGCAATTCGCTTTTGGTCTATCAGCACAGCCACAATCCAAACCTCCAGGCAGACGAGTTTGAATAACTAATTGGCAATTAGGACTACCTCTTTATATCTTGTGTGGTGGACCGGTGGACAACTCTTCTTAGAGCAATAGAATCATAGATGACATATTCGTGCCCTCCTCTCGTGTCCCTTCACCTGTCCTTTCTTTCTCTGTGTTCATCATGTTACATACAAACTGAAAGTACACCGTCAACTGCAGTTTAATTGGTCAGATATTTGATCGTTTATCTTAAGAAACTCTGTCTGGTTTTTAACCCTATTATATGGTAATCCTTAGCCCTAATTACTTGAGAAATCTAAAACACCAGTTATTGTGTTTATTGGTAATATACAGTTACTATAATAACAGTATTTGTTTGTTTATTTGCTTATTCAATTTTATTCCCTTTAAAGAACCAGTTATTGCATTGAGATCTTTTATACAATTTAGCCAAAAGTGGTTAGCAATAACCCTATTATTTCCTTGTAAAGTATGAGACAAAAATGTTGGGTGCAACAAAGATGCTTTTAAATCTTGAAGATATTACAATTTCATTTTAGATCTTTACTAATGATATAGCATAAATCACGACATATGAATATCTATAAATACACTATATCTGAAAAATTAACAAAAATTGCACTTCGAAGTTCTAGTAGACTCCACATTTAGGTACATCAATTGTTGTCCATCAAACATCTATGTATGTTTTTGACCAACATCTCCTATTTTAATGCTCGAAACTCAAATACTGTCAGATTAAGAGCTAATAAGATAGACTTGGGAGTTTTGCAAATTTGACAAAACAGATCTGAAGAACTCAACAATGAGAAAGAAAAAAAAGCACAAACATTAAACAAAACTTTCATTAAGAAACCATAGAAAAGGAGAAAACTCTAAGAAATTGTAAGAGACAAGCCAACTCTCATTAGAAATCTTAAAACTCTAGGAAAGGAGAATACTTTACCAACTTTTTTAAACACCAAATATGGAAAGACAAAAACACATCAAAGGGAGGGAGAAAGACATGAAAGAAGGCCCTATTTGTTTGTTTGAAAGGGAAGAGGGAACTTAGAGAGAGAGAGGAAGAGAACTTGGTTTAGAGATCGAAGTGTTTGACCCTGAGGATCTTGGAGAGAAACTTTGAGGATGATCCTAAATTTGATCAAAACTGTAACTAATATTCAAAGTTCAATTTTCAACTCGATCAAGGGCTCCATTTGCTCTTTTGACCACAAATTAACATCAGAGTTCTCCAAAGCGAAATAGGAATTCACTGTCAGAGAACTTTGATCGAAGTCTTTGCAGCATAGCATTTGCAAACGCTCTCGAGATCTTTTGTTGGAAGAGTAAATGATTAATTTTAACAGCATTATTATTTCAATTAACTTTTGATTTAGATTTTGGTTCTAAATTGAGGATGTACACAAGCCAATTTGTATTTCGAAAGTATCATGCTATATGTGATTTTGAGCATCTTTATAGCATATATGCGAAAAAATCCCCTTAAGGCATAGTTATATTTACAATTTACTCCCGAAACTTTATTTTTTCTTGTTTAACTGCCTATGAGATAAAACTAATCCTCTGTACATATACATATACATATATACACAGATACATATACATATACACATATGTGTGTGTATATGTATGTATGTATGTATGTATGAACGTAAATTAGAGAATGGATAGCCTAAATTTATTCTTAGGATGGATTATGACAAATAAAAGGGATACAAATTTATGTAGAATCATTACATGCAAAAAAACAATAATAGAACA
The DNA here is from genome assembly GCA_013103745.1 of Gardenia jasminoides. Classification (NCBI taxonomy): domain Eukaryota; kingdom Viridiplantae; phylum Streptophyta; class Magnoliopsida; order Gentianales; family Rubiaceae; genus Gardenia; species Gardenia jasminoides. The sequence continues at coordinate 21,768,699 of CM023100.1, read as the reverse complement.
TGAATTTAATTTAAATTTTGTTCTTTCAAGAACACAAGTTTAGAAAAGGAAACTAGTGTATAGAAAATATCAACTTAATAGAGAATAGTTTTGTTTCTTAGGAAGCTAAGTGAGAAAAAATAAATTTAGGGGGTAAATTGTAAATATGACTATACCTGAGACGGAGTTTTGTGATTTTTTATTTATATGGATTACGAATTTGAAAAATTATGTTCTTGCAAATGTCAAAATGAATCATAAATCATGGAACAATTAGTTGAGGGAGCAAATTTTTCATTCTGCAAAATTGGAGCTTTCCCAAGAAGACTGGCTGGGACACGTTTATGAACTTAACTTCTGACAATAGGAAATTAAAAAGGACTACTTAAATAGATATTAGCAATTTTGTAAATTAAACTCATAGAGATTAGGAATTATGATTTAGATTAGACACATTTATTAGTAAAAATCTTAACACAATTTCGTAGATTCATATGAACCTTGTATTATCTATATCGACAACAAAGATTAGCAAATTTTGTAGAGCCAAAAATTTTGACCAAATTTGCAAGCTGGAATCATACATCATAGAACAATTAGTTAAGGATGCAAAGTTTTCCTCTCTGCAAGTATAGGATCTCTCCCAAGAAGACTAGCTAGGGCGCATTTATGAACTCTAGTTCGCCACGTATCCCCATGCACATATAGGCAATCTTGATAGTTTGGTATTTGATGATCGGAATTGGGCCCTCACAAGTTCAAACCAATTGTGTAAATGTAACAATATTGGGTGTAAACTTGCATAATATCAATGTAATTGTGATGTTTGCATAAATTTAGCTGTATAAGTCATAAAAGTTGTACCAGTTTACATAGATGTTGTAAGAATTATATAATCGGTTTGATCTAGACAATAACTAACTTGTAAGGCCCCAAATTGTGATCGGATTATCAAATTCCAAGTAGGATTTAATTGGACAACTTGATCTCTTCTCCTCCTCAGTACAACAGAATTGAATATACTTGTAGGGATTGATTGGCTTAAACTACAGCAGGCGCTCATCATCAACTAGTTCTTCTCGCACTTGAACTATCAAATCCCTGATGAATGCAAATAGGACAAGTGAAAACCTTTTCGCATTTTCCGACATTATGACCCGATGATATGGAGCTTTAATCCTGCCATTAATCCATGCCTGGCTAAGCCAAAAACAACGGGCCTGTTTGGCAGGTGAGTTTTTTGGGAGTAGGTATAAAACTCAACTGTAGCTTACTGTAGAAGTAGTAGAAAAATTTGTTAGATATGTAAAAACTTTTTGATAAATTGTTTTTTTCTTTTTTCTTTTCATTTTCTTTTTTCTTTTCCCTTTCCCTTTCCCTTTTCTTTCTTTCTTTCTTCTTCCCGCCGACCCGCCAGCCATGGAGAATCTCTCTCTCTCCCCTCAGGCAATCCCTCACTCTCATCCTCGACCAGATCCCCCCATCTGGATCGCGACCAGGGGAGGGGGGGGACCAGATCTGGGAGAGAGGGGAGGAGAGGAGGAGGGGAGAAAAGGAAAAAAAGAAGAAGAAGAAGAAGAGGGGAGGAGAGAGGAGAGGGAAAGGGGTGGGGGAGGAAGAAGAAAGGAAGAAAGAAAGAAAAGGGAAGAAGAAGGAGGAGTGTTTTTAGTGTGTATTTTTTAAATGGAATAGGAGTTTTTTTTTGTAGTTTTTTGGGGGTGTATGTTAAAAAATGAAGGAAGTTTTTTGAGGTTCCTGTAGCTAAAGTAGGAAAAAAACTGGTATTATACAAACTCATAAAAAACTCATGGTGCCAAACAAGCCCAACATTAGAATCAAGAACTATGTTACTAACCTTTACATTATTACTCGTATACATGACTTAATAGATAGACTACCAATTAAGAACAATTTAAGTGGACTCCGATTGATTATGTCAAAAATCTCAAACTGGTTGCTCTTTGTATATTATCATAGATCGTGTTAATCAACATATTCAGTAAATTAAGATCGAATGATATCCTTTTAATTAGCACTCTTTAGACACCCCATGAAAATATTGATATCTTTATTTGGCTTGAAAATGCACAGAAGTCAATTATAAGGGAAAATTTAGAAAAAAACGTTAATAGGGAGATTTGAAATTCATAAGTAGGGTGTAATTTTTGAAAAATTTGTAAATGGATCATGGCTTATGATTTATAGATTAAAATAGATAATAAATTTGTTGCTAAATTACTAAATTATTGTTGTATCAATATGTGCTTTAATAAGAAAATGTGTATTTTAGTGAACACACACATACACACACACACACACAAATGCATATATACAGACACCCATACATACATATATACATGCATACATACATTATACATATACATAGACATATATATACACACACACACATATACATATATACATAGACATATATATATATACACACACACATATACATATATATATATATATATATATATATATATGCATGTATATATGTATGTATGTATACATATATATTCGAATGTGCACCGTAAACCTACTTATGTGCACATATGGATATCCAATTGTGCACACAATGTACATGCAAACCAGTGCTAGTCAATGTTGCTAAACTTAGACCGAATAGCGATTCGACTACGCTACTATGTTAGGGGTCAACTAATCAAATTGGTTGAACTATTTTAAAAGCTTATTGATGTCAACATGATGTCACAATTCTTAATTATATTTTGGCAAAATATACAAAGTATTTCAAAGATATTAGGTTTATTATCAAATGTACATATAAAATGATAAAAATATGAATTTTCATGTCCAAAATATATTCATTCTCCAAAACCACTTGAAAAACTAAATTAAAACAAATTATATTCAATTCGAGATCATTTTATTGGAATATAGCTTTCTCATGTAAGTTGGAATCAATGATGATAAATTGATAAAATGATAGGGATAAAATGTGAGGGCCGTAACCAAACCTTAAATCTTGTTTAGACTTCTCGTGAACGGTTTTGATAATTTTTCTAGTGCATGTGTATGATCATGAAAATTTTTTTTTTAAACCAACGAACCAAACGATCGCCGGGAAGCTTAAGTAAGTATTTGAAATCATTTCAATAAAAATTTGGGTTCGACCATACTCAAAACGAATCATGTACACCAAAACCCTAGACGTTTTTTCTTCTTCTTTCAATTTCAACCGGTGTCACTTCCAAAATTTTAACCGACATGGTAACAAGTGGAACCAATTTTCCCTCGGCAAATTCAGGACCAATTCCAGCAAGCTTGAACCCACATTCCCTCCAAGCCACATTCGAATTAATCTCCAACAATTCCAGCAAAACCAGCCGCCCATTCACCTCATTTTCATGGCTGCCATTTGTCCAAACTTAGCTAAAAAATTCTGGCAGCTTGAGCATGCCATTTCCCTCCTCAAACCGGCAGCATCATGAGCTTGGGGCAAAGAGGATTTTCAGATTTCATTAGCCAAAGCTAATGATGCTCCACCTTACTTCATGCCCAATGCATGAAAGGAGCTATGACACTTGGCACTTAATTCAGCTAAGCTTTGTTCATTTGAACAAGCAACTTCAGCTGCATTTTTCCCTCTTGCTGTTCGAAATCCTCACCAGAAAATCACCTCAATCCTTTCTTCCATTCTCTCCAACCTACTCTCATTTCACTCCAGCAAAAGCCTCCCACAAAGCTCTCAACCGAGAGCTCTTTCTCCACTTTCTTCCTCTTGCTTTTCTTGGCTCAATCAACCTTGCACCAAGAATTTTCACCTTGGTTGCAGCTGCTGGAACCGGAGCTAGAAATCTGGAAAAGAGGCTGCCTTGTTCTACTTCCATTTCTTGTCCCAAGTTTGAGGTAAAGTTAGCTTCACATGAGCTCCATTGGCAGCCTAAGAAAATCGTTGCTATTCTTAAACTTGTTTTCTTCTTATAGCTGAAAACCGAAGCTGCTCAACTCAACATAGCCACTTGATTTCGTCCCCTAAAGCTGGAAGGGTATGATTTATTCCATATTCCCTTAGCTCAAAGAAATAGTTTTTCTTTCCAAAACATATCAACTTGAAGGATGAAATGCTCATACATGCGATGAATAACTTTGAACCTTGTCATGTTATGCATGCATCCTCTTAAACCTTGCTGGAAATTTGATTGGCCAATAAGAAGCCTCATTCTTGATCTCTCTAAGCTTCCCGAAACCTCCAATTGATAGTTTCATTTTATTTATTGCATGCATGATCCTTGAGAATGGTTAAACATTCACTTGTACTACTCAATGAACTTTGTATGTTAATGGTTGATGTTGTGCATGACTAGGGGCCTTGAAACTACTGTTGAACTCTAGTTTTCCTCGGTCTTGGCTTGAGGATGAACTGAACTTTAATACAAGGGCTTGGCATTGAAAATTTTGAACTTATTTTGGGTGATTTTGCTAAAATAATATCACGCATATTGATGCTTTCGACTCTTGAAGCTCTTGAGCACCTATGCTGGAAATGGTCATCATGATCGAAAATCTTGAACTTTATTTTATTCAAGTATCGTGTTAAAATGCTGCTTGATAGTCTATTTAAAACTGCCTTGCATGTTTTCAACTTTTCATGAATGTTGATGAACTTGAATCGCTGACCATAAGCTGGAATTTTAAGTTGATGAACTTGAAGCTTGATATATCACTGTTTTGAGTAATGTTTGAATACTTAATGTTGCGTGCATGTCATGGTGTGTGATTAAGAATTTATAATGACTTAAAACTTAGATTTTGGATGGAAAGATAATATTGCAACAAGAAAGAAAAATGAGGAGAAGAGAACCGGTTCTTGGTGACTTCTTAACTTGAGCATTGCTTGATTTAAACTTTTGATTAGCTTTTATCATGTGCATGAACCTTTAGTTTCTTAAATAAATGTATTTCATATTGAGAGACCTAATTGGTTTGCTGGGAATTAAAATAGACCATTAACAACGATGCTATGGAGCTGGAACTTTCACAAATTGTTCAAAACCTTTGCGAATCCCAGAAAATCAGTAAACAGAACAGTCCAAAACAGAATGCTCGTATCTCACAGTTCATAAGTCCAAATCATGTGCCATTAGCGGCATTCAAAACTAGACTCAAAGAGTTTCGATTTGGTACCTCACACGCCCCGTAACTCATTTTCTACACACCGTGGCGATCCGACGAACATCGCTGAAAATCAAGACTGCGTTTTTGTTAACCAAAATGGTTTCGAACTTTATTGTCCAAATTTGAGTGATTTCTAAATTAAATTAGTTTTCACCTAAACACGCCTTATGAACCTTATTTGTTACGTTTGGTCATTTGACAAAATCTCGATTTTCAAATCTAAATTTCGATTTACAAGATTGTTTTAGCCCGTGAGGGTAGTACTTCAACAAGACCAAACGGGTAAAATAAAGTCACATTGTTTTTGAACTAAAATCACGAAAGTTCATTTTTAGTACTATTACAAATGAAATTTTACAACCATTAGTAAAATTTTCTAACCAAGACAACCCTCTTTTAAATTCCAACCGTATTTACCTTACGTTTTCAAAATCTTTTAAAATATCACTATTTAAATTTACTCAAACCCTAATTTCGCCAAAATTTTCAAACTCTTTTATCTTGACCTAATTAACCAAGACCTCGATTTCGGAATTCATACCACCAATTTTTCATCACATCAACTCGTTTAGTAAAACCTAATTACACCCTTGTTTTCATAAAAGAAGTGAATTGGTCAAAATTGATTTTAATAATTAAAAGTTAAATTATGTACCTCAGGATCCGTTGGTGAACCAAGCGAAGACGTTGATACCGAAGCTGTCGATTCACCTTTGACCTAACTAAGGTGAGGGTTCCAATTTGTTGCTAAATGATTTATTTGTTATTTGGTAATTACCATGCTTAATTAATAAGCACTACTTATCATTGAAATTACTTGTTTGTTAAAGTACTACTCACTACTGAAATACTTGCTAATTAAGTGCTACATGTTAATGGAATACTTGTTCATTACGTGTTACTTGTTACTGAATGTACTTGTTTTCTTAAGTGAGCTATTATATTGCTTAACTGTTGAGTTCCGTTTTAAAACAATATTTTTATAAAGGAAGGGGGTTGAGTATGTACTTTATCGCACTGACCCCACCGTTTTACAAAGACTTTTAAAAACCACTGTAATTGTGCCTGTGTATGTCAACTGTGTATGACCGTGATGCCATTACGGCAAAGGCCGGGATCCCAAACTCCCGAGGCGAGTCGACCTATTCCGAGCCGGCATTAGGGATTGGTCGGGTACGTCGACGGACCCTTGGGACCGTTTAAGGTTACTTCGAGTGTACACCACCTACTGACAGTTGGTTTTCGGGCCCGAAGTTGGGAGTAAGGGGTTGGTGAATGGGAAGCAGTGAAGACACTATACTGACCAGTTTGGAAGCACTGTATCCTTTCACTGAGATTGCTACTGTTTATTTGACCAATTTATTGATGAAATTACTGTTTCATGAATTTCTCGAAATAGAAATTACTGCTTTAGAAACTTTCCACATGTAAATTTTGATATATGAGAGCATGCTATGTCAATGTGCTTAACTGATTATGTGTTTGGGACTCTCATTGGGCTTTCCAAAGCTCACCCCAATCTATAATTTCCCTTCCCAGGTTCTCCAGAGCACTAGATTTGGTGAGAAGAAATTCTAAGCCCAGATCAAAACTTTTGAATTGTGGTTGTAATCATTTACATTTTGTTATTGGTGAAATTGTTATGAACTTCTTTTGAATGGTGACGGTAAGGTATGTGGAACTCTAGTGGATGAATGGATGTGAATGAAATTTATCAAATTTTTGGATGTATGTATATTGAAAACCCTAAGTTGAACTGCTGGATTGACTGAGTCCTGGCGAGAGCTAGACCGGCGGCCGCGGATCCTAGGGTTTGCCTTGGGAAACGTGGGGCTGCCACATAAAAACTTCTCGGTTTACAAATCATTTAAAAATATGAGTGATTTTAATGTTTGCACTAAGTAGGTCACGTTTTTCTTATTCCTTTAAATAAATGAAAGTTTTGCAACTTAAATAACTTAAATCATGCTTATTAATAATAAGAAAGAAAAGTTTGCTAACAGGTCATTGATGTTGCTATTTTTTATGGTTTTGACTGATTTTTGACTAAAGTGATTTTGTGCTACTGACCCATTTAGGAAGAATGCCGCTTCACGGTCCGACCAGTCTGACTGGCCGGTCCGGTCCCGCTCTAATGAAAACTGGTGCTAGTATGTGCACTAACGGTAATTTCATAAATTTACTTACAAAATACTTTCTTTTGCAATTTATGAATAGTAATAAACCATATCTTAAAACCTTCCGATTACCATTTTTAATCCGAAATTTTCCCTAATTAAAAAGCAAAGGCATGTGGTGTACCATGCATATATCCCCAGCCAAGACCACAAATGCAGAAGGAGATAACGAATCAATATGCATCCAGTCTCCATTCTTTGTCTAGATCTCAAGACCATTCACTTGCCATTGATGAAGAATGGACATGTCGGCAGGGATAAGACCTATATTCTCTTCTTTTTCTTGGGGTGCCCTGTACTTGATTAGCCTAAGAAAGTAGCACATGGATTCAAGGAATGATTCACAATCTTTCTCCACCCCATATATCTCTGAGACCATCCTCATAACCATTCGATTCAATTCAGCAACAAGCTTTGAGTACAAAAGTGCAGTGTCACTGTTTAATTCGAGATATCAAAATCAAATTATAACAGTAAATCAAGTAACGGCATTTTATTCAGTTAATCGCAACAAAAAAAATCAAGTAATATTCAGTTAGTTCGATATATATAGACCTCTCTTAATAGGATAGAGCATAAGAATTTCAAATTTAGCATTAAATTAACATTATTAAAATGTTAACTTTATAAGAATTCACATGCAAAGAGATAAGGATACATATATATAGAGATAAGTGATAATAAAAGGTATTCTTATCTGGTCAACCCTGGAAAGTATTTATCTGTTGTTGGCAACTATTAAAACAAAAGCCATCCAATATAAGTACAAATTTCGTAGTTTGATGACCATTTCGAACTTATCAAATATGATATCTTTCAAGTATGGGTGTAAATTTACCTCAGAAAACAAATATAAACAGTTAGATAAAGAAACTTGTCATGTTTATTTTGGATAACGAAACTTCGTCTGGTAAAGTTCCAGCCTTCAGATGTGATAGTAAGTGTTGACCTGCCTAAATTACTGATGACAATTTCTTCCACCTCCTCACCAATCCCACTAATCCTTTAATATAGTTAATGGGAACCTTACGATATTCAGGGCATAAAGTAAAAAGTCTTAATAAAGTATTATTAATATCCCAATAAAAAATTGCAGAACAATTGAAGAGTTTTTCTCGAACTACATTAACCGTACTCATCTGCTTTCTCTTCCTATTGCTTTCCTTGTAAAAAAAATAAACAAAATCAGAAAGAACAGAACTATTAATTAGTACCTATGAAACCCCAACTTCCCACGCTACCTCCTGAAAAACAAAAACCTAGTCAATTATATATTTAGTAGTCTCATTATTTATTATTGTTTTCCATAATATTTTTTCCCCAAAGACCATGGTATATCATTAGGACTACTAGATGGATAGTATATATGTGAGGACCCGTACCGACTTTTTATTTTGTTTAAGCTTATTATAGGTGTTTATATGCTTGTTCTACTTTTAAAAGTGTTTTGTTTTAATAATCCTGTTTTACACGTTTTAAAACCCTAATTTGAAACCTAAAACCCTAATTTGTTTCGAAAAACCCTAATTTTGATAAAGCCCTAATTTGAATATGGAAAACCCCAATTTGATTTCTTAAAACCCTAGTTTTGAAAATGAGTCTAAGTTTTATGTTTAATTACGAGTTTGTTAACTCTTTGATTTTATGTGTGATAATGCATGATTAAGAGGGGGAATTACAATTCCTAGGTGATTAGTAGCCTAAGTAGGGGTAATTAAGCTTTGATGGGCTAGGTTCAATTAAGTACTTATGGACTAATTTGATAGGAAAAGAAGTTATGTGGGAAAGAGTGGAAAAAGACTTAAGTTGCTAGGGTTTTTGGGCATGATATTTTTGACCAAAATTTGACCAAGTAAAAAAATATCTTTTGAGATTATCTCTTGGCTTATTTAGGCCTTGGAGTTGCCGGCCAAACCAAGGGGAAAAGAGGAAAGGAAAACCGTGAGGGAAGAAAGGAAAAAGAGGGAAAAAAAAGAGAGGAAAAAAAAAGAAGAGAACTTGGAAATTTTTGCGACTTTCAACCGTACGATTTCGATTCGGAGTTGGGAGGAGAAGCTTGGACTTGAGCACTTGAAGTTTCACCAAAAACCACATCAAGAAAGGTTTCTCCTAGTTTCCTACAAGCTTGAATTTGGTTGGAGATTATGATTGTAGGATTTTGTGGGTTTCTTGGCTTGATTCATGTTTATTCTTAGCTCATGGAATGATGTTATGGTTTGGAATGGTTGAATTTGATGTATGTGTGCTTTGCCATGATTATGAGCTAGGGTTAGGGTTTTGCTTTAATGCTAATGGTAGAAGTTAAGGTTGGATTGTGTGTTTAGTTGTTGGTGGGCTCTTGAATTCCCACCTGCGCGTAAATTTGAACGATTACGTGGGCTCTTGAATTCCCACTTGGTGTGTTGTGTGTGTAGTGTGTGTATGTGCGTGCTGGTTTGGAGTGGTGTGAGGTGTGTGAGGGGCTGTTTTGCATGTTTGTAATCGCAGGCGAGTCGCTGGAATTTGCATGAATGCGTTTTGGTTGCATGAAATTCGTTTGAGGTGTTGAACGGGAAAACAGGATTTTGTCGGCAGCGACTTTGGTGCCGTTTTTGGTGTTGTTTCTTTGTGATTTAGCTTTTGGCCAAAACACAAAAGTTATAGCCCTTTGTTCTAGCTTTCCAACGCATTTGGAATTTCTTGATTTCGATTTGTGAGCGCTGAGTTACGTCCGTTTGAAGTTGGCCTGTCGGGCATTCTGACGGCGAAATTTCCGAAACTGTTTCTGCGTTTTTGACCTAGATAGAGTAAATTTGGGTTGAAGCTGTCTTCACGAAAGTTGTAGGTTGTTCTCTTAGCTTCGAAACAGCACCTCGTACGCTCAAATCCGACACTTGTAGCCTGAGATATGGGCAATGGCGTACAAGGTGTCAAAACTGTTTTTTTTCACCTTCCAATGTGTGTTTTCCGTTTTCGAGTTGTCATCGTCCGTTTTCCGCCCAACGCCCACGTATGTGCTTCTTTTGCTATTTTAAGTGTTTATAAGCATTATGAGAGCCTAGTTCGTGGGGCATATGCATGTCGCGTCGGTTCACCTTTGAATTAGTTTTCTTCCAATCTTATGACAAGATTGTTTTAAATGAAACCAAAAGGGGTTGATGGTTTGATTTGCATGTTCCAGGTGAATCCGTGGACGTTGACGAGCGTGTTTGACTTCTACATTATCTTGCTTACGCTCAACTAGCGGTGAGTGTTCAAGTGCATGTTGGTTTCATACTTGGATGTCTGATTTGGTGAATTTCATTCGAAAGCATGCTTGTTTGACTTGGTGAGCGTGTACTTTACCGCGCTCACCTTTGTTTGGACTTAATTGAATTGAAATTGTGAAATGCTTGTACGTGTGCGTGTTCTTGACATGTTAGAACCAAACGGTTGTATGTACCACACTCAAGAGAGTGGGAGGTACCTCTCCTCCCGTTTGGGTCGGTTGTTGATTAAGTCGATTGGAGCGTGGTCTCGTCGACTCATTTACCAAGCGGTAGTATGTACCACGCTCTATAGAGCGGGAGGTGCCGCTCATCCCGACTTGGTTTAATGAAATTACTATTTTGACGAGCGGGCCCGGTACAGGGGGTGTAAGTAGACGGGTGAGAGTAAAGTGATTACTACGGTCCGTGAGGTAGTGGTTGACGGAGTGTCAACGTTTTCATTGAAGTCCGGACTGAAGACCAATGATGGAGCAGCAAGTTGTATCCTTTTCTAGTGATATTTTATACCACCCTGTATGTATTTCCTGTTTTATTTTTCTGTTATTGTTCTGGTAATGTGTGTAATTGCCTTATCCTGCTTGTGCATGATTTCTTGGCCTCACTGAGCTTTGCTCACCCCATAAGCTTTGTTTTCCTTAACAGGTCCGGAAGGAGTGCACGGAAATCGAGGATTCTAGTTTTTGTGGATTTTCTTTTCCTTTTGTATAAGTTGGAAGATAATGGATGCCTTAAATGGTTTGTAGTATTTTTGAGCTGTACCAACGTAACGTTGACGTGTTTTAGAGACTGTAAAATTATAAGAAGTTGTCAGTTTCTTTTACTATGGTTTTATGGTTATTTCTTTTGAGTCCTGGCGAGAGCTGGGCAGGCGGTCCGCTGACCCCTCTGGTTAGCCTTTGGGGAAAGTGGGGCTGTCACAGTTGGTATCAGAGCCTAGGTTTGAGATCTGTTTAGAACCTATTAGGAAATTTACTTTTGAGTAATGAGTGTTTAAGATTCTAACCGTGGGTTTATGGTTGTTTTGTAGGTATGGAGGGAGGTAATGGTGGACCGGAGCCAAATGGGGCTAGTGGTCATGGTGAGGCTAATAGCGAGGCTAATGGTCATGTAGCACCTGTTAGAGATTGCAGAGTGCTGGAGGAGGGCCTCTTATTGATATACACCAAGGAGATCTCCCGATATCCACAGGGAGACGTTTCCTACCCTAACGAGTTAGTGTTGTCTATTGACAATGAGCGCCGGCAGCTATTGAATGAAAACAGGGCGCTAGCTGATGAAAATGAGGGTTTGCGGATTTTAGGAGATGGCCAAGGGATTAGGATCATGGAGCTGGAGGATGAAGTGTTTTGGCTGGCTCAGCCCGCTCAAGACGAGGTCCAGAGGCTCCGAACTCGGTTGACTAGGGTGATCAACGAGGGTCGGTGGACTAGGATCTGAGTGATGCTCTTGCCTTATTGGAGGAAGTGGAGGAAGTGGCCGAGTTGGAGGAAGTAGCAGTAGGGGATGAGGGTTCGGCACACGAGGACCCCTCCGAAGAGGAGCCGATGGAGGAAGAGCCTGTCGAGGATCCCTCTGAAGAGGAGCCAATGGAGGAAAGAGCGAGGAGGCTCAGACTAGTGGCTGGCTGAAACTAGAACTAGGAGGGTGATGTTGTGACTTTTGTTTTGACTAAGGATTAGTTGGGGTGAGGCTCATGAAGCCCGTGGCTTAATTGTATAACTAGTCATTTTTTGTGGGCACGTGGGTGCTGTTTTGAGCAATGTCCCGTGACGTGCTAGTTTACATGTGTGGGCTATTTTTGAACATGTCCCATGACTTGCTAACTACTTGTAAATTTTGATATGTGAACATATGTTCATTATTGTTATTTTCTAATGTTTCAATGTCGATCGTTAGTTAAAATTCCATTTTCCCTTGAATAATGACTTTCATGTTGCATTTAGACATTGTTAAAACCATGGAAGCCCAAGGGCGAGGTCGAGGTCGAGGCCGAGGATGGGGGCGCTGGCGTAGACCGCCTCAACCCTCAGAGAGTGCACGATCTTCGGAGGTAGGACCGGAAGGGGGATCGGGCGGTGAAAATGTAGATCAGATGGCTACGGCTATCAATAAGATGACAGATATTCTTGAGCGTCTGGCCAACAATCAGGGTGCTGGACAGCAGAATCAACCTCTAGGCCCTGAACATGGAGAAGATAGAGCCCTGGAGCGTTTCCTTAAATTCGCACCGCCTAAGTTTCTAGGAGGGGCAGACTCCGATGTAGCGGAGGGTTGGTTCGAGAGAATGGTCGACATCTTTGCCGTCTTGAATTATACTGAGGAGAGACGGGTGATGTTTGCCACTTTTCAATTTGAGGGCTCAGCTAGATCGTGGTGGAATGTTATTAGGGCTAAATGGGAGAGAGAGCAGAACCCATGGACTTGGGTGAATTTTAAAAGGGAATTTGATGTAAAGTTCTTGCCTCCTATGATCCAGGAGAAAAGAGAGGATGATTTTATTAGGCTGAGGCAGGGGACAATGAGTGTGGCCGATTACGAAACTCAATTCACGAAACTCTCCAAGTTTGCACCAGAGTTGGTGGCCACGGATCATAGAAGGATTAGACGATTCGTGCAAGGGCTTAATGTTGAAATCCAGGAGGCTCTAGCCGCGGCCCAAATTAATACGTTCACTGAGGCCTTAGAAAAGGCCTAAAGGGTGGAAAGTGCTAGGCTTCAAGTGAGAGCTTTTCATGCCAAGAAAAGAAATGCCCCGAGTGGGAGCGGTGTGGGGCTTGTGGATAAAAATGTGTCGGTCCCTAAAGTTGGGAGAGGTGTAGGAGGAGTACGTTTGGCGGGGGCGTCTAGGGGGTTTATGGCAAGAGGAGCTACCAGTGGGCGCGGTCAGACTCGAACCACTACCCAAGGAGGTTCTGTGTCTACTCCTCAGGTAGGGTGTGGATATTGTGGAAAACCAAACCACACCACGGATGATTGTTGGAGGAAAGCGGGAAAATGCCTAAGCTGTGGTAGTACCGAGCATCAAATTGCCAACTGTCCAACAGCTCGTCGTGCAGGTGGTAGCTCGCAATCATCTACTAAGTCAACCTCTAAACAGTCCAGTGTAGGGGATAATCGCCCGAAGGTACCCGCTAGAGTGTATGCTATGGACCAGTGTGAGGTTCCTGATCCTACAGAGGTGGTTGAAGGTACGATTCCCATATTTCACCGTCTAGCAAAAGTTTTAATTGATCCGGGGACAACCCATTCCTTTGTGAATCCTACTTTCATGGAGGTGTAGATGTTAAATCTGAAAAACTCCCATATGATCTAGAGGTTATGCGCCCTGGAAACCGAGAAACTATTATCTAGCTTCGGTTTAAGTTGTGATATTTGGATTGGAGAACGAAAATTGCTAGTGGACTTGATGAGTCTGAAAATCAAGGGCTATGATGTTATATTGGGAATGGATTGGTTAGCCCGTTATCATGCCCAACTTGATTGTAAGACGAAGATGGTAGAATTGCATGTACCGGGAGAGCCAACTTTAAAATTAGATGTAAGGGGTAGCTTAGCGTCATCAGCTCTTATTTCAGGAATCCGAGCTAGGAAGTTGTTAAATAAAGGAGCGAAAGGGTTCTTAGCCTTTCTGATCAATACACCTGGGGATAAGGTAAAATTGGAAGATGTACCGGTGGTGAGAGAATTTCCTGATGTATTTCTGAAGGGTGAAATCTTTACCACACGAAGGAGATAGCTTTAAGATTGAGGTGACTCCGGAGACAACGCCTATTTCTAAGTCGCCATATAGGATGGCTCCAGCTGAGTTGAGAGAATTGAAACTTCAATTACGAGGATTTCTTTGGGGCGGGGTTTCATTAAAGAGAGCAATTCACCTTGGGGTGCACCGGTTTTGTTTGTTAAAAAGAAGGATGGAAGTCTAAGATTGTGTATAGACTATCGAGGACTGAATGATGTTACTATTAAGAACAAATACCCTCTACCACACATCGATGAGCTTTTTGATCAGTTACAGGGTGCGGAGGTGTACTCTAAGTTGGATCTTAGACAGGGGTACTATCAATTGAGGATTGAGAAGAGGACATACCAAGACAGCCTTTAATTGAGGTATGGACATTTTGAGTTGTGGTGATACCATTTGGGTTAACAACGCACCGGCTGCGTTCATGGATTTGATGCATCGAGTTTTCAAGCCTTACCTGGATCAATTTGTAGTGGTGTTTATCGATGACATTCTTGTATTTTCTAAAACTCGAGAGGATCATGAACGACATCTGAGGATAGTACTACAAACCCTAAGAGAACATCAACTGTATGCCAAATTCAGTAAGTGTGAATTTTGGTTGGAGGAGGTGGCCTTTTTGGGTCATATAATTTCTAAAGAGGGAATCACTGTAGACCCAACTAAGGTGGAAGCGGTGTCAAAGTGGAAGCAACCCGAGAATCCAACGGAGATTCGGAGTTTTCTAGGTTTAGCTGGTTATTACCGTCGATTTATTAAAGATTTCTCCAAGATAGCAGGACCTATGACCGAGTTGACCAAGAAACATAGCAAGTTCATATGGGACCTAAGTGTGAAAGGAGTTTTCAGGAGTTGAAGAGAGCGGTTAGCGAGGCTCCGGTGTTAGCCCTACAATGGAGGAAATGGGTATGTGGTGTTTACTGATGCATCAAAGGAAGGGTTAGGATGTGTGCTAATGCAAAATGAACGAGTTATAGCCTACGCTTCGCGAAAATTGAAACCTCACGAGCAAAATTATCCGACCCATGATATGGAATTAGCTGCCGTGGTGTTTGCACTGCGTAAGTGGAGACATTACTTGTATGGGGTAACATTTGAGGTTTTCACCGACCATAAGAGCCTTAAGTATCTATTTTCCCAGAAAGAGTTGAATTTGAGACAACGTAGATGGGTGGAATTTTTGGAAGACTATGATTGCACGATTAAGTACCACCCTGGGAAAGCTAATATAGTAGCAGATGCACTGAGCCGAAAGGTGCAAGTAGCTGGCTTGATGGTGAAGGAATGGCACATGTTAGAGGAGATTAGTGTTTGGAATCCTCATCTACAGTCTAACAAGGTTATACTGGGAAACATTGTATTAAGATCTACCACTTGGATAAGATTAAAGAGGTGCAAAAGAAAGCTCGAGATACAAAAGTGGATGGAGAAGGTCCAGAAAAAGGAACTTCCAGACTTTAATATTGGAGCAGAAGGAGTTCTCAGGTATCGAAATCGAATAGTGGTACCAAAGGACGAGGAACTCAAAAGGAGATATTAGAGGAAGCCCATCGATCAAGGTATCGGTACACCGGAGGAAATAAGATGTACCGGGATTTAAAAGTCTATCTTGGTGGGAAGGCATGAAGAAGGAAATAGCCAATTTGTTCAAACATGCAGTTTGCCAAAGGGTTAAAGCAGAACATCAGAAACCCTCTGGGTTATTGCAACCATTGGAGGTACCCGTGTGGAAATGGGAGGATATTACCATGGATTTTGTATCGGGACTGCCAAAGACGCAAAGAGGTCATGACGCGATTTGGGTTATTGTAGACCGTCTGACTAAGTCTGCACATTTTTTGCCCATAAGCATGAAATACCCGATGGAGAAATTGGCTAAAGTGTATATGGATGAAGTTATAAGGTTGCATGGTATTCCTGTGAGTATAGTGTCGGATCGAGATCCGCGTTTGTCGAGATTTTGGCAAAAGATGCAGGAGATATTAGGAACTAAGCTAAATCTTAGTACTACTTACCATCCACAAACTGACGGTCAATCCGAAAGGACGATTCAAACTCTTGAGGACATGTTGAGAACTTGTGTTCTAGACTTTGGGGTTAGTTGGAGTCAATATTTGACCTTGGTAGAATTTGCCTATAATAATAGTTTTCATTCATCCATACAAATGGCTCCATATGAAGCTCATGCGATTAGTAAATGTCGGTCCATTTATTGGGATGAGGTAGAGAGAAGAAAGCCCTAGATCCAACTACAATCCCTTGGATGGAAGAAGCTCGAGAAAAGGTCAAGTTAATTTGGCAGAGAATTTTAACTGCCCAAAGTCGACAAAAGAGTTACGCAGACAATAGGAGAAAAGATTTGGAGTTCGAGGTTGGAGATCAAGTTTTTCTTAGAATTACCCCTTTAAAGGCGAGCTTGATGGCAGGAAAAGGAAAGAAGTTACAGCCAAGATATGTGGGACCATACACCATTGTTGAACGGGTCGGAAAGGTAGCTTATAGGTTGGATTTACCGCCCAGCCTATCCCGTATTCATAACGTGTTCCATGTGTCATTTCTTAAGAAATATCATCCCGATCCATCTCATATACTCCAACCAGAGGATATAGAGCTTGATGAAGCTCTAACCTACGAAGAGAAACCTGTAAAGCTTTTGGACCACAGAACCAAGGAGTTGAGGAATAAGCAAATTCCTTTAGTGAAGGTCTTGTGGAAAAACCATGATGTTGAGGAAGCCACGTGGGAGGTTGAAGAGGATATAAGGAGAAAATATCCGGAACTCTTCTCTAATTCAGGTATGAATTTCGAGGACGAAATTCTTTTAAGGGGGGAAGGTTGTGAGGACCCGTACCGACTTTTTATTTTGTTTAAGCTTATTATAGGTGTTTATATGCTTGTTCTACTTTTAAAAGTGTTTTGTTTTAATAATCCTGTTTTACATGTTTTAAAACCCTAATTTGAAACCTAAAACCCTAATTTGTTTCGAAAAACCCTAATTTTGATAAAGCCCTAATTTGAATATGGAAAACCCCAATTTGATTTCTTAAAACCCTAGTTTTGAAAATGAGTCTAAGTTTTATGTTTAATTACGAGTTTGTTAACTCTTTGATTTTATGTGTGATAATGCATGATTAAGAGGGGGAATTACAATTCCTAGGTGATTAGTAGCCTAAGTAGGGGTAATTAAGCTTTGATGGGCTAGGTTCAATTAAGTACTTATGGACTAATTTGATAGGAAAAGAAGTTATGTGGGAAAGAGTGGAAAAAGACTTAAGTTGCTAGGGTTTTGGGCATGATATTTTGACAAAATTTGACCAAGTAAAAAAATATCTTTTGAGATTATCTCTTGGCTTATTTAGGCCTTGAGTTGCCGCCAAACCAAGGGGAAAAGAGGAAAGGAAAACAGTGAGGAAGAAAGGAAAAGAGGGAAAAAAAAGAGGAAAAAAAAAGAGAACTTGGAAATTTTTGCGACTTTCAACCGTCTGATTCGATTGGAGTTGGGAGGAGAAGCTTGGACTTGAGCACTTGAAGTTTCACCAAAAACCACATCAAGAAAGGTTTCTCCTAGTTTCCTACAAGCTTGAATTTGGTTGGAGATTATGATTGTAGGATTTTGTGGGTTTCTTGGCTTGATTCATGTTTATTCTTAGCTCATGGAATGATGTTATGGTTTGGAATGGTTGAATTTGATGTATGTGTGCTTTGCCATGATTATGAGCTAGGGTTAGGGTTTTGCTTTAATGCTAATGGTAGAAGTTAAGGTTGGATTGTGTGTTTAGTTGTTGGTGGGCTCTTGAATTCCCCAGCAATTTGAACGATTCGTGGGCTCTTGAATTCCCTTGGTGTGTTGTGTGTGTAGTGTGTGTGTATGCGCGGGTTTGGAGTGGTGTGAGGTGTGTGAGGGCTGTTTTGCATGTTTGTAATCGCAGGCGAGTCGCTGGAATTTGCATGAATGCGTTTTGGTTGCATGAAATTCGTTTGAGGTGTTGAACGGGAAAACAGGATTTTGTCGGCAGCGACTTTGGTGCCGTTTTTGGTGTTGTTTCTTTGTGATTTAGCTTTTTGCCAAAACACAAAAGTTATAGCCCTTTGTTCTAGCTTTCCAACGCATTTGGAATTTCTTGATTTCGATTTGTGGCTGAGTTACGTCCGTTTGAAGTTGGCCTGTCGGGCATTCTGGCAGAAATTTCAAACTGTTTCTGCGTTTTTGACCTAGATAGAGTAAATTTGGGTTGAAGCTGTCTTCACGAAAGTTGTAGGTTGTTCTCTTAGCTTCGAAACAGCACCTCGTACGCTCAAATCCGACACTTGTAGCCTGTGATATGGGCAATGGCGTACAAGGTGTCAAAACTGTTTTTTTTCACCTTCCAATGTGTGTTTTCCGTTTTCGAGTTGTCATCGTCCGTTTTCCACGCCCACGTATGTGCTTCTTTTGCTATTTTAAGTGTTTATAAGCATTATGAGAGCCTAGTTCGTGGGGCATATGCATGTCGCGTCGGTTCACCTTTGAATTAGTTTTCTTCCAATCTTATGACAAGATTGTTTTAAATGAAACCAAAAGGGGTTGATGGTTTGATTTGCATGTTCCAGGTGAGTCCGTGGACGTTGACGAGCGTGTTTGACTTCTACATTATCTTGCTTACGCTCAACTAGCGGTGAGTGTTCAAGTGCATGTTGGTTTCATACTTGGATGTCTGATTTGGTGAATTTCATTCGAAAGCATGCTTGTTTGACTTGGTGAGCGTGTACTTTACCGCGCTCACCTTTGTTTGGACTTAATTGAATTGAAATTGTGAAATGCTTGTACGTGTGCGTGTTCTTGACATGTTAGAACCAAACGGTTGTATGTACCACACTCAAGAGAGTGGGAGGTACCTCTCCTCCCGTTTGGGTCGGTTGTTGATTAAGTCGATTGGAGCGTGGTCTCGTCGACTCATTTACCGGTAGTAGCCACGCTCTATAGGGGAGGTGCCATCATCCGACTTGGTTTAATGAAATTACTATTTTGACGAGCGGGCCCGGTACAGGGGGTGTAAGTAGACGGGTGAGAGTAAAGTGATTACTACGGTCCGTGAGGTAGTGGTTGACGGAGTGTCAACGTTTTCATTGAAGTCCGGACTGAAGACCAATGATGGAGCAGCAAGTTGTATCCTTTTCTAGTGATATTTTATACCACCCTGTATGTATTTCCTGTTTTATTTTTCTGTTATTGTTCTGGTAATGTGTGTAATTGCCTTATCCTGCTTGTGCATGATTTCTTGGCCTCACTGAGCTTTGCTCACCCCGTAAGCTTTGTTTTTTCCACTGTGTCCGAGTGAATCGAGGATTCTAGTTTTGTGGATTTTCTTTTCCTTTTGTATAAGTTGGAAGATCATGGATGCCTTAAATGGTTTGTAGTATTTTTGAGCTGTACCAACGTAACGTTGACGTGTTTTAGAGGCAAAATTATAAGAAGTTGGGCTTTTACTATGGTTTTATGGTTATTTCTTTGAGTCCTGGCGGTCCTGTGACCCTCCGGTTAGCCTTTGGGAAATGGGCTGTCACAATATAACCCAACTTAGATTTGTTCAAAAGAAAAAAAATTTGGAGAAAGAATTTCGTGGAAAATTTTTTGTATTGCTCTTACTCCTATTACAATGGTAAAGTGCATATATATATATATATATATATATATATATATATATAGGCTTTACAATAGGGTAATAATTATCCTAGCAACCATCTAATCATATCTCTAATTTATACACATTAAATACAAGAAGATATTTACAACCACCACGTCGGTGCATAAATAGTATACATTTCTGACTTACAAAAGGAGTTGTAGAAGTTTTTAACTGGTGTAGGTTTTATGAGTATATTGGCCAGCTGATCTTCAAACTCCATGAATGGGAATTATATCAATTTATTTTTGAGATTTTGCTCGATATAGAGCCAATCTAATTCAAAGTACTTAGTGCAGTCATGTTGAATTGGATTATGATCGATATTGATAGCTGCTCTATTATCACAAAATAGGGCTTTGGAGCAAAACCAATATTTGTCATCAACCTCTTGATTATAGGAGTTCATATACCCTCTTAGTCATTCATCTGAATTCGGCCTCTACACTGGACAACGCCACTGCCTTTTATCTCTAATTCCTTCGAATAACTAAATTGCCGCCGACAAAGATGAAGTAGCTTGAAGTCAATTTCTGATTAGTAGGATCTTCAGCCCAATTGGTATAAGTGTAATCATCAATATTGAGATGGCCATTTTTGAAAAATAAAAGACTTTTCCCAAATGAACCCTTTAAATATTGAAGGATTTGAAACACAGCTTCCACATACCAATTAATAGGAGAATACATGAATTGGTTGATCACACTAGTAGCATATATTATATCAAAATGAGTATGAGATAGATAAATCAACTTACTAAGTAATCTTTGATATCTTGCTTTATCATTTGGCTTCTGATATGCATTTTCCCCAAGTCTGTGGTTCTGGATAATCGACATGTCAGTAGATTTAGAATCCAACAACCCAAATTTTGCCAAGAGTTCAAGTGCATACTTTTATTGGATAGAAAAATGTCTTATACGAATCTTGCCACTTCAATTTCTAAAAATATTTGAGAAATTTTTCATCTTAAATTCTACTACTGACTGATCTTGCAACTTAGAGATCTCCTCTTCATGATCCATTGTCATAATTATATCATTACCTTCCCATACTTATGTTTCAAAAATAAGGTATGATCTACATTGCTCTGTTGATAACCATACTTCTTCATAGTCAATGTAAATCGGCCAAGCCAAGCACATGATGGTTGTTTCAATCCATAAAGCACTTTCTACAAATGGCAGACAATATTGGCCTTTGGAACTATAAATATCCAGGTGGAATATCCATATACACCTCTTCTTTAAAGTCACCGTGAAAGAAAACATTCTTTATATCAAACTGATGTAATGACTAATCTAAATTAGTCGCAAGAGATAGCAAAACTCTAACTGTATCCAGTTTTGTCACTGGTCCTGATAATCAATACTATAGGTTTGTGTGTACTCCTTCACCACAAGCTGCACCTTTTATCGATTGATTGACCCATCGGTCTTGTACTTGATTGAGAAGACCTATTTGCACCCCACGGTTTTGTTTCCCTTTGCTAGTGAGACTAAGGTCTAGGTTTTATTTTTGTTGTACCACTGACTTTTCATCTTTCAACTGCTTGAGTCCATTTTGAATCTATAAAATCGACATGCACTCTATTTGACATATTAGCTATGTATAAAGGGTTTCAGAGATTTAGATAGTTTGTGAGTTGATATATAATTGACAATGGAATATTTGAACCGTTTTACATAAGCTTCTAGAAAGTACCGATTTCATGACTTGTCACAGTTAGAGCTGTTAGACAACACAAATCTACTAGTTGTATCCAAATTTGTAGATAAAAGAGTAGCAGAAACTTACTTCAGTAGTATTCTCAAGAGAAGGATGGTCAAATAGTAAAGAAGGAGTGGTTATATCAGTTACATCAACTTTCTAAGAGGTCATCTTAGCAACAATTTCCTAAAAACTGTCATGAATATTATCAGTCCTAGGAATATTTTCATCCTCATTTATGGGCAAATCAATTTTGTCACCATCAATTGTTAGCAGGTTAGCTAGCAAATTGGCGCTAACTAGAACTTCAGTGACTGGCATATCAATAGTTAGCAAATCAACATCGGCAGTCGACAAATCAACATCAGTTTGGTATGTGGCCATGATGGCTATATCAATTTTGACTAATTCTACTTTTTCTTATCCTTAATATCCCCCTAAAGTGAAAAATTGGATACTCACAATAAAAAAATATGTCTTCAACTCCAAAAAGGTAACATCCATTAATTTATACATCTTTTTGGCAGAAGGATCATAACACTAATAGCTCTTCTTGTGCATAGCATACTTCAAGAAAATACATCAGACAGCACAAGAATCCAAAAAGAATCCAATTTACTACATAGATTCTTGTGTAAATGTAAAAAGGCTACACATCCAAACATTCATGCTAGAATCATTAACACATTGTAGAGTAAAATATTGAGAGAGACCTTACACTAGAGTTTGAAAGTATAACTTTTGAAAACAACCTGTTTAGCAAGTGGACTGATGTGGTGAATGCATCTAGTCAATATTGACTTGGAATATTTGCATCAATCAGCTGGAGCACATGTTGTGTGACAGCCCCACTTTCCCCTAAGGCGAACCAAAGGGTCGGCGGGCTACCTGCCTGGCTCTCGCCAGGACTCAAGCCTTCAAATCAATACTAACTTAAACGTACAAACTCTTCAACCACCATAACATTAATATTAAAACTGAAAAGGGCGTTGAAACTTGAAATTACAATCATCCATTTAAAATATTCAAGACCCTCGAGCCAAAGCTAATACACTTCCATAAGTTTAAAGTACTCAACACCAAACAAATATACAAAATATTACTTCATACTCGAGACAAAAGTCAAAAGATCAAGACACTAGCCCTAGCTACGCCTCGGGATTCTCGTCACCTGTTAAGGAAAAACAAACGGGAACGGGGGTGAGCTAAAAAGCTCGTGAGTTCCAAAATTCATGCACATGCACTTAAAACGGTAAAAGTAAAAGTAAATAAATAAAACACATAGACAAATCAAATTCACACACATTGAGGATATGGGCTCTCAGAGCCAAATTCCACACTCCTCGAGCATTTATAGTAGTCGACACCCACGAATTTTCAATCCAAGTAGACGACTCTTCACCAAACTCCAACCACCAAACTCCCCACCTCAAATATTTAAACGTTGAATAGTAAACAAGTAGTTTCACTAAGGCATGCCAAGGGTGGGGTAACACTTCTCCATCTCCAAATTTGACACATGCAAAATATTTAAATTACCAACTCTACAAAAAGGGAGCAATAAAGTATACTCTTCTTTAAGTGAGTGGTTCATCAAATTTCCACTTTCACAGTCAAATCAAGCAACATGTCATGGTACACATACATTTACAAAGCATTTAAACGAAAACATTTAACAGACATTGAAAACTCATCGACAAAGTAGGGGTTGGAGTCCAAGTTTTCATCAGTTACAAAATCAGCACTTTGCCCTAAAATAATTAAAAGAGAACGAAAATAAGTTTTCCTAGTTCACCGACCAAATTTATTTCAAAAAGTAGAAAGTTGGACAATTTCCTAATTCGAGTTGAAAACTTTGAAAAATCATAACTCAAGTTATACAAGTCAGAATTTTGGACATTTGGTACCGTTGGAAACCTCTTTGAAAGTTCTAAAACTTTGTAGAATACATCCAATTAAAATTCTGGACGGAATTAGCCCAGATTTTAATTCAACTAACTGCTACAGTAACAAAACAGGGCAGTTCAGGTTGGTCGACCAGCCTACTTTGAAAATTCACTAAAAATCACAGAAAATGAATTGGCCTCTAAAATTCATACAGTTTATATTAATATGTAAAAAGTTTCAAACGCCACCGACGGAACTCAATTCCGATACTTGAGAAAGAAATTAGAGCAGTTCGAATAGAGGTAGTTCAAAAATCTAAAATTTCTGGAATTCGAACTTACAGGACAGAGTTTAAAGCCTTGTTTGAGTGACGATTTCATGTACAAAAATTACCAAATTTGGCACACTAATACTTCCATATATCAAATAGATTCATACCAAAATTAAACTTAAAATGCAAATGGGAAGGCAGTTTTCTATGTGCCCAAAGTTCGTTCATCGAAACTCTTCAAACCGATGAAGTTCAACTCCTCCACTTCTAATCTCTTATAACCAACATATACTACTGCCATTTAACTTCAATTTCGACCCTAAGCTGGTATTAGTCTCCCTTAACCTAATGAGGATAAAAAATGGTCACATCTTTTAGCAAAATTGTCACGAAATAATCCCCTAAAATTCGGGCAGCATAATGCTTCATTTTTTTCCAGTTTTCCTTATTCCATCTAACCATCAACTTCACTCAATTCTTGAAGGACTTTGTATGGGACAATTTTAACAGCTTAACCCCTCACATTCAAGCCTCACAATCAACTTTAAACTTGCCAAAATTTGTAAACCACCAAATCAGAGGAAAACAGAAATTTCTTCCTTATTTTTCTTCCTTCATGAACCGTTCCTCTTAGGGTTTTGTCCAAAAATCCAACAACAATTTTTAACTCAAATTCATACAATGCATCAATAACCATGCTAGAACTCTAATCAACACAAGTGTGGGAGTTCAAGAGCCCACTTATACAACCAAATATCAAGAAAGACAATTTATTGAGATTAATCTTCCAAAATTAAAAACCAACACATGAATCCATTTCATCAACAATGACAAGGTTCTAACAACCTCTCAACTTCCCAAACCTATCATCATGCTTCAAAATGGAATTTAAGAGACAAAAGTTCAAGCTCTAGTTTCATACCTCTTCCAAGAAACAAGCAAGAGTTCACCAAGGAATGCTAGACTAGAGTTCTCCCAAGTGCACCTACCCAAGCTTCTCCACCAAGTGCAAGTTCAAGCAAGGATTAATTGAGGTGTGCTGGGTTTTGAGGGAATTTGAGGAAGAAAATTGCTGAAAATTTAGGGGAGAAGAGGAGAGGGAGTTCGGGTGAGAGAGGGAGAAGGATGAAGCAATTTTTGGTCAAGTTAATGGAAAAAAAGGAAGACAAGACATGAGTCTTATCTTATGCACCCAAAGTCAAAGCTTGCATAGTGGCATTAATTAGCTATTTGGAGGGAAAATTAATCACCTCATTTGGCTTGAGATTAATGGATAAATCTCATTAGAGAGGGATGAAGAAGTAATTTTAAGTGATTGGTAGGAATTTAGTTGAAAGAATTAACGGTTAGATAAAATTCTAAACTTAAAGAGGTTAATCCAAATCTTAACTAAAATTTCAAAACCCTAATTAATCACCTTCTGTAGACACCAAATTTTGACTATTTCTTTTGTTTTCCTATATTTTTATCTATTAATGTTTAGTTATTTATTTCTGAATTTTCTAACATATTTTTCATTTTGTAGGTTTTTCTAAAAAAAAAAAAAAAAAAAAAAAAAAAAAAAGAGTCATAAACGCTGACCAGTTACTGGTGAGTCCACAGAACTAGTCTCACAGAACCTGATCAAGAAAAAAAAATGACGCGGATTTTTCCGTAGCTTGATCATCCTTTTCCAAATTGATTTTCGATGCTTGAACGATAAGAAACCTATTTAAACATTCCCCAACTCACCCCTAAACCCCTAACAACCTGATCTAACGCTCAAGATTAGCTCACCTCATCCCAAGAACATCAAAACCTTGGTTCTAGGTTTAGGTGGCTATAAATAGCCCTAGACTAGGGTTTAACAAAAGGTGGAAAATCGGAGAGAAAAGAGAGAAGATGAGGTCGAGAGAAAAGGAAAAAGAGAAAAACGATCGAAAATCAAAGTAAAAGGAGAAAAAGAGAGAAAAGAAAGAAAGAACTAGGGTTTCTTTTGTGAAGATTTTCTGGAATTTTGGGATTTCTTTTCGCTCTCAAGCTTCTCAATCGTAGTCTTCCCATACCCCATCTATCGCTTTTCCGGTCGAATCTTGTTAAAATGTGACCTTTGGTGGAACCAAGGTCTTGACTATGTTTTGATGTTTTATGATAGTTGATGATGTTTGTGTGTTGTTATATGAGATAAACATGTTTATATAGCCTTGGTAAGGCTAGTAGATTTGTTTTACGCTTAAAATTAGACGCTTGATGCTTCGGATGATGTCGCTGTGATTCCCGAGAAATTTCTGAAAAATGTTCTTCACGCTTTGAAGATGTGAAGAAACGCTGACCACTTGCTGCTGAGTCCAAGGCTTCCGGTCCAATGCTTCCTCTTGAATATTTGAGATGTGAAGAAACGCGGACCTCTTATGCGCGTGCTTAGTTCACAGAACGATCCCGCTTCCTCTTGAATGTTTGAAGTTGTGAAGAAACTGGCCACAATGTTACGCAGCCCCACAGAATGCCCTCGCTTTCTACCTCGACAGCTTTCTTTCCCTTCCCCTTTTGTC
Organism: Gardenia jasminoides; assembly: GCA_013103745.1. Taxonomy (NCBI): domain Eukaryota; kingdom Viridiplantae; phylum Streptophyta; class Magnoliopsida; order Gentianales; family Rubiaceae; genus Gardenia; species Gardenia jasminoides. The sequence goes on along the minus strand of CM023100.1, from coordinate 21,742,349 downwards.
TATTTGATGATGTCATCCTGAGATTTGGCCTTTATGTTTTAGTTTGTTCATGGTCGAATAATGTTGTTTGATGCTTCCAAATAGATCCCCTTGCCTCAATATTTTTTTGCTTGTGATATTGTCTCAAAACTGGAAGCAATCTTCCGATATTTTGAAGACGGGAAGAACGGTATGCTACTGAGTCCGCTTTCACCTCAAGGCTTTCCCTCTGACTTTGATTTTGCTTCTAACGCTGACCTTGTTACGCCTCAGTCCGCTTTCGTCCGCTAACGCCTCTGTTTTTTTGTATTCTGTTGATATTTCCTGCTCTTTTGTTTCATAATCTTACTTTATTTCCTAGTATTATCTGCTTGTTTGCGTAACCTGCTTAAATACTTTTTATTTGAATTTTGATTGGTTTTCCTTAAATTGGTACCTTGATCCCTTTGTTGACATTGAGTCTTAGATAATCATTTCCATCATCTAAGGATTCAATTAAGGCCTCATATCAAGGGATGGTAACTTCTTTCCCTATTATGTGCTTATTATGTGTTTTGCATGATTTTGCATGTTTTAAATTAAGTTTTCCTTTACTTTCATTCATGTCTAATCTTTATTTATGTTATTTAATTTTTGAGTAAATCATTTGGAGGCCTTAGATGCCAAGTTGTAATAGATAGGTTTAATTTTGGGCAAAAAGTGTATTTAGTCTAGAAAATGTAATAGTTAGGTTATTATTTCGAATTTTTCCCTTAGAATGTATTTAGATTCCCCCCAATGTAATAATTAGTTTTTATATGCTTATTTTGCATGCTTGCATGATTATGTGTTTATTTGCTTTCCTAGGGCCTTGCATCTAGATATTATGCCTATGTGCTATGTGTTTATGTGTTTTATATGTTTACTTGCTTTATTATCATGTCTACATGATTATTGTGTAAATATATTGACGTCACCACACTAGTCCAATGCTAGTTGTGGCCTTCCCCTTCGATTTCTCACTAATCCAACGTTAGTGAGAACCTTTGACGAGGGCTAGTCCAATGCTAGACCCTTAAACCATTCATGCATTAGATACAAATTTCACACACTTTTCACTTTTAGAGTTTCTTTCCATTTTGCATGTCACTATTATCCCATCCCGTATGTGAAACATCTCATTTAGTTTTCTTTTTAGATTAAAAGTGCATTTAAGGCATTACCCTTGAAATAGGGAAAAGAGCGTAGTATGGCTTCCTAGCCTTAGCACGCTTTTATTTCCTTCTTTGAAAAGGAGATTTAAAGTCACGAACTTAGTCCCCCGCACCCGTTATGTTGCATTATCCCTCTTTAGGACATACATGTGCATTATTCTTCTTTAAAAAATCAAGTTCCTTTCTTCATGTTTAGCAATTCAAGTTCAAAAACCATTTTTTCTTAAAATTGCATCTTTTGGAAATTCAAATTCCTTTTTGCATTTAGAATTGATCCTTTCAAAAACCCAACTTCTTTCTCTTGATACTTTATAAAATTTCATTTTGAAAACCCTACTTTCCGCTCATTCGAGTCTCATCATTTGCATTTTTCGTGACCTCCTCGAGGGATGAAAATTGATGACACAACTAATGTGATCAATTCCAATCACACCTCAAGGAGATATTTTGCCCTCTCGATCCAACATTAGTTTTAGGTTTTGCATCCATATAGACAACATCCAAATGTGATAAATTTTAAAGTTAGAAATTGGGAAATTTTCAACTAAATCTTGCAACTAGCTTTTAGGTTAGAAGGGTGCCTTAGAGACCAGTAACATCAATCTTTGCCTTCCCTTCTTTCAACCGCGGACCCCAACCTTTTCTCTAGTTTTCAAAGACCTGAGTCGCCTAAAAGGGTTTTTCTTTGTTTATTTTCATTAATTAAAATCTTTTGGGTGACTTAGTACACCTAAACTCCATACCAAGTGGTGACTCCAAACTTTTTTCTAAAAACCCTTTTCTAGACTTTGTTTTGTCCAAACCGTCAGATTTTTATAGTCCCATGACCCCTTTCCTTTCCTTTTTCAAAAAATCAAATCTTTCCTCTCTTCCATACCATATCAAAAAATGGGCCATGCTTAATTCCATCGGGATTTTCCTAAGAGGGTCCGAGCACTTGATTTAGTTGATTATTTCCTTTTCTAACTTTCTTATATATCACATTTAGATGTTTTAGGTTGTATTCTTTTCTTTTCTCTTTAGGGTTTTCCTGCAAATCACTCCTTACACATCGCATTACATGATGAATGAATTATTGTTTATTTATTTACTTGTACCGCCTTTGCATTTTGGGTATGCATCTACCCTAGAGCCTCAAAATGTTTGATGTTTGAATCCCTCCTCTCAAAGTGGAATCACTTTCATAATGCATATGTATTTTACTTTGACCCTACTTTTTTTACTTTTAGTGGTTTGTCACGCCACTCTTCCCTATTAGGATTAGGATCGATCCACTTGGACATGTGGGTCGCAGCACGCACGCGCACGTAGCAATGTCTGGGATCACTCAACCAACCGACTGGAGGCATTTGGATTGATGACCTTTGCCTTTGGTCCAAGGTTTGGGAGCCCTGTAACCTTTATCGAAGTCTAGATGCATTAGTGAGCCCAACCTCATGCATCCATGTTAGAATTGCCTAGGGTAGAGTCTACCTTACCCTATTAAGGATCACTAGACACTAGAGGAGGGATTCCACCCCTTTATTTTGTGCAATTTGTTGCTCCAACGCAGTTATGTGATATCTGCTGATTAAACTAACCTTTGTTGTCTTCCCTTTCTTGCATTTCACAAACTCTAGAAAATAAGAGTTTTGACACTTTTTAAGACAAGCCATCCTTCTAGATAGGCTATTACACGCTTGAATTTATTGCATTTAAGTTGTAATTGCATATCATTTTAGGCTTACCCCTGCTCAAACGGGGCTCATATAGGCCATGTTTCATTTTGCACCCTTACTTGTTTTAATAAATGGCATCATGCATAAACCATAGAGGAATGCCGCATAGGGAATCCCATGTTAGGAATAAACTACCCTTGTGTCTCTGATATATAATCCAATGAGACTTGCATGTTTATGTTTTCAAGAACATCCAAAGGGTAGCACAAGGTAAGTAGGGTCCCATCCTTCCATGATGGCACCAAAGATATGGAATGACCTTCACATGCTAGAGTATAAGCCTCTAGTAATCATTTTTTTGGCCATTTTATCAAAGTTGGTAAAATCCCATGCATAAGGACACTAAATCAAAAAAATTCACAAATAATTTCTCATTGTTGAGATAATGATTTTGTCAAGGCCAAATCTTGATTTTAGAAAGCTTATGAGCTAGTGTGTTGCAAATAACATTGAGACGTGGAGTTACTGTAAGTAATAAACCCAATTGATGCTGAGTAAACCATCAATCCCGTCTGATCCATGTTTCTCTCAAAGGCGAAAGTTCTAATGATTATTTTGAGAATAGTCCTTAACCTTTAACCCTCTTCACATATCAATTAAGGTAATAAATCCATTCGCTTTGTCCTCGTGATACATCAAGGATCACATATTCTTTTGGTCGATCCTCTAGATTGTTTTACTAATCACATATCTGAAGTGATCGGACCCATCGTATTGTATGATGCGCACCCTGAGGATTGCATTTTTCATACTAGGCCTACCCTTGGCATAAAAGGTCTCCCCCTAGGGACATGCATCCCACTATGTAAGCAATTACTAACTTCGTTTTTTTCCTTTAAATAAATCTCCAAGCAGCTTGCCTTGAATAAGCTCCTAAAGTGTGTTTCCTTCCCACTCGTGTACTTTTAAAATAGCTTCACGCAGTAAGCCCCATCGCACCTGCTCTAAAAGCAAAGCTCAAAGCAGCCCGTAAGCATGAGTTCCGCACTGTAAGGCTCTGATAGGAATGCTTTGGTTACTCACGGATTTTGCTGCCTCGAGCCTCGCCAAGTGAAGTACTAGGAAGGTTTAACGAGATGAGCTGAGATGGTAGCATGAGTAATTGATCGGCCAGGTGGCTACAAGAGCTGGAGGTGGTACCAATGATCATGAACACTTTGTTAGCATTCCCCCACCGACAAGTAACCCACCCCTTCTCACCAATATTCAAACCACCCTTGTCCCACCTATTCCTAACCTTCATGAGATTGCCTTTTCCCACCACAACACCGGGTTTTCCATACACTCACCCCGATTATACCTTTCGAGCCCAACCAAAAGAACAAACCTCATACTCAACCTCGATCACTCTAAACATGCCTCCTCACGCCCAGCCTCAATACCATACCACGGAACCTTTTGTGTGGATCTGACTTCCCAAGGAAAACCGGCAAGTGGATGACCTTGTATGCCGCCGACAAACATTTGTGAAAAGGTTGGATAAATTTGATGAATTCATAAGAAGAACCAAGGTCTCAACCGACATGATGGATTGGATTATAATGATTGCTTATTTCCCGACGCCCAGCTACCTATGGGTTTCAAGACCCCAAGTTCAGCAAATATGATGGTACCGGGAATCCTAAGACGCGACCTTAAAATGTTTGCCAACAAGCTTGGTAAACCAAGGATAATGAGAACTTGCCTATGCTGCCTGCTCCCCGAGAGCCTAGAAGGAGATGCTTTGATTGGTACTCAACCCAAATCTCAAGAGATCAAAACTTGTTAGATTTGTCAACCCTTTGTGAAACAATAATACAATTGTGAGTTAGCACCACATAACAACATTGAAGGAGTCAAAAGGAGACCCTCGTAAGATCACAAGTCATATGCCAAGAGATGGAGAAAGTTGGTCGCAAAGTTGAGCCTCCCATGACGTAAGAAGAGATTGTTCATACTTTCATCAAGGCACATGACCCACCTTATTTTGAAGAGATTTTTCAATGACCGGGAGTTCTTTTGCTACAATTGTCAATAAGTCGGAGGAATATGATGAGTTTGTTAAAGCTGGAAAATTGTCAATGTGACCGCCCAAAACAAAGAATTGGAAACATTGCAAGGGCAAAATGGAAGGAGGAAGCTCCCGCTAGAAAGAATGAAGGAGAAGCCGCCTTGTGTGGGATCGAGTCCACCTTTCAGCCCGTGAGTTCTGAGTCACCCCACCACCCAATTCATACTTACCTTATCCCTACCATCACTGTTTATCACACCCGCCTGAGGCCTCACCCCACCTATTTATTTGAATTCCCCATCTTTGCCTTCAACTTCCCAACCTATCTCCTACCCCGCCAAAACTATGCTCTAGACCCGCTTCCACAAAATCCTACTCAAAATTTTTTCCGCCAATGAAATGCAAAATCAGAAAACCTTTCAACTTTCACCGATCGTCAGCCCATTGACCAGCTGTATGAAAGGAGTGCTTGAAGGTCGCATTGGGAAAATCAACACTGCCCCTCCCAAACTCAGTATCCCCGAGGACCCTCGGCTGGTATGATCCCCATGCCATCTCGCTTATCATTCTCGAAGTCCGGTCATTCGACGATTAATTGTTGGGCCTTGAAGCATAGAATTCAAGACATGGTGGATGCCGGGATATAGTTCTGAAAAGAAAAAAATGCAAGGGTCGAACGCCAATAGAAACCCTTCCGGAACATAAAACGCCGCTGGAATGATCTGGAAGAGGAAATTGTTGACCATGCTCTATTAAGGAAGAAGAGGTGATAGTGGTGGATCATTCAAGGAAAAGTCACATGATGATATAGAGACGGTTATCTACCTGTTTTGTTAGCCATCTTAACACCGGTCTTGCAGAATGTGGAAGTTTCCTTTCGAAGGCCATGCAAAATTAGCTACCGATTGTCTCACCGCCGGAGGAGGTTTTGGTAACTGGGTTGTCCTTGAAAATGAATCTTGCTTTGATGTCAATCATTTCTTCAAAACAATGCACTTGTTATTTCACCTTTTGCTTGTTTAAAATTACGCTTTTAATTATGCTTCCATGGTATTATCTCATATCTTGTTTTGCCAAATGAAATGAAATTCTCTTTTGTCCTTCGCTATGGTCCATTCATTTTATTTTCACACATTTATTTTATTTGCTCTTGGATGATCATGAATAAAACCTTGACCCTTGACGCCATCATTTTGGAATTTAGTGGACAAAATTTGATATCTCATGAACTTGATGTCGCCATTTGTAACACACCGAGATTGGCATGAGAAACTACCCTTTGGCATGGAGAATTGCAATCGGATTTCTACCGGGCAACACCTTACTCTCATGTATGGACGGAAGCTTATATTACCCCTGAAGTTGAAACCCCATCTTTGCTCGCTCTAATGGAAACCTTGGAAGAACCTGGATCAAGCAACGTCATGAGCAACCGCTTTTGATCAATGAAAGAAGGTTGAATGCCATTTGTCATGGGCAATGTTACCAGAGGATGGTTCGGCTTGTAACAAGAAAGTTAGACCTCGCAGGTTCAAAGGGGACAAGGTTTTGAAACGAATCCTTCCATGCAAGAAGAGGCTAAAGGAAGTTCGTCCAATTGGCAAGAGCCGCTCATTATTCAAAAGGTTACCTGAGGGCATTGGTTCTCATGGAGATGAACGACAGATTTTTCCTCAACCAATTAATTCAGATATAAAAAAAAAAAAAAAAAAAAAATTTATATGATTAAGCAAGGTTTCTTCAGAAATTTTGCAAAAGTGGTCCAAGATCGACCTTCTTCCTTTCGCTTAAACACTTCAACCCCCGCCCGCTTGAGCCTATACAAGAGTAATTAATTATTTAGAAAACCCCTTTGAGAATCACAAACCCCACATCATTTTTTTTTTGAAAAAAAAAAAAACATTTAAAATAAAAAAAGGGGGGGGACCAAACTGGGCAAATTTTATGATTAAAAAAAAAAAAAAAAATTTTTTTAAGTTTAAACCTGCTCTACACCACCCCTCAAACCCCTTGTAAAGCCTAGTGTTATAGACCCCACCCTTTTGCAAAAGATTTTGAAAGAACTTTTCAATCAAAAGGCAATGATGCCAATACATTCTATCTGAATTTTTGTCGGGAATTGTCTCATTAATGCCACCATTTTAACAAACATGTTTAATTTGACAAAGTTGGTTTTAAATCTGCCTATTTCACTATCACCAACTTCCAAGAATCAAAAGGGTACTAAGGCAAGTTTTGAAAAGCAACAAAGGTAAGCAGAAAGGAAAGTTCATGGGACAAGGGAAGCCGGTGATTACGCTCATCGGTTTATCTTATATCAAGCACTCCCTTGCCGCAAGAACGCCAGGAGATGATATCCAAAAGGGTCAAGCGACGCTTTTGTGTTAAATAATTTTCCTAGCATTTGGTTTTATTGATTTAAAATGTCATGTCTAGCATTCATTCTATGGTCATGATGTCATTTTAAAATAAAATTGTTTCTTTGCACAAACTTTGCACATATTTTCATCAAAGTGGCATTTTCATCAAAGGACAATCCTCTTAGATTACCATGAAGGTATGGGTGATATGGATTCAGAAGCAAGCGGAACGACGTAATGACCAGACCGGTCAAACAAAAGGAATTCAGTTGACACCGCCATCGACGCCCAAGAACTCATGTTTACGGGCTATTTGAGATAAAAGGGAGAACGGTGGCGCGTTATATTATTCACCATTTCTTTTCTTTTGCGAGAAGTGTGGACAAGTGACGATCGGTCAAGTCAAGGAGACCAGCTTCATTTTGAGTCATGTCTAGATTGTATGATTAAATCATTTTGAAAATTGATTAATTGCAAAATTGAGGAAAGACAAGTGCCTTTTCGAAAAATTTGGAAAACGGGTTTTCATACGCACACTACTAGGTGTTATAACCCACAATTCTTTCAAATTCTTTCTTCAAATGTACGACATATCCGTATGAGCAGCCTGTCCAAGAAGGAGGCGATGAGGGGTCGATAAACCCACTGATTTGCGCTTATTCTATTCTTGCTTTATTTCTCTTTTATGTTTGATCTTGTGTTCTGTTTTTTTTTTTAGGTTAGAAATACTTTTGATTCATTTGCTTGCATCAGAATGTGTATATTTGTTTAAATTGGGCTCTTATGTGCTTATTTATGTTTGAAAAAAAAAAAAAAAACTTTTCTAAATTGCACATTTGCCTCACAAATTGATTTGTTTTTCAAAATTTGATTCAAAAAGGGTGCAAATGTCCAATTTTTGTTGCAATTGCTTTCATCCTTCTGAAATAAAGTCCGTGATGCTAAAAATCCTTTTTTCATCTTACTGAAATAATTGTTATGTGATTAAGACATTGGCATTTTAGAAAGTATGTTTTGTAAAATAGGGAAAATTATGCCTCAGCTTGTTTTCCTATTAAATGAGATTTCTTCTTTATTGATTTTACAAGAGAATGATTGATATTGTTGGCAAATGATCCTTTTCAATTGATGTGAAAAAAAAAAAAAAAGAAAGAAAGAAAGAAAGAAAGAAAAGCAAGAAAGAAGAAAGTGAGAACCAAAGTTCTACCCAATGATTCTAGTACTAAGTAACCGAGGTTTAGCATTTACAAATGTTAACTTTCAGCAAAACGGTGCTTGAATTATGAGTATGCAAAGCAGTTTGAACAAGTAAAGTGTTGAGTAACCGAATCTTCACCTAAAAGTGTTGATTTTCAAAAGACATCTTTACTATTTGAGCAAAAAGGCATATGTCGAGTAACCGAGTCTTCACCTAAAAGTGTTGATTTTCGGCCAAAAGACATTATTGCAATTTGAATAAGAGGATGTGTTTCAAGAATCCTTTTAGGAGTAAAATCTGAGAAAATATGGAAAAGGCAAGCTTGAATTGACTATATGAGTCGCTTGATTGCAAAATTTGGTGAAAGTGAGAAATCAAGTTTGAATTGTTAAAATTGAGGTATAATTGTCTTTCTTTACTTGACATTATGAGTACTTGATGCAAATTGAATAATTGCATAATGATGTTTTGCCTAGTTTATGAGGATTTGATTTCCAAGATCACGTGGTTTATTGTAATCCCATAACTTGTTGTTGATGATATTTCCTATCGCTTGAAAGCAAGCAAATTTTCACAAGCACGAATATCTGATAAATGTGTTTTGTCGCATGATTCGGATACATTTTAGTCATTCTAATGGTCAACAGCTGTGACCACAAGAGTTCTACACTTTATGATTAAAAAAAAAAAAAAAAAAAAAAAAAAGAAGAAGAAAAAGAGAATTTTGAATTGCCATGGACTAATTGGTTAATATTTCGGACTTGCAGATTAACAACAATTGACACCGGGCAATTTTGTTTTGAGAGAAGTGCTCTCCAATTTTGGATAATGCATTCAAAATTAATTTTGCCGAAAAGATTCGCAGATCAAGACGATGGCAACATATGTGGATTTGTCCCACCGCAGAGGAAGGGTTTCAACATTCTTCAATTTTCCAAAATCCATCAATTTTGAAAAAAAGAAGAAAAGAAGAAAAAAAAAAAGAAGAAGTCATTGTTCTATCAATCACTTGCTTTTCAAGTCAAGAAAATCAAAATCGAATTGCACCATTTCATCGAAAGTGCATCATTACCGGCATTTTACATTTATCATGTTTGAACAACTTGTGTTTTATTTTGTCAAAGTCCGGCAATCCAAAGATTTATATTTTCATCTAGTCATTCGGGTCCAATCCTGAAGAGTTTTTCTTTTAGTCATTCAGGCTCGGTCCAATCCCATCAAGAGTTTTTCTTTAATCATTCGTGCTCGTCCAATCCCATCAAGAGTTTTCTTTTAATCATTCGTGCTCGGGTCCAATCCCATCAAAAGTTTTTCTTTTAATCATTCAGTTCGTCCAATCCCATCAAGAGTTTTTCTTTTAATCATTCGTGCTCGGGTCCAATCCCATCAAGAGTTTTTTTCTAGTCATTCGTGCTCGGGTCCAATCCCATCAAGAGTTTTCTTTTAGTCATTCGTCCAATCCCATCAAGAGTTTTTCTTTCAATCATTCGTGCTCGTCCAATCCAAGTTTTTCTTTTAATCATTCAGTCCAATTCAGGTCCAATCCCACTGAAGAGTTTTTCTTTTAATCATTCAGTTCGTCCAATCCCATCAAGAGTTTTTCTTTAGTCATTCAAGCTTGGGTCCAATCCCATCAATAGTTTATTTTCATTCGCTTGGTCCAATCCCATTAATAGTATATTTGCATTTTCCCATCTAGTCATTCAGTGCTTGAGGTCCAATCCCCATAGTCTAAATTTTTTGCTCAAGTCTTCTCACCCTCGCCACCCTTCTATCCTCGCTTCATTTATGTCTCGACCCTCAGCACCCCTTCTACTCTGTCTCGCTGCACCCTTCTATCCCTCTTTAAATTTCGTTGCTCTCTCGACCCACCTATCCCTCTTCTTCATTTCATAGGAGTCTCACCACAGACCCTATCCCTTCTTTCACTTAATTTTCTTCATTCAGCACTCTCCCTCTTGCATTTCTTTGGAGTCTCAGCCTCCACAGACCCTTCTATCTTCTTCTCTCATTCATTTCTATCTCCTTCATTCTTCAATTGAATTTCATTAGGAGTCTTCTCTCAGCTCACAGACCTCTATTCTTCAATTTTATTAGGAGGCCTCAGCCCCTCACTTTCTCCCTTCTATCTCCTCTTCAATTTAATTTCAGTGAGGTCTCAGCCCACACCTTCTATCTCAGTTCTCACCTCCTTTCCTGTTTCTTCATAGTTCACTCCCTGCACCTTCTATCCCCATTCTTCAAATTTAAATTTTTGTTGGTGAGTCTCAGCCTCCACCGGGCACCCTTCTACCTCCGCTCTTGAATTTTACAAGATTCAAGATTCATTTCATTATAGTTCATTTGCTTGAACTACGCTTGACCCGATTCTCATGTCGAGATATCGTAGGCAACTCTACACCCAGTTCGGTCACATTATGCTTGTTTGGTTTGAAAATTTGGCAATTTAACATTCCCCGCTGTGGTTCAGATACAACCAAAGAAGCATTTATCACGCCTTTGTCTAGAATTCTTCAAACTCAGCATAAAGAGGGCAAGTCAGACACCAAATTTTGACTATTTCTTTTGTTTTCCTATATTTTTATCTATTAATGTTTAGTTATTTATTTCTGAATTTTCTAACATATTTTTCTCATTTTTGTGGTTTTTCTAAAAAAAAAAAAAAAAAAAAAAGAGTCCGCAACTAGTCCGCTGTAACCTGATCGGCAAAAAAAATGACGCTGGATTTTTCCGTAAGCTTGATCATCCTTTTCCAAATTTTCGATGCTTGAACGATAAGAAACCTATTTAAACATTCCCCAACTCACCCCTAAACCCCAACAACCGATCTAACGCTCAAGATTAGCTCACCTCATCCCAAGAACATCAAAACCTTTGGTTCTATTTAGGTGGCTATAAATAGACTAGGGTTTAAAAAAGGTGGAAAATCAGAGAAAAGAGAGAAGAGGAGGTCGAGAGAAAAGGAAAAGCAGAGAAAACGATCGAAAATCAAAGTAAAAGGAGAAAAGAGAGAAAAGAAAGAAAGAACTAGGGTTTCTTTTTGTGAAGATTTTCTGAATTTTGGGATTTCTTTTCGCTCTTCTCAAGCTCAATCGTAGTCTTCCCATACCCTATCTATCGCTTTTTCCGGTCAATCTTGTTGAAAATGTGACCTTTTGGTGGAACCAAGGTCTTGACTATGTTTTGATGTTTTATGATAGTTGATGATGTTTGTGTGTTGTTATATGAGCATGTTACGCTTATATAGCCTTGGTAAGGCTATTAGATTTGTTTTACGCTTAAAATTAGACGCTTGATGCTTCGTGATGATGTTGTGATTCCCTGAGAAATTTCTGGAAAAATGTTCTTCACGTTTTGAAGATGAAGAAACGCGGACCACTTTGGCCGAGCTTCCGGTCCGCTTCCTCTTGAATATTTGAAGATGTGAAGAACGCGGCTTAGTTCGCGTAACATCCGCTTCCTCTTGAATGTTTGAAGTTGTGAAGAAACGCTGGTTGTTACGCAGCCACCGCTGCAATCCCCGCTTTCTACCTCACGCTTTCTTCCTTCCCCTTTTGCCTATTTGATGATGTCGATCCTTGAGATTTGGCCTTTATGTTTTAGTTTGTTCTTATGGTCTGAATAATGTTGTTTGATGCTTCAAATAGATCCCCTTGCCTCTGAATATTTTTTTGCTTGTGATATTGTTCCAAAACTGAAGCAATCTTCCGATATTTTGAAGATGGAAGAAACGGGCGTTACGCGGCTGAGTCCGCGTTTCACCCGCGTTTCCCCTCTGCACTTTGATTTTTGCTTCTAACGCGGACCTTGTTACGCGGCTCAGTCCGCGTTTCTGGTCCGCGTAACGTCTCTGTTTTTGTATTCTGTTGATATTTCCTGTTCTTTTGTTTCATAATCTTACTTTATTTCCTAGTATTATCTGTTTGCTTGCAGAACCTGTTTAAATACTTTTATTTGAATTTTGATTGGTTTTCCTTTAAATTGGTACCTTGATCCCTTTGTTGACATTGAGTCTTAGATAATCATTTCCATCATCTAAGGATTCAATTAAGGCCCCATATCAAGGGATGGTAACTTCTTTCTCCCTATTATGTGCTTATTATGTGTTTTGCATGATTTTGCATGTTTTAAATTAAGTTTTCCTTTACTTTCATTCATGTCTAATCTTTATTTATGTTATTTAATTTTTGAGTAAATCATTTGGAGGCCTTAGATGCCAAGTTGTAATAGATAGGTTTAATTTTGGGCAAAAGTGTATTTAGTCTAGAAAATGTAATAGTTAGGTTATTATTTCAATTTTTTCCCTTAGAATGTATTTAGATTCCCCAATGTAATAATTAGTTTTATATGCTTATTTTGCATGCTTGCATGATTATGTGTTTATTTGCTTTCCTAGGGCCTTGCATCTAGATATTATGCCTATGTGCTATGTGTTTATGTGTTTTATATGTTTACTTGCTTTATTATCATGTCTACATGATTATTGTGTAAATATATTGACGCCACCACACTAGTCCAATGCTAGTTGTGGTCTTCCTTCGATTTCTCACTAATCCAACGTTAGTGAGAACCTCTTGACGAGGGCTAGTCCAATGCTAGACCCCTTAAACGCCATTCATGCATTAGATACAAATTTCACACACTTTTCACTTTTAGAGTTTCTTTCCATTTTGCATGTCACTATTATCCCATCCCAGTATGTGAAACATCTCATTTAGTTTTCTTTTTTTAGATTAAAACATTCAAGGCATTACCCTTTGAAATAGGGAAAGAGCTTAGTATGGCTTCCTAGCCTTAGCACGCTTTCATTTCCTCTTTGAAAAGGAGATTTAAAGTCACGAACTTAGTCCCCCGCACCCGTTATGTTGCATTATCCCTCTTTAGGACATACATGTGCATTATTCTTCTTTAAAATCAAGTTCCTTTCTTCATGTTTAGCAATTCAAGTTCAAAAACCATTTTTTCTTAAAATTGCATCTTTTGGAAATTCAAATTCTTTTGCATTTAGAATTGATCCTTTCAAAACCCAACTTCTTTCTCTTGATACTTTATAAAATTTCATTTTGAAAACCCTACTTTCCGCTCATTCTAGTCTCATCATTTGCATTTTTCAGACCTCCTCAAGGGATGAAAATTGGATGACACAACTAATGTGATCAATTCCAATCACACCTCAAGGAGATATTTTGCCCCTCTCGATCCAACATTAGTTTTAGGTTTTGCATCCATATAGACAACATCCAAATGTGATAAATTTTAAAGTTAGAAATTGGGAAATTTTCAACTAAATCTTGCAACTAGTTTTTAGGTTAGAAGGGTGCCTTAGAGACGCAGTAACATCAATCTTTGCCTTCCTTCTTTCAACCGCAGGACCCCAACCTTTTCTCTAGTTTTCAAAGACCGAGTCGCCTAAAAGGGTTTTTCTTGTTTATTTTCATTAATTAAAATCTTTGGGTGACTTGGTACACCTAAACTCCATACCAAGTAACTCCAAACTTTTCTAAAACCCTTTCTAGACTTTTGTTTTGGTCCAAACCGTCGCATTTTTATAGTCCCATGACCCCTTTCCTTTCCTTTTTCAAAAATCGAAATCTTTCCTCTCTTTCCATACCATATCAAAAAATGGGGCGCGACACCTTCAATGACCCAATTCCAGTCATTTAATTACACTTCCAACCTACCAGTGATCATCCATACTTATCTTCACTAGTTTACTCACAGTCCGAATTTACCTCAAAAAACGTGCTTTTAACATTTTACCGCTAATAAATGCTACGAGACGATATTAACAGAGGAATAGGGCTAAAATTAAATGAGAAGTTGTAAATGAGGAAAAATCGGATTTCACGAGATAATTAAATAAATAATTATATAAATAAATAAATAAAAACTTCAAATTTTTGAAATTTAATATTAAATTAATATATATATTTTTTCTCGAGGCCTTTACATGTTGTTTCTAATATATGCCGATTTTTCTCTTAGTCAATCCATTTTACTGCAGAGTTTGAGTACAAGAGTTTCATGTATGAGGTTGATAGTATTAAAGTAATCCTGTAATGGTTGATTATCATATTTGCTACCATTATCAGACCAAAAAATCTTGGTTGTAGCTAAAAATTGTGTATGAATCATTGGACAAAATGACTTAAAAATGTCTAGTACTTCATTCTTATGTTTCAACAAATACAACCAAGTCATCGGAGTACAATCATCTACAAAGGTTACAAATCGGTGAATATCAATGGATATAAATAGTGAAGTCCCCTAGACATCAGAATGCACTAGAGCAAAGCAAATTGAGTATTACACTTATGAAGACTGATTGGATAAGGGACTCTATGACTCTTGGCCAAACTACAACTTTCATATTTCATATTGGCAATATTAACACTAGAAAACAATGAAATAAAGGACCAGATTATCCTAGATATAACTAATCTTCTAAGTAATGTAAACAATCACTTTGTTTACTTCTGTGGATTAGCCCTTACACTAACAGATTGCAAAATGCTAGAAAATTTGAACAAAATGATAAATAATTGTATAGAATATGTGGTATAAACACTCAATTTCAAATTGTGTAGTTCTAAAAGGGCTTGATCAGAAACATTTAAGTTGTTCGGTGGGTTAGAGCTCCAAGCCCTAAATTTTGATTTCTTGGGATCAGAACCATGGCTAAGTTCCTTTTTTGGCCTTAAAAGCTAATCTGAAGTGCTACAACTTGTTTGATATTAGGGTAATCACAATGGATTGAAAAAGTAGACTAACAAAGCATTATTACCTCTAATTGCACCCAACTGCAATCGAAGCTCTGATTTTCACCAAAACTCCAAGCCATAAATGCTAATTTCTTATCACTAGCAAACATCAAAAGTGCATTTTGATGATGTACGGGGAAGATCTGAGGCCAACAATAGGAATTAGTGAAGAACCCTTCGGTTCAATTGTGTTATTTTCCATTATCCCAGAAGAAATCAAACCCTTCAAAATGACTTGCAAGAAATCAACAGACCAATTTGGTGATCAAAGAGAGTAGGGAGAGGACTCTAGTGGTAAGGGTTGTCTTAGAATGATAGAACTCGAGGGTAGTGGAGTGAGGAACCCTTAGAAAAGATGGAAATCTGAACTTAAAATTGGCTAAGTCTTTTGGGTATAAACAATTGCTTCCTTGAGTGAACAACGTTGTTCTCCAAAAACAAAAGAATGCCTGGTCATGCCTCTTCAAGTTTTCATCTTCTCGCATTTATTCTCTTCATTCGAGAAACGCGCTTTCTTTATAATCTGTAGCTCTAAGTACATGCTTCATTTACTCTTTATCCTATCTTTTTTTCACCCATTTTTTAAACATCTATTGATTTCTTTTCGTCCATCAACTTTAAACAATTAAATTGCCCTAGTATCTTTGATATTTTGTTGCAATTTTTTATCACTCAAGTTATATTGAAATCCAAATCATGAAAATTCTTTTTAATTAATAGATTAATATATTATTATCATTCAAAATACATGTCTGATTAATACATCACTTCCTTTAATTTGATATAAGGAACTTATAAGTAAGATGGTTTAGATATGTAATAGCTCAATGGACTCCAATCCATTAAAATTTTTTGGAACCTAGATAATTTGGTAATGATGAGTAGTTATAACTTGTGTCCTACATGCAAAATTGAAGTAACGGAAGAGTTCATACTAATCATTCATACATTTATCAGTCGTAGTCTACTCTAATGAGATCAATAATGTTAAAGTTTAGTTGATAATGAAAACTAATTGCTAAAGCAATTACACACTTCTATTATACTTTATAACAATGTCAAATATGAGTATTAGCTGATATTTTGTATTTAATTTCATTGTTCATTATTTGAAGATATATTTAATGACTATTTTTGTTTTAAGTACTGAATAAAGAATTCATGAAAATTTTAGCACTTCTACATAATTCTTGCAAAATTTGAGGAATTTTTTTGAAATATTTACAGTTAGTTGTATAGATGTATTCTCTCTTTTGCTATTACAAAGATAATTGAGGCTAAAATTTAAAAACTAGGGCACCATATTAGAATTAATCAAATTATTCCAACAATATTATGTCAAACAGTGGTGACAAAATATTGTCACAACTAACTCCACTGGTACATTTCAATGACAATATAAAATGTCTTCACAGTATCTATCAAGTCAATGACAACTTTTTAGATTCTTATCACTAAATATTCCACATCACATCCAATCAAGTGCGTGCCACCCATTTCATGACAACTTCTTTACGACAACTCCAATATTGTCACTAACCAAAGGTGTGCTTCATCTCAACAATGATGACATGAAAAGTCGTCACTGAAGTAAGTCAACTATGACAACATCTTTGTTATCACTGCGATTCTTGTCATTGAGGCCCCATTTTCTTGTAGTGTTATAAGACTATATTCCGTTATATTTGTGTATAATGGAAATAAACATGAAAAGCTTCCTAATCAAAACTTTTTACCTACTCATATTAGCTAGAAAATATTAATATTATTTATATAGAAAAGAATAATTACAAATACAAAGAATATACACATCAAAATACAAAAATAAAAATTGCATATTAGATTAAAAGAAAAGGAAAAAAATAAAAACTACAAACAAGAATAAAAAAGGATAAACTCATCACCTCTGCTAATAAAATTTAAATTGCTTAATAAAAATCAACAATAAACTAGAAATAATTATGGTGGAATATTTTTGCCCCATGATTAACAACGATAATGCTTAAAAGAGCATAGAAAGTTCATATCCATAGAATTTATATCCATTTAATTAAAGAATAGGGCATTTGATTTCATTCTGAATAGTTTCAACTAAAAAATTCACCTTATATAGCATGTAAAATTGGCATAGTAAAACATGTGAACACCATCAATACAAAGACCTAAGTTTTACTTGATATGAAAATTCATGTCACTCAAATTTTTGAAAGAAAAAAAAAACTGGTCCTACATTTGAGTTATAAAAAATCAATTATTATAATTGTACTAACACAATTTTTTGAGAAAAAGTACAAGAGGTAATTAGAATTTATTGAAATTATGTCACAACATTAAGTATTTTGGTCAAATCTCATCTTGCCAATTATTAAAATTAAATGATTTCGTTGGAACTTTCACAGTTTAGATTTATTCAACCAAGGCATATCTAAAATCTAACTGATAAATGATTTTATCAGGGGATTGGAATTGGAGATAGATGCACAACATAAAAAGTATCGTAGAACACTAGAAATAAAGTAAACCAATTTATTTACTCTAATGCCTTTTTTTGAAATCCAAGCTACTATTTAAATATTTATTTTATGAATGTATATAAGCTCTATCGGCTATTTCAGCTTTTGATATCTAGAGGTATCGTCCTTATTTAATAACATTATTTATTTTATAATAGATCATAATAGTATAATTTTATATATGACATTATGGGTGTCAATATTATCTAGAAACCTCAAAAACTTTTTTGACAAATATTAGACAGATGCTTTCAATGTAAATGATATTTTTGAAAAATCAATTTCAAAGAAAAAGAAAAAAAATTTATGATGTTGAAAATTTGCATTTATCAAAATACTTTTATACCAAAGAATATAAATTTTTGGGATAATATGGTCACATGCAAAGCTTGTAATACCCTATTCCATATCAAAAAAGTAAGGTGTTATAAATCAATAATTAAGTAGAGTCTAAACATTTAAATCCAAATTGGGATATCCATTTTAGGATCGTGAGGATGAAACCTAAATAATTGAACTTAACTGCTTAGGCTTTGATCGCCTCTTGGATCTGTGGACTCGAGACGTGACATTATGGTATCAAAGAGAACATCATGTGGTCTCCATATAGGGTGAAATTGGGCCAATAGTATTAGGTCTGACTACACAAAATAGTAGACAAACCAAGTGCTCTCTGGGATTAAGTGCTACGTCGACCTAAGGATAGGAGTTACCTCTAGAGTCTATACGAACCACCTCTAGAATCCTACACAATTAAGTGGACAGTCTGAATTATGATATTAGATTAAATCTTGCGAGTACACGAAGCCTAAAAAGGAGGGGTAACTATGATGCCCATCGCACATCAAAAAAGTAAAGTACCATAGACCAATACTTAATAAGGTCTGAACATCCAAGTCCAACTTTGGATATCTATTTTGGACTAGTAAGGACAGAGTCTAAATAGTTGGAATTAGCTGTTGAGACTCTAGTCTTATCTTAGACCATAGGCTGGGGCATGACAAAGCACATGGGGTATTGCTAGTACCTTAAAGTACATATTAGACAAGCAAATATTAGTAAACGACTTCTTTATTGAAGGATATTTTATGTTCAATTTAAGGGCACACAACAAAATTAGTAGCTAAAGTGATTAAACTAAAATGGAATTAAAAAGGAGCACTACTAAAATTGTTGTCATTAATAATGAAGAAATATTAATAAGAAATGTCTCTTTGCATGCATCCAAAACTTCTAAATCAACAAATAAGAACAAACTAGCAAAACTAGCAAAACTAGCAAAATGGTCTCTGCAAGGTTTTAACAGTGAGCTTGCCTTTTTTTAGCTTCATTTGGATTTTCTTTTACATTTTGGTGACTAATTACAAGCCTTAAAGCTAAAATGAGAAAAAAAATATAAGAACATGTCTTAAAGATCTACTCTATTGTGCTTTGCCTACCACCATTTTGTTTAGCTCTTGAACAAAGATGATGTATTATACAACATAAATACTCGAGCCTAATATCTTAATTGCTATTCCTTAGTTTATCAGATTTCACAAGCTTCTACTAACTATCTGATTTATTGTAGCAAGAATGTGATGAGAACCAGCTCTCGGATCACATGTTTCAAGGCCAAGGGTCGGATTCTTCAAGTGGCGTTCCTCTAGTGAATGTTGGACCAATGACGCGTGCATGAGCTCATAGGATGTGAGAGTCTCTTCAAATATTTGTACGTGCAACTCATGAAGGTATTGGCACCATCCATGAAGGTCCATCGATAATGGTTACCATGTTACAAGTGATGGATGAGACAATAGAAGAGACGACGAGCCATTGATTGTTTAAGTCGTTTCCTTTAGTCATTGTTCATTTTTGATTAAGTGTTTATTAGTTCGTTTGTTTTTGATTAGGCTGTTTCATGAATAAATAGCTCATGTTGAGCACGTTAGTTATTCGATTGGTTAACTAGGATTAGTAACTAGTTAAGTCATTTTCCTAGTTCAATTAGGATTTGGTGTGCAAGCCTATAAATAGGGCTGCCGCTTCTTCATTGAGGAATTAACAAATTTTCCAGCAATTTGAGAGGATTTCTCTTGTGCCTTGTGCATTCTTGAATACTTTAGATCTTGTTCTAAGTGTTCATTCAGTTTATCAACAAGAATCATACTTTTTGTGGTGCCATTCTACCAATACTATAAGTTCCTAAATACAATTGATCAAGGGTTAAGAACATTTCTTAGTTCTTGATTCAAGGGTTCTAAGGGGTTCGTGGTTTTCCATTGATCCAAACGTGGGGAATATTATCTAGATCCGGGAATTGGCACACGAGTTTTTCCAATTAAGATTGGGTTCGTATCGTCTGATATCAGAGTTTTGGTTCTTGATACAGGTTGATCAGGTTAATATCCCTTTTTATTTCTTGTTTTCCTCTTTGTTCTTCTACCAAACCCTGAATTATTCATTTAAAAGAAAATTCATTACTGTGCATCGTTACTGTAGCGATTATTGTTCATCGGAGTGTAGCAATTACTAGTCATCCAAAAAAAAAAAAAAAATCTGTCCAGCTGCTTGTTCTAGTTCTTGTTCTTGTTCTTGCTGCTAGGGTTTCGTTTCTTGAATTTGTTCGTATTGATTTGCTGCAATTCCTATGTGATTTGTGTGTTTTTGAGTCATAGATTCTTGCTAGCCTTGCATTAGTCAAGTTGTATAAAAAAAAAAAAAAAGAAGTACGTATCTTTGTTGCATGAACGTATTGCTGGAAATTTCCATTCAAGCTGCCGATCTTGTTTCTTGAGACTTGTGAGTTGTTGCTCAAAAATTCTTGTGTTTCTTGACCATATTCGTGAAAAGCCTTGAAACCTTGAACTAAGTTTGAAATTTCTCTGGTTATCTTGACTAGTTTCTTGAATTTCTTGGAAACAAACAAGAACTAGAAAGCTGTGAAAATTCTGGTTTGCTGTAAAATCAGATTAGACGTTTCTGTCCAACCCTTAAATCCATTGTTTGATCCTAATTCCAGTTGTGTTGAGCTCTAAAACTCTAAAACTTGTTTAGAAATATGGGAATCAAGTTGGAAAAACAAATTCAATGACCGGAAACAGCTTTGAATCAAAAACAAATTCTGCTTTGATGTGGAAACCTTGTGTTCATATGAAAGTTTTTGGTTTCTTGCACAAACCTGATCTGGTTGTTTCTGCTTGTAAAAACTAGAGATGTAAATGAGCCGAATAGAGTCGAGCTTTTGATGTTTGAGTTCTGTTCATTTGTCGTTCGAGCTTGACTCATATTCATTCGTTAAGATTTTCGAGCTGGAAAAGCTGTTTGAGCTCAATTCGTCAATTGAATTTCGAGCTCGTGTTCGACTCGTTTAAGCTAAACGAGCCGAACAAATGAGTAGAACAAATGAGCCGAACAAACAAACCGAACAAACGAACGAACAAACGAGTCAAACAGTATCATAATAGCCATAGAAAAAAATGAAGCATGTCTAACTCAAATTGCTTCTCATCCAATAGCATTGAGGAATACAAAATACTCAAAGGAGCAACAAATTGTAGAAGCATCCCTCATCTCCAAATCCAATGAGAGATATCTCTTGAAAAAAGAGAATTTGAAACCACCAAAAATTCTGTTTGCATTTTGATGTCCAGCCCAGATGTTAGGGGCGTATTTACCGAATTCAACACTTACTTCCAATGTTGTTGCCCAAAGGGGCACCAAAATTTCTTTTGTCTGACTTGATTAGTCATCTTGACCCTGAAATGAGCATGGTGTTGCCACTAGAGAAACTCCACCGAAGGCAAGTCTCTGTACTTGTCTTCTATCTCCTTTACAAATGCACAGAGAGAGTTGACCAATGCAATAACAAAACTGAAAAACAGAAATATCGAATGGAATGACACGAATTGCAAGATACAGAGCATTGCTTTCATTAAACAAATATAAATGACCATAGGTAACTTGATTACTTATTTCACATACAAGATTCTACTGAAATTTCTCAAAGGAGAAGTGCAATCCAGATAAAAACAAACCAGTCTTACCATCTCTGATAGAAGAAATAGTTTAATCAATATGCACTAAATCACCATTCACAAGCAAATAAACTACAGCCAGCACAAATATGAAATAACTAAGTCCAAATATCTTATCTATTTGTCATTCAACTTAGAATAACTAAACATGACAACTACAACCCAACACAGATAGTAACTGAAATATGATCATTTTGCGTTTTAACTACAAAAAACTAACAAGAACTAGAAATTAAACTAATTATGCAAATTATGGTAGCATGATTGCATTCACGATCCAAATCATCCATCCAAACTCCAAAGGTTGCTTCAACAATATCATTGCACTCCAAGAGAACCAAGGTGAGCATCAAGACATTTGACATCAGCATTAAAAATTTGCAATAAACATAACCTAAATTATAGTAGATATCAAGAATAAAAAGAAGAAAAACTACAAAAATCTAGTAGTTAGAAAAAAGAAATACCTTGAAAACTCAATCTGGAAGTGTAATTTCTTCATAACCAAATAGCTCCTCAGCATCCAATGCTTCCTAGAAAATAATTAAATTTGTTAAAGATGATGGATTTAAGAAAAGAATGAAAGAAAATAGCCCAAAAAAAAACTTATACTACCTTTGTAGAAGTGTCCTTTCTAAATCCATGCAAATTTCTAACCCAATCATTAGAACAAAGTAACATTCGCACTGTATCAATGGACATAGAAGCACGTCAATCATCAATAATTCTGCCGCCTGTACTAAAGGTAGACTCAGAAGCCATTGTAGTTAGTAGAATGGATAATATATCACTAGCCATTCTTGCCAATATTCGGAATTTCCATCTTTCTCCTTTCCACCAGCCCAACACATCAATATTTGCATTTGCATCACAGCTGTATCTATTTTCACTCAAATAGACATCTAAATCTAATTTTTCAGGTGGAGCCTTTTCAGATTTACTCATATACATCTAAAATTTAGCTTTGCGAGTAAGAATAGCTTTTCCAATTGTAGTAGCTCCCAAAGAACTAGAACTAGAAGATCCACTAATTTCAGAATTTTTGTGTTTTGGCATAGGCTTTTCTTCAACAAACCTTGAAGTGAGAGAAGCAACATATTTAGAGTAAAGATCATACAAAATCTATCTTATTTCAACAATATACTCGGGGGCTGCTTCCTCACCATAGATAATCGGAAAAACAAAATCAATAAACTCTATTTTATTCTCTCCCCAGTATTGTCAAATTTTGTAACTATTTTTGAAGCCATGGCTCTCATATGGTTAGAAGGATCCACTAATTTTTCATTTAGAAGCTCTTTGATCCTATATAATTCTGGCAGAAAAATATTAGCAGTTGGATAATCAGATCCAGAAATCATATTGGTAATTTCATGAAAAACACCCAAAAATTGGCACACTTCTTCCACTTGCATCCATTCATATTCACTTGGAACATAGTGAAATCCAAGATCAATATCAGCATATCTCCAAAATACGTCTTTAAACTTTAAAGTTGAAACTAACATCATATATGTCCCATTCCAATGTGTAGAACAATCAAGATACAAACTTTTGGAAGACAACTGGAGCTGTTTTTTAATCTTGCTGAATTCAATGCGACGATCCTTCGAGTTATTAATGTACTTTATTCCCTCCCAAATAGTATCAACCACATCATCTATTTCACTAAGGCTATCTTGCACTAATAAATTAAGTATATGTGCACAACAGAGAATATAAAAAATCTTTCCACTAATACTTAATTGTTTTCTTAGCAAAAAGTCTTCTTTTGTTCTCTTAACACACACATCATTATAAGAAGCATTATTTACTGTGATACTAGAAATTTTGTTCTCAATTCTCCAATCAATGAAACATTTACTAAGAGCATTAGCAATAATAACTCCGGTGTGTGGAGGTGGAACATTGCAAAAATTCAACACCCTTTTCTGTAATACCTAATTGGCATCCACAAAATGTCCAGTCACTACCATATATTGAATTTTCTGATTGGACTTCCACAAATCAGTAGTGATACTAACTTGTTGGCCCAAATGCAACCAAAGGGGGGTGAATTTGATAGTTTAACAAGACAAGTAAATATGCAAGAATTCACCCAATAAACCAAGAACAAACAATTTCTCAAGTGTGCACAAAGAAATGTCAAATTAATCACAATAAAGATGTCACAATTGAGCAATAAGGAAAAGAGATAGAAAAAGAAATGCAAACCAAATTTTCAAGTTGCACCGAACTTGGATACACTCCACTAGTAGCTTTTCTTCAATTGAAGGTGAAGCTAACCAACTTGTACAAGTGAAGGTTCACTCCTTCCTCACCCTAAAGCCCTTTAGTTGAGCTAAGGAGTTTTACAACTATCCTAGTTAACCCTCAACAAGCTACAATTGAAAGCTCACTCAACCAATTAAGAACTACTATTACAAGTGAGGCAACCTTCATCAAGGTTTTACTTCTCCTATTGAGTAACCTCACAAACCCCACTTTTCCCACACCTATACAATAAACAAAGAATATTTCTACCCAAATATTTCACTTATAAGCTTGTATTTCATGTAGGCAAAAGTCCATTATCTTCTTGAACTTGTGGATATTTATAGAGTGTGAGAAATGGCCTCAAGAAGCTCTCCAACGATCAAAAATATGGCTGTTAAAAAATAGCCATTGGAGCTATCGGATGTCCGACACAATGCTGTGCGTTCGATAGGTCTATCGGACGTCTGACACAATGTTGTGCGTCCGATGCAAGCGTCCGATAGGTTGTTTCGATCTTTATCGGACGGCCGATGGGTTTTGTGCGTCTGATGGAGTCTGCGTCCGATGCTGGTCAGAGAGCTTGGATTTCATCTTTAATTCTATCGAACGTCCGATGATGATGATATGCGTCCGATACTTCCCCTATCTATCGGACGTCCGGTACTAGCATTCAAGCGTCCGATAAGTTAAAACCTTCTCAATTCATCTTGAATTGATTTCTTTTCTTTTCTAATGAATCAATGACCTGTTCTAATATAATTCTCACATAAAAATATTAGTCCAAATCATTTTATTTTGTTATCATCAAAACTTAGGATCAATTCCTACATAACTCTAGTGACACCCTTTAACATTGATTTCAACTTCTTCTTTTCAAACTCATAAGTAGTAAGGCAATCTTTTTTCACAATATATCTACTAGTCTTCTAATAAAATGGAGAAGCTTCTTTCATAAACTTATTAAGAATAACATGATCCATCATTGCAAACGGATATTCATGACCTAAAACCATGTGGGATGCAAGTTCCCGTACCTTAGCATGATCATATCGAAAGTTGGTTATTGAAGTTATACCGTCAAAAGGTGTATCGGTGGTAAAAGATAACACTTGGTGCTGCATTTGATTAGATTGCCCCATTGCCACTTTCGTTTGTACACAATTTTGCAAACAATGCTTGTAAGTAGTTGTGGTACCACCAGCAACTTTTACGAAAAGCTCCTTACAATGAATGCATTGTACCTTTTTTATAGTTCCATCAGCTCTAGATACATCTACCATGTGATCCCACACAAATGACTTTTTAACTTGACTCTTCTTATATGCTCCTTCAGGTTTAGCATCAGCTGTTTCCTATTTCTCTTTTTTGCTGATTTTCAGCAAGTATCTCCAAATCAATGTCATCATGCAATTGATCTTCATCTCATTCTTTGACATCATTGACTTGTACAACCTATTGATTTGTAGGATCCATCATGGGATTAGAGGAAGAATCTTGGTCTGATTGGTAAAAAGATATGGACATACCCTATTATGCAAAAGTAAACCATTGAAAGGCAAAAGAATTAGATATACAAGACTTTATAGAATTAGATACAATAAGGGCAGAACAAAGAACTACAAAGGTTTAGAAAGGCAAAAGAGAAATCAACAAAGGAATGTGAAAAAGATCTACAAGCAATAAAATTGGAGAAATATGTCCAAATGGGGAAAAGAATGCTAAGCTAATATGATCATCAAGAAACTATCAATCCCCATTAAAAAATCAATCTCACAACCAGATTTCATCCCCAGACCAATAGTAAGATTCCTACAGTAAATGTACATTCAATAAATGTACAATCAAAAAGCAACTAAAATAGATGTTGCAGAACCATTTCTCTACATATAAACCATTGAAAAAAAGGGGCATGAGTTGTTACACACATAGCAAGTATATAAAAAGTGTTCCACAACTTTAACTTCAATTTTTGTTCCACAATTTTTTACACACATTGCAAACGTCTCTTTTTAACTTCTTCCACATAATCCCACATGGATTGAACTTTCTCTTAGCCATGGCCACTCCTAACTTTGACTGATATGTAATAGAAAGGTCAACAAACCCCAGCTAAGTTCCACCACAGGAGAGACAAGAATATGTAGATGCACCCCAATCAACAACTTCTTCAGTCAACCACAAGTTCATTAGAATATCCCTATTACTTTGTAAATGATATATTAGGCACCCTTGACTGGTAGAAGAAGAAACCGAAATGAAGTTCATAGAAAATTATAAGAGAGAAAAATAAAACTACTAATCTTTTCTTCCCTTCTTTCTTTTTTTTTTTGTTTGGGAAAATATAAAACCACTTAATAATTAAAATACAAAAGTAAGAACAAAAATCTCATTTGTCAAGCATCTAGTTGTCCCCTGCTAAATGGGTAACAAGTTCATCAATGTTCCTATCAGAACTTCCACCCTCAGTAGCTTCTTTAGCTAAAGCCTTCCATTTAATGGCATTCTCTTTAATCTGCTTTCCCTTCTCTCCCTCCATAATCTCCCTATACAAGAAACGAATGTTTCCTTTCTCACAATGCCTTTCTCATCCTCACTAGCCCTTACACCAACCCCCCCAGACGTCCTCAACAAACTTAGCATTGGTGAGCTGGTCCATTAGCTGCGGTGCCGCCATTATTGGCACCCCTAAACACAATGCCTCCATCACCAAATTGAGCCCATAGTGGGTAACAAAACATGCAACGGATTCATGCACTAGTACCTCAAGCTGTGGATTCCATGTCACCACCAACCCTTTTTCGAATGTCTCATCAAGTAAAAAATTGCTGTTACAAAAATTAAAGAAATACCTAGAAAGTGAAGCTCCCGATATTATTGCCATGTTCGTGGCAAGCTTGCTGTTAGCTATGGTAGTAATAGCAGACCTGCTGCCTGCTAGTGATGGTGGACTTTGCAGCCTCCTAGTGCTAGTAAAGACGGAGGACTGCAGTGAGAAGGCAGAGAGAGGATTGCCGATTGGTGAAGGCTGAGGGGGGATTGCCAACTAAGGATTGCCAATTGGTGAGAAGGGCATGATGATTGCCGATTGGTGAGGGTCAGCCGATGGGGGAAAAAAACTTGAGAGAGAGAGAGAGAGAGAGGCGTGAAAGGAAGCAAACAATGGGGAAGAAAGTCAAAAACTGATTGAGTAATACAACTAACCCTAATAATTGAAAAGACTATTGTATCCCTATTCTCGAACACTAACGAGCGTTCGCGAACAAAGCTCGACCTTGTTCAATAACTTATCGAGCCACATTTTATGTTCAAGCTTGACTCGTTTAACTTATTGAACTAGCTTTTGTCAAGCTCGAACGAGTTTAAACAACCCGAGCTCGCGAACAGCTCGTTTGTTTAACAGCTCTATTAAAAACCTGTGATTTCATCCGAAAACCAGCTTGTTTTTTAACGCAAAAATTGTTGGAAGGCTGAACATTCACATGGGATAAAAGAAAACAAGCTACTCCCACAAAACCTAACCTATATTGGAAATTAGATTGTTGCAAATCAAATTTCAGTTCGTACAAGGAAAACCAAGTCCCTTCTTGACACAAAAATCAGGCCTGAAACCTTTTGATTTAAACCACCAACTTCACCATTGAACATCTAAAAGGAAAAGATAATAGTTTAGCAGATTATCTATCACGAAAAATTTTGTTTATTGTGATTTTACAGATACAAGGCAAGAACTTGACCATTGGTCAAATCTCACTTCTTAAATACGTCAAAGGAGCTAATCTCATATTTAAACTATTTTTAATAAACGTAGAGTTAGATGATAGTCAACAATGTTTGCTTGATAATATATGGGAATGCTAGAGGAGAAGCATCTTAGAGAGTAGAGTTTTAAACGCATTAACATACTATTTTTCAAAAATAGAGCAAGAACCCCATGGCAAAAACTTTTCTTGTTATGTTCGTATTCCGAGGAAATCATCCAAAAATATATCATCAACCAGTAGAAGTTTTATAACAAATAAAAAATTTTCAAAACCCTTGGTATAAAGGTTTTTATAGTTTTCAAGAACTAATAGAAGCATGTAAAAAAAAATATAGGAATTAGTATCTGTGTTAGTAGAAGTGCTCAAGATTATTTAGATAGAAATATTGTAGAAAGTAATCGGCCTGAAAAATTAGAATCTCGTAACTATTGTGAAACAATGTCTAGAAATTTTAAATTATTGAATGATAAATGTAGAAAATTAGAGGAAGAAATGAACAGTTAATAGAAAAAAGACTTTGAGCCCTATTATATACTGATATAGAGTCTTTCAAAAAGAAAGAAATATTCTTAGAAGATTCACCTAAACTTAGTTCTAAAGAAAAGAAAAAATGAATGCTAGATTCTTCTTCTTTCGACAAAAAACTTTGACTTCATTACCTTCTGAAATCCAAAAAATGACCATCTTCAAATCCCAAGACAGTGAAATAAAAAAGATGATCACAATTGAGGAATTTTTACAAGACATTTCGAAATCTAAATTCTATCATCAAGGAATGTTGTTTACTTGAGAATCATATTATGGAAATTCCAGTGCTTGTCCTAGAATTGATATCCTTTGTGTCAAATAATCCAAATAGAAAAAGAAAATTGTAAATGTGATTTGACCTATAGCAATTGTAGAATTTCCTTATTCCTAAATAGATACCAACCATTAGAATTAAATATAAAAGGACAAAAAATTAATCCTACACCACAAAAGCTCTTTGGACTATGGATTTTTACATATATAATTCTTTTCTAATCCAAAGTAGACAGATCAATTTGGTAGAAAATTAGCATATGCAGTTTATTCCTTATTTTCTCAAGACCGTTGTAAATATGTAGAAGTTACAATATTTAGCAAAGGCCCCGAATTCATCTAAGGAACATGCTATCCAACTCAACACCATATCATTCTGGATGAACACCGGTACGGAGCAAGCATACCTATTGAAAACTATTCCTGGGTCTGTAAAACTCTTACACTAGAAGAGCAAATAAACCACTAGAGAACTCTTAAGCTAGCATATGATAGAATTGAAGGAAATAAAGTTCGTGCTTAGTTGCCTCCTTTTGCTTTAGAAGATACCATTTTCATCGACTTTAATACAAAATAATGTTAATTATAGTCATTATTGTTTGCCAAGGTGTTTATATGGTTTGCTGTATTTCTCAAAGTGTTTTGTTTTAACTATTTTGTTTTACAAGTGTAAAAACCCTAATTTGAAATTTAAATCCTAGTTTGTGTCGAAAATCCTAAATTCCGTTAAAACCCTAAGTTGTATGTGGAAAACCCTAGTTTGGTTTCGTCAAACCCTAGTTTTGAAAATGAATTTAAGTTTTATGTCCAACTACGAGTTTGTTACCTCTTTGATTTTATGTGTGTTAATGCATGATTAAGAAAGGTGATTAAGAGTCGTAAGTGATTAGTAGCCTAACTAGGTGTAATTAAGCTTGGATAGACTACGTTGAATTGAGCACCTATGGAGTAATTTGATAGGAAGGGAAATTACTTGGGCAAGGGTGAAATAACCTAAGTTGTTGGGTTAATTGGCTTGATAATTTTGACCAACCTTTGACTAAATAAGAAATATCTAGGTGATAATATCTCTTAGCTATTTTATAGCATAAGAGAGCCGGCCAAGCAAGGAAAAAAGAAGAGGGGAAAACCGTGGAAAAGGAGAAGGAAAAGAAGAGAAAAAAAGAGAGGAAAAACAAAGAAAAAGCTTGGGGTTTCTTACAAATTTCAACCATCCAATCTTGATTTGGAGCTAGGAGGTGAAGCTTGCACTTAAGAACTTGGGGTTGCACCAAGAACATAAGCTAGAAAGGTTTTCTTCCATCTTTACAAGCTGGAATTTTGATGGAGATTATGGAATTGTTGGATTTTATGTTTCTTTTGGCTTGATTCATGCTTATGCTTAGCTTTTGAGATGATTCTACAGATTGGTTTGGTTGATTTCTATGTGTTTATGCCTAGCCATGAATATTAGTTAGGGTTAGGGTTAGGGTTCTTGATTTCAAGCTTTATGTTGGAAGTTAAAGCTTGTGATTGTTGGTTGGATGTCATTAATTCTTGTTCTTAGCTTAACTTGTCAAATTATGGTGTAAATTTAGATGATTTCATGCCTTCAAGTCCAGGCCAACAAGATGGTTTAATATTACATTGTTGCTTCCATTATGCTTCCATTGGTGTTTAATGAAGGCATTGAGCATTGTTTAATGTGTAGTTGGTGGTTCGATTGCTAGATTGTGAATGGAATGGTTGAAACCCTAATAGGGAGGTGATGATCTTGGACCTACTTAGTGTACTTGGTCACTTAATTGGATGCTTGGTAAACTAGTGTTAGTGCATTTGTTGGTGCATTAGTGCACAATGGTTGAGAAATGCACAAGTTCGAACCATTGGACGGGTGAAGCTTTTGATGTGTAAGTAGGTGATGTGTGTGTGGGTGTGTGTGTGTCGAGGGTAATGTGGGATGTGTAAGAACTACATTTGCATGATTGTTATTGCATTCGAGTCATTGGATTTGCATGCGTGCGATTTGGTTAGATGCAATGCATTTGGGCGTAAAACAGAAAAACAGGGATGACTGGATAGCCATTTTGACTCCATTTTATGTGTTGATCCTTTGTGATTTAGCTTTTGGCCAAAACATGAAAGTTATAGCCCTTTGTTCAAGCTTTCCAACGCATCCCAAATTTCTTGATTTGGATCTGTGAGCGCTGAGATATGATCGTTTGAATCAAGCCTGTCGGCAATTCTAAAATTGAAATTCCTGGAAATGTTTTCGCACCCAGAAGGAGTGAATCTGGGCAGAAGTGGTCTTCATGAAAGTTGTATCTTGTTCTCTTAGCTTCGAAATGGCACCTCGTGCACTCTAATCCAATACTTGTAGCCTAAGTTATGAGTAATGGCGTGAAAGGTGTCAAAACTGTCTTTTTCACCTTTTAGTGTGTGTTTTCCGTTTTCGTTCCGTTCTCGTCCGGTTTTAGTCTACCGCCCATGCATGTGCTCCTTTTGCTATTTTAAATGTTTATAAGTATTTCTCGAGAGTTTAGTTCATTGAGTATATGCACGTCACGTTTTTTCACATTTGAAAATGAATTTTCCCAAATTTTATGAGATTCCTTTTAATTTGGAATCGAAAGGTTAATTGCTTGCATTTTCATATCTCAGGTGATTCCGTGGACATTGAAGAACGTGCTTGATCTTCTAACTTTTCTCGCTTGTTCTCAACTGTTGGTGAGTGTTCAAGTGCCTGTTGTTTAATGCTTGGGTGTAATGAAATTGTTTGAAAGCATGCTTGTTTGATTTGGTGAACGTGTACTTTATCGCGTTCACCCTTACCTGAATTGAAGTTGTTGAATGCTTGTACTTGTGCTTGTTCTTGACATGTTAAGACCAAACGGTTGTATGTACCACACTCAAGACAGTGGGAGGTACCTCTCCTCCCGTTTTGGTTAGATTCTGATTAAGTCGATTGGAGCGTAGTCTCGTTGACTCATTTACCAAGCGGTAGTATGTACCACGCTCTATGGAGCGGGAGGTGCCACTCATCCCGATTTGGTTTCATGATAATGCTATTTTGACGAGCGGGCCCGGTACAGAGGGTGTAAGTAGACGGGTGAGAGTAAAGTGATTTCTACGGTCTGTGAGATAGTGGTTGACGGAGTGTCAACATTCTTGTTGAAACTATGGCTTGGGACTGGACCAAAGATGGGAGTGGAAATTTCAGAAAGGTGGAATGGCAAATTGTGTCCTTTTCTAGTGATTCTTTTATATTGTCTTGTATGATTTCCAAGTTTTCTACTGTTATTGTTTTGTTAAGATTGTTACCGCTTTAACTTGTTTGTGCATGAACTCTTGACCTCACTGGGCTTTGCTTACCCCATAAGCTTTGTTTTTCTTAACAGGTCTGGAAGTGGTGCACGAGAATTGAGGAACCTAGTACTTTTGTAGAATTTCCTCTTTTGTATAAGATTGGAGTTAATGGATGACTTTGACAGTTTATGGTATTTTGGAGTTATTATCAATGTAACCTTGATGTAATTTTAGGGTTTGTATTATGTGAGAATTTGTCAGTAATTTTAATACCTTTTAACGATGGTTTCATGGGTGATTGTTTCGAGTCCTGGCGAGAGTTGGGCAGGCAGTCCGCTAACCCCTTTGGTTCGCCTTAGGGGAAAGTGGGGCTGTCACACAATCTAAGACACTTCTTAGATTGTAAAATACTCTAGTAATAGTATATATATTTCTAGCAAAAATCTCCTGCAAAAGTTATCATCTTCCTTAAAATTGTAAGCTCATCATCTTGTTCTTTTAGAAATTATAAATAAAGTTTATATATTGTTTTAATATATTCAATTTATATGAATTTAGAATTTCTTGTTCTATTTAGTTCTTAAAAGTGATGATTTAATAGTAAAAACTTGTCTAAAGATTCTTCTATTAATTGGTTTACTTCTTATACTAAAATTATAAATTAATTCTGGAAAGCTTCTGAGTCCATTTTGTGTCTGAAAGTACCTATTCAAATACCAGATTATTTAAGAGAAAAGGACTTTTGAATGAGAACATGCCCAAAAAAATTAAGAAATAATTTTTAAGAAAAAGGATAAACTTATTAATAGTGAATGGGAAAATCCTTGCTTAAGTTGGAATTGCCCCTGCTTCTTATTTGATCAAACTTTAGAAGAACTAATATTTTAAGGTTGTAGGTGAGGAACTTTATAATAATAAAAATAGCTGAATAAAATATCTTAGGCCCCGTTTGGTTTAAATTCCTCAATCACTATCACTATGAGGATCATTAACCCCACTATGAGTTTGGGTTTTTATGATTCCCCTCAAGATGTTTGGTTTAGCAATGGAATGGGTATCATTATAAAATTACTTGTTTGGTTTACTTATGATCAAGAATGACTTTCAACTAAATTTTAAATTTTTTAAATCTTATTTGTATAGTATACATGTTTTTAAATTTTTAAATCATTGTTGTATAATATACATGCTTTTTATATTTCTTATTTTATATTTTCTTTAGAGAAAATTTTTAAAAGGTCTTCTTCAATTTTATATAAAGCCAACCTCTAATTTGAGCTATATGTTAACAAAAATCACGATTCATTTTAATTGCATAAAATATAAAAAATATATAATTCAATAATAACAAGTTAAACCAGTTGATTCATTTTAGTGTTTCAAAAAATTCATATTGTTTCGTTGGGTAATCAATGATGAGGCAAAAAATCATGGGTCGAGAAAATCGAATGAATATTACACAGGAGACAGGGATAGAAAGAGAGACGGGTGAGTGAGTAGGGACGAAAATAAGAGAGAGGAAGAGAGACAAAGGGGGTGCATCTTTTTTTTTTTTTTTGGGGGGGGTAATGGATAATTAGCACCAAAAGTGCTCATTTTGCTCAGGAATGATGATTGAAGAGTTTTAGGTCTTTCATTACCATAGATTCATTGCCATATTAGAGTACCAAACACCATCAATGAGTATCATTAATGGTTATTCTCATTGACTACCCTCAAAACCCATGAACCAAACGGCTAGTTAGTCTAAGTTTTAAAGAATTATTATTTCAGTCTCTTAGCATTGTTGTGACTAATAGACAAGCTTGGTACTCACTACTCGAGCACCCCTAGTGAAGACAACTAGGATGACAAAATCTAACAAGTCAATTCATTTACTCTAATACTTCTCCAAGAACTAATTTTACGGTTCAAGTCATTACTTTACTAAAAATTATCAATTTTTTTTCTAAGCTCATACTTGATATGTGTACATATATTTCCTATTTAACAACATCTTTTGTGCTACATTAATATATATATATATAATATTATGATTTAATGCTAAAAATATTGTGAATATACAACAATTTTGGTGAAACATGACTGTATTAAGAATTGTTTATCAAAGTAGAATCCATAATTTGGCAAAAGCTCAAAATAAATTCAAAAAAAAAAGCAAGCTCAAAATAAATTCTAAAACCAATAGATCAAAGAGTTGGAATCTAGATAGTTTTGTAATGACAATTGGTTAAAGAAATTGAAAATAAAAAATATTCTAAAATGAGGTAAACAATCAATATATCTAAGGATGTGATATTTAGGTTAATATAATCATGTGTAAAGTATGTGAACTATACTAGTAATCTAAGCGCATGTGTTGGATGAAGTTGACCATTGTATCTGCTCAACATAGGTCCTAGCACTAGTAGGAGCCAAGTTTAGTTCTATATTTAATCATTCAACTAGGCCAAGTTTCTTTTCAATTCCTTCCTATTTACTAGCAAAACAGATTAGTCCCATGCAATGAACCTGTTGAAAATAGCAAAACCATAAGTAAAAATCAAAGTACTCTTCAAAAGTGCCCCCATAATCTCTAGCGGACAAATGATCATAGGTGAGGAAGGTGAAGAAAAGGTGAAACTTTAGAAAAATGAGCAATTCAATGCAAAAGCGCAATATCTATATGCAGCATTGGGATAGCTAACAAGCTTGGCTACCTAATTAGGAGCAACTTCTTCTTCGTTGGTTCCATCTTGGTAATATATATAGCGACCTTTCATGCACATCAACAATAAAAGGTTGCCAAAACATAGTTGGTTTGATAAGAACGGATTAGTTCTTTTACAAAAGATTATGTGTTCAAATTCCACTGTCAATAAAAAGAAAACATGGCTTGCATGAACCTTGCGGAGGAACCCTTGGGTTTTCGGGGCATTAGTATTAGAATCAATATTCTCTAGTTTAGTGTGTGACTCGTTGATCTTTTTAGGATTAGAATTCAAAAAATTGGCTTCCTAATAACCAACCCATCACTTTAGAGGAAGATTTTTCTAGTGTGTATAGAGATCATTTGGATCAAAAATACAAAATTTAGAGTAGACAAATATCTACCATTTGGAGAGTCATGACAAATTCCACTGCTTTAATACAGAAGACCTGCTATTTTTAATGGCCAACTGTAGCTCCACGACAAAATCCAACATGAATTTCTTCATCCTTAATGAGCACATACACTTGAAAGTTAGAATAGAAGTAACTAATAATTTTTTCTGGTGGGATAACTGGAGTGGGCTGGGGCCTTTAGCTTGGCTGTTCCCTCAGTTAGCATCAGAGGCTCGAGTTTCGGATTATCTCTTGAATGGGCGGTTAGATTCGACCCGGTTGCCTGTGGCCGAGGGTCTCGCTCGAATTCAAGCTAGGCCATTCGCTCTAGATGGGGAGCCGGATGTCATGTTGTGGGATCTCACTTCGAGTGGCGGATTCACTGTGAGGTCTGCGTTCCAGCTTGTGCGCAGAGTCCGGTCGACTTCTACGTTGTATGCTCGGTGTTGGCATAGCTCCATCCCCCTGAAGGTTTCATTCTTCCTATGGAGCTTGTTTCAGCGCAAGTTGCCTCTAGATGATATCTTGTGTGATTTGCATATTGCTGGCCCTTCTTGGTGTGGCTGTTGTGAGTCGCCCCAACAGGAATCATTAGATCATGTTTTCTCTTTTGGGGAGCTGGCAACGGAGACCTGGAGTTATTTTGAAGGTTCGCTGGGCCTGAGTGGCTCGGAAAAGGGGGTACGGGCAAGATGGATGTTCTGGTGGTCTAGCAGGCAAGATAGTTTTGGAGGAAGGTGGCTGATGAAATGTCTCCCTGCTTTGATTTTATGGCGACTATGGGTGGCTAGGAACAAGTGGAGATTCGAGGGAATTCGTCTCTCGGCAGAGCAAGTTCAATGGGCTATTGTGCATGATGTGCAAGATGCTTGCAGGGTGAAGTTTCCTAGATGGCCTAGGCGGGCATTGGATTGGCTTTCGGTTCTTTCAATTTTGGGTTGTCTCCGTCCCCAAGTCAAGGTTACAAAGGTGTTATGGGAATCTCCTCCACATGCTTTGTTTAAGTTAAACACGGATGGTTCGGTGATTTTATCTAAGGGTGGAGGAGGTGGTGTATTGAGAGATGGGGCAGGAAAGTTCCTCTGTGGTTTTATGCAGCAATTTGGGGAGGTGGACCCTTTACAAGCAGAGGCTAAAGCAATTCAGTATGGTCTGCAAGTGTGTCAGGGGTTGGGGTATGAGAATATCGTAGTGGAATCGGATTCTCAGGTCTTGGTTAATGCACTTCGGGGACGTAGCACTATTCCGTTTGGGATCAGACAGGTGGTTCAGGAGATTCAGAGTGTCAAGCTGGTGGTTGAGTTTCAGCATTGCTTGCGTCAGGCAAATATGGTGGCAGATGCACTGGCAAATCTTGGGGTTTCTTCCTCAAGGATCTTCACTTCTCTTGGCGATTGTCCTGCTCAAGTGCGTAGCTTATTAGTACTAGATCAGGCTCATGTATGTAATTTTCGCTTTTCTGTCAAGTTCTAAGATCTAAGATCTTGTACTTTCAATTGCTCTTGGTTTTAATAATATGGGTGGTCTAGCCCGCCCGCCAGATATGATTGGCGGTTTTTTGAAAAAAAAAAAAAACTAATAATTTTGAAGAAGTAGAAGAGAAGAGAATTAAGAGAAGTACTTGTATGTGTTTAGTCTTCACATGTGTCCATGATTTATGGTTGTAGTTTTGCGACCAAAACCACAAATTGTATTTAGTTCCTAAAAACTTGAGATAGGGATTTAAATTTATAATAGTTTGTTAAGTTGAGCAAATTATACTATGTGATTCATTTTAATATATGTATGTAGCCTTTTTGTGTGCTCATTTTCCTATTATTTATTAAAAGCAATTTTATGGTCAGAATTCAGAATTAATATAATTACACAAATGTTACAATCATAGATCCAAGAAAAGTAATATTTCCTTATCTTTCAAATGGAAACATCCATCGGTATTGAAGTGGTCTGGCAACTTTGGTTTCACTGGTAAGTGAACCAACAGATGTACCATAATGTCAAAAAATGAAGGTGGAAAAATTCTCTCCAGCTTACACAAGATAAGTGCAACTTTTCTCTCTTCCTCCTCCAAAATATCCAAGTACTGTGTTCTAGAGCATAATTTCCTAAAGAATCCACTCAATTCAAATACAACTTGGCAAACTTCTTTTGTCAAGCATCCACGTAATGCAAGTGGGAGTATCTACTGTATGAAAATGTGCTAGTCATGGCTTTTCATTCCCCAAGCCACAAACTCACTATTCTTTATACAATGAGATACATTTGAAGCAAAACCAGCGGCATACTTGATACAAGATAAAAAATCACATACCTTTTTTTTCCTACTTGCTTAGATTATAGCAGGCAGCCGGCATGATACAAGTAGTACCATTCTCAATCAAGTATAAGTATTTTTTCAAACCCAATTCCTCTAGATCTACTCTAACCTTCCAATTGTCTTTGATTTTATGTTGCATGTCCATTATTGTACCAAAAAACTCTCAGCTACATTTTTTACCACGTGCATTATGTCCAAATTGTGTCTTACCTTCAAATCTACCCAATATGGAAACTCAAAAAATATACTTTTCTTCTTCCAAATCAGATCTTCATTTCCCCTACATTTTCCCCTTTCACTGCCGGGCTGACCCATTAGCTTTCCCAAACTGGATTTGTGGCATGTTTTGTAGCTGTTGAAGAATTTCCTTTCCTAATAGAGGTCTAATCGGATTTGTCAGCTCCACCTCTCCATTAAAAGCCTTTTTTTTTTCTTTTCTTCAACGATGGTCATGGGGCAAAAAACAACGATGCCCCATGTAGGATACTTTGTGTGCATTAAGTAAATGGATACAAGATGTCTCGGTCATGCAAATAGTGTGAGGACCCGTACCGACTTTTTATTTTGTTTAAGTTTATTATAGGTGTTTATATGCTTGTTTTACTTTTAAAAGTGTTTTGTTTTAATAATCCTGTTTTACTCGTTTTAAAACCCTAACTTGAAACGTAAAACTCTAATTTGTTCCGAAAAATCCTAATTTTGATAAAACCCTAATTTGAATATGGAAAACCCCAATTTGATTTCTTAAAACCCTAGTTTTGAAAGTGAGTCTAAGTTTTATGTTTAATTACGAGTTTGTTAACTCTTTGATTTTATGTGTATTAGTGCATGATTAAGAGGGGGAATTACAATTCCTAGGTGATTAGTAGCCTAAGTAGGGGTAATTAAGTTTGGATGGGCTAGGTTAAATTAAGCCCTTATGGACTAATTTGATAGGAAAAGAAGTTATGAGGGAAAGAGTGGAAAAAGACCTAAGTTGCTAGGTTTTTGGGCATGACATTTTTGACCCAACTTGACCAAGGCTTAAGATATTTATGGAGAGTTATCTTGAAGCTCTTTCTAGAGCAATACAATCGGCCAAGCAAGGGAGGAAAAATAGAGGGAAAACCGAGAGAAGGAAGAGAGGAAAGAGAGGAAAAAAAAAGAAAACTTTGGGAAATTTTGCCAATCCAACCTTTCTTTGGAAGTTGGAAGCTCTTGATTGTGAAAGCTCAACCTTGATTGGAAGCACTTGATTGAGGTATTTTACCCTTTTGCAAATTGGGTGATTGCTGAAATTTCTTTAAATTGATTAAGTTGATGAAAATGATGGATGTTACTCATGTTTTAGCTTCTTGAGGATCAAAGTTAGTGGAGGAGATGATTCCATGGTTTAGTTTTCTTGTTTAGCTTGATTTGAAGCTTGGCCAAGAACTAGGGTTAGGGTTTCCTTAGGTGAGATTCATGTTGTAGTTCATGGTTGTGGTTGGTAATGATAAAGCATTGTTGGTTGGTGAAATTGTTCCGTGGGCTCTTGAATTCCACTAACCGTTGTTTAAATGGTTCACGTGGGCTCTTGGAATTCCCACTTGGTGTTTTTTGTGTGTGTAGTGTGTGTATGTGCGTGCTGGTCTGGTGGCGTGTGAGGGGCTGTTTTGCGTGTTTGTAATGAGGCAGTCGAGGAGGTTGCATGAATGCATTTCGAGTGCATGAAATTCGTTTGGGGCATTGGACGGAAAAACAGGATTTTGTCGGCAGTGACTTTGGCTTCATTTTTGGTGTTGTTCCTTTGTGATTTAGCTTTTGGCCAAAACATGAAAGTTATAGCCCTTTATTCTAGCTTTCCAACGCATTTGGAATTTCCTGATTTCGATTTGTGAGCGCTGAGTTATGCCCGTTTGAAGTTGGCCTGTCGAACATTCTGACGGTGAAACTTCTGAGACAGTTTTCTGCGTTTTTGACCTAGATAGAGTAAATCTGGGTTGAAGTTGTCTTCATGAAAGTTGTAGGTTGTTCTCTTAGCTTCTAAACGGTACCTCATACGCTCAAATCCGACACTTTTAGCCTGAGATATGGGCAATGGCGTACAAGGCGTCAAAACTGTTTTTTTTCACCTTCCACTGTGTGTTTTCCGTTTTCGAGTTGTCATCGTCCGTTTTCCGTCTAACGCCCACGTATGTACTTCTTTTGCTATTTTAAGTGTTTATAAGCATTTATGAGCGCTTAGTTCATGGGGCATATGCATGTCGCGTCGGCTCACCTTTGAAATAGTTTCTTCCAATCTTATAACAAGATTGCTTTAAATAGAAACCAAAAGAGTTGATGGTTTGATTTGCATGTTCCAGGTGAGTGCAGGGGCGTTTGGCGTGTTTGACCCCATTATCTTGCTTACGCTCAACTAACGGTGAGTGTCAAGTGCATGTTGTTTTCATACTTGGATGCCTGATTTGATGAATTTCATTCGAAAGCATGCTTGTTTGACTTGGTGAGCGTGTACTTTACCGCGCTCACCCTTGTTTGGATTTACTTGAATTGAAATCATGAAATGCTTGTACGTGTGCTTGTTCTTGACTTGTTAGAACCCAACGGTTGTATGTACCACACTCAAGAGAGTGGGAGGTACCTCTCCTCCCGTTTGGGTGGGTTGATGATTAAGTCGATTGGGCGTAGTCTCGACTCATTTAGCGGTAGTATGTACCACGCTCTATGGGCGGGAGGTGCCGCTCATCCGACTTGGTTTAATGATATTACTATTTTGTGCAGGGGGTGTAAGTAGCGGGTGAGAGTAAAGTGATTGTTTGATTACGTGAGGTAGTGGTTGTGAGTGTCGTTTCCACCAAAGTCGGACTGAAGATCAATGATGGAAGCGGCAAGTTGTATCCTTTACTAATGATATTTTATACCAGTATGTATTTCGGTTTTATTTTCTGTTATTGTTACATTAAAGTATGTTATTGCTTTACCCTACTTGTGCATGATTTCTTGGCCTCGAGCTTTGCTCACCCCATAACTTTGTTTTCCTTGGTCGGAAGGGTGCAGGAAATCGAGGACTCTAGTTTTATGGATTTTCTTTTCCCTTTTGTATAAGTTGGAAGATAATGGATGCCTTAGATGGTTTGTAGTATTTTGAGTTGTTCCAAGCGTAACCTTGATGTGTTTTGGAGTAAATTTATAAGAATTTGTCAATTTCTTTTACTATGGTTATATGATTTTCGTTTGAGTCCTGGCGAGGAGGCGGTGATCCCCTGGTTAGCCTTTGGGGAAAGTGGGGCTGTCACAGTTGGTATCAGAGCCTAGGTTTGAGATCTGTTTAGAACCTATTAGGAAATTTACTTTTGAGTAATGAGTGTTTAAGATTCTAACCGTGGGTTTATGGTTGTTTTGTAGGTATGGAGGGAGGTAATGGTGGACCGGAGCCAAATGGGGCTAGTGGTCATGGTGAGGCTAATGGCGAGGCTAATGGTCATGTAGCACCTGTTAGGCAGAAGTGCTTGGAGGAGGAGCCTCTTATTCGGTATACACCAAGGAGATCTCCCGATGTAGGGGAGACATTTTCTTACCCTAACGAGTTAGTGTTGTCCATCGACAATGAGTGCCGGCAGCTATTGAATGAAACAGTGCTAGGATGAAAATGAGGGTTTGCGGATTTCAGAAGACGGCCAGGGAATTAGAATCATGGAGTTGGAGGATGAGGTGGTTCTGAGGAGCTAGGCGCCGCTCAAGGCAGGTCCAGAGCTCAACTTCAGTTGACTAGGGTGATCAACGAGGGTCGGCAGCGGACTGCTAGGATCCTGAGTGATGCTACTGCCTTCTTGGAGGAAGTGGAGGTAGTGGCCGAGTTGGAGGAAGTGGTAGCAGGGGATGAGGGTTCGGCACACGAGAACCCTTCTGGAGGGGAGCCGGTTGAGGAGGAGACCCTCCGATGGAGGAAGAGCCTGTCGAGGATCCCTCTGAAGAGGAACCAATAGAGGAGGAGCCAGCTGAGGAGGCTCAGACTAGTGGCTTCAGAAACTAGACTAGGAGTATGATTTTGTGACTTTTGTTTTTGACTAAGGATTAGTTGGGGTGAGGCTCATGAAGCCTGTGGCTTTAATTGTATAACTAGTCCTCTTTTGTGGGCACGTGTGTGCTGTTTTGAGCAATGTCTTGTGACGTGCTAGTTGACATGTGTGGGCTATTTTTGAACATGCCCCATGACTTGCTAACTACTTGTAAATTTTGATATGTGAATATATGTTCATTATTGTTCATTATTGTTATTTTCTAATGTTTCAATGTTGATCGTTAGTTAAAATTCTATTTTCCCTCGAATAATGATTTTCATGTTGCTTTTAGACATTGTTAAGACCATGGAAACCCAAGGGCGAGGTCGAGGTCGAGGGGGCGCGGGACCGCCTCAACCCTCAGAGAGTGCACGGTCTTCGGAGGTAGGACCGGAAGGGGGATCGGGCGGTGAAAATGTAGATCAGATGGCTACGGCTATCAATAAGATGACAGATATTCTTGGCGTCGGCCAACAATCGAGTCTGGATAGCAAAATCAACCTCTAGGTCCTGAACATGGAGAAGATAGAGCCCTGGAGCGTTTCCTTAAGTTCACGCCGCCTAAGTTTCTAGGAGGGGCGGACTCCGATGTAGCGGAGAGCTGGTTCGAGAGAATGGTCGACATCTTTGCCGTCTTGAACTATACTGAGGAGAGACGAGTGATGTTTGCCACCTTTCAATTCGAGGGTCCAGCTAGGTCATGGTGGAATGTTATTAGGGCTAAATGGGAGAGAGAACAGACCCCATGGACTTGGGCGAATTTTAAAAGGGAATTTGATGTAAAGTTTTTGCCTCCTATGATCCAGGAGAAAAGAGAGGATGATTTCATTAGGCTGAGGCGAGGGACAATGAGTGTAGCTGATTTGAGACTCAATTCACTAAACTCTCAAGTTTGCAGGAGTTGGTGGCCTGGTAGAAGGATTAGACGATTCGTGCAAGGGCTTAATGTTGAAATCCAGGAGGCTCTAGCCGCGGCCCAAATTAATACTTGTACTGAGGCCTTAGAAAAGGCCCAAAGGGTGGAAAGTGCTAGGCTACAAGTGAAAGCTTTTCATGCTAAGAAAAGAAATGCCCCGAGCGGGAGTGGTGTGGGGCTTGTGGATAGAAACATGTCGGTCCCTAAAGCTGGGAGAGGTGTAGGAGAATGCAGCTTGGGAGGCGTCTAGGGGTTTGTGGCAAGAGGAGCTACCAGTGGGCGTGGTCAGACTCGAACCACTACCCAAGGAGGTTCTGTGTCTACTCCTCAGGTAGGGTGTGGATATTGTGGAAAACCAAACCACACCACGGATGATTGTTGGAGGAAAGCGGAAAATGTCTAAGCTGTGGGAGTGCAGAGCATCAGTTGCCAATCCAACGTCGTGCGGTGGTAGCTCGCAATCATCGCTAAGTCAACCTCTAAACAGTCCAGTGGGGATAATCGCCCGAAGGTACCCGCTAGAGTATATGCCATGGACGAGTGTGAGGTTCCCGATCCTGCAGAGGTTGTTGAAGATGCGATTCCCATATTTCACCGTCTAGCAAAGTTTTAATTGATCCCGGGGCAACCCATTCCTTTGTGAATCCTACTTTCATGGAAGGTGTAGATGTTAAATCTGAAAAACTCCCATATGATCTAGAGGTTAGTACGCCTACTGGAAACCAAAGATTATTATCTAGCTCGGTTTATAGGA
Source organism: Gardenia jasminoides (assembly GCA_013103745.1). Lineage (NCBI taxonomy): Eukaryota > Viridiplantae > Streptophyta > Magnoliopsida > Gentianales > Rubiaceae > Gardenia > Gardenia jasminoides. The sequence goes on along the minus strand of CM023100.1, from coordinate 21,699,425 downwards.
GTTGTGATATTTGGATTGGTGAGCGAAAATTGCTAGTGGACTTGATGAGTCGAAAATTAAGGGCTATGATGTTATCAGGTATGGATTGGTTAGCCGTTATCATGTAACTTGATTGTAAGGCGAAGATGGTAGAATTACATGTCGGGAGAGCCACCTTTAAAATTAAATGTAAGGGGTAGCTTAGCGTCATCGACTCTTATTTGGAATCCAGCTAGGAAATTGTTGAATAAGGCGAAAGGGTTCTTAGCCTTTCGATCAATACACACAGGGATAAGGTAAAATTGGAAGATGTACGGTGGTGAGAGAATTTCGATGTATTTCACGAAGGGTGAAATCTTTACCACCGAAAGGAGATAGCTTTTAAGATTGAGGTGACTCAGGAGACAAGCGCCTATTTCTAAGTCACCATATGGGATGGCTCCAGCTGAGTTGAGAGAATTGAAATTTCAATTACAGGATTTCTGGAGCGGGGTTTCATTAAGGAGAGTGATTCACCTTGTGGTGCACCGGTTTTGTTTGTTAAAAAGAAGGATGGAAGTCTAAGATTGTGTATAGACTATCGAGGACTGAATGATGTTACCATTAAGAACAAATACCCTCTACCACACATCGATGAGCTTTTTGATCAGTTACAGGGTGCAGAGGTGTACTCTAAGTTGGATCTCAGACAGGGTTACTATCAGTTGAGGATTGAAGAGGACATACAAGACAGCCTTTAATTGAGGTATGGGCATTTTGAGTTTGGTGATGCCATTTGGGTTGACAAACGGCTGCGTTCATGGATTTGATGCATCGAAGTTTTCAAGCCTTACCGGATCAATTTGTGGTGGTGTTTATCGATGACATTCATTATTTTCTAAAACTCGAGAGGACCATGAGCGACATTTGAGGATAGTGCTACAAACCCTAAGAGAACATCAACTATATGCCAAATTGAAGTGTGAGTTTTGGCTGGAGGAGGTAGCATTTCTGAGTCATATAATTTCTAAAGATGGAATCACAGTAGACCCAACTAAGGTGGAAGCAGTGTCAAAATGGAAGCAACCTGAGAATCCAACGGAGATTCGGAGTTTTCTAGGTTTAGCTGGTTATTACCGTCGGTTTATTAAAGATTTTTCCAGGATAGCAGGACCTATGACCGAGTTGACCAAGAAACATACCAAGTTCATATGGGACGCTAAGTGTGAAAGGAGTTTTCAGGAGTTGAAGAGACGGTTAACTGAGGCTCCAGTGTTAGCCTTACCCAATGGAGGAAATGGGTACGTGGTGTTTACTGATGCATCAAAGGAAGGGTTAGGTTGTGTGCTAATGCAAAATGAACGAGTTATAGCCTACGCTTCACGAAAACTGAAACCTCATGAGCAAAATTATCCGACCCATGATATGGAATTAGCTGCCGTGGTGTTTGCACTACGTAAGTGGAGACATTACTTGTATGGGGTAACATTTGAGGTTTTCACTGACCATAAGAGCCTTAAGTATCTATTTTCCCAGAAAGAGTTGAATTTGAGACAACGTAGATGGGTGGAATTTTTGGAGGACTATGATTGCACAATTAAGTACCACCCTGGGAAAGCTAATGTAGTAGCGGATGCATTAAGCCGAAAGGTACAAGTAGCTGGCTTGATGGTGAAAGAATGGCACATGTTAGAGGAGATTAGTGGTTGGAATCCTCATCTACAGTCTAACAAGGTTATACTGGGAAATATTGTATTAAGATCTACCTTACTGGATAAGATTAAAGAGGTACAAAAGAAAGCTCCCGAGATACAAAAGTGGGTGGAGAAGGTCCAGAAAAAGGAGCTTCCAGACTTTAATATCGGAGCAGAAGGAGTTCTCAGGTATCGAAATCGAATAGTGGTACCAAAGGATGAGGAACTTAAGAAGGAGATATTAGAGGAAGCCCATCGATCAAAGTACACGGTACACCCTGGAGGAAATAAGATGTACTAGGATTTGAAAAGTCTATACTGGTGGGAAGGCATGAAAAAGGAAATAGCCCAATTTGTTCAAACATGCCTGGTTTGCCAAAGGGTTAAAGCAGAACATCAGAAACCCTCTGGGTTGTTGCAACCATTGGAGGCACCCGTGTGGAAATGGGAGGATATTACCATGGATTTTGTATCGGGACTGCCAAAGACACAAAGAGGTCATGATGCGATTTGGGTTATTGTAGACCGTCTGACTAAGTCTGCACATTTTCTACCCATAAGCATGAAATACTCGATGGAGAAATTGGCTAAATTGTATATGGATGAGGTTATAAGGTTGCACGGTATTCCTGTGAGCATAGTGTCGGATCGAGATCCGCGGTTTGTGTCGAGATTTTGGCAAAAGATGCAGGAAATATTAGGAACCAAGCTAAATCTTAGTACTACTTACCATCCTCAAACTGACGGTCAATCTGAAAGGACGATTCAAACTCTTGAGGACATGTTGAGGACTTGTGTTCTAGACTTTGGGGTTAGTTGGAGTCAATATTTGACCTTGGTAGAATTTGCCTATAACAATAGTTTTCATTCATCCATAAAAATGGCTCCGTATGAAGCTCTTTACGGTCGTAAATGTCGATCGCCGATTTATTGGGATGAGGTAGGAGAGAAGAAAGCCCTAGATCCAACTACAATCCCTTGGATGGAAGAAGCTTCGAGAAAGGTCAAGTTAATTGAGAGAATTTTAACCGCAGTCGACAAAAGAGGAACAATAGGAGAAAGGATTTGGAGTTCGAGGTCGGGGATCAGGTTTTTCTTAGAATTACCCCTTTAAAGGCGAGCTTGATGGCAGGAAAAGGAAAGAAGTTACAGCCAAGATATGTGGGACCATACACCATTCTTGAACGGGTCGGGAAGGTAGCTTATAGGTTGGATTTGCCGCCCAGCCTGTCCCGTATTCATAACGTGTTCCATGTGTCGTTTCTTAAGAAATATCATCCCGATCCATCTCACATACTTCAGCCAGAGGATATAGAACTTGATGAAGCTCTAACCTACGAAGAGAAACCTGTAAAGCTTTTGGACCGCAGAACCAAGGAGTTGAGGAATAAGCAAATTCCGTTAGTGAAGGTCTTGTGGAAAAACCATGAGGTTGAGGAAGCCACGTGGGAGGTTGAAGAGGATATAAGGAGAAAATATCCGGAGCTCTTCTCTAATTCAGGTATGAATTTCGAGGACGAAATTCTTTTAAGGGGGGAAGGTTGTGAGGACCCGTACCGACTTTTTATTTTGTTTAAGTTTATTATAGGTGTTTATATGCTTGTTTTACTTTTAAAAGTGTTTTGTTTTAATAATCCTGTTTTACTCGTTTTAAAACCCTAACTTGAAACGTAAAACTCTAATTTGTTCCGAAAAACCCTAATTTTGATAAAACCCTAATTTGAATATGGAAAACCCCAATTTGATTTCTTAAAACCCTAGTTTTGAAAGTGAGTCTAAGTTTTATGTTTAATTACGAGTTTGTTAACTCTTTGATTTTATGTGTATTAGTGCATGATTAAGAGGGGAAATTACAATTCCTAGGTGATTAGTAGCCTAAGTAGGGGTAATTAAGTTTGGATGGGCTAGGTTAAATTAAGCCCTTATGGACTAATTTGATAGGAAAAGAAGTTATGAGGGAAAGAGTGGAAAAAGACCTAAGTTGCTAGGTTTTTGGGCATGACATTTTTGACCCAACTTGACCAAGGCTTAAGATATTTATGGAGAGTTATCTTGAAGCTCTTTCTAGAGCAATACAATCGGCCAAGCAAGGGAGGAAAAATAGAGGGAAAAACCGAGAGAAGGAAGAGAGGAAAAGAGAGGAAAAAAAAAGAAAACTTTGGGAAATTTTGCCAATCCAACCTTTCTTTGGAAGTTGGAAGCTCTTGATTGTGAAAGCTCAACCTTGATTGGAAGCACTTGATTGAGGTATTTTACCCTTTTGCAAATTGGGTGATTGCTGAAATTTCTTTAAATTGATTAAGTTGATGAAAATGATGGATGTTACTCATGTTTTAGCTTCTTGAGGATCAAAGTTAGTGGAGGAGATGATTCCATGGTTTAGTTTTCTTGTTTAGCTTGATTTGAAGCTTGGCCAAGAACTAGGGTTAGGGTTTCCTTAGGTGAGATTCATGTTGTAGTTCATGGTTGTGGTTGGTAATGATAAAGCATTGTTGGTTGGTGAAATTGTTCCGTGGGCTCTTGAATTCCCACTAGCTTCGTTGTTTAAATGGTTACGTGGGCTCTTGGAATTCCCACTTGGTGTTTTGTGTGTGTGTAGTGTGTGTATGTGCGTGCTGGTCTGGTGGCGTGTGAGGGGCTGTTTTGCGTGTTTGTAATCGCAGGCGAGTCGAGGGAGGTTGCATGAATGCATTTCGAGTGCATGAAATTCGTTTGGTGCATTGGACGGAAAAACAGGATTTTGTCGGCAGTGACTTTGGCGTCGTTTTTGGTGTTGTTCCTTTGTGATTTAGCTTTTGGCCAAAACACGAAAGTTATAGCCCTTTATTCTATCTTTCCAACGCATTTGGAATTTCCTGATTTCGATTTGTGAGCGCTGAGTTATGCCCGTTTGAAGTTGGCCTGTCGAACATTCTGACGGTGAAACTTCTGAGACAGTTTTCTGCGTTTTTGACCTAGATAGAGTAAATCTGGGTTGAAGTTGTCTTCATGAAAGTTGTAGGTTGTTCTCTTAGCTTCGAAACGGTACCTCGTATGCTCAAATCTGACACTTTTAGCCTGAGATATGGGCAATGGCGTACAAGGCGTCAAAACTGTTTTTTTTCACCTTCCACTGTGTGTTTTCCGTTTTCGAGTTGTCATCGTCCGTTTTCCGTCTAACGCCCACGTATGTACTTCTTTTGCTATTTTAAGTGTTTATAAGCATTTATGAGCGCTTAGTTCATGGGGCATATGCATGTCGCGTCGGCTCACCTTTGAAATAGTTTCTTCCAATCTTATAACAAGATTGCTTTAAATAGAAACCAAAAGAGTTGATGGTTTGATTTGCATGTTCCAGGTGAGTCTGGGGACGTTGACGAGCGTGTTTGACCCCTACATTATCTTGCTTACGCTCAACTAACGGTGAGTGTCAAGTGCATGTTGTTTTCATACTTGGATGCCTGATTTGATGAATTTCATTCGAAAGCATGCTTGTTTGACTTGGTGAGCGTGTACTTTACCGCGCTCACCCTTGTTTGGATTTACTTGAATTGAAATCATGAAATGCTTGTACGTGTGCTTGTTCTTGACTTGTTAGAACCCAACGGTTGTATGTACCACACTCAAGAGAGTGGGAGGTACCTCTCCTCCCGTTTGGGTCGGTTGATGATTAAGTCGATTGGAGCGTAGTCTCGTCGACTCATTTACCAAGCGGTAGTATGTACCACGCTCTATGGAGCGGGAGGTGCCGCTCATCCCGACTTGGTTTAATGATATTACTATTTTGACGAGCGGGCCCGGTACAGGGGGTGTAAGTAGACGGGTGAGAGTAAAGTGATTGTTTCGGTCTGTGAGGTAGTGGTTGACGGAGTGTCAACGTTTCCACCAAAGTCCGGACTGAAGATCAATGATGGAGCGGCAAGTTGTATCCTTTACTAATGATATTTTATACCGCCCTGTATGTATTTCCGGTTTTATTTTCCTGTTATTGTTCTGTTAAAGTATGTTATTGCTTTACCCTACTTGTGCATGATTTCTTGGCCTCACTGAGCTTTGCTCACCCCATAAGCTTTGTTTTCCTTAACAGGTCCGGAAGGGGTGCACGGAAATCGAGGACTCTAGTTTTATGGATTTTCTTTTCCCTTTTGTATAAGTTGGAAGATAATGGATGCCTTAGATGGTTTGTAGTATTTTTGAGTTGTTCCAACGTAACCTTGATGTGTTTTGGAGACTGTAAATTTATAAGAATTTGTCAATTTCTTTTACTATGGTTATATGATTTTCGTTTGAGTCCTGGCGAGAGCTGGGCAGGCGGTCCGCTGACCCCTCTGGTTAGCCTTTGGGGAAAGTGGGGCTGTCACAAATAGGGCATGCATTATACCACCTAGACATCATTCCATGTGGGGAAGTCATTAATGGTCTACAATAGCATGGCATGCAAGTTAACTTCTTGCCACTATATGCATCATACACTCCAATACCAGGCCACAATTCATTCAACTCTTCAATCAAATATTGAAAGTAAACATCCATATCATTCCCTGGAGACTTTGGTCCAGGAATCAATAAAGACATTAGGATAAAAGGATCTTTCATACACTTCCACGGAGGCAAATTAGAGGGAACTAGAAATATGAGCCAAATACTATAGGAATTACTCATGTTTCCGAATGGATTGAATCCATTTGTGGCTAATCCTAGGTGCACATTCCTCAGGTCTTCAATCAGGATGAGTATCATCTAAATGATTTCATTCCTCACTATCAACTGGATGTCTCATAATGTTACTATCATTGACTCACTTCTCTTTATGCCATCCCATTTCACAGGCTATATCCCTATTTGTATATAGCCTTTGCAGCCAGGGCTTCAAAGGGAAATGCCTCAACACCTTTTGAGACACTTTAGAACCTACTGACTTGCACCGAAATTCTTTGCAATTTGCATTTGGACAAGTGTCCAAATGTGCATACTCTTTATGAAAGAGCACACAGTCATTGACACATGCATGAATCTTGTTAGATTTAAATCCCAAATCTCGAATTATCTTCTTAGCCTCATAAAAGGAATTAGGAATTTCAGCCTCACCAGGTAAGGCATTTTTAAACATTCAAGCAATACGTTAAATGACTTGGAGCTCCAACCACTCATTGTTTTCAAATGAAGAAGAGTCACAATAAAAGATAGTTTAGAATAATGTGTGTAGCCGAAATACAAATCCTTATTTGCTTTTTTCAACAATCTAACGAAAGAATCTGCCTCACTTTGATTTTCTGTTGACGACCCATACATTGGCTTCTCCCATAGTTCCCCAATTATTACCCCAATTAGCAGTTCCAATATCATTCAACAAATCATTTATACCATCTTCATCACTATATTCTCCATTTTGATCAACTATATCATGGTCGTCATCCGAGTCATCTTCAAACGCTTCCCCATGGTATATCCACCTAGTATAACACTTACTAATTCCATTTCTCATCAAATAGCCCTCTACATTTTCTTTTATTTGGTCACGAAAATTGTTACATTTTCTGCAAGGGCTTTTAAGATGTTCTTCTTTATGAGAATATGCAAACTTCAAAAAATTGACTACCCCCTATTCATATGTCGTATCCCTTCTATCTGTCAAAGTCATCCAACTTTTATCCATGGTCTAAAAGTGAACCAAGATGATCACAAACAAAGTGTAAAATAAATTAGACTAGTAAAGTATGTATGCAATCAAACTTTCATTATCTAAAGTCGAGATACAACTCAATTAGGAGCACATCATAATCATATGAAATTTAATTCACTAAACCATCTAAAGTACAAAGACAACAAAAAGCCTTAAAATATTGCATATTATATTTATAAAAGCACACATTGCCAGAGCTAACACAAATTACTACAAATATATATAACTCTTGCACATTGCTAACCTACAAAATTGAACAATGCGCTGCCAACATTGTGTACTTGATTACTACTAGCTCTCTTTCTCCTTCTATGAATATCTATCACTTTACCAAAAACAAACCATAAAACAAACAATTAAATGGTGCAACTTCATGTTCTTGACACAGATTGATATTCAAGAAAGAGGCCAAATTGACACCAAAAACACCAAGCAGATTGATTTTGGTATCAGGCAAATTTTCTACTAGATTGACTTTGGTATCTGGCAAATTTTCTACCAGATGCTCTAGTCCATCAACAACTTCAGAACTCTATCTTTATGGGGCCCATATGTATTTTGGTGATTGCATTATTTGGACCAAAGAATGGATGATTGCATTTTGGTTACTTTATTTTATTACACTTTCTTATCCTATGCCTTCTATTGCATGTAAGTATATATATTTATACTAAGCATCTAAGCCCTTCACCATCTCCAACTCCCAAAACACCTATAATCATACACCCTCACACGCACAAATATACTCTAAGATAAAGTCTCTCTATCACCCTTCACCATCTTCAACTCCTAAAACACCTATAATCATACACCCTCACATGCACAAATATACTTTAAGACAAAGTCTCTCTATCACAAACATAGGACTATATAATCAACTTAACTAAAACTAAAGCCAGAAAAATACATGAAGCAAAAATATTTTTCATCTTTTCATCTATTAATCCTAATGGCTCTTGGCACACCTCATATAGCTAGCTACCTGTAATCTACCCAACAAAGAAGCTAACTTTTTTCATATTAAATAGATGTTGACATCCTTTTCCTATAGCGGAGATTCAATAATATATATGCTTTAAATAGCATGCTCTTCAAAACTTTTTGCACGAGAAGAGCTAACAGATGTATACACTATTGCAGATGAAAGTTCTTTTCTGAGCATAGAAACCACTAAAGCTCAAATGTCTACTTTTTAGAAGTTAATAGTGCTGGAAGAATAAGAAAATAGAGACAGAGAGCTTTAACAGCAGGGTTATTGCAGAGGCTCACTTGGACTATACGTATACATAAACGTACACATAAACACTACACATAATAAAAAAAATTAGTTTACAAAATTAATATAATTAGTCATCATCAATTAGAAAATAGTTCAAATTAGGCATCATCTAGTCAATTAAGCATTTTCTTGCACTAATCGTAGTACAAAAAATGATAAACTGAACATTGAAACCCTAGTGATAAACTCAAACCCCAAATCAATATTACCTGAATTCCTTCCCAAGATTGAAGCTCAAAACAACGAAACTAGTCCATGTGCTTGAAGCTCTAATCAATAAAGATTGTATTGAGTGCAGCGGTAAATAGGGTTGCTAGAATTTTTCTTCAATTTAGCCTAAAAACGATGCAAATGACTGAGGAAACAAGAGTTAGCACTTGAGGAACATGATTATGTGCTGAAATCACTTGGAGAAATATCACATTTCACCATCGATTTGGTTGAGTGATCGATTGCAATGGGAGAACTTAGGAAAAGCACAAGGAAAATGGGCTGTCAAGTGGCTACCTAAACAAAAATTTGACTAAGTGTTTGTATGCAAATGGGTAGCATGCTTCTTTCGATTTTTCAATTCGTGCTCTTCGTGTTTTTTGGGTCAAACAACGCCTTCAATGGTATAAAAACCACAGTTTCTCTTTCCTATTATCTCTCTTTTTCTCTTGCTCTTGATTTTTTTTAATATTGAAGTTATTTCTTTTTTCCTCACTTTTTTTCTTGCTCTTTTTTTTTTTAATATTGAAGTTATTTCCTTTTTTCTATCTTTTTCTCTTGTTCTTGATTTCTTTTAATATTGAAATTATTTCTCTTTTTTTTCCCCAAATAAGATGTGGGATTTAAAAAGTGTGAAAGGGTCAAAATATTAGAACCCCATCACTAGGCTAATTCTTTTCCTTATATATAGCTGTACAGTGTGATTTTCCAAACTGGATTTGGTTATTTCCCTGAATTTTTTTTTGGATTCACTTGAATTAGATATATTACAATAATTAAAACCTTACAATATTTATCTCTCAAGTTTGAAAATTATAAAAACACGTCTCACTATCTCAATACACTTGTTTTCGGTTATATCCATTATCATGTACGAACAGTATGAAACCTCAGTAATTAGACATGTGAGCTTACACATATAATAGTCATTTAATTGTGAACTTGTAATCATTAGTCATTTTTTTGTATGAAATTCTTTAAGTTAATTATGATTAACTCTTTGGTCAAAGTATAGTAATTTCTCTCCATATTTCATTCAAGGACTAAACAAACAATTTATAATTTTGAAAAGCAAATTATTTGCACATATCTCTTTAAGATGTCAAATGTGTTTGCAAATTAATAAAATAAAGTGGTCAAATTTCAATAATTTCTCTTGACAATTCATTTAAGGACTAAACAAACAAATCATAATTTTGAGATATAAAGTATCTAGACATATAACAGTAACAGCAGAATGTTGTCACTAACATTCACTACAGTTCTAGTTAATAACAACACCTAATGTTGTCAATATAGGACATCATTTAGTGACAACCTTTTGTATATTATCACAAATTTGTTTCCTGCCATACCAACCAGCAGCGCGCCAGTTATTCTGTGACAACCCGAAATTTTGTCACTGAAAACCACTTTACCATACATAATAGTGATGACAGAAAAAGTTATCATAGAAATGTATCAACTGTGACAATATTTGTGTTGCCACAGAGATTCTTGTCACTAAATGCCATTTTTCTTGTAGTGATATACACACACACACACACACACACAGATACACAGATATACATATACATACACATATACATACATATACAGACATACATACACCCACACACACATATATACATTTATATATATATATATATATATATATGTTTGTGTGTACGTATACATATACATATATGTATACATACATACATATGTATGTATTTATACATATACATACATACATACATATATATATATATATATATATATATAGTATGTATGTATATGTGTTTGTGTGTATGTACATATATATACACTCACACATATATGTGTTTGTGTGTATGTGTATATGTATATATGTATGTGTATGTATATATATACACACACACATACACGTAAAGTAGTTAAAGCTTGTCTAAGCTTTGAAGTTTAGGAAAAATATTTTGTGTGCGAAATTTAGAAATGTGATGACTCAGGATACCAGGTGTTATCTTGAAAAAACATGCAATTAATGAAATTCAAGCAAAATGGATACTAGAAATTACAACAAGATTTAAATGATTTTCTATAAAATAATTCTAAAAAAGCTCATGCTTTGTTGATCAAGGTACACAAGAACAATCATATGTGGTTCCTTGAAATTTTGAAACTTGTAGGCTGTGCCATGTCCTCTTGACATTCAAATTTAGAATAGTTCATATAGTATGGTGCTGATTCAGATGAAAAGAGGACTCACAAATCATAATAAAAGTGTTATTGGATACAGGTTTGCATCCATATATGGTGATCATCAAGTACTATGATAATTTTTATTCAAAATAAGGTTCTGGCTTTTAGAGTATTGATGAAAGATGTACTTGAAGCACTTTGAACTAATGATGGCGAAATTAAGGTTGGACATGAGGATGATCAAGTGAAGTTCCAAGTTGTCTGAGTACAAGAGCTCGTGCAAAGAACTTAAAGAGACACTTCAAGTTTTGGTACAAGCCGTGCAAGATCAAGTAGAACATCTGAGTCAATTAAGGGACTTGAACCTGAAAACAATACCATCTTTACTCTTATTCAACTTAAGGATCCTGAGGGATGTCAATTGGATGGAGCTTTTAAATAAACCCTAGTTGTGGCCGAAATGCTCAAGCTCATTAATTTGTTTGAGTGATATTTTAGTTAAGTCATTTGTCTTGAAGTTTTGTTTAATGTTAAGTTGTTATTTTAGTTAGTTTAATTCAGCCAGCATTATCCTTAACAGGGCCATATCGTTGTTCCTATTGTGGTAGAATTTGAGTCATTTAATTAGTTTACTTGTTCCTAGTAAGATTTAAATTCTAGGGTTTCTTAAAGGCTATAAATAGCCGAGCTGAAGGCATTTGTAATCATCAAATTTTCCAACAATAGAATTGAGTGTCTCTTCCTCTTGGTAACGAGAAATTTTCTAGAATACTTGAGAGTTTGTCTTGAGAGTGTTCAAGTTGACTTATTGATTAAGAATTGTACTTGGTTGCGGCGTCTTCTATCCAATACTTTGGTTCACTAGTTCATTAGGATGTGGGTTAAGATTGTATCAATATTTTCACAACTTCGTGTGTTAGAAGGATCGAAGTTCTTCTGCGAACATCCAACATGTTACTTTGTCTAGGTCTAGGGTCCTTGTGGGATATGAGTTCATATCCATTCATGGTGGGTTTGTATCAGCTTGGCTATCAGACTAGTTGATGGTACCAAGTTTATCTTTCTCTTCGTTAATTCCAAGTTGTTGTTGAGTCTTTGTGTCAATCATAGGGTTCGTGTTCTTGATGCTGTCCGATTCTTGTTTCCATTCTTTTGAGTCAATCGGTGTGTTGTTTTGAGTCTTGTGTCCTTATTTTATCGATTCTTGATCTATTAAAAAAAATTCTATTCTAGTGTCAAGTATGAATCCATGCTATTAACTTCAATCTTGAAAAGTTCTTGAAGTTCTTGAGCTTTTCACGTGTTTTTGGGCTCGTTAAAAATGTTTCTTGAAAGTTTCATGAAGTTTGTTGGAAATCTTGATAAGTTCTTGATACATCTTGAAGAATCTTGAATTCTTGATCATCCAATCTCAAATTCTTGAAATCTTGAAGATTGTATCCGTGGCTGTCTTTGTTAAGGGAAAAAATAACTCAATTCTTGTCCTTGAAAAAGTAACTTCGAAAAACACCCTTGATTCTTGATTCTTGGCAGAACCATTTCAAGAAAGAAACAAGAAGCATGGTTGTTAACTATCTCGTTGCTATCATAGGTTTCCAAAACATACTATTTGCCAAATCGAATTTCTTTTCCGTAGTGTATTTGGATTTGACTCTGAGGAGTTGTTACCAACCTAAAATGGAAAGGAAAGGGAAATATCTTGCAAACAAATTACCCAACAAATCTTAATAGCCTCAGATTCCAATCAAGTATCAATTAAAGTCTAGTCATTTTAGGGAATCTAGTCCAAGATTAGTTGTTCCTTATTAAGTCAGTTTAGAAGGTCAATTGTTCCTTAAATTTTCAGCATTATTCTGGTTAGTTTAAAGCTAAATTTTGTCTAGTTTCTAGTCTAAATTTTGTCCATTTTCTAGCATAAAAATCATCCCTCCTTCTTGAAGCAAAGCATTCCAAAAGTGAACCAAGTTTTTATTGCTACATTCTTATTCAATCTTGGGGAAAGTTGGTTGAATTATCTCAAGTCAAATTCTGATTTCTTGAAGTGAAGCGATCAAAACCTTGAGAAAGTACTTGGTGAGCTTAATAGAGTGTTTATACACTTGAGTGAAACACGAGAGTGAGTGAAATACATTAGGAGGATTGCGAGGTAAATTTCCTTTATTACTAGCATTCCTTGTAGGTTATCTCTAAAAGATGTCCAATAGTGGTAAGAGAAGCTCTCAAGCTTTGAACATGAAATTTTCACCAAGGCATTGAAGGGAGGATTGGGCCAAATGATAGATTAAAACTTGGAAGCAATGCATGAACATATAAATCAATTAGAGATGTCTAGGAGTGCTACCAAAGAAGGGCCACGAGAAAACTCCTATAACTAAATCTAATGATTCTAATTTAGAGGAGAAGTTTGAGCATCAATTAAGGAGGCCAAAATGCAACAACAAGCTCGTAGGTGAAGCAATTAAAGGCATTAAAATGAAAATTCTAGCTTTTCAAGGGAAATTCGATAAAGATGCATATTTGGAATGAGAAAGAAGTATTGAGTTGGTTTTTGATTGCAACGACTACTCCGATGAGCAAAAAGTAAAATTGGCTGTAGTGGAGTTCACTGACTATGCTATAGTTTGGTAGGAACAAGTGACTCTAAGTCGAAGAAGGAGTGGAGAACCGATGGTTGCTACTTGGGTTGAACTAAAACACCTCATGAGGAAGTGATTTGTACCAATTCATTACCATCATGACTTGTACCAAAAATTACACACTCTTACATAAGGCAACTGTAGCATTGAAGATTCTCAATGATGCAAGCTGATCTTGTGGAGGATAGGGAAGCAACCATGGCACGGTTTTTGAATGGACTACGACCTGAGATTGTTAAGAAAGTTAAGTTGCATCACTAAGTAGAAATTCATGACTTGGTTGAGAGAGCCATCAAAGTCGAGCAAAGGAATAAGAGTAGGGGTCAAACACGATCTTACTCCAACTATTCACCTTCTACAGCTTGAAATTCTCAATCAAGGAAGGAAGGAAGAGAGAAGTTGGTCAGCTATGCTTTATCTTCAAAGCCGAGGAGAGATGATGCAAAAACGAATTCCAAAATTGTCTCCAAACCTACTAATGAGTCAGCTAAGGGTAGGAATCGTGATAATAGATATTTTAAATGTCAAAGGAGAGGGCACATAGCTAATCAATGTCCAAATCAAAGAATTATGATTGTTCTATCAAATGGTAAGATTGTCGCTGATGATGAAGCCGAGTATACAGACAAGTTCCCCCTTATTGAAGAGGAAGATGATGGATATGAGCAGCCTACACCTGATCTAATTGGTTTGGTAGTGAGACATGCACTAACTACACAAGTTAGTAGGGATGAGTTTCAATGAGAAAACATCTTCTACACTCATTGCTTTATCAAAGATATGGTATGTAGCTTGGTGATTGATGCTAGAAGTTGTACGAATGTGGCAACTGCTTGATGATAAAAAAGTTAAATTTGCCTACAAGTGATCACCCTCAACCTTACAAATTGCAATGACTCAATAATAGCGGTGAGGTACGTGTCATCAAGAAGGTACTTATTTGATATGGTTCCAATGCAAACTGCTCATATTATTTTGGGACGTCCATGGCAATTTGACAAGAGAGTTAATTTTGATGGCTGTACAAATAAATACTCTTTTATACATTGTAATAGAAAAGTCACACTTGCACCTCTCATGCCTCAGCAAGTGTATAAGGATCAAGTTAGACTTCAGTAAAAATATGAGAGAGAAAAAAAAAGATAAAATGGCCAAAAAAAAAGGATAAAAAAGGCAATACTAGAACCAACCATTGAGAGAAAAAAGAGAAGGAAACCAAAGTTTGATAGCAAAGCCAAAGATGTGAGGGGAGATTTGTTTTCTAACCAATCTCTTTTTGTACTTATGTGCAAAGAGGTATTATTTTTCACTAACAATCTTGAATCTTCCTTACCTATTGTTCTTATCATTCTTTTGTAGGAATATCAAGATGTTTTCCCTAAGGAAATTCCAAGTGATTTGCCATCTTTGAGGGGAAATGAGTATCAAATTGATCTCATTCCTAGAGCTACACTTCCAAACAAACCACTTTATCATACCAAACTAGAAGAGAGCAATAAGCTTCAAAGGCAAGTAGATGAGGTCTTGGAGAAACGTTGGCTACGAGAAAGTTTGAGTCCTTGTGGTACCTATGTTATTTGTGCCTAAAAAGGATGGCAATTGGAGGATGTGCACTGATTGTAGAGCTTTAAGTCTATAACGGTAAAGTTTCACCATCCTATTCCTAGACTTGATCATGTTGCTGTGATTTTACTAAGATTAATTTGAAATGTGGATATCATCAAATAAGAATGAAAAAAGATGACAAATGGAAGACTGCATTTAAAACTACACATGGATTATATGAGTGGTTAGTAATGCCTTTTGGTCTCACTAATGCATCTAGTTCATTTATACGGTTAATGAATCATGTCTTACATCCATTCTGGGTAAATTTTCTGTTATTTATTTTGATGATAACTTGATTTATATTAAGAGTTTAGATGAACATGCTGAACATCTTAGACTTGTGTTAGATATACTTCGACGAGAAAGGCTGATATGAACCTACCACGAAGGTATGAACTCGTATCCCATCAAGTATGGATCTAGACGAATCAAACTCAAGTTGATTGGCAGAAATAGGGGTGGCCACGATTCCAAAACTGCCAGTTCCGATTTAAAAATCGATGGTTCTGGTTCTATTGAAATGTGGAACCTGAATCGGCCCTTATAGGGACGGTAACGGTTACGGTTCTTGAACCTCCGGTTCCGGATCAATTGCGGTTTCTATTTCTTTCATTCCGGTTTCGGTTCTTCTAGTTTTGGATAATAGGTTGTTGGACTAAAACTGAGACTATTTGATATTAGGCACTGGTTATTAAAATTGAATTCTAAATTGAATAAATGTATTTTAGATTGTTTCAACAGGTCTTGAACCATCGGTTCCGGTTTCAGTTTAAAATTTTTGTGAACCTAAACCTAAACCTTTAGTCACGATTATGGTTCCAATTCTGATTTCTCAATTTCGGTTCCGGTTTAGGTTCAATAAACCACCGATCTGATTCTGATCCGATTCTGATTCAAACCTGAACCGTGGTCACCCCTAGGCGAAAATAATCGACCCTTCTAAACCCTGAGATTGCGAACCTTGAAGTTAATCTTGACCCACAATCTAACGATCTAGTGAACCAATATTTTTGGTAGAAGAATACCAAAATCAAGGTAATTACTTGATTGATAAGTTCAAATTGAATAACTCAAGAAAACTCTCAAGTATTCAAGAAAGGCTCTCTTGGAAAGAGAAAGTGATAAACTCACAAATTTTATGCAAAAACTCAATGAATAAATTCAAGTGACATTTAGGCTATTCATAGCCTTACAAAGACTCAAAACCCTAGTCCAACTTGGACTCAAAATAACTAAACCTAATACTAATGGATTCAGCCAACATGGACCTTTTTAGGAAACTACCAAACAACTAATTACTACTACTAGAATTCGGTCAGCTAGTGAATCGAAAGTAGGAAAATTCTAACAAATAAAAATTGACTAATAAACGACCTAATAAGACAAGGGAAAATGGACAACAATGCCCTTATTCTTAAACTCAAACAAATGACAAAATTAACACAACTTGATCAGCTTGAGTCTTCCACTTGGATAAACTAACAAGCCAACCAACACAATGAATGCCAAATGCCTTGTTCTTCACTTTGTTAATTGGTCCTCAACGAACTTGGCATGGAAATTGTTGAACACATGGGACCCGACACAACCTTGATTCACGAGGATCTTGCACTCGTATCATTCCTTGCACTCGTATCAAAGGCTCTATGCTAATTTGAAGAAGTGCATATTTTGCACTAATCAACTTGTGTTGCTAGGATATGTTATAAGTGAGTATGACATCTAAATTGACCAAGACAATGTGAAATCCATCCTTGAGTGGCCGATTCCCACTAATGTTAGTGAGGTTAGAACCTTTCATGGTTTGGCTAGTTTCTACCAGCATTTTTTTAATGACTTTAGCACAATTGCAGCCCCTTTAACCACCATCATCAAGAAGAATGAGAAGTTCTTTTGGGGCCCTAACCAAGATAAGGCGTTCCAACTTATTAAACATAAGTTGACACATGCACATGTACTATCTTTGCCTAATTTTGATAAAACTTTTGAAATTGAGTGTGATGCTTCTGGGATAAGGATTGGAGCTGTGTTAATAAGCCCGTGGCATACTTTAGTAAGAAACTCAATAGAGCAGCTTTTAACTATTCAACTTATAACAAAGAGATTTATGCTTTGATGCGTGCATTGGAAACTTGGCAACATTACCTTTGCCCAAGGGATTTTGTCTTGCACACCAATCATCAATCTTTAAAGCACTTAAAGTCTCAAAACTAGTTGAGTAAGTGGCATGCAAGATTGATAGCCTTTATTGATAGCTTTCTATTTGTCATTAGTATAAGGTGGGAAAAGCAAATATTGTGGTCGTTGCATTGTCATACAAGTATTCCTCAATCACTATTGTTGATGCTAAATTATTGGGATTTGAACTTATTAAAAATCTCTATGCTAAAGATCCTGATTTTTGTGAAGTATATGCTCATTGTAAGAAATTGGCCATAGGTGAGTTCTATATGTTTGAAGGATTCTTGTTTTACCAACATAAGCTTTGTGTTCCTAAGTGTTCCATACGTACTCTTTTGCTTCATGAGTCTCCTGGTGGTGGTTTGATGGGTCATTTTGGCATTGATAAGACATTATCTATCTTACAAGAACACTTCTATTGACCTCATATGAGTCATGATGTTGAACAATTGGTTGAAAGATGTATTATTTGTCATCATGCCAAATCTAAAGTGAATCCATATGGCTTGTATACTCCACTACCTATTCCTAGTGTACCTTGGGTTGACTTGTCTATGGACTTTATTCTTGGTTTTCCTAGAACTAGAAAGGGTCATGATTCTATCTATATTGTTGTTGATCATTTTTCTAATATGGCATATTTTATTCCCTGCCATAAAATTGATGATGCTAAACATGTGGCTGACTTGTTCTTTAGGGAAATAGTTCATTTACATGGTATGTCGTGCACTATTGTATCTAATAAGGATGTAAAGTTTCTTAGGTACTTTTGGAAGACCTTGTGGAGTAAATGAGGTACTAAATTATCATTTTCTACATCTAGTCATCCACAAACTAATGGTCAAACTAAAGTGATTAATAGAACCTTGTCTACGTTGTTACGTACCATAATTGAAAGGAATCTTAAGATGTGGGAAGCTTGTTTGCCTCACGTGCAATTTGCTTATAATAGAATTGTACACAGTGCTACTAACTTTTCACCATTTGAGATTGTAAGGCCCAAAGACAACCTAAGAGGGGGGGTGAATTAGGTTGATTAAAAATTAATTAAGTTATGATGCCCCTTTTTCACAATAAGAAATGTAACCTCTTATACAATCTAATAATTAAGGAAATGAACAATAGAAATCAAGAAAGGCAGAAGATATAGCAATATATGAATCGTAAAATAAGCTATAAATAAGAATGGGAATAATCAAACCAATTTTCTTCGAAACTCCTCTTGAGATTGAAGAACAAATCTCAACACAAGCAACTTCAATTTGATGAATTTCAACCAATCTTGTGTACAATGGAAGGCTTATTTCCTCACCCCAAGTAGCACTCAGTCAAGTTAGGAAGTTTTACAATCCCTCAGATAACCCTCTCAAAGCTATACTATTGAAAAGCTTACTCACTAGTTCACACTATCAAGAACTACAATTCTTACTAGAAGAGTATTTTCTTGCTAAAATCACTCTTAAGAACTTGTATTCTAAGTGTACAAAAGTTACTTTGAAATTTAGACAAGGCTCTATTTAAAGGAGACTAAAAAGTACCTTGATAATGGTTGTTAACAGATAGAAGGCAGCTGAAGAGTCAACTAGCCGTTGGAGCTGTCGGACGTTCGATACAATGTTGTGCGTCCGGTGCTATCATCCAAAAGGCTGTTTTGATCTTTATCGGACGGCCGATGCTTTTTCTGCGTCCGACACTGGTCAGAGAGCTCAGAAATTTTCTTGAATTCAATCGGACGTCCGGTGATGCTGATACACGTCCGACACGAGTGTCTGATACTTCCCCTATCTATCGGACGTCCGGTGTTTCACATTGAGTGTCCGATGGAGTGTTCTCGACTTTTATCGGACGTCTGATACGTGCTATCAAGCGTTCGATAGAGTTTAATGTCCTTTGTTCCTTTTTGATTGAGTTCTTCAATTGCACCATATGCAGTAATAACTTGAGTTGCCAATATTCTCAATGAAAAATATTAAATTGATTTCTTCAATTGTTTTGTAATTATTAAAATCTAGGATCATGATTTACAGAGATTGTGTATGATATTAATCCACTAACATCTTTAGATTTATCTTCTTTGCCTCTATCTAAGTGTACTAACTAGCAAAAGGCAGAGTTTGTTCATGCTTTGCATGAAAAGGTGCGCTCAAATATTGAGCAGTGTATTACTCAATACATGCAGCAAGCTAACAAAGGTCATCGCAAGATGGTCTTTGAGCCTGGTGATTGGATATGGATTACCATACGCAAGGACCGTTTTCCTAGGCAATGTCATAACAAGCTTCTTCCAAGGGGAGATGGACCTTTCCAATTGATTGAGAGCATCAATGACAATGCATACAAGTTTGATCTTCCTTGTGAGTATGGAGTTCACACTACTTTTAATGTTGTTAACCTTAGTCCTTTCCTTGTAGATAATGAGCATGATTTGGGGACAAATCCCCTTCAAGAGGAGGGGAGCGATGGCAAAATCAAAGTTGGACATGAGGATGATCAAGTGAAGTTCCAAGTGGTCTGATTACAAGAGCTCATGCAAAAAAATTTAAAGAGACACTTCAGGTTTTGGTACGAGCCTTGCAAGATGAAGTAGGAACATCGAAGTCAATTGAGGGACTTGAACCTGAAAATAAGACGATCTTTACTCTTATTCAAGTTGAGGATCATGAGGGATGTCAATCGGATAGAGCTTTGAAATAACCCTAGCTATGGCCGAAATGCTCAAGTTGATTATGTCATTTGAATGATGTTTTAGTTAAGCCATTATTCTTGATGTTTTGTTTAATGTTTAGTTGTTATTTTAGTTAGTTTAATTTGGCCAACATTATCCTTAATAAGGTTGTAATTTGAGTCATTTAATTAGTTTATTTGTTCCTAGAAAGATTCGGATTCTATGGTTTCTTAAAAGCTATAAATAGCCAAGCTTAAGGCATTTTCCAGCAATAAAATTGAGTGTCTCTTCATCTTGGTAACAAGAGCTTTCCTTCAATACTTCAAAGTGTTCAACTTGACTTATCAACCAACACGCGCACTTAGTTGTGGTGTCTTCTATCCAACACTTTGGTTCACTAGTTCATTAGGTTGTAAGTTGAGATTATATCAATACGTTCACAACTTCATGGGTTAGAAGGATCGAAGTTCTTCCGCAAACATCTAACTTATTACTTCATCTAGATTTGAGGTTCTTGTGGGATACAAGTTCATATCCATTCGTGGTAGGTTTGTATCAGCTAAGTTATGCAACATATAACTCCAAGTTTTTTGGTATATGTGCTATCAATGGATGCAATGATGGCTCCAAGGTTTTCCCAAGCTAGAAGCTGAAACATTCCTAACAAGCTAACATGTATGAACACTTCTATATTGGTTGTTTTTTAAGGGCCAAAGCTAAGATACTAATTGGTTGTCTTTTAAGGGCCAAAGCTAATAGATATTAAATAGTCACCAAATTGCAAGAACCATATCTTCCAACCAATGTCGTCCAGTACATTACTGTCAAGCCTTGTCAGAAAATATCCTTCTACTCGTAATATAGTTCTACATCCATGGTCATATAAGTATTCAAATTCTATACAAGTTTTCCTATTAGCAACCAACAGTTATCGAGTCTAATATTTTGGGTAAACTATGCAAACTAAGCTCAATAACAGATTCTTTGCTTCTTCTGAATATGATTCCCCTCAGAAGCTGCTACTCTTTTTCTTCTTGAGAACCATTTTGAGACTGTAAACAATAAGGTCCAACTCTTCTTCCGGTCAATGGCAGTACCAGCCTCAGGTCTCATAAACCTGACAGCAGGGTCTAGGCTTTTGTGGCTGGTACATGATTCCACACCAACGACTTCGTCTAGCAAATTTTTGAGTTCACCTAAGTCAATATCCGGGAATGTCAATGGACTGTCACTTGGGGAATGAGGTCCCAGACCCTCTGAACTTGATTGCAACCTATTCATGATCTCCACATTATCAGTAAAATTAGTATTACAACTTTCAACTTTACCAAAATTAGTGGGATAGACAGAAGAAAAGGTATCTTCGAAAGAGCTGTTTAAGAATGTAGGATCACATTCACCCATTTCAGAGGGCTCAATATCTTGACCCCTAGAATGTTCCAGCCTTTGAGAACTTAGAAGCTCCAGAGAATTAGATGAGGGAGAAATGCTCTGCAGAAGAGAATCTTCAACATCAAAAGTGACTCCTTTGTCTTCATTTGCAGATGCTACTGACATATTGCAAGCATCAGCCTGACAACATATGTTCAAAAACTGGCATAAACTAGAAGTAAAACAAGTGGAAAAGAAAATGAAAGTGAAATTGATTTTTATAAAGTATTCCGTAATGTCTTCTGGTAGATTTATAACATAGTTACACATACTGGTGCAGAAATCTGTCCAACCATATTATCAGGTATGCATGTTTGAGCGTGGCTCACTGTGCCCTCCCACTTCTTTGCAGGTAGACCTAAAAGCTGTTAGTTATACAAAATGACATGTATTAATGCTCAAATACAGAGTAAGAAACTGTCTTTCTATTCACAAGTTTTTGAACTTCCATATTATCCACTCAAACAGTAGTAGGTTTGAAGTGGAATGAGGGGGGGAGTCAAGCATCTAGCTGAAATTTAGATGAATGTTATTACAAAAATTCAATATTGTCTTACATTTCATTTTAGGCAGTTATGTGTTATCAAAATATTATCCTAGGAAGCACATACCTTGTAGCTAACCAATTAGTATAAGCTATAGCAGAGTTTCATGCGAGAGAGCTGCTCTCATTTTCAGTGATAAGGCCAAATCAGATATCAAAGCTGGTAGCATAGCTACATAGGCAAGTGTCAGGCTCCTTAATACAACAGTGAGAGAAAAACGATATAGTTTTAGGTATGTTAATTTCTATTTAGTTAACATAGTCATAATGCAATAAGTAGTATGTTTAAACTGGTCATGTTGAACAAGAAGATACAGTTAATCATGTATGCACACAATAACTTGCTGCAGATTGCCAGAATAAATCAAGAAAAGGACTGAAGATTACGCATTTGAGCCCTTCAGGGTCTTCTGAGAGTCGAATCTGGAAATCCTTCACAGAATTCACCTTTTCCCTCTCCAGACGATGGTGGATAGGACCACCTTTCCCAATGTTATCTAACCGCCAGACCTCGTCAGATGCAGATGGGGGGCGATGTTTCTGATTATCTGCGGAAATTGCATTTACTAGATACAAAAGTTCTTATACTACTCATCCACATTCTCTACTATAATGGTATT
Source organism: Gardenia jasminoides (assembly GCA_013103745.1). Classification (NCBI taxonomy): domain Eukaryota; kingdom Viridiplantae; phylum Streptophyta; class Magnoliopsida; order Gentianales; family Rubiaceae; genus Gardenia; species Gardenia jasminoides. The sequence continues at coordinate 21,676,777 of CM023100.1, read as the reverse complement.
CAGATCTGTGATAATGATTGATCTGAATTGGGGAACATGACATGGTAGGGGAAAACAAGGAATCACTTACATTTTCTGCGATAATCATTGACTTGGAAAGATTTTGTCATTGCTTCTATTATCCGACTGCCATCAGAACTATCAACAACCCAAGCCCCCAGCTTGAAAACACCGCTGATATGGTGTTGAGAACTTCTGAACTTGACATCAGACAAAGAAACAGTTCCTTTATCCAGTTGCAGTTGCAAATTTCCTGCAAGAATAGACCTTTTTCCTTCCCTTTCTCGAACAATTTTACTTTGGAACTCTTCAGCTGTCCAAGTATCTTCTTCATCATCATCCAAATCTCCCTCAAGAGTAACTATCTCCACTTTAGCAGAGGCTTCTCGTCCAAAGTCGACAACGGTTCCTGTACAATTATCAATCAGAGACAGTTGCAAATAGTTACCTCCTTCTCCTTTGATTGGCTCTCCAGTTAGAATGGGAAGGGAAATATTGCTGTTGAATTGTAGCTTCATGCATCTTTTTTCGGTGTCGTGTATTGGCTTCTCAAGATTACTGGACAGGATGCACATACGTGTTTGAATTGTTATACTTAAATAGAAAGGTAAATAAAAAAAATACTAAACAACTATCATGTGCCAGCAAAGTTCCAAATGCAGCTCTCAGTTTGCTTCTTACCTCCTGCTACTAACCAAAAGCTTCTCCACAGCCACTTCAAGTTTCTCCTACAATTGATGCAAACAGCACAAATCAAAACCAGAAGCACCTCAATATTATCATAAATCCATTGGCAGAGTTCATAATTGGTATTTATTAAATTTCAGACAAACAAGATACAAAGGTGAAAAGCTCTTGTGCTCACATGGCAGCAAAATTTTTAGGGTGAAATAAATATACTGCATGAGCAGCTACGAGAGGAATATTCACCAACAAAAAAAAAGGAGAAGTTTCTTTGATGTCCCAAGAAAAAAAAAGAAGAAATATTATTGCTTTTCTATTTGCTGGAAAAAATCTCTTGTTTTCACTAATAATGAAGAAATCTATATCATATGCAAAGACTTCAACAACAGAAGATAAATACAAATCAACATGAAGTCTCCACTGAAAATTAGTAAAAACTTATGGATACTCCTATTGGGATTTCAAATGAGTAAAAATGAAATAAAAGAGGCAGAGAAAATAAGTAGCTAGTCAGTAAGTGGTTCTCTTCATTCTTTGGAGTAATAGTCTTCATTTTTTAGCATCTATATTAGGGTAGCAATTATCCATTTTTTGTTTATTTCATATTACCTCAAGTTCACTATTCAAGAACTTGACAGATGTACAGAGCTGCCTTTGGACTAGTTTACCTTTGAGCGTTATATGTTCCTTTTACCAAATATCTCTACTAGAGTAAGAACAAATGGAGATGGAGACAAACGTTCATAACTTTAGTAGGCCAAAAAGCCAGACAGCTGAGAACAAGAAACTACCTGCAAATAAGCTGAAGTAAATCCAAACCAAATCATGAAATCACTATGATATGCATATCATAAGTTATTTTGCAAAAGGTGCAGCTAATTAACTTGTTTTTGGCCAAGACAAACTTACAAATCTTTGATTAATCTCCTCAAATCTTTGTTCCACTAGGCTAATCATACTGTTCAATTTCTGATTCACCATATCCTCGAGTTCTTCCATCCTATCAATTAGACAGCAAAATCCCAGAACAAACATAAATTCACGGGCACGATCACAAGAATTGGAAAAAATTCGGTATCAAACAAAATTCATCAGTAATAATTTAAGAAAATGTGATTATTACTCACCTCTTTGAAGGCAAGACCGTCGACCCTTTGTAACCAGAAGAGTTTCCTTCCTCTGATCCAAGCTTGCAGCTTTCTTCAGTCTACCAAACCTGTGACATTCTTCTCACCTTTATTTTTTCTGCTTTTGGTGAACCTATCAAGGAATCCTAACAAAGCCCAGATGGGATCGTTATAGAAATTCTCAAAATCAGAAGAAAATCAAAACCTCTCACAATTTCCAGAATATCAGAAGAAATCTATCATGCCGACTTGCTGGCCTGTTATGGCATAAAAAAGCTTCTTTTCTTTAGCAAACAATTGTGGAAATGATGATTCAATTATTCCATTTGACCTCTATATATAAATGCCAAATGAGGTACAGACAAAAGGGCGTGTCATTGTGGAAAAATCATTAAACTGTCAGTCCGTCAACTGCCACAAAATCTATGTTCTAGTGTTCTATGCTGCTGTCTCTTACGTGTCTCTCTGTAGAGTTGTTTCTTGGTTTGAGTACGTTACCTCCTTGAAATTAGTCAGAAACTTAACCCAAATGCAAGGAGATTTAGTAAAGATTCGTTTAGACTTGGGAGATATGCCTATATGGAATTTCAGCTAAGCTTCTTGAGGCACGAGTTGACCACCGACAAATTTGGAATTTCAACACTCAACTTGTTGTAGCCCGCCATTGATGATTAAGATTTGTTGTCTGCTGATTACATAGAGATTAGGTTAGTTTAGATTCAGACTCTGGCGTGAGCAGATTCAGGTTGCCATTGGATTGAGAGATTTGATAAAAGATTTGAAATTCTATCCATCCTTCTAATTGTTTAAATTATTTAGGAGATATTTGAATTTATAAATCATTAATTATTCTAATATTTAATATGTATTTTGATAATTGATGAATTACAAAGTCAAATACTTCTTAATCAATCCAAATAATTAAAGGGATTTGGATGGATTGCAAATCCTTTATTAAATGTCTCAATCTAAACGAGGCTAATTTGCTTGTAGAATAAATTAGAGCTTTTCTATTGCAAAATTGAAACTCTCTCTAGAAAGATTTAAAAATTTTCTATTTTGATTAGAAAAAGAAGAAGAACAAAGAGCAAAAACTTGTTTTTCGGATGTCTAAATCTAACATTCAATTAACGTAAGTGTTAAATGAAGTCAATTTCGAGTCCATTATGCGTATACTAATTCAATAGTCAAACAAGACAAATGCTAGTGAAAATTTTTGAATTTATCTTCATAATTATTTCTGACCATCCAAAATTTATTTAAAATGGCATGTAAAAATTCTATAAGCCTGTTAATCTTCCACAAACTTTCCAATGTGGAATCATCACTTACTATATTCAATATTTTGTAGTACATTCATACTTGTCTGCTGTTGATTACGTAGAGAATAGTTTAGTTAATTCGAATAAAAAGATGAGATATGATATTTTGTAGTACAATCATACTAGAAAGAATATGCTATTGGGTAGCAATCTGTAATCGAGCCCTTATTGGATTAAAAGATCCATTCCTTTTTGCCATCTATCAAGAACTTATTGATGGAGATGCAAAATTGCAAATGCAAAAGAGTGTTATCTCTTTGATTTTGGATACCTGCTCTAGATGTTTTAAGTAACATCTTCTTCTTTTCTTTATATGATAGACATCATACTAAAGGAATAGGATTGCTAAATGATGCTGCAGAAAATTGCAAGATTTCTTATAGAAATTAGGGACATGAGATTTATTGGACAACATAGACACTTTACTCAACACAATTGTAATGGTATTTAATCGTTTTTGGAATACATACACACATACATACCTACATACATACATATATATATATATACATATATATATATATATATATATATATATATATATATATATATATATACATATATATATGTATATGTATATATATATAAAAACTAGGACGGGATGAAGTAACTTCTTGTGAAGGTCCAATGTAGACTTTCTCAAAACCTTCCCCATGATGTGGAAACAAAAATGAGATATCCTTGAAAAATACAAGAGTGGCGTAATCATTTGATTTTTCAATTGAAATAGTTGAGCATGTTGAGTTACAAGGACTTTTCATGGAACCTGCAAATTCACATAAAATATTACCCAAGAGTTCATATGTCAACAGTGACGTATATACTATACACACTAAAGGGCAAATTTTTAAATAATTCGTAAGGTATGTTAGTGTTCTGCATCTTTACTTGATACTTGCTTACTTACCAATTTACGTTGCCCTCAACACCTTTTAAGTGATTCTGGAAGGAGGAAAAAAATTCTAAAGTTGTCAAGGCTATTATAGTCTTTTCATAATATTAAGGGAGGTAAGTGTAATTTTTCAAATCTCAAGAGAGATGGCTGCAATTGTTAGGAAGGAGGTTTATGAAATTATCTCTAAAGAAAATTGTAGTCCATAGTTGCTTATGAATTCACTCGGACCAAAAACCCAACAAAGAAAAAAAAAAGGAGAATATTTCAAGGTACTTCTATTTTCTTCACTAACTTTTTTATAATGTAATGCATTGCATGATAGATATACACATATATTTATACTCACAGTCACATACAGGATACATACATGGATATACAACATTAGCTAATAAAACATACCTAGAAAATTTTATTTCATTCCAACTTATTATTCTGAAACCAGATGATGTTATACGAGATCTGATTAATCAAGCTTCGTTCCCTTCCCTTTCATCAACACTTCAACAAAATTGTTGATAGCAATATCTGAGCTCCCACCCTTACAAACCGCCCTTTTAGCATGCTCTACCATCTTAGAAGCATTGATCCTAATTTCATCACTTTTTTCTCCAACCATTACCTCCCTTATACACCTCCCAATTTCTTCTCTTGTAACTATCATTTTCTCATCCCTTTTAGCTCTCAATCCTACCCTCCAAACACTTTCAATAAATTTGGCATTTGTTGGCTGATCACTCCATTGTGGCAATGCCACCATAGGCACCCCAAGACTTATTGCTTCAAGTGTTGAGTTCCAACCACAATGTGTCATGAAGCACCCTACAGATTTGTGAGCCAATACCTCTAGCTGATTACACCATTTCACGAGTTTTCCTAACCCCATTTCATCATTTGATTGTAGAAATTCAGTAAGCAAGTTTTCTTGGTCAGAGCCTTTGACTACCCAAAGAAAGTGTTGCTTGCTGCATTTTAAGCCATAAGCAATTTCTTCAATTTGCTTTATTTCAACATCTGCCATGCTCCCAAATGACACAAAAATCACTGATTTTGGTGCCTTTTCATCTAACCATTTCGAGTAGTGGTCACTTGGCTCCCACAGACTGCCCCCATAATGTGTGTCTCCTGCTATTGGCCCCTCTACGTATGCTGATGGTACCATTGGTCCAACCATTTGTACCGGCCAGAGCCCTGTCATGGCCTTAGCCAACTTTTGGAGCATCAAGACAAAATGTAATATGTTGTGTCAATAACCAACAATGATAGCAATATTTGGTCAATAAATGTATCCTGGTTAGTTGAAATATGAATACCTATTATTCGTAGTGAGCATGGTCGCTTTTATTTAGTCCAGCCCATTGAAGAAAAATCCACATTTCTTTACAACAAATAAGCAATTAAGCATGAGATGCCATTTTTCTCCATGAGGAGTAATTTGATCTTTTCAGAATATTTTGATGTCTCGAAGTTTAAGAAATCTCAAGATTGGAGATTCCATATCTAAAATCTACACTTAAAATTGTTGATGTTCTTTGTTGACTAGGAATTCTCATGGTAAAAAAAATGCTTTTTTTCCTTTTATTTCTAATCAGAAGCTGAAGAGCTCAATTAATAATAACAGTAAGTTTTGATAGTAAAAAGTTTGGCTGCTTCATTCTTATGCCTATTGTTCACATACATTTAAAAAAAAAAAAAACACCTATATGCTCGTACAGGAACAAGAACCAAAAAAAAAAAAAAAAAAAAAAAAAACATAGGGTTTTGGTACTTGGTGACATTATTTTTAACTAAGGTATGTAACTAATAGGATTTGATGCTCCAATGCATTTATTACCACAAAATTTTTGGCAGCAAGGATCGCAAAAATATCAATATCAAAATCAAGGAAATCCCTTCACTAAATACAATCCCAATTTGAACTTTCCACCAAAAGAACACACACCAATTGAAAGTTTCCCAAATTTTCCCTTTTTCTATCTCACAATGACAGGTTTATCTAAATAACTTATAATTGTTGCTACTTTTCTCTAATCAATTAAATGGTTCAGTTTGTTGAAGAAAATGTTTAAAAGAAAAACTTATTGCTACTTTTTATGACTCTCCTATCATTTTTCATGAATAACCTTATCTCGCATAAAAATAATGCAGAATAGAGAACTATAAATATGTTTATGTAAAACATAAATTCATTCCAGACAGATACCTCATTTTCCAGATCCTCAAATGAGTTAGCAAAAACCCAGTCATTTTCTTCCAGCCTTGAGAATTTCGTCATGATTGCTTCCAAGTATGCAGAATCATGAGAAGGGTAAGCAAGAAAACTAGGCAACTCATCAAAACCAAGTGGAGGAAGTCCAGGGATGGTCAGAGGAATTCTATCTTTCTCAACAGGAAAAGAGAGCAATCCTTTGTGGATTTGCCAATACAAGGAACAAACAGAAGCAGAATTTGTCAACAACACAACAGAAAAAATGTCCAAATTTTTCGCCACGTCGAGGGCCCAAGGAAACAACGAATCATACACAAGACAATTGACAGGCGAATCACTTGACTGATTGAGCTTCAAGATCAGCTCAGTTAGGGTTCTTGAACCCACAGTTTTGAATGATTCAAGGTAGTCTGCAACACTGGGAGCATCCCTGAATCCTCCATTGTCAAAGCCATCTGAGATTGGCATGACTTGTACACCTTTTGCAGAGATGAATTTAGCTGTGTAGGGGGTAGTGGCAAATGTGGATTTTACTTTTTTGGAGGCTAAGCATTTGGCAAATTGGAGAAGAGGGTTAATGTGGCCTTGGGCAGGATATGTGAGCACAACAACATGACCCCTTGAATTCTCCATTTGCTTTCTAATTCTGTGTTAGCAAGTAGAGAAAGGAGAAGAGGATAAAGATTGAGAGAATTGGAGGAAAGAAAATTGAAAGGAAGAAGGAAATGTTTTGTTAAGAACATATATATCTTGACTATCTTCCTAAAGTGGAAAGAAAAAGCCAACCATGTGGTAATAATGCCAAGTGGTAAATTGAGTAGGAGTATGAGGTATCAACCATCAGGATCATAACAATGTCAAATTTGGCGGTTGAATAATACACCTAACTTTAAATAGTCAAGATTTGTGGATGCAATGAAAACTCAATAGGTGACAAATTTATGTTTGAATGTGTATTAGTGTTTTGAAGCTTGGACCAGATTGGAATGCTTGACCGGTTGAATCGCAAATCAATCATGTCTCTAGTCGAATTTAATAGTTAACTCAAAATTTCAATTAAATCAGTTAAATCTTGCCAAGAATCAGTTAGACCAACAAAAACGGGGAAGTTCCATTGGAATTCACTAAAATTTTAATTTATAAAATTTATTTTAACTATATTAAAACTTTTAATACTAAAACAATTAAAAACTGATTAAACTTTTGAAGGTCGTACCAATTAAACTGCAAATCGAAAATTCTTCTGGTTCACTTTCCGGTCTGGATTAAAAATATTGGTCTGTATGGATTAGTTGTTTTTTGGAGTGTTTTTTAAAAACACTATTTTATCATTTGGGATGTGAAATACAGTTACTGTAAATATTTTTGGGGTGTATTTGAGGGTATTGTTCAGGATTATATTGATATTTTTAAAATTAAAATTTGTTTTGGGTATTTTTTAAAAAGTAATCCACCACCCACCGTCAGCTCCTTCCTCCTCCTCCTTCTCGTCTCTATCTCTTTCCTCCCTCTCTCTCTTTCTTCCCATCTCCCTCTCATCCCATCCGCTCTCCATTCCGTTCTTGCAGCCAGCTAATTGACACCGTCCACTTCCTGCACACCACTTTTCCACTCCTCACCCGATTATCTCTCTCTCTCTCTCTCTCTCTCTCTCCCCTCCTTATTCTCTCTATCTCTCTCCTCCCTCTCTTTCTCTCATTCCTTCCTCCTCCCATCCCCTCCTCTCCATTTCCACTTCCATCTCTCTCCCATCTCCTATGCCATAGAAACTAGTCACAACCAGGGAAGGGGAAGAGAAGGGAAGAGAGGAAAGAAAGAAGAACTAAAAAAGGGAGAAGAGAGAAAGAAGGAAGAGAAGAAGAGGAAAGAGAGAGGGAAGGAGGGAGGAGGAAGTGAGGAGTGAGCAGTGGTGGTGATGATCTTGAAGTGGGTATGTTCTAAGGTCAATCAATTTTTAGAATTTAATATACATTTGAACTATTTATATTACAACAAATGACATTTTTATCATATTGATTGCTTATATATTTATTTATATAAATATGATAAAACTCTTAGAGTAAACCAAATCAATGAAATCATAAAAGTTATAATGGTGAGATTTATTTGATTATACATAAGATTTATTCTTAAATACCTCTAATCAAAATATTAGCAAGACAGGACATTATTAATATAGTTGGACCAACACATACTATGCCGCTTCTATATGAGAAGTAGTAGGTCTCATCTACTTCTACTATGGTTTGTGCAACACCTAAGTTAATGTGTTAGTGCTTAATGGTATGATCAAATTCGCTAAATCGATCTGCATGGAGATGTCCTTTAAGTGCCAAAGAACTAATCTTTAAGTGATGTTTGTGCTCAGATTTAATGTTATCATAGTATCTTGAGTATGCACAGTTATACTTTGCTTGTTATATGATTGCTCCTGTAATAGGGAATGCTCACATCATTAGCAAATGGATATATACTTGAAGTATGGATAGGTTGTGAATAACCTATAAGAATTTGCCACCTTTTATTGAAGAGCAGTCATCTCATATTTGGCCACTTGTAGAAGTATAATTCAGAATTCTTAGCACGGGAAATTCGCCAAAATGGTCCCTAAACATTTTCACTTAAACCAATTTCGTCCTCTGTTATTTATTTTAACCAATGTAAAACTCCAACAATTTTGTAACTTCCAATGTAGGACTTATGCATCGATTTTACGCACTTCCAGTTGTTTAGCAAGGGCATAATCGTCAGATCAGGTAAATTGTTGCAATTCACAGGTTCTAATAATCTAGTTTCGCAATTAACTCTAGAAAGAAATTGAGGGTCCGATAGTTTCGCAATGGGAAGAATGAAGTCGCTTTTTTTCTCTTTCTCCCTATCTTCTTCCTCTCTCTTTCTCTCTTCCACCAATGTTCTTGCTCTTTTTCTCTAGCTTCCCACTCTTTTCACGTGCCTTAAACCTACACTCATCATCCCGTATTCTATATTCTCTCTCCTTGTCTCGTTTAGCTCATTCTTGCTCACGTTCTCTCTCATACCTTTCTAGTTCTTTTTCCTTTTCTCGCTTGAGCTCTTGGTCACGGTCTCTGCTTCTCCTATCATGCCTTCTTTCACGATCCGGTAAACTTGTTTCAGATCTATCCAGCTCTCCTAAGGGTTTGCTTTCACTGGTCATCTCATTTTCGTATTTGTATTCAACAACATCTGCAAAATGATTGGGAAGCAATTCAAACATTAAAATATCATAGATTCATATAACAAACCCAAGCTTAAAATTTTCAACATATATACCAACTTTTGTAGTATCTGCATCCATTTCTTCATTCTTTGACCTAGCAGAACCTTCCAAGTTGGAGTTAGATGAACCATCAGCAGCAATCTGAGGAGGCGGCGGAAATAAAGGTTTGTTTTTCAACCTCTCCTTTATCAGGCCCATGAGCTTCTCCAAAGCCTCTTGATCACCCTTTCTATCTTCATCAATTACGAGGCCAAAGTTGGAAGCGTCCCTATTCTTATCATTCTTTGTCTTATTGTCATCTTTTTCTGAATCTTCTGAAGCAGGCTTTGGTGATTCGAAAGAGGGTCTTGACGTTTCATTCAGTTTATCAGTAGATGAAACTCCATCTCTGTTTGTGTTTTCAATATTACTTTCAGTTTCAGTTTCAGTTTCATTGACAGTCTTCAAGCTTTCTCATTTTCTTCGAACAAAGTCCGCTAGATAATCCCGAGTTACTTGAAGCCCCATACATATAGCTATTCCGTTGATGCATTTTATTGAAACTGCTTTGCACAGAGACTTGAGAAACTGAGGAGCCCTAATAGCATAAGAGAGATGATGCTTGGCCTCTTTAGTTTTGAGCCCAACTAATCAATTTAAGATGATTATAATTTGTCGAAACTGTTAATTGCAGCAATTTACCTGATCTGACGATTATGCCCCTACTAAACAACTGGAAGTGCGTAAAATCGACGCATAAGTCCTACATTGAAAATTACAAAATTGTTGGAGTCCTATATTGGTTAAAATAAATAACGGAGGATGAAATTGGTTTAAGTGAAAATATTTAGGAACCATTTTGGCGAATTTCCCTTCTTAGCACTAAGTGGAAGAGTTTTGAAAAGTATTTCTAAATACTTCTTCGATGGAGTTGTATTTTGGTACAAGAAAAGAACTTTAATCACATAGTCGAATAAACACAACTTATTCTAAGATTAATGTGAGATAAGTGTGGTAAAAGGATAATGATTACACGGTAAATGCTCACTAAAATATGAAATCGTCCACTTGACTTTTCTCATTATTTGGGTGGTTATGACACATTGTTAGATACCAATTTTGATCTATAAGTGTGAGTTGATTGATTAGTGGAATCAATGATAAATTAAAAAGGAGTTTTAATTTATCTTGTGACAGCCCCACTTTCCCCTAAGGCGAACCAAAGGGGTTAGCGGATCGCTTGCCCAACTCTCGCCAGGACTCAAAACATTCACCCATGAAACCATCGTTAAAAGGTATTAAAACTACTGATAAATTCTCACAAAATACAAACCCCAAAATTTCATCAAGGTTACATTGATAATAACTCCAAAATACCATAAACTGTCAAAGTCATCCATTAACTTCAATCTTATACAAAAGAGGAAATTCTACAAAAGTACTAGGTTCCTCGATTCTCGTGCACCACTTCTAGACCTGTTAAGGAAAACAAAGCTTATGGGGTGAGCAAAGCCCAGTGAGGTCAAGAGTTCATGCACAAGCAGGTTAAAGCGGTAACAAATCTTAACAAAACAATAACAGTAGAAAACTTGGAAGTCATACAAGACAATATAAAAGAATCACTAGAAAGGATACAATTTGCCGTTCCACCTTTCTGAAATTTCCACACCCATCTTCGGTCCAGTCCCAAGCCGTAGTTCAACAGGAATGTTGATACTCCGTCAACCACTATCTCACAAACCGTAGAAATCACTTTACTCTCACCCGTCTACTTACACCCCCTGTACTGGGCCCGCTCGTCAGGATAGCTTTATCATTAAACCAAGTCGGGATGAGCGGCACCTCCCACTCCATAGAGCGTGGTACATACTACCGCTTGGCAAATGAGTCGACGAGACTACGCTCCAATCGACTTAACCAGAACCTAACCAAAATGGGAGGAGAGGTACCTCCCACTCTCTTGAGTGTGGTACATACAACCGTTTGGTCTTAACATTTCAAAAACAAGCACAAGTACATGCATTCAACAATTTCAATTCAGGTAAGGGTGAACGCGATAAAGTACACGTTCACCAAATCAAACAAGCATGCTTTTCAAACAATTTTCATTACACCCAAACATTAAATAACAGGCACTTGAACACTCACCAACAGTTGAGAGCAAGCGAGAAAATTTAGGAAATCAAACACGTTCTTCGATGTCCACGGAATCACCTGAGATATGAAAGATTCAAGGAATTAAACTTCCGATTCCGAATTAAAAGGAATCCCTTAAAATTTGGGAAAATCCATTTTCAAGTATGAAATGGCGTGCATGTACTCAACGAACTAAAACTCTTTAGAGAATGCTTATAAACACTTAAAAGAGCAAAAGGAGCACATGCATGGCCGTTAGACTAAAAACGGGCGAGAACGGAATGAAAACGGAAAACACACACTAAAAGGTGAAAAAGGCAGTTTTGACACCCTGTACGCCGTTACTCATAACTCAGGATACAAGTATCGTATTAGAGCGCATGAGGTGCCGTTTCGAAGCTGAGAGAACAGACTATAACTTTCATGCAGACCATTTCTGCCCAGATTCATTCCTTCTGGGTCAAAAAGTATGAAAACAGTTCCAGAATTTCAGTCTCAGAATTCCTGACAGGTCTGATTGAAACGATCATATCTCAGCGCTCACAGATCCAAATCAAGAAATTCTAGATGCGTTGGAAAGATAGAATGAAGGGCTATAACTTTCGTGTTTTGGCCAAAAGCCAAATCCCAAAGGATCAACACGAAAAATGGAGCCAAAGTTGCTGTCCAGCCTCCCCTGTTTTCCTGTTTTACGCCCAAATGCATTACATCTCAACCAAATCACACGCATGCAAATCCAATGACTCGAATGCGATAACAAACATGAAAATGCAGCCTTTACACATCCCACATTACCCTCGACACACACACACACACACACACTCCCCACTTACGCACCAAATGCGCTTAACCCTTCTAACGATTCTAACTCATGCATTTCTCCTTCATTGTGCATTAATGCACTAACAATGGATTATCAATCATTCATTTAAGTGACCAAATACATTAATTAAGTCTAAGATCATCTCCTCCTTATTAGGGTTTCAACCATTTCATCCACAAGTTAGTAACCAAATCACCAACTCTTCATGCAAGCATTCCATACACACCTAAACATGCAAGGGAAACAACTCAAATACATATGAATTCTTGAAGCCTAAAAAAAAACCCTAAGCTGGCCGGATCTTCTTGGATCATGGAACATGAAACAACCCATTCACACCATGAATTCATTATCTAAGGGAGTAACAAGTACCAAGGGATTCATAACAACAAACACAAACATCAATTTCATCATGAAATCTTGAGACCAATGAAACCCTAACCCTAGCTCTTGGCCAAGATTCAAGACAAGCCAAAACAAGTAAACTAAACCATGGAATCATCTTCCCAACTAACTTTAATCATCAATAAGCTAGAACATGAATAAAATCCACCATCTTTATCTACTTAGATAAATTGCAGCAATCTCAATAAAAATTCAACTTGTAAAGTGTAAATCACCTCTTGAATCCAAGATTGAACTTCACAATCAAGTGCTTCCAACTCCCAAAGGAAGGTTGGATGGTTGAAATTGGCAAAATCCCAAGCTTTTCCCTAGTTTTCTCTCTTTTCCTCCTTGATTTTTTCTCCTCTCTTGGCAGCCGACTCTCTCTCCCTTTTTTTTGGCTAAAATAGCTAATGGATTGTGGTAAAGAGATATTTATTGGTCCAAATCAAAGTTAACCCATGGTCAAAATTATCAAACCAACTATAACCTAGTAACTTAAGTTATTTTCCACTCTTGCCCACATGATTTCTTTTCCTATCAATCTACTCCATAAGTTGCAAAACCTACTTGGTCCAACATTACTTAACTACACCTAGTTAAATCACTAAACATCCAATTACCGTAATTAACTCTCGTGAGCAAGCAAGTTTACTCTGAAAACTCACGAAATGCAAACATTTGTGTTAAAGTCGATGTTAAAATTTAAACAAAAATATAAAAGACGGTAGGGGTCCTCACATATCTTATTTTTATTTATTAAGAATTATAACTCATACTTATTGTCAACGTATATGAGAAACTAATAGGTCATAGACATTAATAACTTCTTTAGTTGGATTAAATGAATTTCAAGTGAAGACTTGATAAATAAGTTCTTATAACTTATAGTTTAACTTGTGAGACAAATTAAACTTGAGAGACTTGTAATGCAAATAAATCTATATCTTCCAAATACAAGAGTTGTATTAGAATAAGGAAGCTAAATTATATTGGAAACTAGTTTCAAGTTTTCATAAGAATTTGCCAATTTATTTGTCTATAAATACTCATTAAGCTTTTGCTAGCAAAACTAATCAACACACAAATTGTCTTGTGAGATTTTTGAGAAAAATCTTAAGAGAAAAATATCCAAAATTCGTCCAAGAAAATAATGAAAAAAATCACATCTCTTATTTCTCTCCTTGGGGTGGGTTTCTCATGGAGAAAATTAGTGTTTTTCTCATCCAACTTGTGTGTGATTGTTTTGACAATAGATTGCACTAATCTAGCATAAGTTAATTCTATCTCTTGGAATTCCCAAAAAATATGTGAATTTGTTTACTAGCATGTTAAATGATGAAATGTGTGTTTATATATTGGAAATTGTTGGTTGAAAGTTGGAAGAAAAACCTCAAGGAAAACCGAGAAGGAGAGAGAGGAATTGGAGGTTGAAATTTGCTGTTTTTCCCTTAATTTTGTGGCTATGTTTTTGTAGGCTTAGTGGCTGGTTTTTAATGCTGAAATGTTGAGATTTAAGATGTTAAATTTTCCCATAAAAAACCCATCAAAAGTTGTTGCAATCATGGTTGATAAGTTGGAACAAAATCTGGAAATTTAGAGAAGCATGCTGTCCGAAATTTTTGGGCTGATTTAGTGCTAAAAATTGATTAAAGCTTCCATCATTTTTGACCACCATTAGACTTAGGGAGGTTAATACTATCTTGGTTCCAAAGATTAGGGCAATTGATGGTGTTTTATGTATGTTAGAGGTGTTTAGAAGAAGAAGATCAAAACTTCGCAGGTTTGAATTGAGTTTGCTGGGTACACTTTGGGTGTTAAAAACACTATCTTCCTCTGAGATTTTTATCTGAATTTTGGTATGAACTTAGTACATATATAGTAGAGTTAGTGTACCAAATTTGGTGATTTTTGAGTAAGAATTTGTCACTCAATTGAGGCTTAAAATCTGCCCTGCAAATCTGGAAATTCAGAAAAAGCAGAATTTTGAACCTGCCCTATTTGGACAGTTATATTTTCTTGCTCGTGAGTCAAAATCAAGTGCCGTTAGTGGCGTTTGAAACTAGATACATAGAGATTTAAACTGTATAAATTTTAGAGGCCAATTCATTTCCTAAAATTTTTGGTGAATTTCCAAATTTTCTGGAAAACCAGCCTGTGCTGTCCCGTTTTTCACTGTAGCCGAATTTCAAACGAAAATCTGGACAATTTTTGTCTGGAATTTCATCATGGTATCTTCTACAAAGTTTTAGAACTTTAAATGAGGTTTCCAACAGTACCAACCTTGAAAAATTTGGACTTATACAACTCAAGTTATGCTTTTTCAAAGAATTCTGCTCAAATTAGAAGTTTATCGAACTTACTCTTTCTTGAACTAGATTTGGTCGATGAACTAGAAAACTTATTTTCATTGTTCTTTAATTATTTTAGGGAGTGGTGCTGATTTGCAAAGTGATCAAAACTTGGACTCCGAACCCTATCTTGTTGGTGAGTTTCCAATGCATGTTATTTGTTTTAATTAAATGCTTTGTGTGAACGTGTTAAATGCGTGAAATTGAAATTGTTGAACCACTCACTTAAGGAGGGTATACTTTATTGCTCTCTTTTAAGTAGAGTAGGTGACCTAGTTGTTTTGCATGAATATATATACTTGTGGAGAAAGTGTTTATAAAACTACTTTTGGCCGCGTCCCTTGAGTAGTAAGTGTTAAGTGTTTGGATTGCTGGCCCGGTAAAGGGGGATGTTCGGTGGAAGGAAATGATTGTAAAGAGTTGTCTACTTGGGTTGGAAAGTCGACGGAATGTCAACTACGTGAATTGAACGTGCGAAATGGACCTGAGCTCCTGAGAGTCCCCATATCCTACTTGTGTGTTTTGTGTTTACTTTACTTGTTTTGAAAATGTTATTTATCTTGTTTTATGCTTGTGCATGTTCCTTTGGAAATTCACGAGTTTTTAACTCACCCCCGTTCCCATTTTGTTTTTCCTTAATAGGTGACGAGAATCTAGAGACCTAGATAGGTCTAGTACCTGCTTTTGTTTTTTTTTTTTTTGTCCCGAGTGTGGAAGAATGGATTGTATATTCTTTTGGTTTTGTAAATTTTAACTCATGGGAATGTATTAGACTATGGATCAAGGCTTTAAGTGCTTTTGAGTTAACGATTGTATTCTAAACTTAAATGTCAAATTTTATAGTTTCCTTTCTCTCTCCTAATGTGGACTTTAGATTTATCCTTCAGAGTTAGTATTTTCGAATGCTTGAGTCCTGGCGAAAGCTAGGCAGGCAGTCCGCCAACCCTTTGGTTAGTCTTAGGGGGAAGTGGGGCTGTCACATATATTCTCAACGTAAATGCTTGTTTCATCTTATTCCCCTTAAATGTAACTCAAGATTTTTTTCAATATTATGTAATGTACTATATTAGGGATAGTGAGAAGATAAGGATCTAAAATGTTTAGATTAGATTTACATTTGTAATATACAAAAAGAGATGGAGATGGCACCAATTCCATCATTGCAGATATACGAATGGCATACAGGGTATGGAGATGTTTCTTGTCCCTTAGTTTGATCATTTAGTTTCCTTTTGACTCAAGGAAACTAATTTAGGAGGAGTCCATAATCATCCATGTTTAAATTATAGGGCGTTTATTTATTTATGATAATGGATGGATATGCATGCTATGTACTTGATGAGACCAATTTGGATATATTATGTCTAAAAATCCTTTGCTCAAATATCAAGTCAAGACTTAAGTTGTCTTCCATTGTTATAGTTAAAATGAAATCATGTTAGAGTTAACTTGTTGAATACACTCAAGGTAACTCTATCATGAGGAGTTTTAACTTTGAAATGAGATGTCAGAATAATAGGTATAACTTAACTAAAACTTGTGACTTGTCGAGTACACTCAAGATCATAAGGTTTTAGAGGCAAAGGTTAGGTAACACATATGCTGTGATTTATCAAGTGTTGATAATTCAAGTATTCAACTATGTAGAAGTTATAAAAGTTGTAATTGATAATAACTACGTACTTGTTAAAATTATTTTAGTTTGTTGAGCACACTCAAGATCAAAATAATTACATGGAATTCTAACCTACTAAGAATTTTTTAAATTCTCGAATCTATACAAGTGGGTTATAGATTTGAATAAAATAGTGGAAGTAAAACCAAATTTAATTTTTTTATGTCATTTTAATTGGTTTTGTTTTTTATATAATACCAATTCTCTTTTATCTTTACTATCTATTGTTGAAATTATGAGTAATTACATATTATTCTCGATATATTTAATATTTTCAATTTCTTGGATTGGTAAAGAAAATTTGAGAAAAGCTCTCAAGTAGACTTGGCTATATGTTTTAAAACCTTAATATTTCCAATGTAATGGAATTAATAGAAAATGGTTATAGTAAGCACGAAGGAGATGATGATAGTATATTATAGACGCTTCCTAAATCTCCTTTCTTACAAAGGTTTTAGTTTCTTTCACCATGATTAGACTTCTGAAGAGTTGTATGATGGATAATCAAGATTCAAGATATATGTGAAATCTTTGAGCAATAATTCCATTATAAGATGATGAGAATATCTTCAAATAAAAATTGCATTATTGAAAAGTGATTGGCTATATTGAAAAATTAGTTCAATCAAGTTTTATCATACATTATAAGTCAAGTGTTGACTAAAAGAAATCACTTATCAAGAGTTGATAAGGTGAATCAATTATCAATAGTTGATAAGTTAATTAAAAGGTTTTAGAGAACTAGCCTTATGGCACAAATTTTCATTGTACGGTTTTAAACTTGAATAAAATGCAACTTTATGAAAGTTTCATTTTGAGATTATAATTGAGATTAACTAGTATATTTACTTCTAATTTAAGTTCCTTGGGTATGAGATACTGCATATCTAATATGTTAGGATTTTAAAAAATAAATTGAAAAGGAGGATAATAAATATGTACTTTTATGAAGTAAAAATTGCTTCATTAAAATGTAGTAACAAATTATCTTTTTTAATACTAGTGAACTTATTTATTTTAAAACTTAATAAGTATTATTATTTTCTAAAATAAAAAAATCCATTGCTCAATATAATGTTAGATAATTTGAAACCATCTTTTCCATTTATGAATTAGTTTTATAGATGAGAAAGATATTTTCAAATTATATGATGATTTGACTTAATTGATTATGAATCATTTGAAACATATGAATCTTATTCATTAATAAGACTAAGTCAGCTTTTTAAATGGAAATGGTTTAAAGAATTGCTAATATTCATATATTATGATGTATGTGGAAGATTAACAATTCATACTAGAGATGATCATTTCTCGTACTTTACTACTTTTACTAATAACTACTCAAAATGGACATATATATCTTTTGAAGTACAAATCCAAGATTTTGAGAAGTTAAAAGGTTTAAGTATAAAGTAGAGAAACTATTTGGTCAACATTAGAACGCCTAGATTTGGTCAAATATTAGAACGCCTAGTATGGAACTAGAGCTTACATTTCATGATGCTAAGGTGCATTGAAGGCTCCTAGAACAAGGGTGTAAGGCCCAAAGACAACCTAAGAGGGGGGTGAATTAGGTTGATTAAAAATAATCAAGTAATAATGCCCCTTTTTCACAATGACAAATGCAACTTCTTACACAATCAATTTGTCAAACAAATGAGCAATAGAAACCGAGAAGAGTAGATGATATAGTAATAGATGAATAGTGAAGGAAGCTGAAAATAAAGATGATAGTAAGCAAACCGATCTTCTTCAACGCTCCTCTTGAGCTTGAAGAATAAATCTCAATTCAAGCAACTTTAACTTGATGAATTTCAACCAATCTTGTGTACAATGGAAGGCTCAGTTCCTCCTTTCCCTTAGCAGCACTTAGTCAAGTTAGAAAGTTTTACAATCATTCGGATAACCCTCTCAAAGCTACACTATTGAAGAATTCACTCACAATTGAAAAGCTTGCAAATGAACTAACACTTCAAGACCCACAATTCTTACACCAAGAGTATTTTCTTGCTAAAATCACTCTCAAGAACTTGTATTCTAAGTGTACAAAAGTTACTATTAAGTTCAGACAAGACTCTATTTAAAGGGGACCAAAGAGTGCCTTGATAATAGTGGTCAACGGATAAAAGGCAGCTGAAGAGTCAACTAGCCGTTGGAGCTATCGAACGTCCGACACAATGTTGTGCGTCTGATGCAAGCGTCCGACAGGTTGTTTCGATCTTTATCGGACGGCCGATGCATATTTCTGCGTCCGATGAAGCTTGTGTCCGACAGCGACCAGAGAGCTCAGAAATTTTCTTAGATACGATCGGACGTCCAGTGAGGTTCATACGCGTCCGATACGAGTGTCCGATAGTTCCCCTGTCTATCGAACGTCCAGTACTTCAAGTTGAGTGTCTAGTAGAGTGTTCTCGACTTTTATCGGACGTCCGATACAAGCTATCAAGCGTCCGACAGACTTTGGTGCCCTTTGCTCCTTTTGATTGAGTTCTTCAATTGCATCATTTGCCTTGATAACCTGAGCTGCCAATATATTCAATAGAAAGTATTAAATTGATTTCTTCAATTATTTTGTAATTGTTAAAATTCGTGATCACGATTTTTATTCTCCCCCTTTTTGATGATGACAAAACAATTGAATTTGATTTGGTAAAAACCATCGATAAAGAGAACGTGTATAACTCCCCCTCATTTTCTGAAACGTACACGGCTTGAGTTATGAGTATAATTTAGATTGAGCATTCAAAACACATGATCATATCAATCCATAACTCCCCCTTACTCGATTAACCATCTTTTTGATCAAGTATTTACTCAGCCAATCAAAACATACATCCAAGTGAATATCAACCAAGTCATATAATCTTAAAATTCATCCCAAACCAAGCCATATAATCTTTTCTCCCCCTTTTTGTCATCTCAAAAAGAATCAGACAATAGAATCAAAAGAAGAGTTGAAATCTTCAATACCAAATGTGCCAATCAATATCAAATATGATTCAAAAAAGGCTAAAATCTTCAATACCAAATGTGTGACACACTAAATAATTTCAGAAACCTTCCAATATCATTTCTACCAACACCGGCCAGTATGATTCTTTTTTACCAATGCCGGCTAGTGTAACAGTTAACCACAGGATCAATGAGTCAATATATGATCAAGATACAGAACAAGGCTAATAGCATCATCACCAATCTTGAATGGCTAATATCAGTATCATCAATACAATAATCATCAAAACCATCAAATATACCATTCAATGCACAATCAGAATTCTAGTGATTCACAAGACAAAGCGACAATATCCAACAGAACCAATAATATAACACAAGATCATTACATACCCATTAGGACCAATATCTCAACAAGTTCATCACATATCCAAGAGAACCAAAATCCACAAAGTTAAGATGAGTACCAAAAAACAATATCATCATCACATCAGATTCAATACAGTACCACAAGAAGTAGGAAGAGAATGTCGAATTACTGATTGTCCAAAATACTGATTATTCAATAGAAATACAAAGTAGTAAAAGTATTTAATACTTAATACACTTCGACCATTGATAAAGTGAAACAAAATAGAAGTGGTGCATCTTAATGGTGAAGTGCAAGTGCTCCTAAGGTGCTCCTTGATGCTAGTTGGATTTTCTTCATAGGAGAAAAAGTTGACAATTTTGCTTTTGCAACCAAATTCAATAGTGGTTTTCAAAATTTCATTGACCATATCAGAATCAAAAACCAAGTCCACTCCATTCACACGAGATCTTAATTCATCATGAGAATTTCCTTTTCTAAGATTAGCAAAAAACTGATAAAGCATCTCAGGATAATAAAAATTCGGCATGGTAATAATGTGGGACCATTTCTAGAATTCGAAAAGCTTAAGAACAGAATCGAAATCAATCTTCCTAAACTTAGAAGGATTGATTGATCTCTGGATGATGAAGCCTTTTGTGAAAATAAGGCAAACTTTTCTTTGGCTTCATCATCTCTGAACTGAGGTAAAGGAGCGGGTTGGGAAGTAACCTGAGAATCAGTCTGAGCATTACGAGTTTCTTGAGTGCTTGCAGAACCTTTTTTCTTCCTCATTGAAGTCCACTTGGCAGTTGGAGTTGGTATTTCTTTATCCCTGAGAGTTCTCTTGCGTCTGGTAACTAATGAACCCCCACGAATTCGGACCATCATGTTTGTGTGTGTATTTCAAGTGGTGACTAAGATCAGGAATAAGATGTTGAGTGTTTAAACACCAAATTTGATGATAATATCGTGATCAAACTGCCCAAGAAAGAAGGAAGTTTAGTTTTAGGGTTTTTGAGGAGATTTGGTGTTGGAAAGGATTATGATTAATGGTGAGAAATGTTGAAAGATCACGGCTTGCAATAGGCTTGTGAGATAGTTTGTGTTTTCAATTTTGAAATTTGTTGCAAGTCTGAGTGGGAATTTGGGTTTTTTGAAAACTGGTGGTTGGGAAGGTGCGTCCGAATTAATGAGATTTGACTGATGGAAATGAAGAGAAATGACCTGATAAGCTGTGACTTTTGGTGTGTCGGATGTCCGAATGACGTGAAGCGTCCGACACATCCGTCCGATAGAATTTTCTAGAAAACAGCTAAGAACAATGTCGGACGTCCATTCATCAGGATCGAATGTCCGATTGAATTTGACCAAAAGTTTTTAAGAGTTCTTTTCTAAAATTCTCAATTTCGAACGTAAATATCTAAATTGATCTAGGGGCAAAGCTTTTGTGAAAATATCGGCAATTTGGTCTTTTGAACAAACATAATTCACACAAATTTCACCTTTTTGAACAAGATCACGAATGAAATGATGCTTTATATCTATATGCTTTGTCCTAGAATGTTGAATGGGATTTTTTGTCAATTTATGGCACTTGTGTTATCACAGTAAATAGGCATATTATCATACAACAACCCGAAATCATTCAATGTATGTTTCATCCATAACAATTGAACACAACATGCACTAGCGGCAACATATTCCGCCTCGGTTGTAGATAAAGAAATAGCATTTTGTTTCTTACTAAACCAAGATACCAAACAATTACCAAGGAAATGACATGAACCACTAGTGCTTTTTCTATCAATTCTACAGCCACTAAAATTGGCATCTGTATATCCACATAAAACAAATTCATGACATTTAGGATACCAAAGACCAAAATTCAAAGTTCCTTTCAAATATCAAAAAATTCTCTTAACGGCATTTAAATGAGATTCTTTAGGACAAGACTGAAAGCGAGCACACAAGCAAACGGCAAATATAATATCTGGTCTACTTGCGGTTAAATAAAGTAGGCTTCCGATCATACCTCTATATTTCTTCTCATCAACACTTGTACCTTCTTCATCCTTTTCGAATTTGGTAGATGTACACATTGGTGTCCCAACTTGCTTTGAATCCTTCATGCCGAATCTCTTGAGAAGTTCTTTTGTGTACTTTATTTGATTAATAAAAGTTCTTTCATGAGTTTGAAGGACTTGGAGTCCGAGAAAGAAATTTAATTCTCCCATCAAACTCATCTCAAATTCATTTTGCATCATGGTGGAAAAATCATTGCACAAACGCTCATTAGTGGCACCAAAAATAATATCATCAACATATATTTGCACAATAAGGAGAAAATTCTACTTTTATTTTGTAAAAAGAGTAGTGTCTACAACACCTCTTTTAAAACCATTTTCAATCAAAAATCCACTTAAATGCTCATACCAAGCTCTAGGAGCTTGTTTTAAGCCATACAAGGCTTTTGAAAGTTTAATCACATGATTAGGAAATTTATCACTTTCAAAACCGAGAGGTTGATCCACATAAATCTCTTGATCAATAAAGCCATTTAGAAAGGCACTTTTAACATCCTTTTGATACAATTTAAAATTTTTGAAACAAGCAAATGCAAGAAACATTCTAATGGATTCTAATCTTGTGACGCCCCCACCTCTCCTTAGGGTGAACCCAAGAGTATCGACGGGATGCCTACCTAACTCTCCCCATGACTCACTACGAAATTCCAAATATAATTTCGAACATCCATTCTTACAATCGTAATCGAGGTCTATCAAAATTACTAATCAAACTTTCAAAAGTACTAGCTCAATAATTGTATCAAAATTACAACGATATGATTTCCCAAGTACAATATTCCACCAAATGCACCAATTACTACAATCTTATACAAAATGAGAAAATCCTACAAAATGAGAAACATGCACAGACAAGACAAAGTGGATAAATAAATAAATAAAATAGTAAAAGAGCAAGACAAGTTAATTTGGCAATAAAACATTTCAACAGTATAATTCGAAGGATACAGTTGCCAACTCCTCATTTCCATAATTTCTGTAATTATCTTTTCCTTCACAAGCATCGGTTTCAAGTCCCACGTTGACACTCCGTCAACCACTCACTCTCACAATCCATATTCACCACTTTATCCCTCTCCCGTCTACTGACACCCCTTTGACCAGGCCCGAACTCCAAAATTTAAACAGTGATTGGTAATACCCACTATGAGTATACCATAGTCGGAGGACTCATTCCAACCGACATAATTAAACAGTAATAACCCATGGTTCACCCATCCCTTGCCCTAGCCCCTATTGCCGGACAAGGTGAAAGGATTTCCAATGGAGTTTGGGTGTCCTCACAATCATACACAAAACAAGCAATTTAAACAGTTAAACAATCAGCAATTCAAACAGTTGAGCTCATATCGAGGCAAATCAAATAAGGTGAGCGCGGTAAAATACACACTCACTAAGGCACTCAAGCATGCTTTTCAAATCAATTGTCATTAAATAAAGCAGTAAATACATGCACTTGAACACTCACCGTGGTTGGATTAAACAAACAAGCAAGCAAGGAGATCAAACTTCGGTCGTCGGGTCACCCTCAACAAAGTTTGGGTCACCTGAGCCAAAATCCAACCATTAAATGCTAACCAAGATAATTGAAGTTTAAGATTTTAGCTTAACTACCATAATTCGCCAAGACCACGCTGTCTCAACTTCTTGTTTGGATCATATCTTAAGCTACATTCATTGGAATTAGGCAAGGCCTATGGCTATGGAAACTAGACTTGGATTACTACAATTCACTAGAAGGACTCGCTTTGAGATTCACGATGTAAGATAGGATAAAGTACGCGACAAGATAACACGAAAGATTAAAAACAGGTTATCAATCTTGAAAATCAGCCATATTCTCAGATTTTCTGGGATTAATAGGTCATGATTTAGCATGAAAGCCATATGCCGTTGGAAATACCTTGAAGTCTAGTTTTAAACGCCACCAACGGCGCTCAATTTTGACTCCCGAGCAAGAAAATATAACCATTTGAACTTAGGACAGTAAGCTGTCTTGACGGCAGGAATTTTCCAGTTTTGAAGTGTAACTTTGGAACACCATTTGGGCAATGAAACGATACCAGAAAAACACCAAATTTTGTAGGCATAAACCTCAGTATGTGACATATGTTTGTACCAAAATTCAGCCAAAAAATCATACGGGAAGGCAGTGATCAATGTAGCCAAAGTTGACAGAAAATTGTGAGTTCAATCCTGCCATACGAAAATCATTTCTTGTTTCAACCTTTGGTTCATCCAAAACATCCCTTATTCCATTCCATTTTCAAAACCAAGATTCTAACAACATTTCTTAATCAATTAGTGGTAAAATGATAGAAAAATTTGGACCAAAACCACACTAAAACAGAACAGTCAATGCTGACAGAATTGAAAGTAGATTTTCAGGTTTTTTGATCTTCATTTCATGCACTTTTTAAAACACCAATTGAGAGAGTTTCATCACTAGGAAAATGACCACTTAAAATCTAACATTCCAGCTCCCAAAACCACCAAAAACCCCACGAAATGCTGCTACCAAAATAGGGGAAAAAAATTCTGAAATAAAACCGGCAGCACCTCCCCTCAATTCTCTTGATTTTCCACCTTCATTGACTCCTAGTTCTCTAACTTCATAATTTCATCCCAACCACATTCCATTACATGTATATATCTCATAGAGGCCAAACATCAAGACTGGTGGGAATTCATAGAGCCCACCATAACATCTAAAACCAACAAAACTATCATCAAGAACTACAAGCTTCAAAACTAAACATTGAAAGCTAAGGAATTAGGGTTTTGAGAAGCCATTTTACCTTAAGAACTCAAGGAAAGTTCAAGCTTGGGATGTCCAATATCCACCCTTCCAAGCTCCTAACCAGTTTCCTCCACTCCCTTTGATGATCCTTGAAGCTTCAAGTGAAAAGGGGAAAAACTACACAAGATCTCTTGGTGTTTTGGTGAAGATTGGAGATGATTTTTGGATGATGAAAATTGAAGGAAAAATGGAACAAGGGAAAGTCGGCCAAGCCTTGGGAAGAAGATGAGATGATGTTAAGTTTTGTTGACTTTTGGCTTTTGGTTGGTGAAAAGGAAGAAAAGAGAGTTTATCCCATTAATAACATGAACTAACTTTTGTCACGTGGAGGTTAATTCGCGTAACGCGTCACTACGATTCCAATTTCTCTCACTTATATACTTCAATTGCATACCCTAACTTTCTAAACTTACGTCTAACAGTGAACCCTATATTGGGATGCGAAATTTAAACAATCAAATTGTGAGAACCCTAGAAAAAAAAAAAAAAAGAAGGAAAAAAAAAAGAAAGAGAGGGAGAAAAGAAGGAATTCTACTTGAGTGCATCATATAATTAGTAGTGCATAAATTTTCCTAAAGTGTTCAATTTCATGTGTATTGCATGGTTTAATTTAGAATTTTATTTTTCATGTTTTACATGGATAAATGCATTAAATTTATGTGGTTCTATGTGAGTTATATTTTAACTAGGGGTTTGATGCTAATTAGCAAGACATTATTTCATCTTTTGGCCAAGAAAGTGCCAAGTGTCAACTATCTATGATGTCTTGACCTTAAACCATCTTATATAAATCTTCCAATTCAAAAATTTGAAGCAAAAATTTCCCTCTCTCTCTCACCTCTTGGCCGGCCAACCTCTCAAGCAAAAACACCAAACCCTAAGCTAAAATTAGTCAATTTTGGTGAAGGAAAAACTACTTGGAGTGAAACCCTAAGCTAGGTTAATCCATAGACTTCCAACTTGGTGGCAAGGAGTGGAGTTTTTGGTGGTTTTGCTCACACCTTTGGCAAGGTAAAACCTCTCCTAATTATGCTTTAATGAGCTTTAACTCCTTGGGGAAATGTTGATTGAATGTCTTGAGGTCTTTCTTGATGTTTGGAAGAAGAAATAATGGAAGGAAACCTTATGTTTGCTAACATGATTTTAGGTTTCATTCATTAGCCGCCAAGTGTTCGATTAATTGCTTGATGTGTTGTGATGCTTCAATGATGAAGTTAATTGCTGTTTTAGCTGGTTTAACACCTTGGCAAGTGAGGGAAATGGTTTTAATAGGTTGTTAGAAGAAAAGCACCTAACCTGAAAATTTTCTCAGAAAACAGGATTGAAAAACAGCCTACTTTCCGAAGTTACTGTTACCTGTAGGAAATGAACTAGCATCCGAGCCTTATACCGTTAGAAAGCCCTATGAACCTAGTTTCAAACGCCGCTGACGGAGCTCGATTTCTCTACGTCGAGTTATGAACGTTTTCCCGAGACTGTTCGTCCAGTCTGAATTTTTCCCGACAGATTTCCTGCTTCTCTGATATCTGCCGTTTTGACTGTGATAAAGCATGAATTGATATCTGACCTCTTCATGAAAGTTGTAGAGATATGTCTTAGCTTTGAAACGCCATAAAGTACACTCCAATACGATAAGCGTAGCCACAGTTATGCTCAAGTTACTGAACCTTGACAAAACTGTCCAATGTTGATTTCAATCCTGCGATCGCTTCTTTTATTCCTTTCGATTCTTGTGTCTTCTTGTCGTGCCCCGACCCCCTCATGCGTGGTGCTAGGATGTTGTTAAGACTTTTATTTGCTCATCTTCATAAACTAGATTGGTCATTTCATGATTTGTGCATCCAAAATACGACTTTTATCACATGAAAAGAAACATTGAGCAAATGCATTTGATCACGTTTGGTTGGGCAGCCGAGCTTAAATATGTTCCATTTTATTTGATATTAGACTTTGGAGGAGGAAGTAAAGAGGATTTGGGTGCGAATACTTGAAGATATTTCACTCGACTCGGTGAGTGTTTCATGCTTGTTACTTGACCTATGTGATAGCTGAAATACTGAAATACTTGAATTATGTGATGATTTGCATTCTTGTGATTTGTGAGCCAGTTAATGTGATCGAGACGAGTGCGTACTTTATCACACTCGATCTCTTGTGTCTGGAATTTTGTACTTGGATATTCGAATTCGTGTGAAATGGCTTTTGGCCACATTTGATTTGTGGGTCGCTGGGGTGATATCCCATCGACAAATATGATTTGATTCGAGCTCAAAACCTAGTTGGCGAGTCAATTGACTCGAGCCAGCACGGGCTTGGTTGGGAAAGTTGATGAGCCACGGGATATGATATGTGAATCTGGAAATCTGGTATACTCGAGTATTACCTACATTTGATTTGTTGAGGTGTTCGGGCCCGGTAGGGGGTGAAACGGTGGACGGTGTTTGATGAAAAGTGGGATCTACGGTCTGGCTCTGAGCTATAAATGTTGACGGAGAGTCAACAGGATGTGATTTGATCAAGCTTCGGGGAAATTGGCTTTTGGAAGCCACCCGTATCCTTTTAAATATATCTATTATTTTATTGTCTTATTACTTTTGCTAACTCGAGCAGTGTTCTCCTCGTGAATACCATCTCCTAGTCGAGAGGATCGAGTAGTGTTCTACCACCATCTCCTAGTTGAGAGGCTCGAGCAGTGTTCTCCTCATGAACACCTTCTCCTAGTCGAGAGGCTCGATGTATTTTGTATTTGGTTGTGTCATTTGTCCCTTATTTCATATTTTAAATGCGATATTTGACTACTGGATTTCTCCTATGTATTAATGTGACTGCATGCTTTTGAAACCTCATTGAGCTTTTAGCTCACCCTATTTTCCCTTTTGTTTTCCTTAGCCGGGGGATTTGCTTGAGGTCAGGGCTGGAAGTACATGCGAGTGGTATAAGCTTTTGGTGGTAACTGCTGTTAAGGGACGATGTACTGGGAACCCTATTATGTATAAGCTTAGTTTTTGTCTGGCTTGTAACCTGAATACCCTGTTAAATTTAAGTTTGAATGATGGTACGAAACTTATGAATCTATGTTGGGTGACTTTTGATTTTTGGAAGATTTTAGTTTTATCAGTTTCAAGTTGTTGGTCTATATTAGCTATCGAGTCCTGGCGAGAGCTGGGCAGGCGGTCCGCTAACCCCTTTGGTTCGCCTTAGGGGAAGGTGGGCTGTCACACAAATATTGAAATTATCGAAGAAATTTAAACATGCAAAATGAAACTTTGAAAATTTTCGTGCTAATGCAATTTACGTAATAAAGTTAAATAATTCTAAATAAATAAATGAAATTGATGTGAAAATTTATAATTTTAAAATTTAAAATGATGATATGGGTCCTCACAAATTTAGTTATAGGAGCAAATGTTTTATCAAAATCTATATTTTCTTCTTGAGCATAGCCATTGGCCACTAATCTAGCCTTATTTCTCACAATTTCACCCTTATCATTTAATTTATTTCTAAAAACCCATTTTGTGCCTATAATAGGGTGATCTTGAGGCCTTTCAACTAAGGTCCACACATTATTCCTTTCAAATTGGTTAATTCCTCTTGCATAGCTACAATCCAATTATCATCTTTCAAGACATCATTGACATTTTTAGGTTCTAAGTGCGACACTAAAGCAAAATTGTCAAGTGATGGTTTTGTTGAGGAACGAGTTCTTACCTTTTCAGATGGATCACCAATTATCAAGTCCTTGGGATGATTTTGAATGAACTTCCAAATTTTAGGAAGATCCTTTGGTAGATCATCATCCTTGTCTTCTTCTTCTTGCATTTGGTTTCCTTGAGTGTCATTTTCCTTCGAATTTTCCTCTATTTCAGCATTGTTTTCTTCTTGGAGTGTAAACTTCTCAAGTTCTTTTTGGATACCTACATCATCATCTACACAAGTGCATTTGGAAGATTCACTATTAGACTCATCAAATGTAATGTGTATAGCTTCTTCAATCACAAGAGTTCTTCTATTATAAACTCTATATCCTCTTTTGTTTTCACAATAACCCAAGAAAATACCTTCATCGGTTTTCTTATCAAATTTTCCAAGATGTTCCTTAATATTTAAAATAAAGCATTTGCATCCAAAAATTTTGAAATAGCCAACAATTGGCTTTTTACCAAACATCAACTCATAAGAAATTTTGTTCAAAATTGGTCTTAACAAAACTCTATTCATTACATAACATGCCATATTCACGGTCTCGGCTCAAAAATATTTTGGCAAATCATTTTCACTTAACATAATTCTTGAGGCTTCAACAAGAGTCCTATTTTTTCTTTCAACAACACCATTTTGTTGGGGGGTTTTTAATAGAAAATTCATGAGTTATTCCATTGTGATCACAAAATTCCGGAAAGCCACAATACTTAAATTTCGAACCATTGTCACTTCTAATTTTGACAATGTGTAAACCAAGCAAATTTTGCACTTTTGCAAACAAGGAAACAAAATTTTTGAAAGCATCATCTTTATGGACAAAAAAAACAGTCCATGTATATCTAAAATAGTCATCAACAATCACAAGACAACATCTCTTACCACCTAAGCTAGCAATTGGTGTAGGACCAAACAAGTCAAGATGTAAAAGCTCCAATGGTCTAGATGTAGAAATACTCTTTTTAGGTTTAAAAGAAGTTTTGGTTTGTTTACCAAATTGGCATGCATCACAAACTTTATCTTTTTCAAACTTAATTTTAGGCAAGCCTCTAACAAGTTCCTTTTTGAAAATTTCATTTAGCACATCCATATTGAAATGACAAAGTCTTCTATGCCACAACCAAGGATCTTCATTTGAAATTTTAAGATATTTAAAGCTAGAAGAATCAATTTTCTCAAAAATCACAACATAAATGTCATTGAATCTTTTTCTTTTGCAAATGATATTGAATTTTGAATCAAGAACTAAACATTCATGCTTTTTGAATAAAACAAATAAGCCTTTATCACATAATTGACTAACACTTAATAAATTATAACCTAGATTATCAACTAAAAGAACATTATGAACAAATGTTCCGTCATTCTTACCAACATCACCTACTCCAATTGTTTTGGCTTTCATATCATCTCCAAAAGTCACTTTTCCACTTGATTTTGATTTGAGTTTGATGAATTGTGATGGATCACTGGTCATGTGCCTTGAGCATCCACTATCTATGAACCACTTTGATTCCTTTATGACTTTCTCCATCTTTACCTACACAAGAGATAAAAAATTTGGTACCCTTTAATTTTTGGGTCCTTGATGGTTAGAATCATATTTAACTAACCACATACATATCATTCCTCTTTTCATGTTTTTTCTTACATAACAATCATGCTTCAAGTGACCTACTTGACAACAAAAGTCACACATAATGGTAGGATTATTCACATGAATTGGTTTAATAAACCTTACTCTTCTTTTTCTGTAAATTGTGAATTCATTTGCACTAAAGGTTAGTTTCCTTTCATGAACATTGAAATGAGGCTTCAATTCATTTCTTGCAAAACCGTTTTGCTTTCTATTTTAAAGGATCATGTCTAGACTATCAATTCTTCTTTTCAAGTCACTTTGCTTTTCCTTAAACATTTCACAAAGACTTGTTTTTCTATCAAGTTCATGTTGTAACTCAATTTGATCTTTTATCAAACAATCATTGTCATATTTCAGTTTTTTGTTATCTTGAAACAAATTTGCATTATCTTGCAAGAGAAAAGTGATTTTTCTGTTTTAACTCTTTATTTCTAGCATAAGACTCTTTCAAACTATCATGTAATCTTCCAACAAATGACCCAAGATCATCATCATCATCATCACTTTCACATTGAGGGTTGCAAGATGTTACCTCATTGTCACCAATTGCCATGAAGGCAATTTGAGTAGATTCCTCTTCTTCTTCAATCTCACCTTCCAAATTGGACTCATTACAAGTGATTTGGAAGTTGTTGAATCTTGGCTTTCTTTCATTCTTCATTTCTTTCTTCTTCTTCGTTAGGCAGTTAACTGCATAATGCCCAAGCTGTCCACATTCAAAACATTTATCTCCTTACTTTTTGTTTGCATCTTGTCTTCCCTTGTATCTTGTGTTGAATTGATTGGGGCTTTGATTGCTAGGACCGCCTTTTCTAAACCTTCTTTTGTTGAGAATCCTCTTGAAGCTTTTAGTGATAAAGGTGATATTACTATCATCACCATCCATGTCTTCATCATCTAATGAGGCTGAATCATCCTCATCTTGGAATGCTTTTAGAGCAATGCTCCTCTTGGCCCTTGCATCTTCTTCATCCTGCACTTTACTCTTGAGTTTTAACTCATAAGATATTAGAGAATTTATGAGAGATTCAATGGACATAGAGTTCAAATCCTTTGCCTCTTCAATTGCAGTCATTTTATTCTCCCATTCTTTAGGTAAAGCATTCAAAATTTTTCTGTTTTTCTCACCAAGGGTGTATTCTTTATCCAACGCCTCTAAATCTTTGATAAGATCATTGAATCTGCAATACATTTTATCTATATTTTCATGAGGTTCTATTTTGAATGATTCATATCTAGTGACCAATATAGACTTCTTTTGTTCCCTTACATCTTCACTACCTTCATAGATTTCCCTTAACTTATCCCAAATTTCCTTAGACGATTTACATCCTTTAACTCGAATAGATTCATTTGTATCCAATGCCCTATATAGAACATTCATGACTTTAGCATTTGAAGTAAGATTAGCCCTATCCTCACGAGTCAATTCATTCATTGTCTTTAATCTAGAAACATGAGTAATGGGATCATCAGTGGTAGCTATGTAAGGACCTTCATTAACAATAAACCATAGATCAATATCAATAGATTGGAAGAAAATAATCATACGTTCTTTCCAACTAACATAGTTTGAACCATTGAACATGGGTGGTCTAGTAACCGATTGTCCCTCTACAAACATAGCATTGTTGGTTGTCATCTTTTCTCTAAGCAGTTAAGCTTGATCCTAGAGACCAAACTCTAATACCAATTATAAGGCCCAAAAACAACCTAAGAGGGGGTGAATTAGGTTGATTAAAAATAATCAAGTAATAATGCCCCTTTTCCACAATGACAAATGCAACTTCTTACACAATCAATTTGTCAAACAAATGAGCAATAGAAACTGAGAAGAATAGATGAAATAGCAATAGATGAATAGTGAAGTAAGTTGAAAATAAAGATGATAGGAAGCAAAACGATCTTCTTCAACGCTCCTCTTGAGTTTGAAGAATAAATCTCAATTCAAGCAACTTCAACTTGATGAATTTCAACCAATCTTGTGTACAATGGAAGGCTCACTTCCTCCTTACCCTATGCAGCACTTAGTCAAGTTAGGAAGTTTTACAATCACTCGGATAACCCTCTCAAAGTTACACTATTGAAGAATTCACTCACAATTGAAAAGCTTGCAAATGAACTAACACTTCAAGACCCACAATTCTTACACCAAGAGTATTTTCTTGCTAAAATTACTCTCAAGAACTTGTGTTCTAAGTGTACAAAAGTTACTATTAAGTTCAGACAAGACTCTATTTAGAGGGGACCAAAAAGTGCCTTGATAATAGTGGTCAATGGATAGAAAGTAGCTGAAGAGTCAACTAGCCGTTGAAGCTATCGAACGTCCGACACATTGTTGTGCATCTGATGCAAGCGTCCGACATGTTGTTTCAATCTTTATCGAACGGCCGATGCATATTTCTGTGTCCGATGAACCTTGTGTCCGACAGCAACCAGAGAGTTCAGAAATTTTCTTGGATACGATCGGACGTCCGGTGAGGTTGATACGCGTCCGATACGAGTGTCTGGTAGTTCCCCTATCTATCGGACGTCCGGTACTTCAAGTTGAGTGTCTGATAGAGTGTTCTCGACTTTTATCGGACGTCCGATACAAATTATCGAGTGTCTGACAGACTTTGGTGCCCTTTGCTCCTTTTGATTGAGTTCTTCAATTGCATCATTTGCCTTGATAACCTGAGCTACCAATATACTCAATGGAAAGCATTAAATTGATTTCTTCAATTGTTTTGTAATTGTCAAAATTCGGGATCACGATTTACAAAATGTTTCATAAGTTTTAAAAATATAGATTTCTTTTGGAGAATCATGATGTTTGATCATGAAGTTTTTAATGAGTTATGAATAGTTTTACAACTTATAGCGATGGTTGGTTAGAGATGGTTGAGAACATAAATATAAAATGGATTCCATATTTGATAAAAGATGTTGACCTTAGTCAATCTCCTAAGGGTATGAAAACCTATTAGATGCAAGAGAGTCAATAGAATAAAGACCAATATGGAAGGTAATGTGTTATCTATAAAGTTTGATTAGTAGAAAGGTCACTATTAAAGGTAAGCAACTATTTTTAAACAAATCTTTTAATTAATCAATAGACTTAAATTCATTTAGATTTATTTACTTGCTTTAGTTATGAGTTATAACATGGAAAATAGATGTTGCAACCACTTTTCTTAAATGGAAATGACCAACAGTTGTGTATATGATACAACTTAAAGGTTTTCATCTTATATGCCAATAAAACAAATCTCTTAAAGTTGTATCATCCTTTTTCATGAGATAATCAAAGAGTTTGGTTTTATCAAAAAGTATTGATGAGTCTTGTATTTATGTACGATTTAGTGGGAGTTATTTTAGTTTCCCTATTATATATGTAGTAGATATATGATACATGGGAAAAGTTTATCCATACTCCAAAATTATAGGTATAGCTATCCAACATTTTTGTCATGATATTAAGGAGAAGTAATCTTCCTTTTAGAGTAAAGGACTATACTGATAGATCATGATTGTTTGGACTTTTCAAAGTACTTAGATAAGATGCTAAAAACGTTTAGTATGAAGTGATCAAAGAAGGGGTTTTATCTATATTGTATAGAATAATCCTTTCAGTGTCTAAACTCATTATCTTCTTTGGTCTATGAAGAGTTTAAAATTGAAAGTTCAAAAATATGCTTGTAAATAATTTACGAAGGTAATTTGCAAGTAATTTTATATATATATATATATATATATATATATATTCATAATATTGGTGTTGTATGTTGAAAGAATTTCAAGCAGAATATAACTAAAGTTTCTACAGTTAAACCTTAACTAATTGCTAGTTGAGAAGTGGCAAAGGGAAGTATCTAAATCTACAAGTTCAAATATGAGTTTTGATTGATTCCATCCATTAGAAGTCCTTTAACTTGTATTGTGACAATAATAAAAATTTGTCCTAACAAAGGAACCACGGTCTCATCATAAATCTATAAACTTATTAAGGTGGTACCACATGATTTTGTGAAATTATTGGTGGGATATAAAAGTAAAAATTAGAAGAGTACCCACAGATGACAACATAGTTGATCTGTTTACTAAAATTTATCTTGAAGAAAATGTAATAGTCATGTTGGTTCATTTAGTTTTTGACTTATGAGTGATTTACTTTAGTGCAAATGGGAGATTGAAAGTTTGTATGCCCTAAAGTTAATCAACTTCTAGAGTTTAATATACACTTGAATTATTTATATAACAACAAATGATATCTCTATTATATTGATTGCTTATACATTTATTTATATAAATATGATAAAGCCCTTAGAGTAAAACCTAATCTACGAAATCATAAAAGTCATGACGGTGAGGTTCATCGATTGTGCATAAGGTTTATTTTTAAATATCTCTAGTCAAAGTATTAGCAAGACACGGTATTGTTAATACAACTAGACTAACATATACTATGCCACTTCTATATAAGAAATAATAGGCCTCATCTACTTTTAGTATGGTGTATGTAACACCTAAGTTATTATGTGGATGCTTGATTGTATGATCAAATTCACTAGATTGATCCGCATAGAAATATCCTTTAAATACCAAAAGACTAATCTCTAAGTGACGTTTGTATAAGCGATCCTTAGACTTAAGATTATCATGGTATCTTAAGTATGGATAGTTATACTCTATTTGTTGTATAATTACTCCAATAACAGGGAATGCTCACATCATTAGTAAATGGATATATACTTGAAGTACGAATAGGTAGTGAATAACGTAGAAGGATTTATCACCTTTTATTGAAGATGAGTTATCTCATATCTGCCAACTAGAAGTATACTCAGATTTCTTAGCATTAAGTGGAAAAGTCTCAGAAAGTATTTCTCAATACTTATTTATTGGAGTTATATTTTAGTACAAGAAAACAACATTAATCACATAATGGAATAGGCACAACTTCTTCCAAGATTAATGTGAGATAAGTGTGATAAAAGGATATTAATTACACGGTAAACATTCACTTAAAGGTAAAGTCATCTATTGATTTTTCTCATTACTCGGGTGGTCATGACGTATTGCTAAATGCCAATCTTGATCTATAAGTGTGAATTGAATGATTATTGGAATCAATGATAAATAAAAAGAAGTTTTGATTTATCTAATTCTTATATATTAAGAATTATAACTCATACTTATTGCCAACGTATATGAAAATCTCATGGATCATACACATTAAAAATTTCTTTAGTTGGATTAAATGAATTTCAAATGCAGACTTAATAGATAAGTTTTTATAACTTATAGTTTAATTTAAAAACAAATTAAACTTGAGGGACTTATAGTGCAAATAAGTTTATATCTTCCAAATACAAGAGTTGTATTAGAATAAGGAAACTATATTCTATTGGAAATTGGCTTCATGTTTCCATAAGAGTTTGACAACTTATTTATTTATGAATACTCACTGAACTTTTGCTAAAAAGACTAATCAACACACAAATTGTCTTGTGAGACTTTTGAGAAAAATCTTCAGAGAAAGATACCCAAATTCATCCAAGAAAATAAGTAAAAAATCACATCTGTTATTTCTCTGTTTGGGATAGGTTTCTCATGGAAAAAATTAGGGTTTTTCTTAACCAAC
The DNA here is from genome assembly GCA_013103745.1 of Gardenia jasminoides. Classification (NCBI taxonomy): domain Eukaryota; kingdom Viridiplantae; phylum Streptophyta; class Magnoliopsida; order Gentianales; family Rubiaceae; genus Gardenia; species Gardenia jasminoides. Next base: position 21,640,799 of record CM023100.1, on the reverse strand, counting down.
TTGTGAGTGGCTGTCTTGACAATAGTTAACACTATTCTAATTTAACCTAATTCGATTTTGGAGGCTCTAACTAAGGAAATTCTTGTGGATCACCATTAGAGGTCGGATACTTGTGCAACTATGTGGGTCATTTTACCATCCTCTACGTCAGATCTCCATTGGTTCATAAAGATCCTCAGGGATTGAGGTAATTTCCCTGAACTAATTTTGTATTATATGGATTTAATCAAATTTTGATTTATGTCAACCCCACCTTCCCTGGGTGAACACCAGAGATTGGCGGACCGCTTGCCCAAATCTCGTCGCGACTTAAACACAAACTTACAAGCAAACCATGCTAGCAAGTGCATCTACTAAGAATAAGCAAGAACCACAATCCCAATTGACTATAACATGAGCTAATCATCAAAATTTTCATCAGACAACTATCATTTCAATCTTATGGTACAATGCGATTTCCAAGCTTACAAAAGTTGAAATTCAAGTTTACAAGTCATAACCACACTAGAAAGTCGCTACTGTTACTGTAGGTCCCGAAAGCAACCTAAGAGGGGGGGTGAATTAGGTTGATGGAAATTTAAAACTTAATGGGTGAATACAAAAGCACAATTAGAAGAAATCAAGTTCTCTTGGTGATATGAACTTTTAAGCACGTAATGAGATAATCAACCAAGTAGATAAACACAAGTAGAGCACAAATAAAGATAAAAGAGATGAACTCAAATGGACTACCAAGTTGCACCCAACTTGAAGTCCAATACCTCAAATTCAATTGCTACTTCAATTTGATGAAGTTACACCAAGTTGTACATGGAAGGATCACCACTTGCTTGCATCAATCACTCCTTGATCAAGTCAAGAGGTTTTACAACAGCCTTGCTAACCCTCACAATGCTACACACTTGAGCCTTACACTCACAATTGAAAAGCAATGCTTGTTTGCACACACACTTACACTACAAGAAAGGAGGAAGACACAAATTCACTCTAGAATTGTTCTTAAAGCTTGTAAGTAATGGTTGCAAAAAGTCCTTAACAACTCCAGCCTTTATGGTATATATAGGGTGCAAATTTAACCACCCAAACTGCTCCAACGGTTCTGAATTAAATGCAGGAAAATATAGCCGTTGGGTGTGTCGGACGTCCGACACTCAAATCTACGTCCGAAGCCATCGTCCGATAGTTTGTTGAGTTTCTGTGTTGTAGACTGTCGGACGTCCAAACCAAGGACTCTTCGTCCGGCCGAACCGTAAGCTCATGTTTCCATCTTCTCAATCTGTCGGACGTCCGAAACTTGGATGATCGTCCGAAAGCATTGTCCGAAGCTTTGTCGTAAACTGTCGGACGTCCGAAAGCATCGTCCGACAGAACCAGTGGCCTATCCTTCTTTGACTGCATCCTGTCGGACGTCCGAACCTCAGTCTTGCATCCGACAGCATCGTCCGATAGATTCCTGACTGGAATATTGAGATTAAACCTGTTTTGCTACACTCAGACTTAAAAGGGAATTAGTAAAAATTATCATGGTGGTTTGTTAATCATCAAAATAGCCAACAATCTCCCCCTTTTTGATGATGACAAACCCCTTGATGATTTGAATAGGAAAGGAGGCAAGAAAACATAACTTTTGAAACGAGATACTCCCCCTTACTTGTATAACCCAAAAATCCAATTTTTCATGAAGCACCAGACTCCCCCTTACATCGAGCACCAGATTTTGAGCTTTTAATCAAACACCAAATACGATAAACATTTTCACAACCATCCTGTTTTCATTCAATTACATTTTCCAACACCAATACATCAACCATCACCAATACATCAGCCATCATCATTTTCCAACACCAATACATCAACCATCACCAATACATCAGCCATCATCATTTAATCATCATTTTTCTCCCCCTTTTGTCATCGATCAAAAAGAAGATCAAAACAGCAATCAAGGCACAAAGACAAGACAGAAAGTGAAGATAAGTGAAGATAAGATAACATGAATAAAAGGGCATCCATAAGAGTTTTAAACAAGTACGGCCAACAAAAGTAGGGCCAAAAACAACTAGAAGCCCAAAATGAGCAAAATGATGCCACCTTAAACATGTCTAAGAAATGTGATGAACCTAGAGATGTCTAAGAAATGCCTAAAAACTTAAAAAGACGGATGAGATGAGCCACGATGCCTGAGAGACGATAACACTCTGAACTTTCCTCATCGGTATCAGTATCCATTGCTTGAGGTGGAGTATGAAATTGAGATGGCCCGGGGTCTTGAGTAGTAGCTGCCTGAGAAGTGCCCCGCATTTCCATCAGTCCTTCAGCAATTTGTTGATCTTGTGCAGTGGTATGTGCTTGTGAAGGTTCAGCTTGAGGGCCTCTTGGTTCTTCCCTTCCTTGCCCAGCAGTTTCTTGACCTTGAGAGGGAAGAAGCTCGTCCTTGAGCTTTTGGAATGCCTCCCTTTGTTCCGGATTCATAACCATTCTAAGCCCTTCCTCAAAGAGAATATGTCGTTGTTTGATTTCTAAAAGGAGAGAGAGAATGGGATCTAAAGAGGTAGAAGAAGAAGGCTGAGAGGTCATTGGAGTTGAGTAGGCAAGACGGGGACGTTGAAACCTAGGAGTGACTGGAGTTTGAGGAGAGGAAAGAGGATCATGAATGGTCTTAGAACGAGACTCCAAAGCAGTTTCTTTGTAGACCCATTCATCACCAATAAAACGGATGTTTTTCTTTTCAAAATAAGCTTTTGTGAAAAAGCAATTTGGATTTTCAGAAGTGGGAGTACCAGTCAAAGGAACGTTGAAGTGATTGAAAATAGAAGTTAGAAATTTTCCATAAGGAATTTTGCGACGGCTGTCGGATTTGATTTTGTTCATAAACCGACACATGATAAAACCAAAATCGACTCTTATGTCTTCCATAAAGCAGTAAAACAGATATAATTCCATTTTATTTGTTGTGGTACGATGGCCAGAAGTTGGGATTAACAAATTGCCTATCATAACCCACAGAATTTGCTGCAATGGAGTTAATTCATTTAAATCTGCTCAGCTGGAACTTCAAAACGAGTTTGAAAATATGATAACAGTTTTGCTCCATTAAAGTGATTATATGTAGTTGGTTGTTCTTCATATGAGAAAAAATTTGCAATTTTGCTAGAGCAATCAGGTTCAATGGCAGTATGGAAGATTTCATTTATAACATTTGGATCAAAAGTAATATCAATGCCATTTACCCTAGAGACAACAACCGAAGGAGTTCTTCCTTGTCTGATGTTAGCATAAAATTGATGAACCATAGGAGGATAAATAACATGAGGAAAGGAAAGAAGATGAGTCCATTTTTGAAAGGCAAATTTTTCAAGAACCCAATCTAATTTGCAGGAATGAAAATCAGAAAAGGAAACAGAACGTTGAGTGATGAACCCTTTTCTGACACAATGGAGAATCGGCCTCGAGATCAATGAAGGTTGGTAAGACCTCTCTAACAGCTTCCTCTGTTTCCTGACGTTCAGTTCGTCCAGTAGCAGCCCTTGTTCTTCTCTGATAGGTGCGTCCAGAACCAGTTCTCCCAGCTGTTTGTTTTGCAGATGAAGAGCTTCCTCTTGTCCGTACCATGATGAATAAATGCAGCTAAATGTGGGATGTAGGGAGGATATGGCAGAAAGAAAAGGCTATTCTACACACTTCGTGCAACGTGATATGATTCAGAAAGGAGAAATTTTGAGAAATTTTAAACCTAGGGTTTCAAATGAGATTTGGGGATTTTTCAGGATTGAATAAGGAGAGAGAAATAGGGAGATCAGAGGCTGAAAAGGAAGTTAAACAACTATTATAGAGAGGAATTTTTAACAATTAGTTCTTGAAAAAATGAAAATGAGACCCTTTTGGTAAGGAAGATGAAGAACTTCTGGGTTGAAGAGAGAGAGATGAACTGAAGAAATGACCGTCCGAAAACCCTTTTTAAAAAAAAATTTTTGAATGTTAGATGTCCGAACGTTAGTGATCGTCCGACACCTGCGTCCGATCCCCTGTTTTCTTAAAACAAAAACTTTCTGTTTCTGTCGGACGTCCGGAATTCTTGTAGGACGTCCGAACAAGAAATCATAATTCTGTCGGACGTCCGAAGTATGTAGGACGTCCGATCCCCTGTATTTTCAAAGAGATTTTTCTGAAATTCCCAGTTTGTTCCTCAAGTACACAAATTGCTCTAAGGGCAATGATTTTGTAAAAATATCAGCTATTTGATCTTTGGAACAAACGTAATTAACACAAATTTCTCCTCTTTGAACGAGATCACGAATGAAATGATGTTTAATGTCTATATGCTTTGTCCTAGAATGTTGGATGGGGTTTTTAGTCAAATTTATAGCACTAGTGTTATCACAAAACATAGGTACACATTCATATCTCAAATGAAAGTCATATAACGTATGTTTCATCCAAACCAATTGAGCACAACATGCACCAGCTGCTATATACTCGGCTTCCGCAGTAGATAATGAAATAGAGTTTTGCTTTTTGCTAAACCAGGAAACTAAGCATTTACCAAGAAAGTGACAAGAACCACTTGTACTTTTTCTGTCTATTCTACAACCAGCAAAATCAGCATCCGAGAAACCAACTAAGGCAAGATTAGAACATTTAGGATACCATAGGCCATAGTTGATAGTTCCTTTTAAATATCTAAAGATCCGTTTTACAGCTAGTAAATGAGATTCCTTAGGACATGATTGAAATCTAGCACATAAGCAAACAGCAAACATGATATCAGGTCTACTAGCAGTCAAATAGAGTAAACTTCCAATCATACCTCTATAATGCTTTTCATCAACTTTTGTTCCATCTTCATCCTTGTCAAGTTTGGTGGATGTGCACATTGGAGTACCAACTTGTTTTGAGTCTTCCATACCAAATTTCTTAAGAAGCTCCTTTGTATATTTGATTTGACTGATGAAGGTTCCATTCTTGCATTGATGTACTTGAAGTCCAAGGAAGAAGTTCATTTCTCCCATCATACTCATCTCAAATTCCTTTTGCATAATATTGGAAAAATCTTTGCACAAGTGTTCATTAGTAGAACCAAAAATAATGTCATCCACATAAATTTGCACAATTAATAAGTCATGTAAGTTATTTTTGGTAAAAAGTGTGCTGTCAACATCACCTCTTTTAAAACCATTTTTCACCAAGAATCTACTAAACGGTCATACCATGCTCTTGGTGCTTGTTTCAATCCATACAAAGCTTTTGAAAGCTTGAAAACATGATTTGGATATTTTTCATCTTCAAAACCAGGAGGTTGATCAACATACACATCTTGATCAATGAAACCATTTAAAAATGCACTTTTGACATCCATTTGAAACAGTTTAAAACCTTTAAAGCATGCAAATGCAAGAAACATCCGAATGGACTCCAATCTTGCTACGGGGGCAAAGGTTTCATCAAAATCTATTCCTTCCTCTTGAGCATAACCCTTTGCTACTAGTCTAACTTTGTTTCTAACAATATCTCCTTTAGCATTTAACTTATTTCTAAACACCCATTTTGTACCTATCACGGGATGATCTAAAGGTCTTTCCACTAATGTCCATACTTTGTTCCTTTCAAATTGGTTTAGTTCCTCTTGCATGGCCATAATCCAACTATCATCTTTGAGGGCATCAATGACATTTTTAGGCTCAAAATGAGAAAGTAAAGCGAAATTATCTACTAAAACATTCTTATAAGAACGAGTGTTTACCCTCTCGGATGGATCACCTATTATGAGCTCCTTTGGATGGTGTTGAGTGAATTTCCAAGCTTTTGGAAGATCTCTTGAACTTTCTTCACTTTTCTCTTCATTTTCTTGTGCATCTTCATTTTGAGGTGAATCATCTTGGATATCTTCCTTCAACTCTTCATTTTGCTTTTCTTGAATGGTAAGTTCCTTGAGTGCTTCATGTACATCTACATCATCATCTTCACAAACATCTTGGGAAACAACATCATTAGCTTCATCAAAAGAAACATGTATTGCCTCTTCAATAACAAGAGTCCTTCTATTATAGACTCTATAACCCCGTTTATTCTCACAATATCCTAAGAAAAAGCCTTCATCCGTTTTCTTGTCAAACTTTCCAAGATCTTCTTTAATATTCAAAATGAAACATTTACAACCAAATACTTTGAAATAGCCAACAATAGGCTTTTTGCCAAAAAGAAGTTCATATGATGTTTTATTCAAAATAGGTCGTAAAAGAATTCTATTCATCACATAACAAGCCGTGTTGACCCTCGCCCAAAATATTTTGGCATATCACATTCACAAAGCATAGTTCTTGCGGCTTCTTGAAGAGTTCTATTTTTCCTTTCAACAACTCCATTTTGTTGCGGAACTCTAGCTATAGAAAACTCATGAGAAATACCATTGTGATCACAAAACTCGGGAAAACCACAATATTTAAATTCGGTTCCATTATCACTTCTAATTTTCACAATATTCAAATTGAGCAAATTTTGAATTTTTGCAAATAAGGATACAAAATTTTTGAAAGCATCATCTTTATGAGCTAAAAATAGAACCCAAGTATATCTAGAGAAATCATCAACTATGACAAAGCAATACCGTTTTCCACCCAAACTAGCAACTTGAGTAGGACCAAATAAATCAATGTGTAAAAGCTCCAATGGTTTTGTCGTAGAAACACAATTTTTTGGCTTAAAAGAAACTTTTGTTTGTTTTCCAAATTGACATGCATCACAAATACGATCCTTTTCAAATTTGATCTTAGGCAAGCCTCTAACAAGCTCCCTTTTAGATATCTCATTTAGCAAATCCATATTAAAGTGACAAAGTCTCCTATGCCACAACCAAGGATCATCATTTGTAATTTTGAGACATTGAAACCTTTTTGAAATGATTTTCTCAAGAAAAACAACATAAATATCATTGTATCTTTTCCTTTAAAACCACATTGAATTTTGCATCAAGAATCAAACACTCATATTTCTTAAAAAGTACATAAAGATTCCTATCACATAATTGGCTAACACTCAATAGATTATAACCCAAATTATCAACTAAAGAACATTATGAATAAACGTATCACCATTTTTACCAACATCTCCAATTCCAATTGTCTTGGCTTTTGTGTCGTCTCCAAATGTGACTTTTCCACTACTTTTTGACTTGAGATTGACAAAATGAGATGGATCACCCGTCATATGTCTCGAGCATCCACTATCAATAAACCATTTTGAGGCTTTGCTTGCCTTCTTCAAAAGTACCTACACAAGGAATAGTGAAAGATAACCTTTGGAACCCTTTGTATTCTTGGGTCCTTAGGTGTTAGTTATGATCTCTAACAATCCATGTTGTTCCCAAACCATTTCTCATGTTTTTCTTGACATAACAATGATTTTTCATGTGACCAAATTGACAACAAAAGCTACACATTTTGCTAGTGTCCTTGACACCAATGGGTTTTAAATATCTAATACCCATTTTTCTAAGAATGGTAAATTTGTTCTCACCATAATTAGATCTTCTAACATTCATTTGATAAAACTTTTGTTTTTCATTTTGAAGAAATTCATCCAAATCATTCATTCTTTTTCTCAAGGTAGTTTGTTCCTCTTGTAATATTTTGCAAAACTTTTCTTTTGCATCAAGTTTCTTTTGCAAGTCCAAATCTACCTCAAGTTTTTTAAATCCTCATTTTCATTTTTCAAACTCTTATTTTCTTGAAAGAGCTTTGCATTCTCACGAAGTAAGAAATTAATTTTCATTTTTAATTCTTTATTTTTGGCATAAGAATCTTTCAAACTATCATGCAATTTTTCAACAAAAGATTCAACATCATCATCATTCTCATCATCACAATCATAAATAGAATTACTAGTAGATACCTCATTTTCACCTATGGCCATGAATGCCATTTGTGCGGATTCCTCTTCTTCTTCTATTTCACCATCGGAGTTGCACTCATTCCAAGTTATTTGGAAATTGTTGAATTTTTGTCTTCTTTCTCCTCTACCTTCCTTTTTCTTCTTCATTGGACATTCATTGGCGTAGTGTCCAATTTGTCCACATTCGAAGCATTTGTCTCCTTGCTTCTTGTTGATCTCTTGCTTTCCTTTTCCTCTTTGATTAGGGTTGAAGTTGCTTGGACCTCCTCTTCTAAACCTTCTTTTATTGAAGATTCTTTTGAAACTCTTGGAGAGAAGTGCCAAATCATTGTCATCAACTTCAACATCTTCATCATCTAAGGAGAATGATTCATCCTCCTCTTGTGAAGCTTTGAGAGCTATACTTTTCTTCATCTTTGCATCCTCTTCCTCTTGTACCTTAGACTTGAGCTTTAATTCATAAGAGGTTAGAGAATTTATGAGAGTTTCAATAGACATGGAATTTAAATCTTTAGCCTCCTCAATGGCCGTCACTTTGTTTTTCCAATCCTTAGATAAAGCATTTAGGATCTTTCTATTCTTCTCACCCAATGTATACTCTTTTCCCAGCACTTCTAGATCCTTTATGATGTCATTGAATCTACAATACATCTTATCAATATTCTCATGAGGTTCCATCTTAAAAGATTCATATTTTGTGACAAGAAGTGATTTCTTTTGTTCTCTCACATTGTCACTGCCCTCATGTATTTCTCTAAGCCTATCCCATATTTCTTTTGCTGTCTTGCATCCTTTCACCCTTGTGGATTCAGTTGCATCTAAAGCATTGTATAGCACATTCACAACTTTTGCATTTAGGGTGAGATTTATTCTATCTTGGGGAGTTAGTTCCATTCTAGTTTTTGATCTTGGTTGATGAGTAATCTCATCTACAACAATGGCTTCAAATGGTCCTTCATTCACAATGTACCATAGCTCAATATCTATTGATTGCAAGAAGATTTCCATCCTATCCTTCCAACTCACATAATTTACCCCATTAAATATAGGTGGCCTTGTAATAGATTGTCCCTCTAAGAATAATGCATTGTTAGTTGCCATGATCACTCCAAAGCCGATTGAGCTTAATATTTAGGAGACCAAGCTCTGATACCAATTGTAGGTCCCGAAAGCAACCTAAGAGGGGGGGTGAATTAGGTTGATGGAAATTTAAAACTTAATGGGTGAATACAAAAGCACAATTAGAAGAAATCAAATTCTCTTGGTGATATGAACTTTTAAGCACGTAATGAGATAATCAACCAAGTAGATAAACACAAGTAGAGCACAAATAAAGATAAAAGAGATGAACTCAAATGGACTACCAAGTTGCACCCAACTTGAAGTCCAATACCTCAAATTCAATTGCTACTTCAATTTGATGAAGTTACACCAAGTTGTACATGGAAGGATCACCACTTGCTTGCATCAATCACTCCTTGATCAAGCCAAGAGGTTTTACAACAGCCTTGCTAACCCTCACAATGCTACACACTTGAGCCTTACACTCACAATTGAAAAGCAATGCTTGTTTGCACACACACTTACACTACAAGAAAGGAAGAAGACACAAATTCACTCTAGAATTGTTCTTAAAGCTTGTAAGTAATGGTTGCAAAAAGTCCTTAACAACTCCAGCCTTTATGGTATATATAGGGTGCAAATTTAACCACCCAAACTGCTCCAACGGTTCTGAATTAAATGCAGGAAAATATAGCCGTTGGGTGTGTCGGACGTCCGACACTCAAATCTGCGTCCGAAGCCATCGTCCGACAGTTTGTTGAGTTTCTGTGTTGTAGACTGTCGGACGTCCGAACCAAGGACTCCTTCGTCCGACAGAACCAGAAGCTCATGTTTCCATCTTCTCAATCTGTCAGACGTCCGAAACTTGGATGATCGTCCGAAAGCATTGTCCGAAGCTTTGTCGTAAACTGTCGGACGTCCGAAAGCATCGTCCGACAGAACCAGTGGCCTATCCTTCTTTGACTGCATCCTGTCGGACGTCCGAACCTCAGTCTTGCGTCCAACAGCATCGTCCGACAGATTCCTGACTGGAATATTGAGATTAAACCTGTTTTGCTACACTCAGACTTAAAAGGGAATTAGTAAAAATCATCATGGTGGTTTGTTAATCATCAAAATAGCCAACAATTACTATAACCAAAAGACTTAAATAACTCAGTCCTTCGTGATCACTTGCCTATGTACTCGCCCCCTGTAAGGAAAACAAATCAAAAGGGTGAGTTTTCGCTCAATGAGATTCCAAGAAGAACATGCAATCACAAGGATCATACACAAGTCATGTAGAATATAAATTGCCACAGAATAAAGCATCTACACCTGAGAGAACAATAACCCTTTCAATTAAAAGGATACAAGGCTCTCATGAGCTCATTCAAGTGGCTTATTCATGATACAAGATTTCCATTGACAATCCGTCAACTTTATTCAATAACACTACCAAGTAAATTCTCCACTTCACGCCAATCTCTATCCACCATACATTCCCTGACCGGACCTGCACACCAGATTCAAGAAAGGTAATACTCGAGTATACCCGTTCCAGTTCAAGTTCAAGAGACAAAACCCATTACTCGTTGATCTTGTCGACCACGCCCTTGCGGGCTCGACCCGAACAACTAGCGGTTGGGATTTGGGCCCCAAACATGCAATGGAGTCGATGGGGTAACAACCCAAACGATAATCAAGTCATACATAAGTAAAGCATTTTACTTGATTAAATAACATTCACCCAGTCAGAAGAGGGCCAGTGTGATAAAGTACGCACTAACACAAGCAATTACATTTCATGAACTAGTGTATCAAGCAATAGACATGTCATTCAAGCAAGAAACATAGCATTCAAGTGGGCATGACATTCAAGCAAGAAATGTAACATTCAAGCATTTCACAAATTCTTGGAACATTCATCCTTAAAGCACTGCTCAAACTTCCGGTTCAGGTGCTTCTTCGTGTTTCACTTCCAATTCCTAGAATCAAGGTAATAGAGTATGTTAAGATTCACTACCCCAAGCCACAACGAACAAACCAACATCACTTCTAAATCTCAACTAAGAAATCCCCAAAAATTTCTTCACCCCAAAGTTCTCCCAAAACCACGTGGCTTCCATGTTTAATTCAAGGAAAAACCCATGTATACGTTAAATCAATGATTTGAGTAAAAGATAGTGCAATTCTCAATTTCTGCCACGAATTTGGCTCAAAACTGCCCAAACATTTTCGTTTATACTGCTGGAGTTCCAACAAGGAAAAACAGGGGAAAAGTGAAGTAAAACCTCTTAAAACTCATTATTTTCCACTCAAATCCACACCCATAATAGGGTTCAAGCTTATCCAAGTATATAGGACAAAAACATAGCAAATTCGTTGCACAATTTTAAAAGGAAAGCTGAAACAAATCTCTCTCTCACACGGCCAGCTTAAAAGAGAATTTCAGCCAAGAAAACATAAAAATTTTGAAGCTTTAACCATTTAAAACTCATGGTTTTTAGTTCTAATCCAACATACTCTTAAGTTTAAAGTCTTATAAAGTGTTTGAGCAAGATTTAGCTAAAGATCATCATGAAAATTTTGAAGTTAAAGCTGAAATTCTTCACCTCCCTAATTCAGCTAGCAAGCAGAAATTTCCATCAAAAATTTCCAAACATTTTCTCAAACAAATCTCAAACAATATCATCCTAAAATTCATAGCAAAGCCACAATAACTCATCACTAGCATGTTAAGAGGTAAAGCTCACAATTTTAACATGAAATCACCAATGATGCACATAACACTTAACCCTAAGTTCAACTCAAACAACCCAAGCATCTCATTCCATGGTCATAACTTGAAGAACTTGTGACAGCCCCACTTCCCCTAAGGCGAACCAGAGAGGTAAACGGACCGCCTGCCCAGCTCTCGCCAGGACTCAAACATTCATTTATGAAACCATTGATAAAAGGTACTTAAAATCGCTGACAAATTCACGCAAAATACAAACCCCCAACATTTCCTCAAGGAGGCATTGATAACAACTCCAAAATACCACAACTATCAAAATCATCCAAATAGTTCAATCTTATACAAAAGAGGAAATCCTACAAAAATACTAAGAGGTAATCCCGCACATGTACTAGGTTTCTCGATTCTCGTGCCCCACTTCCAGACCTGTTAAGGAAAACAAAGCTTATAGGGTGAGCAAAGCCCAGTGAGGTCAAGAATGCATGCACAAGCAAGTTAAAGCGATAACAATTTTGAACAAATAATAGCAATAGAAAACTTGAGAATCATACAAGATATTATAAAAGTAATCACTATAAAAGGATACAGTGCCGTTCCATCTTTCTGCGATTTTCCACGTCCAGCTTCGGTCTGGTCCCAAGCCGTATTTTCAATAGGCATGTTGACACTCCGTCAACCACTTTCTCACCGACCGTAGAAATCACTTTACTCTCACCCGTCTACTTACACCCCCTGTACCGGGCCCGCTCGTCAAAATAGTATTAACACCAAACCAAGTCGGGATGAGCGGCACCTCCCGCTCCATAGAGCGTGGTACATACTACCGCTTGGTAATTAACATCAAACCAAGTCGGGATGAGCGGCACCTCCCGCCCCATAGAGCGTGGTACATACTACCGCTTGGTAAATGAGTCGACGAGACTACGCTCCAATCGACTTAACTAGAACCCGACCAAAACGGGAGGAGAGGCACCTCCCACTCACTCGAGTGTGGTACATGCAACCGTTTGGTCTTATCAAACCAAGAACAAGCACAAGTACAAGCACTTAACGACTTCAACTCAAGCAAATTCAAGCAAGGGTGAGCGCGATAAAGTACACGCTCACCAAGTCAAACAAGCATGCTTTTCAAACGAATTTCATCAAACCAAGTATTCAGTAACAAGCACTTGAACACTCACCAACAGTTGTGAGCAAGCGAGAAAAGTTAGAGGACCAAACACGTTCTTTGAGGTCCACGGAATCCCCTGAGATATGCAAGTGCAAGCAAATTACTTTTCGACTCCAAACTAAAAGGTTTGGAAAACCCATTTTCAAATGTGAAATAACACGACAAGCATATACTCAATGAATTAAACCCTCGAGAAACGCTTATAAATACCTAATATAGCAAAAAGGAACACACGCGTGGGCGTTAGAAGGAAAACGGACAAGAACGGAACGAAAATGGAAAACACACACTAAAAGGTGTGAAAGGCAGATTTGACACCTTTTGCCATTTCGACCATAACTCATGGTACGAGTGTCAGATTGAAGTGCACGAGGTGCCGTTTCGAAGCTAAGAGAACAGGCTACAACTTTCATGAAGACAAATCCAACCCAGATTCACTCTTTCTAGGTCAAAAACGCAGAAACAGTTTCAGAAATTTTTGCCATCAGAATTTCCGACAGGCCCACTTCAAACAGACATAACTCAGCGTTCACAAATCGGAATCAAGAAATTCCAGCGGCGTTGGAAAGCTAGAATGAAGGGCTATAACTTTTGTGCTTTGGAAAAAAGCCAAATCACAAAGGATCAATACGAAAAATGAAGCCAAAGTGGCGGTTTGGCCAACCCTGTTTTCCTGTTTTCGCGCTCACCAAATGCAACTCACGCATATGCATTTCAAATGACTCGAGAGTAATATTAACATGCAAATGCAGCTTTTCAAACACCCCAATCTCATATTCGAAAAGCATAAATCTCCTGTCTATCTCTCGCTCATAACCACGCCAAAATGCTACCAATTTAACCAAAGCTCATGCATGTTTCTTCAATGTGCACCAAAGCACTACTAAGGGATTAACAACCCTTCAATGAAGTGAGCAAAGCAACTCATTAGGTCCAAGGTCATCAACTCCTCACTAGGGTTTCAATCATCTCATTAACATTCTATCAACCAAACTAGCAACTACACTTTATACAACAATCAATGCATACCTTAAACACTCATTTACACACTAATAGAAACAATTATGGAACATTAAACCAAGAACCCTAAAATTGCTCATGCTGGCCGAAACTTGAAGCATGCAAATCATCCAAATTTACACCATAATTTCACAAGTTAAGCTAAGAACAAGCATTAGTTGCACCCAACCATCAATCACAAGCATTACTTCCAACATCAAAGCTTGAAATTGAGAACCCTAACCCTAACCCTAACTCAAATTCATGGGTAGGCATAAATACATCGAAATTAACCAAATCAATCCGTAGAATCATCTCAAAAGCTATCAGTGGCCATGAATGAACCCAAAACAAGAACAAAATCCAACTACTTTATAATCTCCATCAAAATTCAGCTTGTAGAGAATAGAAGAAAACCTTTCTAGCTTATGTTCTTGGTGCAATCCCAAGCTCCCAAGTGCAAGCTTCACCTCCTAGCTCCCCAATCAAGATTGAATGGTCGAAAGTAGCAAGAATTTCCCAAGTTTTTTTCTCTTTTTTTCCTCTCTTTTTCCTCTCTTTTTTTCCTCTCCTTTCCCACGGTTTTTCCTCCTCTTTTTTTCCTTTCCTTGGCCGGCACTTTAAAGCTATAAAATAGCAAAAGGATGATGCCAATAAGATATTTAGGGCTTAGTCAAAGTTAGTCAACTTTATCATGCTTAATTAAACCTTCCAACTTAGGTTAACTCCCACCTTTGCCCAAGTAATTTTCTTTCCTTTCAAATTAGTCCATAGGTGCCCAATTCAACTTAGTTTATCAAAGCTTAATCGCACCTACTTAGGCTACTAATCACCTAAGAATTGTAATCCCTCCTCTTAATCATGCCTTATCACACATAAAATCAAAGAGATAACAAACTCGTAGTTAAATGTAAAACTTAAATTCATTTTCAAAACTAGGGTTTTAAGAAATCAAACTAGGGTTTTCCACATTCAAATTAGGGTTTTATCAAAATTTAGGGCTTTCGAGACAAACTATGGTTTAAATGTCAAATTAGGGTTTTTAGACGTGTAAAACAAAATAGTTAAAACAAAACATTTTGTGAAGTAACACAGACCATATAAACACTTTGGTAAACGATAATAATTAGAATTAACATTATGTTGTGTTAAAGTCGATGTTAAAATTTAAACAAAATATTAAATAAGTAGGTGAAATAAAATAAATTTTCGGGTCCTCACAGAACTACTACAAGATCTTGCCTAATTCCAAACTATCAACTCATTAAACATAGGAAAGGAAATCTAGCATTTACCTCTCTTGGAAGCTCCAAACAAGATGAAACAACCACAAGCTCCTCCAAGATCTTCCTTCCAAGCTTAAGCTAAAGATTGATGGAGTAATCAAGATTTTCCCTTTCTTTTCTCACAAATTTCAAGCAAGAATTAAACTAGGTTTTTGGTAGTTTTTCTGTGACAGCCCCACTTTCCCCAAAGGCAAACCAGAGGGGTCAGCGGACCGCCTGTCCAGCTCTCGCCAGGACTCAAACGATATAACCATAAAACCATAGTAAAAGAAACCGACAAATTCTTATAACTTTACAGTCTCTAAAACACATCAAGGTTACGTTGGATCAACTTGAAATTACTACAAACCATCTAAGGCATCCATTATCCTCCAACTTATACAAAAGGAATAGGAAATCCACAAAAACTAGAGTCCTCGATTTGCACCCCTTCCGACCTAAGGAAAACAAAGCTTATGGGGTGAGCAAAGCTCAGTGAGGCCAAGAATTCATGCACAAGCAGGGTAAGGCAATAACACACATTAACAGAACAATAACAGGAAATAAAACGGAAAATACATACAGGCCGGTATAAAATATCACTAGAAAAGGATACAACTTGCCGCTCCATCATTGGTCTTCAGTCAGGACTTTAGTGGAAACGTTGAGACTCCCAACCACTACCTCACCAAGCAATCACTTTACTCTCACCCGCCTACTTACACCCCTGCACCGGCCCGCCACAAAATAGTAATATCATTAAACCAAGTCGGGATGAGCGGCACCTCCCGCTCTATAGAGCGTGGTACATACTACCGCTTGGTAAATGAGTCGACGAGACTACGCTCCAATCGACTTAATCAACAACCGACCCAAACAGGAGGAGAGGTACCTCCCACTCTCTTGAGTGTGGTACATACAACCGTTTGGTTCTAACATGTCAAGAACAAGCACACGTACAAGCATTTTACGATTTCAATTCAAGTAAGTCCAAACAAGGGTGAGCGCGGTAAAGTACACGCTCACCAAGTCAAACAAGCATGCTTTCGAATGAAATTCATCAAATCAGACATCCAAGTATGAAAACAACATGCACTTGAACACTCACCGCTAGTTGAGCGTAAGCAAGATAATGTAGAAGTCAAACACGCCACAACGTCCACGGACTCACCTGGAACATGCAAATCAAACCATCAACCCTTTTGGTTTCTATTTAAAGCAATCTTGTCGTAAGATTGGAAGAAAACTATTTCAAAGGTGAACCGACGCGACATGCATCTGCCCTATGAACTAAGCTCTCATAAATGCTTATAAACACTTAAAATAGCAAAAGAAGCACATACGTATGCGGAAAACGGACGATGACAACTCGAAAACGGAAAACACACATTGGAAGGTGAAAAAACAGTTTTGACACCTTGTACGCCATTGCCCATATCTCAGGCTACAAGTGTCGGATTTGAGCATACAAGGTGCTGTTTCGAAGCTAAGAGAACAACCTACAACTTTCGTGAAGACAACTTCAACCCAGATTTACTCTATCTAGGTCAAAAACGCAGAGACAGTTTCAGGAATTTCGCCGTCAGAATGTCCGACAGGCCAACTTCAAACGGACATAACTCGGCGCTCACAAATCGAAATCAAGAAATTCCAGATGCGTTGGAAAGCTAGAACAAAGGGCTATAACTTTCGTGTTTTGGACAAAGGCTAAATCACAAAGGAACAACACCAAAAATGACACCAAAGTCGCTGCCGACAAAATCCTGTTTTCCCGTTCAGCACCTCAAACGAACTTCATGCAACCGAAACGCATTCATGCAAATTCCATCGACTCGCCTGCAATTACAAACATGCAAAATAGCCCCTCACACGCCTCACACCACTCCAAACCCGCACGAACATACACACACTACACACACAACACACCAAGTTGGAATTCAAGAGCCCACGTAACCGTTCAAATTTACGCGCGGGTGGGAATTCAAGAGCCCACCAAACAACTAAACATGCAATCCAACCTTGATTTCTACCATTAGCATTAAAGCAAAACCCGAACCCTAACTCATAATCATGGCAAAGCATACATACATCAAAT
Organism: Gardenia jasminoides; assembly: GCA_013103745.1. Taxonomy (NCBI): domain Eukaryota; kingdom Viridiplantae; phylum Streptophyta; class Magnoliopsida; order Gentianales; family Rubiaceae; genus Gardenia; species Gardenia jasminoides. The sequence goes on along the minus strand of CM023100.1, from coordinate 21,623,601 downwards.
TCAACCATTCCAATCCATAACATCATTCCATAAGCTAAAAATAGACATGATTCAAGCCATGAAAACCACAAAATCCTTCAATTTAAAATCTTCAACTCAATTCAAGCTTATAGGAAACTAGGAGAAACCTTTCTTGAGGTTGTTCTTGGTGAAACTTCAAGTGCTCAAGTCCAAGCTTCTCCTCCCAACTCCGAATCGAAATCGTACGGTTGAAAGTTGCAAAAATCTCCAAGTTTTCTTCCTTTTTTCCTCTCTTTTTTTTTCCTTCTTTTCTTTCTTCCCTCACGGTTTTCCTTTCCTCTTTTCCCCTTGGTTTGGCCGGCAACCACAAGGCTTAAATAAGCCAAGGGATAATCTCAAAAAAGATATTTCCACTTGGTCAAATTTTGGTCAAAAATATCATGCCAAAAACCCTAGCAACTTAGGTTTATTTCCGCTCTTACCCGCATAATTTCTTTTCCTATCAAATTAGTCCATAAGTACTTAATTTAACCTAGCCCATCAAAGCTTAATTACCCCTACTTAGGCTACCAATCACCTAGGAATTGTATTTTCCCCTCTTAATCATGCATTATCACACATAGAATCAACGAGTTAACAAACTCGTAATTAAACATAAAACTTAGACTCATTTTCAAAACTAGGGTTTTAAGAAATCAAATTGGGGTTTTCCATATTCAAATTAGGATTTTATCAAAATTAGAGTTTTCGAAACAAATTAGGGTTTTAGGTTTCAAATTAGGGTTTTAAAACGTGTAAAACAGGATTATTGAAACAAAACACTTTTAAAAGTAAAACAAGCATATAAACACCTATAATAAACTTAAACAAAATAAAAGTCAGTACGGGTCCTCACAACCTTCCCCCCTTAAAAGAATTTCGTCCTCGAAATTCATACCTGAATTAGAGAAGAGCTCCGGATATTTTCTTCTTATATCCTCTTCAACCTCCCACGTGGCTTCCTCGACATCATGGTTTTTCCACAAGACCTTCACTAAAGGTATTTGCTTATTCCTCAACTCCTTGGTTCTGTGGTCCAAAAGCTTTACAGGTTTCTCTTCGTAGGTTAGAGTTTCATCAAGTTCTATATCCTCTGGCTGGAGTATATGAGATGGATCGGGATGATATTTCTTAAGAAACGACACATGGAACACGTTATGAATACGGGACAGGCTGGGTGGTAAATCCAACCTATAAGCTACCTTTCCGACCCGTTCAAGAATGGTGTATGGTCCCACATATCTTGGCTGTAACTTCTTTCCTTTTCCTGCCATCAAGCTCGCCTTTAAAGGAGTAATTCTAAGAAAAACTTGATCCCCGACCTCGAACTCCAAATCTTTTCTCCTATTGTCTGCGTAACTCTTTTGTCGACTTTGGGCAGTTAAAATCCTCTGCCGAATTAACTTGACCTTTTCTCGAGCTTCTTCCATCCAAGGGATTGTAGTTGGATCTAGAGTTTTCTTCTCTCCTACCTCATCCCAATAAATCGGCGATCGACATTTACGACCGTAAAGAGCTTCATACGGAGCCATTTGTATGGATGAATGAAAACTATTGTTATAGGCAAATTCTACCAAGGTCAAATATTGACTCCAACTAACCCCAAAGTCTAGAACACAAGTCCTCAACATGTCCTCAAGAGTTTGAATCGTCCTTTCGGATTGACCGTCAGTTTGAGGATGGTAAGTAGTACTAAGATTTAGCTTAGTTCCTAATATCTCCTGCATCTTTTGCCAAAATCTCGACACAAACCGCGGATCTCGATCCGACACTATGCTCACAGGAATACCGTGCAACCTTATAACTTCATCCATATACAATTTAGCCAATTTCTCCATCGAGTATTTCATGCTTATGGGTAGAAAATGTGCAGACTTAGTCAGACGGTCTACAATAACCCAAATCGCCATGACCTCTTTATGCCTTTGGCAGTCCCGATACAAAATCCATGGTAATATCCTCCCATTTCCACACGGTACTTCCAATGGTTGCAATAACCCGTAGGGTTTCGATGTTCGCTTTAACCCTTTGGCAAACCAGGCATGTTTGAACAAATTGGGCTATTTCCTTCTTCATGCCTTCCCACCAGTATAGACTTTTTAAATCCTGGTACATCTTATTTCCTCCAGGGTGTACCGTATACTTTGATCGATAGGCTTCCTCTAATATCTCCTTTTTAAGTTCCTCGTCCTTTGGTACCACTATTCGATTTCGATACCTGAGAACTCCTTCTGCTCCAATATTAAAGTCTGGAAGTTCCTTTTTCTGGACCTTCTCCATCCACTTTTGTATCTCGGGAGCTTTCTTTTGCACCTCTTTAATCTTATCCAGTAAGGTAGATCTTAATACAATGTTTCCTAGTACAACCTTGTTAGACTGTAGATGAGGATTCCAAACACTAATCTCCTCTAACAGGTGCCACTCCTTCACCATCAGGCCAGCTACTTGTACCCTTCGGCTCAGTGCATCTGCTACTACATTAGCTCTCCCAGGGTGGTACTTAATCGTGCAATCATAATCTTCTAAAAATTCTACCCATCTACGTTGTCTCAAATTCAACTCTTTCTGGGAAAATAAATACCTAAGGCTCTTATGGTCAGTGAAAACCTCAAATGTTACCCCATACAAGTAATGTCTCCACTTACGCAGTGCAAAAACCACGGCAGCTAATTCCATATCATGGGTCGGATAATTTTGCTCGTGAGGTTTCAATTTTCGCGAAGCGTAGGCTATAACTCGTTCATTTTGCATTAGCACACAACCTAACCCTTCCTTTGATGCATCAGTAAACACCACGTACCCATTTCCTCCATTGGGTAGGGCTAACACTGGAGCCTCAGTCAACCGTCTCTTCAACTCCTGAAAACTCCTTTCACACTTAGCATCCCATATGAACTTACTATGTTTCTTGGTCAACTCGGTCATAGGTCCTGCTATCTTGGAGAAATCTTTAATAAACCGACGGTAATAACCAGCTAAACCTAGAAAACTCCGAATCTCCGTTGGATTCTCGGGTTGCTTCCATTTTGACACCGCTTCCACCTTAGTTGGGTCTACAGTGATTCCATCTTTAGAAATTATATGACCCAGAAAGGCCACCTCCTCCAACCAAAATTCACACTTACTGAATTTGGCATATAGTTGATGTTCTCTTAGGGTTTGTAGCACTATCCTCAAATGTCGTTCATGATCCTCTCGAGTTTTAGAAAATACAAGAATGTCATCGATAAACACCACTACAAATTGATCCAGGTAAGGCTTGAAAACTCGATGCATCAAATCCATGAACGCATCCGGTGCGTTTGTCAACCCAAATGGCATCACCGCGAACTCAAAATGCCCATACCTCGAATTAAAGGTTGTTTTGGGTATGTCCTCTTCTCGAATCCTCAACTGATAGTAACCCTGTCTGAGATCCAACTTAGAGTACACCTCCGCACCCTGTAACTGATCAAAAAGCTCATCGATGTGTGGTAGAGGGTATTTGTTCTTAATGGTAACATCATTCAATCCTCGATAATCTATACACAATCTTAGGCTTCCATCCTTCTTTTTAACAAACAAAACCGGTGCACCCCAAGGTGAATCGCTCTCTTTAATGAAACCCCGTTCCAGCAAATCCTGTAATTGAAGTTTCAATTCTCTCAACTCAGCTGGAGCCATCCTATATGGCGACTTAGAAATAGGCGTTGTCTCCGGAGTCACCTCAATCTTAAAAGCTATCTCCCTTTCAGGTGGTAAAGATTTCAATTCTTCAGGGAATACATCAGGAAATTCTCTCACCACCGGTACATCTTCCAATTTTACCTTATCCCTAGGTGTATTGATCAGAAAAGCTAAGAACCCTTTCGCTCCCTTATTCAACAATTTCCTAGCTCGGATTCCTGAAATAAGAGCTGATGACGCTAAGCTACCCCTTACATTTAATTTTAAAGTTGGCTCTCCCGGTACATGCAATTCTACCATCTTCGTCTTACAATCAAGTTGGGCATGATAACGGGCTAACCAATCCATTCCCAAGATAACATCATAGCCCTTGATTTTCAGACTCATCAAGTCCACTAGCAATTTTCGTTCTCCAATCCAAATATCACAACTCCTATAAACCGAGCTAGATAATAGTTTCTGGCTGCCAGTAGGCGTACTAACCTCTAGATCATATGGGAGTTTTTCAGATTTAACATCTACACCCTCCATGAAAGTAGGATTCACAAAGGAATGGGTTGCCCCGGGATCAATTAAAACTTTTGCTAGACGGTGAAATATGGGAATCGTACCTTCAACAACCTCTGTAGGATCAGGAACCTCACACTGGTCCATAGCATACACTCTAGCGGGTACCTTCGGGCGATTATCCCCTACGCTGGACTGTTTAGAGGTTGACTTAGCAGATGATTGTGAGCTACCACCTGCACGACGAAGCCGTTGGAGCTTGGCAACCGATGCTCGGTACTCCCACGCCAGGCATTTTCCCGCTTTCCTCCAACAATCATCCGTGGTGTGGTTTGGTTTTCCACAATATCCACACCCTACCTGAGGAGTAGACACAGAACCTCCTTGGGTAGTGGTTCGAGTCTGACCACGCCCACTGGTAGCTCCTCTTGCCATAGACCCCCTAGACGCTCCCGCCAAGCGTACTCCTCCTACACCTCTCCCAACTTTAGGGACCGACACGTTTCTATCCACAAGCCCCACACCACTCCCACTCGGGGCGTTTCTTTTCTTAGCATGAAAAGCTCTCACTTGAAGCCTAGCACTTTCCACCCTTTGGGCCTTTTCTAAGGCCTCAAAGTATTAATTTGCTAGAGCCTCCTGGATTTCAACATTAAGCCCTTGCACGAATCGTCTAATCCTTCTGCGATCCGTGGCCACCAACTCTGGTGCAAACTTGGAGAGTTTCGTGAACTGAGTTTCGTAATCGGCCACACTCATTGTCCCCTGCCTCAGCCTAATGAAATCATCCTCTCTTTTCTCCTGGATCATAGGAGGCAAAAACTTTACATCAAATTCCCTTTTAAAATTCGCCCAAGTCCATGGGGTCTGTTCTCTCTCCCATTTAGCCCTAATAACATTCCACCACGATCTAGCTGAGCCCTCAAATTGAAAGGTGGCAAACATCACTCGTCTCTCCTCAGTATAATTCAAGACGGCAAAGATGTCGACCATTCTCTCGAACCAGCTCTCCGCTACATCGAGTTCCGCCTCCTAGGAACTTAGGCGGCGTGAACTTAAGGAAACGCTCCAGGGCTCTATCTTCTCCATGTTCAGGGCCTAGAGGTTGATTTTGCTGTCCAGCACCCTGATTGTTGGCTAGACGCTCAAGAATATCTGTCATCTTATTGATAGCCGTAGCCATCTGATCTACATTTTCACCGCCCGATCCCCCTTCCGGTCCTACCTCCGAAGACCGTGCACTCTCTGAGGGTTGAGGCGGTCTACGCCCGCGCCCCCGTCCTCGGCCTCGTCCTCGACCTCGCCCTTGGGCTTCCATGGTTTTAACAATTTCTAAATGCAACATGAAAGTCATTATTCGAGGGAAAAATGGAATTTTAACTAACGATCAACATTGAAACATTAGAAAATAACAATAATGAACATATATTCACATATCAAAATTTACAAGTAGTTAGCAAGTCATGGGGCATGCTCAAAAATAGCCCACACATGTCAACTAGCACGTCACAGGACATTGCTCAAAAACAGCACACACGTGCCCACAAAAGAGGACTAGTTATACAATTAAGCCACAGGCTTCACGAGCCTCACCCCAACTAATCCTTAATCAAAACAAAAGTCACAACATCACACCCCTAGTCTAGCTCTCAGCCGAGCCACTAGTCTGAGCCTCCTCAGCTGGCTCTTCCTCCATTGGCTCCTCTTTAGAGGGGTCCTCGACAGGCTCTTCCTCCATCGGCTCCTCTTCGGAGGGGTCCTCGACCAGCTCCTCCTCAACCGGCTCCCCTCCAGAAGGGTTCCCGTGTACCGAACCCTCATCCCCTACTGCCACTTCCTCCAACTCAGCCACTTCCTCCAATAAGGCAGTAGCATCACTCAGGATCCTAGCAGTCCGCTGCCGACCCTCGTTGATCACCCTAATCAACCGAGTTCGGAGCCTCTGGACCTCGTCTTGAGCGGCGTCAGCTCGAGCCCGCTCCGCAAACACTTCATCCTCCAGCTCCATGATTCTAATCCCTTGGCCATCTCCTAAAATCCGCAAACCCTCATTTTCATCAGCTAGCGCCCTGTTTTCATTCAATAGCTGCCGGCGCTCATTGTCGATGGACAACACTAACTCGTTAGGGTAAGAAAACGTCTCCCTACAGGGACATCGGGGAGATCTCCTTGGTGTATATCGAATAAGAGGCCCTCCTCCAAGCACTCTGTACCGAATCGCCCTAACAGGTGCTACATGACCATTAGCCTCACCGTTAGCCTCACCATGACCAATAGCCCCATTTGGCTCCGGTCCACCATTACCTCCCTCCATACCTACAAAACAACCATAAACCCACGGTTAGAATCTTAAACACTCATTACTCAAAAGTAAATTTCCTCATGGGTTCTAAACAGATCTCAAACCTAGGCTCAAGGACAGCCCCACTTTCCCCAAAGGCAAACCAGAGGGTGGACCCTGCCCACTCGCCAGACTCAAACGATATAACCATAAAACCATAGTAAAAGAAACCGACAAATTCTTATAACTTTACAGTCTCTAAAACACATCAAGGTTACGTTGGATCAACTTGAAATTACTACAAACCATCTAAGGCATCCATTATCCTCCAACTTATACAAAAGGAATAGGAAATCCACAAAACTAGAGTCCTCGATTTGCACCCCTTCCGACCTTAAGGAAAACAAAGCTTATGGGGTGAGCAAAGCTCGGTGAGGCCAAGAATTCATGCACAAGTAGGGTAAGGCAATAACACACATTAACAGAACAATAACAGGAAATAAAACGGAAAATACATACAGGCCGGTATAAAATATCACTAGAAAAGGATACAACTTGCCACTCCATCATTGGTCTTCAGTCCGGACTTTAGTGGAAACGTTGACACTCCGTCAACCACTACCTCACAGACCGAAGCAATCACTTTACTCTCACCCGTCTACTTACACCCCCGGGCCTTCGCCACAAAATAGTAATATCATTAAACCAAGTCGGATGAGCGGCACCTCCCGCTCTATAGGCGTGGTACATACTACCGCTATAAATGAGTCGAGACTACGCCCAATCGACTTAATCAACAACCGACCCAAACGGGAGGAGAGGTACCTCCCACTCTCTTGAGTGTGGTACATACAACCGTTTGGTTCTAACATGTCAAGAACAAGCACACGTACAAGCATTTTACGATTTCAATTCAAGTAAGTCCAAACAAGGGTGAGCGCGGTAAAGTACACGCTCACCAAGTCAAACAAGCATGCTTTCGAATGAAATTCATCAAATCAGACATCCAAGTATGAAAACAACATGCACTTGAACACTCACCGCTAGTTGAGCGTAAGCAAGATAATGTAGAAGTCAAACACGCTCGTCAACGTCCACGGACTCACCTGGAACATGCAAATCAAACCATCAACCCTTTTGGTTTCTATTTAAAGCAATCTTGTCGTAAGATTGGAAGAAAACTATTTCAAAGGTGAACCGATGCGACATGCATCTGCCCTATGAACTAAGCTCTCATAAATGCTTATAAACACTTAAAATAGCAAAAGAAGCACATACGTGGGTGTTGGGCGGAAAACGGACGATGACAACTCGAAAACGGAAAACACACATTGGAAGGTGAAAAAACAGTTTTGACACCTTGTACGCCATTGCCCATATCTCAGGCTGAAAGTGTCGGATTTGAGCGTACAAGGTGCCGTTTCGAAGCTAAGAGAACAACCTACAACTTTCATGAAGACAACTTCAACCCAGATTTACTCTATCTAGGTCAAAAACGCAGAGACAGTTTCAGGAATTTCGCCGTCAGAATGTCCGACAGGCCAACTTCAAACGGACATAACTCGGCGCTCACAAATCGAAATCAAGAAATTCCAGATGCGTTGGAAAGCTAGAACAAAGGGCTATAACTTTTGTGTTTTGGACAAAGGCTAAATCACAAAGGAACAACACCAAAAATGACACCAAAGTCGCTGCCGACAAAATCCTGTTTTCCCATTCAGCACCTCAAACGAACTTCATGCAACCGAAACGCATTCATGCAAATTCCATCGACTCGCCTGCGATTACAAACATGCAAAACAGCCCCTCACACGCCTCACACCATTCCAAACCCGCACGCACATACACACACTACACACACAACACACCAAGTTGGAATTCAAGAGCCCACGTAACCGTTCAAATTTACGCGCGGGTGGGAATTCAAGAGCCCACCAAACAACTAAACATGCAATCCAACCTTGATTTCTACCATTAGCATTAAAGCAAAACCCGAACCCTAACTCATAATCATGGCAAAGCATACATACATCAAATTCAACCATTCCAATCCATAACATCATTCCATAAGCTAAAAATAGACATGATTCAAGCCATTAAAACCACAAAATCCTTCAATTTAAAATCTTCAACTCAATTCAAGCTTATAGGAAACTAGGAGAAACCTTTCTTGAGGTTGTTCTTGGTGAAACTTCAAGTGCTCAAGTCCAAGCTTCTCCTCCCAACTCCGAATCGAAATCGTACGGTTGAAAGTTGCAAAAATCTCCAAGTTTTCTTCCTTTTTTCCTCTCTTTTTTTTTCCTTCTTTTCTTTCTTCCCTCACGGTTTTCCTTTCCTCTTTTCCCCTTGGTTTGGCCGGCAACCACAAGGCTTAAATAAGCCAAGGGATAATCTCAAAAAAGATATTTCCACTTGGTCAAATTTTGGTCATAAATATCATGCCAAAAACCCTAGCAACTTAGGTTTATTTCCGCTCTTACCTGCATAATTTCTTTTCCTATCAAATTAGTCCATAAGTACTTAATTTAACCTAGCCCATCAAAGCTTAATTACCCCTACTTAGGCTACCAATCACCTAGGAATTGTATTTCCCCCTCTTAATCATGCATTATCACACATAGAATCAAAGAGTTAACAAACTCGTAATTAAACATAAAACTTAGACTCATTTTCAAAACTAGGGTTTTAAGAAATCAAATTGGGGTTTTCCATATTCAAATTAGGATTTTATCAAAATTAGAGTTTTCGAAACAAATTAGGGTTTTAGGTTTCAAATTAGGGTTTTAAAACGTGAAAACAGGATTATTGAAACAAAACACTTTTAAAAGTAAAACAAGCATATAAACACCTATAATAAACTTAAACAAAATAAAAGTCGGTACGGGTCCTCACATTTTCTCCTCTTTTGCTCAAGAAATTCGGCCCTCCCTGTCTTTCTTTCAAGATAAGAAAATGAAGGAAAAAAAATGAAACTTGTTTGGTTTTGTATTACTCAACTCTTGGTTAAGAAGATGCCATTTGTCCAACTCTCATAGGTTTTCCCCAACTTCCTTATTGCACTAGAATTCTCTCTTTTACTAAAGTTTTCTCACATACCCCACAAAATCAAACTTACACCATTCACTAACCCCCATATACAACAATTAATAAAATCATTAAGACACAAAATCATTAATTAAATAAATAAAGAAAATCAATTCAATTAACATGGTAGAATGAAATACTCTCTTTCGGGTCCTCACATGATCTACTAAAGGAATCAAAAATTTTAAATTTTTCACTGTGCTTATCTCTATGATTCCTTACAGGTGGTGGTAGGGGATTTGGGGGTAGGAAGGAGTGAAAGAAGAAGGGATATTTTTTGTATTTGTTTGTGTATGTATGAGTTATTTTTGAAACATTTGTTTGGATGGATATTTTCAGAGTTATTTTTAGTTTGTGTATTACTGTAACATTTAGGATGTGAAATATAAGTTTTTCAAAACCAATGCAAAAACAAGAATCGAAATGGAGCCATTGGTATAATAGCTTTTTAGTGTGTAAATTATGATTGACCACGAGTCATCAATCAACTTTTTAGAATTCTTTTACTTTGTACTCAAAAAATAGGATGAGCAAATTTTCTTGTTTTTTTTCTTTTTCTTTTTCTGTTCTTTAGAAAGTAAGGTGTTGTAATTATTCTTTCCTCAAGTAAGCTCCCAAACCATATATGAGTCTTGGCACTTGAAATATTTGGGATGAATCTGCTGTGTTTTTTATGTGGATTCATCTACAATTATGTTTGTCATTATTTAGCGGAATCTGAGTAAAAGGATAAATTAAAGTTGACGGACATTTGAAAAAAAAAAAAAGTTTGCAACTTTGACACGATTTGTTGAAAGGAGAATTTTAGTTAAGAATTCTAAGGTGCAAAAACAATTTATTGAACCAATGGTCCGTTGGTCCGTTGGTCCGTACTAAGTATTGAAGTCAGTGGCCACTAAAAACAAATTTAAGTGGTTTGCATTCCTCAGAATTTTTGTCCCATCATGTCATGAAGATTAGTTATAACAGATTGCTGTGCTTGAATTGTTAACAAGTGAAGCATCGGATTAAGTGGCTTTTAGTTAATGTTGATTCCATAATTTCGCTATACTCCCAGGAGATTTATGATAGTTTACTTAGCACCCATAAGGTTTTGGAACTACTATCCTCCCATCGAATTACAAAAAAGAAAAAATAAAATGATCTCCAAAATATCTTTACCTTCTTAAGGATAATTTTGGAGGAGGGAAAAGTGAAGGAGAATCTTTCTTGTAATCTAATTTCTCTTTACCCTAACTCACGTTCATATCAAAAGAAAGAGAAAGAATCTCTTTTATTTACACTTTTGCCCTCACATGAATACTGTGTTCAAAAAATTTGTTAATAACTTCTGAATTTTTGAATTGTTATTGATGGTAAGATTAAAAGGTGAACAAAATTTGATCCTTTGAGATACTGTTAATGCCACCAAAACCTCTCGAAAAGTGTTTTTCCTCACATGTCCTCTTGAACGTTTAATTGAACTATCCATAACGTTTAATTGAACTATCCACGTTTAATTGAACTATCCATCCCTTGTACTATTACAATTTTCTCAATCAAATACAATTGGGCCAACCAGTCAAATCTTTGGCTGAATCAGTCATGTGACACATACATGATTTCATTAGTGATTAAATTAACTTGGTAGCCTCTTAATTATCAAATTATTAATTACTTGCTATTGATAAAAATTCTTCTAAAACAAATAATTCCCTAAATAGCAAAAATTTTTAATTTTGTCCAGCTTTTGGTTTATTATCAGATTGAAGTTTATTCTAATAAATATAGCTTATGGATTCTACTTTTTTGTGTATTTGTTACAAATTCTAAATAAATTAAACTATATGATTGTTAAGTACATTATACTTCATGTTTCATTAGTTCAAAAGTTTTCACGAAAGTGTAATTAATTATCCAGAGTTCATCTTGACTTATATTTATAATTTATAAATTTGTTTAAAACTTTCTCGTGAAATTTTAAATATAGCAAAAATCAATTCATGAGCCCATATGCCTTGCACAAAACTAATTCAGCGTGAAGTTCGGCTGCCTGACCCAGTCTACTTGACTGAAAAAGTTGTAATTGCATAGAAGTAAATGTGTTCCATGAAACAGTCAAGGGGAAAAAGCAATTTTTGAGGAATTTATCGGAATTAAGCCTTTAGGATAATAACTTTATTGATTAGCAAGTTGCGACAAATTTGATGAGACGAAATGAATAGATATTATCACTCCCTTCGTCCCAAATTTTTTGCCGGATTTCCGAATTTCAATTTTTTTAAAAATAGTGATTTAATGATGATGTTAGTGGATTTGTTTTGAAAGTCACATCAAAAATTCAAATTTTAAATTTGACTTTAGTCTGATGATGATGATGTTAGTGGATTCGTGTTTGTTTGGATTGCTTATATTTAGTTAAAAATTTTGCTTATATTATCGACACAAATTCCAATCACCTTTTTATCTCAGATACATCATATCAAAAAAGTGCTACAATATTTTTTTCAACAAATTATCCCAAAAAATCTACTATCCAAAGATGGAGATAACATTGAAAAAAGAGATAAAAAATAACTTTAATTTTGATTAAGATAATAAAATAACTTTATGAAAATTTCTGAATGGAAAGTAGGCACTGTCAAACGGAAAGTAAATGTCTCGAAGATGGAAAACGAGGATCAACAATGTAGAGAGCAAAGAAAGTCAACGTCAAGAAAGAGACTTATTTCTCGACAGTGCTTCTTTACTGTGCAAGAAATGTACATCTCTGAAACCGGCAACTACACCTAAAAACTGCACTCAATATACATTCGGGCAGCAAAACTATTCAACTAACACTAATTGCTGTATATGTAATGGGGACATTTCCTTCCAGGAAAAATCCACAGCTGATAACTGAAATTACATTTGTAGAATAAACCAAAACCAGTTGCTGTTAACGGTATCTTTTTACTTCTTTCACTTTAGATTTTCTTGCAACCAACCTTCTTATAGAAAACCATCTCAAGACACTGAATAGCATTTTCCATCTCCTCTGAGCTTTATAAGTCGGAATTGGATGCCCCAGAAAGCCGCTAACAGCAGTATGCAGATCAGCGGATGATCCCAAATTTGAAGAATCGAAAAATTGTAGGTGCTCATCCTCATAGAAAGCTCGAGTCATGGAGTCTGTGTCACATATCATGTTGTTTGTGACTTGGCAAGGAATGTTCAAAGGGTGGTCAAATCTAACCTCCATAGAGTCCATAATGGGCAAGTCATATTCATCCAGGCTGGTTAAACCCCCAAGTGAATACATGGATGGCATGATATCAGAAGAAGAGGTATTTGATTCTGGATAATCACATTTGCTGTTCTTATGAGAACTCAGAACCTTGCTGCCATCCGAAGTAACCAGCATATTAGGATTTGAGGAGTATTCTATGGTAGACAAGAATAAAGAACCATCCATAAGAGAGGCCTCGTCATCGATTGAAACCACATCAGCCCAGTGCCTGTAAGCAGCAGCCACCAGATCTCGGGCATAAGCCTGCAGCAAAGTCAGATATTAACCAACTAATATTAGTCATTCAAATGCTAAGCAGGGGAAAGAATAGTACTAAAAAGGCAAGAGATTCAGTTTGTATTCATACCTTTTCTGTTTCAGACAGCTTATCATGGGTAATATACTGGCAATCAGAGACAAAGCCCATCACATCTCCTACAACATTAAAAACTACACCTTTCTTATGCTGAGATCCGGAAGGATAGTAGAAGTACAATTCCTTGTCAAGCACACAAGTCCGAGCATGATCAACTGTCACTTCCCACATTTTAGCTGACATGCCTGACCCAAGGATCTGCAGGATTTTGAATACATAAAGTTGCATTATAAGTTCTTTCATCAATGTCTACCCCAAAGGAAAAACTGTTCTCCAAAGTAGCAAGAGAACTTTCACCACATTGCACAAGAAAGTCTATTTCAAATGTCAAAAGGGAGCTCCAAAAGTATTGACTCATTTAACGTGACCACAACAACAAAGATGCACCTTCCACAAAATCAAACCCAACTGCTCATGATGTCAGTGCATACAAGAATTTAACAATAGACATGGAATGAAAGCCCCCTATAGACATCTCTAGAGCAATCACATTTTATATCAGAGAATGTTCCTTTTAATGTCCCTTGGAAAATCAAGGCAGAAAATTTGAGAACAGTCCTATATGAACATATGAAACATCGCCCTTTTTTTGAAGCCTTGTCGGATCAACAATATACAGGGTAAGAAAATCCAACAAATTCTTACATTTCGAAGCCTTGTAGGATCAACAAAATAGAGGGTAAGGAAATCCTTCACAGTTTTGATTCTTTCTTTGCTCAGACGTCTGTGAAAAGCTCCATCTTTTCCTATCTTTTCTAGGCGCCATACTTCATCTGCCAGAGAAGGAGGGTGATGCTTCTTGTACACTACCAAAAGAAACCCAGGCCAGTTATTAGTATGTAACTCAAGTCATAAGGGAAAGATCCTAAGCACACAAAAGGCTCTAAGGCATTGCACTTCATCTGTATCACGTCCTGTTTAAGACACATCTCACATGTTAGCAGAAAGAAGAAAAAGAATACTACATCTGATAAGAAAGCAAAGACGCCGGGACGAAACAGAAAGAAGATCAACGACTAGTGGCAACTTAAGTTACCCACCTAACTAATGATGAGTAAATTGGTGATTTTGTGTTTCCAGAAGAATAAAATCCCTAGCAATATGCAACACAGACAAGATAAACCTCAAGGGATGATACATATTATGTCTATTGTCTGTAAACACCAGAGAGGTATAAGCAAGAAGGTGCTTGAAAGGTGAAGATAGCTCTAAAAGTATAATTAAGGTTCAAGTTCAAGCACCTTAGTAATTCACATACTACTAAACATGCAGATTTAATAGAATGTACCATTATTAGGTTCCAAAAAATGAATAGACGAAAAATAAGCATCATCTCTATACTTCTGATTGGATATGTTCAAGAATAAAATGGAACAGAATACCTTTCTAGGAGAAAAGAAAAGGGAAGGGCATTTAGATGCATTGAGTAAACGGGTATTTTTATAGTTTTATAAAATTTAGACCAAAGATATACTCTATGGAAGGGGGAAAAACAAAAGGATCAAGTCTTCCATAAGACAGATGGACTGAATTGATCTTAGAATCCAGGAAACCAAAAAATTTGTACCTATGCTAAGCTAATTATCTCCATTATTTCAACTGAATAAAATCTGAAATAGTTTCAATCAAATGAAATTATTTGTCATATCCAAAAGCTCTATTGTTTCTCATTTTTATGAACTGACTGGTCATCAGACTCATATTAGTCTGTACAGTCAACTTCTACCAACTTCTAGAAGATGCAGAAGTGCCAATTAACAATATAACGTAGGAAAATACACAAGATTATATCATGAAGGCAGCAAATACAAGCTGCTCCACAATGATAGCATCTCCCAGGAATTGATGACTTGCATCAAAAAAAAAAAAAAAGCATGTGCACATGAAATGATGCATGATAAGAGGGATGAAAAAAAGCACATGAATTCATCCTCAGCCATCAGCACATGAATTCATCCTCAGCCATCAGAAGAGCAGTGACTAAAAACTATGGGAAAAAGAAATAGCACAGAAAACCAATGATGATTTTAGCATCTAAAAGAAAAGCTTCAGCAAGGGAGAATACACAGAACTAGTAAAAACTGGTAGTTTCACTTATTGGCTACTCAATGAGAACCAAACTTGAGCCTCTCCCATTAACCAACAATTTTGCCAATTGCAGACTTAACAACATAAGAGTTAACTATAAGCCTGAACCATAACATTTTAACAAAAAAACCTCTTTAAATGTTGGAACCAAATTTTGTTTTAATCATGAATATGGTAGGACACTGGCATTGGCAGGCTTGCTTTGTGAAAAAGCAGCACAACATTCAGAAGAAAAAAATATTTGCTGGTTATCTATCAAGTGCAGAGAGAAAGATAAAGAGAGAAAGAGAAGCAATCAAAATTCTTACATTCTCCACGATGATCCCTGACAATGAAGGACTCTGTTCTGGCCTCTTTCACTCTGTTACTATCAGAATTGTCCACGACTCTTGCCCCCAGCCTGAATTTGCGACTTCTTGTCCAGCTTGAGTTGTCTGTGAATGAAATGTCACTGACCACACCAATGCCTTCTTTAAGAGTCAAAAAAGCATCCCCAGTAAGAAGGGGTTTCTTGCCTTCCCTTTCTCTGACAATATTATTCTTGAAATCTTCAACGGTCCAATTATCGCTTTCATCACCATCAAAATCTCCCTCAAGAACTACTATTTCAACTTTTGCAGCAGATTGAGGACCAGTGGAAACAACTTGCCCAGTAAAAGAATCAACTAAGGCAACTTGTAGATTGCTAAAATCCTCGCCTTCTATACGTGTTCCAGTAAAAACAGGAAGAGAAATGCCACTTAGAAACTGTAACTGTAAACTTCCTGATTCGGAAGGGCATATCTCTTTCCCGCAAGTCCTAATTCAAAAATTATGCATCTAATCAGCATTTTAGAATAGTAAAGGCAATAGGCTACACTTTAAGCATGACTCTCCATATTTACCTTTTTATATTGATCAAGTATTTTTTCATTGCCAAGTCAACTTCCTCTTTCACCTGAGAGTTCATGCAACAAATCAACAAAATGGCATTCTGGGAGAAGCAAATAAAGAAAGAAGGGGAAGAAACTCCACAAAGCAAGATATAAAAAAGTACTAGGTCCTATTTGCATGGTGGTGATTATTTTGTAGTATTGAATCTGTAACAATTCAAATCATACTGAATATTACAGTTGCAACATCTCTTGACATGATCCCTTTCTGACAACCAGTAAATCAAAACAGAAAAGAACAGAAAGGCAGAGGAATGCATGGATGTATTTCTGAATTGAATTCTAGACAGATTGTTTCTGCAAGTGCACTTCAACAAAACAGCATCCAGAGTGTTTGCAGCCGATTTAACACTTAACCAAGATCACTTTTTCATACGAAGCATGTTGCTATGGAGGAGAGCTATATTTGACAGAACATATTAGACATCAAGAAATGTAGTATACTGGAAACTAAGGCATAGAACTAACTTTTTCTTTAACTATCACCATTTCATGATAGCTGCTCATATACGAATGTAATACACCCCAAAATTGATTGCGCATAAGCTTTTGAAAGAGAATTGACTAGGACATAAATCCA
This sequence comes from Gardenia jasminoides, assembly GCA_013103745.1. Taxonomy (NCBI): domain Eukaryota; kingdom Viridiplantae; phylum Streptophyta; class Magnoliopsida; order Gentianales; family Rubiaceae; genus Gardenia; species Gardenia jasminoides. The sequence goes on along the minus strand of CM023100.1, from coordinate 21,606,840 downwards.
TTCGTCCTTTTTCAAGTATCAGGACTCCAAGACTTCTTAACATCTAAACCAGTGACTTAAATCTAGAAAAAGAGTTGCTAAGTAAAATTTTTCATCGACGTAAAAAGCAAAAGAGAAATTGTTAGACAGGAATTGCTTGAAGGACAACAGCTTACAATTTTACGGATCATTGGCTCCAAAGCTGGCTCGATCAATTGTTGCATTCTACGCAAGGTTACTAACTCCGTCGCTACACTATAAAACATTACCGAGAGGCAAGTCAGGAATGACAAATATCAGATGCATACCAGATAGTCATTTCCACGGTCACCCAAACATCTGAGAAAGGACCTTCATTTTTATCCTCAAATTATTTGAAAACATCCTCAATTTATCTATTAAACATATTTTGAACAAAATGGCGACCAAAAAGTTTCATATCATAGAACAGCACAATTAATCATTTCCTATGTACGTAAATCATAAGTAGCAGCCAAATTGATCAACCATATATCCATTAAGCAACAAACCTAATAATTTCAAGAAAATCTTTTCTAATTTTGATACCAAAAGCAGCTAGTGTTTGATTTTCCAACTTTCTTCCTTCCTTTTATTTTTCTTTAATGTTATGTCTAGGCATAAATCTAAGTGAAAGCAGACCAAAACTGATGGTCAAAAAATAAGACTAAACATGTAAATGCAAATGCAATCAAATGCATCGTACAAACATAAGCTCCAGCCAGACAATTTTATAAAGTCCCAAATAGAAAGCATAAAAAGTCAAGAACCAAAGAACCAAAGGGGCAGCTCATATTTCACCTACTAAGAGAAGGGACTTTTCTCCTCTTGTCATCAGAGGCAAAATCATCACCATCTGATGGAGTCTTGCAACTCTCTTCTTGCTGCTGCTGTTGTCGCTTCTGGGACATTTTTCCAACCCTTCCAAACCCAAAAATAGCAACACCCCGGATGCTAATTCTGTCAATTCTAAACAGTAGCACCTAACACTACTACTAGATAATTCATGGGCTGTCTCAAATAATACTAACAACAATGATGAAGGCAGTTGTTGAGGAAGCCAAGAAAAACCCACCATATATATATATACTAGCACTAAAATTACCAAGAATTGGATAAAGCAGTAAGAAAGTACTAATCAACTGTAGAAAAAAATGCTACAAAACAAAAGAAATCAATGATGAAAGGCCAAGAAAAAGTTAAGCATGTACGGATAAGTATGGAAGGTGGGAATTTTGGCTGGTTCTGGAGGAGTTGGATACGAACAGAATACAATCATATGAAGTCTTTCACTGCAGGTAAAAGAAAAGATAACGGCACCTCTGTCAATTTTAGGTGTACATGGTGCCGCTGGAATTGTACATTTCTGGAGCAGGAAAGGCCGGAATTGTGTTGCAGAATTGGGGAGACGACTGAGGAAGGGAGGAGGAAAGTAGGGGCCCACAAAACCGTGTAGAGAGTGTAGACCCCAGAAATACGCGTTGATGTCATGTGTTTTTGAATTTTCAGGTTTTTGTTCATTTTTCTTGCGGTATAATACGTTCTTCAACGGCTTACTTCATTTTCAAATGTATCTATGTAAGTAGGATTTGCTTTACCTTACTACATAGTACACCTACTTGTACTTTTAATTTTATTTATTTGTATTATTTTGTTCGCTCTTTTTTTTTTTTTTTTTTTTGGTGGAAAGGTAATAATACATAGTGGTTTATTTACAGGGTTGATTGCTGTATGCCCAGAGCTTTTTGAGAGTTGCATTTTGCCCCAAATGAATACCCTACCCATGTTTCATGCCTTGACTGGCCAAAATATTGAGAAGGTATTGAGCAATGTTGTTAAACCTGGATTAGGCAATGACTCGGCTATACTATTGGTCTAGGGATCGATTGGTCGATCGGTCGGACCGTTCTAAAAAATCCATTGACGTCAGCATGATGTCATAAATATTTTATATTTTTATAAGTTTTCAAAAATATTAAAAATTTAAATTATTAATTATATTTTGATAAAATATATAAAGTGTTTCAAAGTATTAGACTTATTATCAAATATACCCTTAAAATTTTAAAATCTGAATTCATGTCTAAAATATATTCATTATCCAAAACTATTTGAAAAACTAAATTAAAATAGGTTATATCCAATTTGAGATCATTCTATTAGAAATATGACTTTCTAATGTAAGTTAGAATCAGTGATGATAAATTCATAAGATGGTAGGGATGAAAACGTCTTGAATTAGAAATCATTTAAAAATGTGAGTGATTTTAAACTTTACACTAAGTATGTCAGGTTTTCTTATTCTTTTAAATAAATAAAAGTTTTACAATTTAGGTAAATTAAATCATGTTTAGAAAAAATAAGAAAAAAAAGTTCAAGAATCAGGTCAACCAGTCAAATCGGGTCACTGGCTTTGCTAGTTTTTGATGGTTTTGACTGATTTTTTGAATAAAGTGATTTTGTACTACTGATTAACTCAAAAAGAAGGCCGGTCCAACCGTCTGGTCCAGTTCTGATCTAATAATACTGGTATTGAATACACCACATGTGTCATGTGACATGTTACGTGATGCACTAGTATTAGCCACTCATTTACAAATAATGGTGATGAGTCATTTTTTATCTAATCAAAACTAAACAACTAGCTCATCACATTACATGGTGATTTTTTATTGATATTAATCAATAGTGCATAGCGATGTCACATACATGATTTAACTAATTTTTTTTCGAAATGATACCAAAATAAATATTCTAGCATTCATAATTCTCAAATCCATTATTCTGACTTCCCTTTATTTTTCCCTTGTTTCTTTTTCTTTATTTGCCCACTTCTTTTTCCTTTTTATATTCTTTTGTTTTTCTATTCCCTTCACTTCCTTCACACACCTTTTACTTTCTCCAAACTCTTAAGGCTTTATAACATTCGATATCCTTTCTCTTTTTTTTTTTTTGCTCCCTATTTTCATGCCTTTTCAAAAAAATATCAAAATTTAATACTATCTAGCATAATTCGTGATGCAAGTCCTATCTTTCAAATCATTATTCTCAATAATTGGGCTTGAGCCAATCTATCATCTACAATCCTAGCTTTATTAGCTTGATGTAGGTTGCAATCTCGTAAATAATTTCTGGGTCGTGGATTTTGTTCATATGTGTGAAAGAGACAAATTCTTGAAAATTGAAAAACACAAAAATATTAGAGGTAAAGGTTAAGAATTTAGTTAAAACATAAATGAATTGATTGAAAATGGTGAGTTTTAGGTAAAAATTAAAGGAAAAAGAAAGAAGTGTAAAAAAATTAAAAAAAATTAACAACAAACATTAGAAGGAAAATTATTAAAAAGAATGACAATTTGATGATATTATCGTCCATTTACATAAAACACATGCAAAAGTGCGTATATAAAAAGTTGAAAGGGGTAAAGTGCAACCCTCAAAAAAGTTCATGAAGGTTTGTTGAAATTAATGTAAAGGAGGCTAAAACCAGTAAAAAAGAAGGAAAGGCTTAAAAATAGAACCAAGGTTATCTGCTCAACAGCTGAATCACTTAGGCGTGGCTTAGAGGCATAACCAAAAAATGTGCTTCATAGTTTAATGGTGTGCGGTGTTACTTTACTTGATTACTTAGGTACAGCGTGTATGTTTGTATTCATTTGGTTTTGACTAAATATTTTTGATAATTAAAGCCAAATCAGTTTGAGCAAAAACCCAAATATACCAGTTAAGTAACTCGGAGATTAATCTGAAAGGTATTTGGTTAACGGCAAATTCTTGACTTGAGAAATTTGTATTGTTGTGAATTTTTTGGTTGGTTGGTGAAAGTTATATAGTTTGATTTTGTTAACTGACATGATTTACAAATCACATATACAATTATATAAACACATATATGCTGTTTCAAGAATAAAGTAAATGCATATAGTTTTAATTCATATATTTTCAAAAGGAAAATTTCTTGTTTATATGGTTACTAATATTTCAAAAGCTGATTTCATAACATTGATTATTGAAAATTAGATTTTTCAATATAACTCATGTGTTCTAATTTAGTTAAAAAGCTATTTTAATTAATGCATAGGTATTCTCAAAAATGTTAAAAAGTTGATTTTCACAAAAAGATGACCAAATTACACTTATGTGCTATGTAAATGAATTTTTATGTTAATTAAATAATTTTTATATAATTAATTACTTTTTTTATGAAGTTTAAATATTGGATAAGAAAGAAAGGGGGATATAGATAAATCAAAAAGTGAGATGAGCATAAGAGGAAGGTCGAGAGATTTGCCATACAAAAAGTTATCTAATCTTTATGTAATTTAGTAATTATGTTAAAATTTAAAGAGTATTTTTGTCTGTATAAAAAAGTAGACTAGAATTAGAATCCAAAAGCACCTCAAGACTTGCTTCTGATTTTTAGCTTTTTTCAATGCAAAAATCTAAAATTACATTTTAAAAACTAGTTGAGAACATAATGAAATAGTTTTTTGAAAATCAAAAGTTAAAATTTAGATTTCCAAAATTAATTGAGAACAAGGCCAAATAAGTTAAAGTTCTTTTATGAGTCGTGACAGATTAGGTTCTGCATAATCTTTAAAGGTTTAAAAAGATTATGCATGTATGTTTTGCATTGGGCTACTTTATATATTTTGCTGTACTTACTACAAGTAAGGGAGAAAATAAATAGAAACTACTTCTACTTTGCGTTGTTAGTTTACTTCATGAAAACTATGGAAAAATAACATCTTTTGGTTTTTTCTTTTTGGAGCCGAAACAAATTTTTTTCCAACAAAATTCTAATTTAGTAAGGGCAAAAGTCATTTTGTATGCATTTGCAAATATATATTTTACTCTCCTAATGCTCCTTTTTTTTTTTTAATATTGCATCTTGTCCCACATATAAAAACCTAAAAGTTTATTTTCTGTTCTATCTTTTATATATGATTTTCTATTCATCAAAAATATCAAAATGGCTACGACGTGAATTTGATCAATAACTAATACCTTGTCAGGAGTTGAGATTTGAAGAGGAAAGAAGACAAGGTAAGAATTAATTAACTAAAAGTGTTAACATTTTCTACCATTTGGAAATTTTAAGTGTGAAAAGAAAGCAGAAAAATTGAAAAAAAATGGAGGAATAAATTTGTTAAAAAATTATCTCTCCTAAAATGGAGAGAATTGGAGAAAAACTAATCCAAAAGTTAAAAGCTTTTCCAAAATACCAACTCTACCCATGTAATATCAAGTAATATAAATGTAATTTCCAAAGTAATCTAAATTACTTTAACTCCTAAATAACATAGAAAGAATTATTTTATCAAAACTTTAACCTAGAAGATTCAACAAATGAATTTGAAATTTGGGATAATTTTAAAAACCACCCTTTAAGATCTTTGAGAATTTCATTTAGCACTTTTGAGGTTTCAAAAATTATATTTACCTCCCTTGATTTGGTAGTTTTGTTAACAGTACCTTAAAATAATATTAACTTGGTCAATATTTTAAATGAATACGCTAAAATGAACTCATTTAATAAAATTGTACTTTTCTTTCCTAAACAATCATAAAATAATTTTACACAATGTAAGGAACTCGTGATGAGTTTTTCATATCCATATTGTTATTTGATAAGCTACTTGGACAATTATTCTATCACCATGATAGAATTATTCTACTTTACTGGGGATATTGGGTTTGGTCTCCTTTCCTCTGTTTGACAAAAGTTGATTATGAAAAGTGATTATAGAGAATGATAGAATCAGCTTAAACTACTATCGCATAGATTCTAGCATTTAGCTTTTTTTGCTATTAAAAAAATCTAAAATCTAATGTAAAAGTAAATGAGAAACATTAATTTAACTAATTATTCAAAATAATAATCTAAAATCAAGTGAAATAATCAAATGAGAATAGGCCCATAAGATATTTTTAAGATGAAGAAGAAAGCATAGCCAAAATTTTCTTCAGTTTGTGGATTTTTATAATAGTGAATTGCTAAAATTGCTAGTGGTTTTAGGCCTTTTTTATTAAGTCATTGTTGATTTTGATACAATAAAAACGATTAGCCAAAAAAATTAGATCAGACTCACAGTTAACTTGTCAAAAAAATGTAACTAATTTGACATTTGTATTGGTAGTTCTATGGTTTCAATGGTGAGATATAAAGGGAAGGAATAATTAGAAGGGAAAAGGAAAAAAAATATCTATATATATATATCTAAAACTTATTCTTTATATAAGCATACCAAACAAAGGAGTCTAATTAACATGGGTATGATCATTTTAAAGGGAGGGGAGGTGGTTATAATTTTTTGGTGCTCATTAAAATTGTCAAAAACTTCAAGAGAGGTTTTTGAAATTATCCCTTTAATTTTTTTTTTGATTTCTTGTTTTCATAATAGATTAGAAAAAATGTGGGATAAGTTTGCAACGTGAAACTCATGTGCTATTTTATGTAGAAGTAACATTAAAAAAATCAAAATTGATTTATTGCTTTTCATGGGAACTGATTATACAGTTAACTATTTTGCTACAATCTAATAAGTGTGTTCCACTAACCTATGCCTTTTATTCTGTCTATTATTTAATTTGACAGGTGTTAATAAACTAGTGGCCATTTATTAGTGAAACTAATTGATTCTCTGCTGCAATCATGAGTAGTTTAATTAAATAATTAAATCATAACTGTCTAGTTTCACTCTTTTCCCTTTTTTTTTAAGAACTTTGAGCATGCATTGCATACGTTTAACGTGTGTTTTGGCCATATTTGTTTTTTTCAATCAAATAATAGAGATGTAAAGTGATGGTAGAAAGTGAATCTTGGAATTTGGAGTGCACAAAAGTATTGTGAAAAAGCTGTCAATATTTCACATGAGAATGGCAAGTTTTAGATGAAGAAATATCGTTGAAGTTTCTCCTTTCAAATTGAACATCCTCATTTCATCCAAAATAATGTCCAATTTCCTTCAATAGAAATTTCGAAACACAAATTAGGGAGATTTTTAAAGCATGTCAATGTTTTCAATAGAAATTTTAGAATATCAAATACAAAAAATCCTATACTAGGCAACTTTCAACTTAAGAGATAAAAAACAAACTAAAAAATGGCCCACCTCATTAATTTTAAAAATTTTCATATTTGTACCTATCGTTTAGAAATGTCGTGATTTTCAATTGTTTTTGTAGATAAACTCATAAAATATTATTGACTGCTAATGGAAGCACATGTTGTTGCTCTCTAATTTACATATTAAAAAAAGTAATATAGTTGATGCTAAATGTTATCTCTTAAGTAGTTAAACAAGTATTTTCAAATTTCCAATCTCATGTCAGGTCAAATTAAGACATTCAGATTTGCACGAAAACAAATGTTATCTCTAAATAGTTAACAATCCTAAGTCCTTTTTTTTTTTTTCTTGAAAACCTCCTCGGAAGAAAAACTATAAGATTGAAGTATACAATTTGCAGTTCATCCTTGTTAATTACCTGTCTAAATTCAATCACCTAATTAAGTTCAATCACATAAGCTCGAGGCTAAGTTTCCTTTTTTCTTTCTAAGAAGGTCAATAATGATTTGAGTTCTTCACTTACCTCAATGATTACTGGAGTCATGATTTCTCGATTATAGAAGAAGCTTTCGCCAACTAGATCACACTCGGCTAAGTTTTCCTTGCTTTGCGTCTTTGATTTCTAACCTTTTAGTCTTGGAATCTCCCCTAAACGATCAGTATTGATGTATCATTGTCTTAAAAGATGCATATTCTTTTTTTTTTCGGGATTAGTGTTTTCATTTTCTTTATTTATGTATTCGCTGCCTTTTCAAACTTTTATTTCTCAATGAATTAAGCACCCTAAGATCGGTATTATCTAGTTTTAGTGATACAGAAGAATGAAAGATATTCACAAGATGTTTTACTTCTTGAACTTCATTGGCATAAATTCTTTGTGACTCCAAAAAAAAAAAAAATCCAGAAGTTATAATTGTATTTGGCAGATGTTGAAACTGTTCATTATTATATTTTAAGGGCAGCGGTTCGGTTTGGCTAGCATGGTTTGCCAAATAAAAAAATATTATTCAACTTGTATCATAGATAGAATTTCTAATCACCTTTTTTTTATCTATATCTCACATACATCATAACATAAAAAATACTATATTATTCAAATAATCTTTTCTAAATAATCTCCCATCCAAACAGAAATGTTTTTGCTAAATTTGTCCCGGATACAACAATAGTACATTACAGTTTCAACCATGCCACGACAAAGTTAGAACTTGATAGTCTTAAATTGAATTTTCCCGATTAGTCATCAGAAGATCACCAATTGTTGGGCCAACATCCAAAATTCCAAATCAATCAGTGGGCAATTTTCCATAAGGCTACAAAAGTTGCTGAAGGGACAAAGTCACCGGACGTTCAAGGAAGTTTCCTTCCTTGCTGAGTGATGATCAAGTTGACGATGGAAACCTTTGGAAAAGAAATGTTGGGGAGAAAAAAAAGATTAAGTTGGTTCACCTGTCAAGCGCAAGTGTACCAATGAGACACTAGTCTAATAGCTAGTGGTGAATTAAGATCGAGACCGCAGAACTTTGAGTTTTTAGGTTCAAATCTCTGATTTGTGAGTTTTAATATAAGGGACAATTTCAGAAATCTTCAATTTTGCTTGACTCCTCTAAAGGCTTTGAATATTGCACTTTCCTCCTCTATTTTGAATTTAACAAAGTCAGTTCATATATGTAAAAAAAATCATATAAAAGCTTGAAATGCATTTTCTTTCTCAAAATGCCCTTGCATACTGATATAATAGATTAAACTAAAAAAATGAACTAGAAAAATGCAATAAAAAGGAAATGAATTGATGTTACAAAATTATCTAGGGCGAACATCATAACAAAGTTAATGAAAGAATTAAAAATATGAAATTTTGTGCATAGAAGTACTTAAGAAAAATACCAAATTCTGCTCCACAAGATAAGACGTTAATCTTCTGATACTGTTAAGTGTAAAATGTGCCAGACAAAAAATTTTGTGGTAGTATGGCCTAGTTTTCTGTGCTAATGCAAAATACATCCATTTCTTTTTTCCTTTTATAATTTCAAGCCCTTAAAGTTAAATTTGTAATTTCAAATTCTTGTGACCTTAAGTATTTTCAAGCATCAAGCTTTAAATATCAAATTTCCTAATGGTTTAGTTGAAAAATGTCTAACTTGCTATAACATGCCATTAGTAATTTTTCAAGATAAACTTCATTCATTTTTTAAATAAATTTTCAACTTTTATAGGCTATGGAAGGGTGCTTTCAGAAAAGAATTACTTTTTAGCATTTGATCGATATAAACTGACATTGTATAATAAAACTCAAAATAAGGAAGGGAGGTATAATATTTGAAACCTCAGGGGCGTCAAGAGAAACTTTTAGAAATCTCATCAGATGCTTCTAAAATTATCTCTTAACATAATAATGTGTTAGCAATAGTCAATTTTTTATGGATTATTCGTTCTATTCTTAAATGTAACAGTATATAAAATGCATGCTACATGTGCAAAAAATAAAATTCAAATTTGAATTGGGATTATGTGAGATGTATCCAAGAATGGTAGTGTAAATAAAATTAATCATTCTTAAATTGTTGTGAAAACACAAAAACAAAAAGAGGAATGCCATTAAGAAAAAGTGAACATGCAAAAAAATTCGAAATGTTTCCTTCTTGGGAATTTCAAAAATTTGTTCCATTCTAACATAATTCTTAATCAAAAGGTCAGTCTAATAAATAACTTGATTTGGAATAAAACAAGAATAGCCAGAATGGTACATGTTTTACACGTTTAATGTGAAAATCAGCAATATAGTCCATTAAACGGCATTTGTCTTTTGTGTCAATCTAGTCAGAAATGTGGCTTATCAGAGATTGAGGCTCAACTAATTTGCAAGTAAAAGTTTTGATCAATTCATGCTGAAGTCTTTCCCAGTTTTATGGTATTGATAGTAAAACATATCTGTCTCTTAAAAATGCAAACCTCTAGTATTTTACAAACAAAGATATATGAAAACCCTTCGCACTTAGTACACAAATAATCGAAGCTACAACAACTCCTTGCGGCCAATTAGGTCCTTGACTCCTTGCCTACTGAATTTGAAGTGAGTCCATCACATTGGACCACAAAAATTACTTGTTAAAAGTACATGCAGTCACGGTTTGAGAAATCAAGAACCCTATCCATGCAGGTCCAAAATTGAACTCCAAGCCAAGGCAATATGTGGAGAAGTTTGATTCATGACATGTGCGACTAGGCCTCGAGGCAACTTCCTTCCTTGGCGTGTACCTCACGTACAAACTTGGTTAAAACTTGAAGAATCACAAGTGTGATATTCCTACGACCCATCACGATCACCTGCAATCTCTGACGGCGGCCTATAATGTAGGTACCATGTAGTATGAATAGGAAATGGGGCAGGAAGGTTGCGAAGGTTTGGCCAAAAAAAAAAAAAATGTAAGATCATTTTTTCTTCTTGTGCGTCGTTTTTCACATCGTTTATGGGATCTTTAAAATTTTATTCTATAATTACAACTTGTGCAGGGAGAGTTACACCTTATGCATTTTATATAAAATCGACCCAAACAATTTTCTTAACAATCGTTTGGGCCCCGAGTCCATATGAATATATACACTAGATCGATAACATCACACGTACAGGAAGTATTTTTTACTTCATAAGAGCTACGATTCACAGTCATTTCAATCAGCTATTTTCAAATTCGACTGATTTAAATTATCAATTATATGTGCAATTGTTTTGACAATGGATCGTTCTCGAATGGCCCTTTGCTGCTCTTCTTCAGGATTGGGTCATGAATGCGAGTCTTATAGGATGCTTTGGGCTTGGAACACTCATAGCATAAATCAAGAAAGGAAGACTAATTTTTTTTTTGTTCAACAAACGAAAAGGACTGCTCCAACTTTTACTGGGAAAGTTGCATTTTTATATATAGGGAGGCGTCCTTCACGGAATAATGAACTCGAACCCTGAAGGTGTATGAACTTCAAAGCTCGCTGTTTCAGCAAGAAAGGAAGACTAAATTGGATAACTGAAACTGACATTACCTTTGTTTTATTAATATATAAAAGAAAATTTCTTTAACAGATTGCTAGAAATTATCTAGCTTGATTTGTTTACGCCACTGTTCTAATGGCATATTAAATATACATTTTAAATTATAGATTTACAATTTCATAGATACAAAAGATCTAAAAATTGTCAATAGATTTCAAAAATACAAGAAATTTCTCAATTATTTTCTAATAAATAAATTATTGCAATTTCCTACTATGCATGTTGTAATCACTAGATCTGCAAATCAACAGTTTGAAACTCTAATAGTGATGATGAAATCTGTTGAAATATATTCAAAATCTAAAAAGGATTCATATCGACGTCAACTAGATCTAAAATAAATTTAGATCTACTAACAAAATAATAAAATAATGAAAAACATAAAATCTTCATAGGGATCCCCAAGAGAATAGAAAATTCTCTCTAGGAATCTTAGAAGAAATATAAAACTCTCCCAAGAAAATTTTGGAGAGATTTTATTAGAAAAATAAAATAAAAACTAAGTAAAACTAATGGGAGGGAGACCATGGTGTGGTCTTCCTCCCTAAGAGAAGGCCTTTGGAAAGAGAAGAAAAAGTAGAGAGAAGTTGGAGAAAAAAAAAAATGGAGAGAGAGTGTGTGTGTGGAGATCTTGACTTGGAATTACTTTTGGTTGAATGAGACTTTCATAGGTTGGAATTTGATTGATACATAAATCTCGATAATTTTTTCCAAGGACAATTTTTCTCAGTCGGTGTTCCATTTCAAATATATCTGGAAACATAATTCTTAAATGCTCTATGTGGACAAGGTATTCCGGTGGATTGGATTAATTTCAATGCATGTTCAAATCCCTTAGACTATTAGGATATTTGATATTGAAATGGATTTCCATTCCAGCGAATAGTTGGAGGGATTTGACTATGTACAATTCTAATTTATCCATATAATCGAAACATAGTGCAAGTTTTGCATAATCAGCACCTCAACATAGAAGTTACTGGAGGTGGATAAGGAGAAGTTTGCTACTCCTCTGTACAGAAAAGTGTACGACCCTCTCTCTCTAAAAACTCTTGTGACTACTTCCATCCCCTCCACCATGGAGGTGGATAAGGTGAATGCCTATCCAAATGGAAATAATGTCTCCAGGGGCAAAATGACTCACCAATGGGAACAGTAAAGAAATTCAGAAGGAAACCTACTGGAGAACTTCTGGTGGAGATAGGAATACAACCAGATGTAGATGACAAAGCTGTAGATTTATGTGAGCTGACACCTAAGACTCTTGCGGCTTGGGAGAGTAGAATATTCGTAGAAACCCTAAAAGTAACACCAGCTCAGCTACTTTCTATGAAGGCTCTAAAGATGATATGCATTTGGAGGAAGATTTTTAGAACATGAGTGTGGGTGAGGGTCTAAAGGAAAAAATGGTGGGGTCTATGTTTCCCAGATTTTATTCCTTGCCGGAAGAAAGAAAGAAGTCATGGATGAAGTGGAGTAAAAGCCTTATTGTAAAAGTTCTTGGGAAATCTGTAGTTTTTCGAGCCCTTGAGCAGCGGTTGAAAGAGATGTGGGACATACACGAAGAGTTTGAACTCCTTGATCTGGATGGAGGCTTCTTCTTGGTTAGGTTTTGAGCAACGGAGGACTATCATAAAATCTTTGATGATGGCCTATGGGTTATCCAGGGCCATTATGTAACAACTAGCAAGTGGAAGCCAAGTTTTAGAGCAAGCAAGGAAGACATTGCTTCGACTCTGGTTTGGGTAAGGCTACTTGGTTTGCCGGTTGAGTACTACATAGAGGATTTTCTATTGAAAGTGGGAGACACTCTGGAGAAGGTTCTGAAAATAGATCAACAAACCCTTGATGCAGCAAGAGGGAAATATGGTAGGCTTTGTGTTGAAATAGACTTGAAGGAACCACTGACACCCTACGTGTGGATAGATGATGAACTGCAGGCTGTGGAGTAGAAGTGCCTACATTCAATTTGTTTTGAGTGTGGTAAGTATGGCCATGGTGTTGGAATGTATGCCCTAAAACAATTATGTTGTTTAAATACATTCCTAATTAAAGTTTTGTATTTTATGAATTTCCAATTTTATCTATTTAATATTTGATATAACTGATAAAGTCCTTAGAATATTTATTAATGTGATGGTAGTCACAAGAGTTGTTGACTAATGAGATATCAATCACATTTATAATAAATATTCTTAAATTTCTAGTCATAGTATTAATGAGGCGGGACATCATTATCTGAGACGGTAGTACACTATTAGCCACTAGGTGTAAGTAGTGGTTGTTCTCATCAACCATGGTATGGGGATACTTAAGCTAATGTGTAGATGAATTGTAAAGTACTAATTCATTGGAGTGATCCATACAGAGATCCCATTAGGATATCTATCTAAGTGCCAATGGTTGAATCTCTTATGAAAAATTGTGTAAGTGATCCTAGACTTGAGACCACCAGGTATCTTGAGTGTGAATCACTACCTTTTGATACTTTCTTGTTACTCACCGGGAGTGACTTAAGTAGAATAGAGATTGGAGGTAGTGTGAGCATGGAAAGATAGTGAGTGATCAAGAGAGGATTCACCTACTCGATAGTGGGAGCTAATATCTAGTATGGCCACTGGTTGGAATGTAACCTTGTAGTCGTACATTGGGTTGGTGAAGGTGTTTTCAAGTTAATCTAATCTAAGGTTAATTTAGGAACTAGAAAATTAATAGTCATTAAGGGGAATTGGCACTTGTTCCTTATTCCACATTAGTGGATATCAATGGTGAAAGGATAATAATTACGATAATTTTTCATGAAAAGGTTAGGTGAATTCCCGATCAATTCGAATACACGGGTGGTTGTGATGTGTTGCTAGACACTGCTCACAATTTATAATTATGAATAATTAGTATTGTAATTAATGATAAAATAAAAGTGTTTATTTTATCTAATTCTTTTAAATTATAATTCATAATTATTACCGATTGTATTTGGGACCTATTGGATCTGCATAGAGGGTGGGTTACGGATTAAATTGTGTCCAAGTAGGGACTTGGAAATAAATACTTCTAGTTTAATTATAAAGATAAATAAATCTTGGGGTCATCGGCCGGATGGGATAAAGTGTTATCCTTTATGCATGGGATATTGAAAGAGATAGAGTCTTGCTCGAGATGTTACGGTGGTTTGATTTTGAATCAAACCACCGGACTCCTTCATACTTTCTCTTCTCATCTCTCTCTCTCTCCCTATCAATAAGTATGGAGATACTACGATAGGGAAAAGTGAGTTAGTCATTACGATGGTGAACCCACAGAGAAAAGTTTTCCGGAAAATATCGCGTAGAGAGAAAGAGATTACGTGAGTTAAGAGTGAGCAAGGCTAGCACCTCTCTCACTCACTCACACACACTGGTCGTAGAGGCGATCAAGAATGATCGAAGCACTTTCTCAGCGTGGATTACGGTAGAGGCGGGGCGATGCGGGCTGCTGCTGGTTTCTCGACCTTCTCAACAAGTCGAGAGACACCATCTGCGCGGATTAAGGTAATCTCTACAACCCTTGTGAAGTCATACATTAAAACTAGAGTGATTCTGGCAGGGAATGGGGGGCTAAATTTTTAATTTTTGGTATTTGTACTACGCCCGTTCCTTACGGTGGTATCGAGCCATCTCTAGAATTTACGTATGATCTTATATATGATTGCTCATGGATTAATTTCCGTTTGGATGAAATATGTATACATGTGCAGATTTTGGTTGAAAAATGCTGCTTTAATGAGATTAAACTAGTTTTAGCATGGAATTTTTATTTGATGTCACGTTGATGTATGATGTTGATTACGTGGCATGTTTTCCACTTGAATGGTTTGTACAATTGTTGTGAAAGGATTTTTCTGCGATTACGTGGTAGTCAATGGTTGGCTCTGGAGGCAGCGAGTCACGACATGGATCGCGGCATGATTGCGACTTCTCGCGAGATTTGGTCGCATGATTGGATCAGCGTGGCCCGATCAGCGAGGTTTACCTCTCGGATGCTGCATTTGAAACATGGTGAGATCCGCGAACTAACCATGGATCGGTCCAGATCCGATTCGCGAATCCGATTATGATCCCAGTTACGATCAGGTGTCGGCGAGATTTGGCTCACGGATCCGTTCAGCTGATCCGCAGCATGGATCTGGCCAGCGGATCGACTCATGATCCTTACGGAAACAAAATTCTGAAATTAAAATTTTAAAAATTGAGTTTTCATTTTAAAGAAAATTTTGAATCTTGATCCGTTTTTAATTGTTAAAATTTCTTTGTGAAAATTTTATATTTCATGTTTTATTAGGTCAGAATTAATTTGAATTTAATTTGATTAATTCAAATAATATTCAATTATCTCTAATTTTGTTAGGAATTAAAATGACCTAATAAAATTATTTTTACCAAAATCTCTGCATGTATGGTCTCAAAATTTGTTTGGGATCTTGATATATATAAAATCCAAATAATCCATGAATGATTATATTTCCATGCTTTCATTTAATTTAAAATTGTTTTAAATTTTGTATGGATGCATGGTGGATGGTTAATGGATATAAAAGCCAATGTGATTATGGATTGGTTGAATGGTTGTAATTTTAATAAATAGGGCCTGCGTGTCATGCCTTTCTCATTTCTCTAATTGTAATTTATTTCCTCATCTAATTCCCCCTGAATGTAACTTAGGGTTTTTGATATTCTATTTGTAATGTACAATAGATAGGAATAGATGATAGGAAATTATGTATATAGTATAGAAATTGTAATTAGAAGATGAAAAAAGGAGCAGTGCAACCAGAAGGAGGAAATGTGATTTAACCCTAGTCAACCATTAATTTCCCTAATGGACAGGAAAATTAATTTAGGAATATCCACAACCATCCACAATTTATTTTATGCTATATTTATTTCTGAAATATTTATATGCATGAATGTTGATGAGACCGTCAAATGTTTTTCCAAAACCTCAAATTAAATTAAAATGTTTTTGGAAAAGGAATTAAATCCCTCAAAACAAATATTAAATCAAGACTGCCTTCCATCATTATAGTATTAAACAAAATGTGGTTATTAAGTGCTAGTTTGTTGGGTTTCACCCAAAGCGCCTTACTACATGTTTTTTACTATAAGAAATGTTCTTGAGAATGATGAGTCTGATTTAACTAAAATTATGGTTTGTTGGGATTCACTCAAGACCATAAATTTTAGAGGCAAGGGTTAGGTTAATACATAAGATGTAAAATCAAGAGTTGATACCTAGGGATCTAGAAGTTACAAAGGGTTGTAATTGGTAAAGTACCTACACATTAAATTATTTTTGATTTGTTGGGATTCACTCAGGTCAAAAAAAATAATTAAGAGGGATTCTAGCTATGGATTTTGAAAATCTCGGATCAATTTTAGAGGGTAATTGATTTGGAAAATAGTGGAAATAAAATCATAATTTTGGAAGTTTTATGATTTTATCAAACAAAACTTTTCGATAAAACTCTATCTTTATTTTGTTGTAGAATGAGTAACAATCTAAACCTCATTACCATCCTTATTGATTGCAAACTTAGCGACACAAATTTTCTCGGCATCAAAGCGTCCTACTTGTTCTCACCATGAGAAAATCGGTATGTACTTGATGGGCCTATGCCTAATGACTTGAACCTAATGCACACTTCTCATTAAGAATGCTTACAAGAAGCATAGGGCGACAATAGAGCGGCTTCATGTATCATGATAGCCTCTATGACTCCTCAACTTCAACGACATATGAACATAGGGGCATATGAAATAGTTCAACACAGAAAGTTGTTTGAACAACAATCTAGGGCGGTGAGATATGACACCTCAAAGAGCTGTTAGTGCAAGATGGAGGAGGGGAGCCTTGGTTGCTCCACTGCGTCTTGAAGATGATTGGGCTAGTGAAAAATTAGGCGGGAATTGAGCTTCAAGATGGACCCGAACTAAATGTTGATTTACTTCTTCAATATCTTGAGACTCTTTCTCGGTTAGTTATGAACTATCGGATGAATAATTTAAAACACCTTAATTGTTGAATGTGCTAAAAGCTGGCGAGAAAGAGATCAAAAGGTGAAGGGTTCTCTTGGAGTGCTTGTTGTTGCTTCATCCATTAAAAGGAAGAGGTAAGGAAAAGGGCCCAAGAAGCCCAATAACAAAGCAAGAAGCCAAGAAGGCTAAAAGCAGACCAGTCAAACAACTTGCTTCCATTGTGACGAGAATGGACATTGGAAGAGAGCTGTAAAGCCTATCTGGAGAGTCAAGGCGAGAAGAAGTTTGGGGAAGCTTCATCAGCAGGTACATACATGATTGAGATTAATGTTTCTACTTCCAAATCGACTCTTGGGTATTAGATCGGATGTGGTTCTCACATTTGCACATCTATCACAGGGTCTAAGGGCGGTAGAAAGTTGGGTAAGGAGAATAACCTACGTGTTGGCAATGGAGTAAAGGTTCTTTTTTTAGGCTGTAGGGACTTACTATATTAGTTTACCTAATGGGTTAATTTTAAATTATCAAAGCTGTTATTATGTTCCAACACTTACAACAAACATCATCTCTACTTCTGTTTGGATTTAAATGGGTTTAAGATAACCGGAGAATAAATGTTGTTCTTTTCAAAGAATGGTGTGTTTTTATGGTTACGGAAATTGGAATACGGTTTATACATTCTAGATCTTGATAACAAATTCTCAATATACAAGAAAAGAGAATGAAGTTAGATAAAGCGAATAGAACTTTCCTCTCAGCACTTGTAGGTTTGGTCATGTAAATGAAAGCATTTCCAAATTACACAAGGTGGGTATTTGGACTCATTTGATTATGAATCATATGATGTATGCAAGGCTTGTTTACTTGAAAGATGACCAAAACACTCTTTACTGGTAAAGAGCAGGCGATGATTTACTGGTACATCGGCGTATGTGGCCCAATGACAATCACGACTAGAGGAGGATTCTCATACTTCATTACCTTCGAGATGACCATTCAAGATATGGTTATGTGTATTTAATGAAATACAAATCGAATCTTTTGAAAAGTTCAAAATTCAGAAATAGAGAAATAAAGCGGTAAAAGTATTAAAACACTATGATCGATCATTGGTGGTGAATACTTAGCGATGAATTTTGGTTTTATCTAAGGACAATGGAATAGTTAATGGACTCCTCAAAACACCACAATTAAATGGTGTATCACGAAGGAGAAACCGCACCCTATTAGATATAGTGCGGTCCATGATGAGCCATTCGAGTGCCCCAAAATGCGTTATGGGGATATGCTCTAGACACGACCTCCCATACTCTTAATAGGGGTACCAGTAAGGCTGTTGCTTCCACATATATGAGATATGGAAAGGAAAGAAACCAAAGCTGTCTTACATGAAGGTTTGGGTTTGCCCCACTATGTGAAGAAAGGCGGTCGGATAAGTTTGAAGCTAGATCGACAAGTGTTTGTTTATGGGGTATCCAAGAGTCTATTGGATACTATTTCTACAACCAATGAGAACAAAGTGTTTGTCTCAACACATGCCATCTTTTTAGAAAAGAGTTTATTCTAGAAAGAGCCAGTGGGAGTAGAATAGAACTTGAAGAAGTTCAAGACACTCAAACTGACATGGAGCTTGAAGAAGTTCAAAATGTCCAAACAAACCGAGCGACTTTGTTGAAGAAAGGGGTTCACCCGTAGTGATGAGGTGCAAGCGGAAGTTGTGGAAGTTCAAGAGCCCGTGGGTCGGTAAAGAGTGCGCTCGCTCCCAAAGAGATATGAATTTCTTGTGAGTCCGGAGAATGATGTACTAGTTATTCAAGATGACGAACCTACTACTTACCAAGAGGTTCTGAACAATCCAGACTCCTCCAAATGGTTAGAGGCCATGAACTCTGAAATGGATTCCATGTATGACAACAAGGTATGGACCTTGGTTGATCCACCTGAAGGGATAAAACCCGTAGGGTGCAAATGGGTTTTCAAGAAAAAGACTGACATGGATGGTAATGTGATTACCTATAAGGCTAGACTGGTGGCCAAAGGCTACAAGCAGAAAGAGGGAATCGATTACGATGAAACTTTCTCACCAGTAGCTATGCTTAAATCCATTCGGATATTGCTTGCAATAGTAGCACATCATGACTATGAAATTTGGCAGATGGATGTAAAGGCGCATTCCTTAGTGGGAATGCAGAGGGATGTGTACATGACACAACTTGAAGGCTTTACATCATAAATTCAATCAGTGTGCAAGCTCTGAGGATCCATTTATGGACTTAAGCAAGCATCCAGGAGTTGGAATATCCGTTTTGATGAGACAATCAAAGAGTTTGGTTTTCTCAAAAATCCGGATGAGCCTTGTGTTTACAAGAAGGTTAATGGGAGTTCAATCGTTTTCCTTATATTATATGTGGATGACATATTAATATTGGGAAATGATATCCCAATGTTGCAATCAATGAAGGGTTGGTTATCGAAGAACTTTTTCATGAAAGATTTAGGAGAGACAGCCTATATACTGGGTATTAAGATCTATAGGGATAGATCTAAAAGGCTGTTTGGTCTTTCACAAGCTACATACATAGATAAAATGCTAAAGAGGTTTAGCATGGATCAGTCTAAGAAAGGCTTCTTACCTATGTCTCATGGGATAAGCCTTTCTAAGAGCATGTGTCCTAAGACACAAGTTGAGATTGATAAGATGCATAATATTCCATATGCTTCGGCAATTGGATCAATTATGTATGCTATGCTATGTACAAGACCAGATGTCTCCCATGCTGCGAGTGTCTGGCAGATTTCAGCTAATCGGGTGAAGG
The DNA here is from genome assembly GCA_013103745.1 of Gardenia jasminoides. Lineage (NCBI taxonomy): Eukaryota > Viridiplantae > Streptophyta > Magnoliopsida > Gentianales > Rubiaceae > Gardenia > Gardenia jasminoides. Next base: position 21,586,895 of record CM023100.1, on the reverse strand, counting down.
TGGACAGCCGTTAAGAACATTCTTAAGTACTTAAAAGGACTAAAGATTTGTTCTTAGTATATGGAAATGGAATTGGAGGTCAAGGACTACAGATGCAAGTTTTCAATCGACAAGGATATTGTAAGTCACGGTCGGGTTTCATCTTTACTCTCAGCGGAGGTGCCGTCTCTTGGAAGAGTTCAAACAGGGACACCACAGCGGATTCTACAAAAGCGGTACATTGCGCATGACGACTAAAAGCCGTTTGGATCAAAAGTTAGGTAGGTGAACTTGGTGTGGTTCCGAGCATTGTTAATCCGGTAACTCATCTGTGATAATAATGGGGCTATAGCCCAAGCAAAGGAACCTAGGTCTCATCAACGGTCCAAACATGTATTTAGAAGATTTCACCTTATTAGGGAAATCATTGCGAGAATGATGTAAAGATAGAAAGAGTCCCCGAGGGATAACATAGGCGATCCTCTTACTAAGGCACTATCTCAAAAGAAACATGATAGTCATGTACTTTCATTTGGATTAAGAATTATGAATGAATTGTTTTAGTGCAAGTGGGAGGTTGTTGGAATGTATGCCCTAAAACAATTATGTTGTTTAAATAAATTCCTAATTAAAGTTTTGTATTTTATGAATTTCCAATTTTATTTTAATATTTGATATAGCGATAAAGTCCTTAGAATATTTATTAATGTGATGGTAGTCACAAGAGTTGTTGACTAATGAGATATCAATCACATTTATAATAAATATTCTTAAATTTCTAGTCATAGTATTAATGAGGCGGGACATCATTAATCTGGACGATTAGTATACCGTTAGCCCCTACTTAATGTAAGTAGTGGTTGTTCTCATCAACCATGGTATGGGGATACTTAGGTTAATGTGTAGATGAATTGTAAAGTACTAATTCATTGGAGTGATCCACTAGAGATCCCATTGGGATATCTATCTAAGTGCCAATGGTTGAATCTCTTATGAAAAATTTGTGTAAGTGATCTAGACTTGAGACCACTACAAGTATTTTGAGTGTGAATCACTACCTTTGATTACGTTTCTTGTTACTCACCGGGAGTGACTTAAAGAATAGAGATTGGGGTAGTGTAAAGTATGGAAAGCGGATTGAATGATCAAGAGAGATTCACCACTCCGATAGTGGCGATGATATCCGGTAAGGCCACTAGTTGGAATGTAACCTTAGTAGTCGACTACATTAGGTTAGTGAAGAGTGTCTTCAAGTTAATCTAATCTAAGGTTAATTCGGGAACTAGAAAAGTTAGTCATTGGGGAATTGGCACTTGTTCCTTATTCCACGACTAGTGGATATCAATGGTGAAAGGATAATAATTACGCGATAATTTTCCATGAAAGGTTAGGGTCGAATTCCCTTGATCAATTCCAATACAGGTGGTTGTGATGTGTTGCTAGACACGCTCATAATTTATAATTATGAATAATTAATTATTGTAATTAATGATAAAAAAAGTGTTTATTTTATCTAATTCTTTTAAAATTATAATTCATAGTATTACCGATTGTATTTGGGACCTATTGGATCACGCATAGAGATTGGGTTACGGATTAAATGTGTGTCCAAGTAGGGACTTGGAAATAAATACTTACGGGGTTTAATTATAAAGATAAATAAATCTTAGGGTCATCGTGAATGGGATAAAGTGTTATCCTTTATGTCACGCAATGGGATAAAAGATAAGTCTCATCAGATGTTACGGTGGTTTGATTTTGAATCAAACCACCAGACTCTATCATTCTGTTTCTCTTCTCATCTCTCCCCTATCAATAAGTATCAAATACTACGATAGGAAAAAGTGAGTTAGTCATTCTGATAGTTAGAACACAAAGAAAAGTTCTCCAGAAAATATCACCTAGAGAGAAAAGAGATTCTGTGAGTTAGAGTGAGCAAGGCTAGCACCTCTCCTTCATACACACACACACACATGCAGTCGGCATTAGAGGCGATCAAGGTGATCCGAAGCACTCTGGCGTGGATTACGGTGAGGGGGCGTGCGGGCGCTACTGGGGTTATCTCGACCTTCTCAAGCAAGTCGAGACACCATCTGCGGATTAAGGTAATCCCCTAGAACCCCCTTGTGAAGTCATACGTAGAACTAGAGTGATTCCTGGCAGGAATTTGGGGCTAAATTTTTAATTTTTCGCTGTGTCTGCTGCCCCAATTCCTTACACATGGCATCGACAATTGCCCAATAGACGAAGGGAAACAACAGAGACACTAGAACTAGAGGAGCACAGTTAGCAAATTATGCAGCTGCAGGATGCGGGTAAGAATGAAGGGTCCGAATCATAACCCTTCGGCTCATGGATACTGGCCAACTCGAAAATAAGGAAAGGGCAAACGGGTCAGAGAGGGAATATGGGCCAAAATCATAAGGTCCAGGAAGGGTCTCTGCAAATTAAAGGGGTACAACAAGAAGACAAGGAAAACATCCAAATGGGCTGGGACGGTCCTTGGGAAAAAAATGTAGGGAAAGGGGAGAAAAACCAGCACTACTGGTCTAAGGACCCCACTGTGGAAGGAATGCCTGCAGATGTGGGTTTGGAAAAGGTGGATAAAGGGCCATGGTCCAGGTTCGCTGCGTTGAGCAGTCTGGAATAGGCAGAAGAAGACCTGAATGCTATGGACTCAATAGCTGTTTTGAAGGAGAAAATTCTATCCATATTGAACCATAGGAGACTAGTAAAGAAAAGAAAATATCAAATGGGCGAGGGACATGGGAACAAAGAAAAGTAGCACAATTACCATCCTTAAAAAGCAGAACAGGGTACCTTCGCGCAAAACCAGCGTATCAGGTGTTAAGGGGATTTAGGGGGGATTTGAAGGGAAGAGGTAAGAATGCTATTCCTGAAGAATCCCCCGCATTTGACACTGTAACTCTCATTTAGAATTTAATTATTTGCATTCTATTTAACTTAAACAATAGGATAAATTCTCCAATATTGACAAAAATATTAGACAATCAAATCAAAGGAGTAATTCACCAAGGGACAATGCAATTTAATAGTTGTACTTGGAATACTACCATAAAAAAATTTCAAGACTTTGAAGAAGCTCAATCTTTAGAATCTTCTTTCTTTATTTTTATCTACTCTGCAACTTCATTTTCAATGGGCCCTAATATTTTAGTAATTATGTCATGCATTTGTTTACTGCTTAGTGCTTACTCTTCTTTCATTTTCTTTTACTCTCAAATTAGTCCCTTAGTTAGGTAGCAACATATTTAATTGCATCAACTAAATTGCTACTGAAAGGTAGTAGTAAAAATCACTAAAAAAAATTAAAGAAAAAGTAAGTATCAGCAAAAGTCAAATGAAAAAAAGAGATAAAGAAAAAAGTAAAATTCCAAAACAAAATTCTTGGCATTTAAGTTCGCGAAAACCGTTATGATGCAGCAAATAGAAGATATATTAATTCTATCATTTTTTTCTATAAAAATATACAAAAAATTTTTTGACAAAGTTCTACTCTTATATAGTCAGTAATCTACATGTTCAATAAACATCCTACCTTGTAATATTGTTAATTGAGTCAAGTTTTGGATTCTCGAACTCGATTCATAACTTTATCAAGCTTATCAAGCCAAGTTTGAACTCGCTCGACTAAGTGAATGAGTCATTAAGTGTATTCAAGAGCGGCTTGGTAATTGGGGTATGTGATTTGAGCTCAAGGTCAAACTTGACTCATTTATCACAAATGAGACAAACTCACACTGACTCGAGCTTGAGTTTGAAATTCTTGTCAACTACTGCATAAGTTTTGGTGATATTCAAACAAATGCCACATTTCAGTCGCACAAGTTTGATCAAACAAATGCCATACCCAGTCCAAAAAATACCAAACTTGCCAAGTTGCCATTAACCAAAAAAAATTAATTGCACAAAAATATATGTCATCTTTGACTTCATAAGCAATAAGACAATATAACATAAACGTCCCAAATGAAGCTGCAAACACCCAAAACATTGCCAGAGTTAAACCTACGTGTTCGCATTTTCATAAAAAGAAAATGCCTCACAAATCACAAATTCCAATAGGCAACAGTCAACAGATTTTATCAAATTCTTTTCAAGTCAACAAAGACACAAATTCTAGCCAAATAGCTATACAAGGCAATGCCAGATAACTAAAATTTGACGAAGTCCAGCTTCACAAATCAGAAATTCTAGAAATTCATAGTCACAAATTTGAGCAACCAGTAAACCAAAAAACAATATCAAACAGGTCCAGCTTCCCGAATTCAACTTCAACAAGGTCCAGGCTTCCCGAATTCAACTTCAACAAGGTCCAGAATAACATGTTCTAGAAAAAACAGCCTTTACATGTCAAGAAGGTCAATTTCTTCAATTATAGATGATTTGGCAACAGCTAATGTTTCGTACAAAATGAAAACAGGAAAATCACAACTCGTAAAAAGGTAAAATGAGATACCAAAATAAACCAACACTTGAAGATATGTTTTACTTACACAAGACTTGTTTTTTAATCCATGAAGATGCAGATCCAATTATTGGCACAAAGTAGCATTTGCACCGTTTCAACCAATATAGAAGCACATCGATGATCGATTATTCTACCACCAGTACTGAAAGTAGATTCAAGGGCCATGGTTGTAACTGGAATAGCAAGTACATCACTTGCCATCCTTGATAATATGGGAAACCTCCACCTGTCACCTTTCCACCAAATCAAGACATTAAGATTTGCATTTGCATCACAAATATACTTGCATTCTTCCAAATAAAGATCTACATCCAATTTTTTAGGTAGAGCCTTGTCAATTTCACTAACAATCATTATAATTTTTCTTCCCCAGTTATAACATTAAGTCTAAGCTTTGTAGCAGCCTCTTGGGTAGAATGACTTGTAATTTTTATATGTTTTCATTCCGCCACTTGCCTTTGTAGTTTCTCACCATGAGATGAGATGTGAGCATCCACATATTCATTATAGAGTTCATAAAGAATGCGTCTAATCTCATCAACAAACTTAGAAGCTACATCCTCACCATAAATAATTGAAAAATTATGATGAACAAGAACCATTTTATGCCTTGAATCAAGAATGGCACCCAAAGATAGCAAGATATTGCTTTCTCCCCAATACTTGTCAAATTTTTGTGCCATACTTTCAGCTGTAAACTTGCTATAATCAGAAAAATTGAGAGTCTTTTCATTTAAAATCTCATTAATCTTGTACAGCTTCACAAGAAAAAGGTTTACAATTAGGTAATTGGATCCAGCAATGATATTGGTGATCTCATAAAAGATATCCAAAAATTTACACAGTTCTTCAACTTTCATCTGCTCATACTTACTTGGGACATAGTGAATCTAGGATCAATGTCCCATATCTTGGAAATACATCCTAAACTCTAGAGCTAAAGCCAACATCAAATAGGTGCTATTCCACCTAGTTGAACAGTCTAAAATGAGCTTTTTAGAAGGTAATTGATGATATTTTTGGATTTTGGCGAAGTCACTGAGATGAGACTCTAAATTTTTCAAATACTTGATCCTCTCTCGGACAACATCAGTCATATTGCCAATCTAAATAAGACCATCTTGAACAAGCAAATTAAGTATATATGCGCAACACCTAACGTAAAAATTTTCCCCCCAATGCTTAACCTCTTTCTTAGAGAAAAGTCCTCTTTGATTCTCCTAACGCGTACATCATTATAAGAAGCATTGCCTATAGTTATAGTAGAAACCTTATTCTCAATCTTCCACTCAAGAAAACACTTACTTAGAGCATTGGCAATAATTACTCTTGTGTGAGGAGATGAAACATTACAAAAATTTAGCATACATTTTTGCATCACCCAATCACTATCAATAAAATATCCTACCACAACCATATATCGTATTTTTTTGACCAAATTTTCACAAATCTATAGTATACCTAATCCTATTGGCACCTTTTAATATGTTTCTTAACTTTCTCTTTTCAAGTATGTAAGTAGTCATACAATCTTCCTTTACTGTTTGCCAATTAATCTTTTTATAAAATGGAGATGTAGCTTTCATAAATTGGTTAAGAACCACACAGTTTGGCAAAGAGTAAGGATACTTATGTATAAAAACCATATGAGCTGCTAATTCTCCTGCTTAGCATGATCATAGGAAAAATTGGTGATAGAAGTAATATCATCAAGGTTCCTTCAGTAAAGGACAAAGCCTGCTTCCTCTTTCAGTTTTCCTCCCCAAGGGCTAGCTTCTTTTGGAGACAATTTTTTAGGTGATGCATGTGGTGAGAAGTGGCTCCAGATGTGCTCTTGGCAAACAGTTCCTTGCAGCGATTGCATCGCACCTTGAATGTTCCATCAGCCTGCTTCACTACTATCATATAATCCCACATCTTTGTCTTCTTTTTCATTTATTTTTTTTCCAAATCGTTTTGATCTTCATCAGGACCTTTTTGCCGATTTCTACTCCTTCATTTAGCTAATCTTCTGCTATTTCTAAATCCAGCCCTTCTTTAGTCATCTCATCAACATTTTCCTTGAGCCCAAGTTCTTGCTCTACAATTTCATTAAGTGGCTCCATAATAGGACTTGACTATGATCATTGGTGTGAATGAAATGGAGGACTATACATACCTTTTGTTTTAAGGAAGAAAAACAATCAATTTGCTATTACCATTACAAGATTTATTAGTGTGTAACTATTACAACCCAAAGGCAAGAAAAGCATGATTTAAGTGGCTCCACAATAGGACTTGATGGTAATCCTTGGTGTGAATGAATGGAGAACTATACATGCCTATTTGTTAAGGAAGAAAAAAAATCAATTTGCTATTACCATTACAAGATTCATTAGTGTATAGCTATTACAACCCAAAGGCAAGAAAAGCATGATCTAAAAAAGAAAGGAAAATAGCTGTGTATTACCAAGCACTAAACGTTTTTAGTATTTGAGTTCGATCATTGCTGTCTAGTATTGTCACGCCCTAAATTTGCCACGTTTGAAATGGAACATGCCATGAAACTCAAGAAGTAAACTTCTCAAATTTCACAAGGCATCTTACTTTGCTAATCAAATCATTAAAGAAATCTCATAAAATTTGAGACTTTTAACTTTCCTAAAACTAAAAAAATGTTCGAGTACTAAAAAGTAATATCAGCAACTATGAAAAAAGACTAAACTTGCCTATATGTGGTAACATCACTTCTATAAGAAAACTATTGGTAGTCGCTTAATCAACTAAAGTAGAACGTGGCATTCCAACTCCAGGACCACACGAACTAATTCGCATCCTTCTCAATGTAAACTAATTCGTACTCTTCTTTGTCATCTGCAAAATTATTAGGAGTGGGGTGAGCAAATATATGCTGAACAAATAATTCACCCTATGCTTGTTATACATGTTATATATATATATATATATATATATATATATATAACATCATCGTAAATCCACTTGATAATATTCAATTACAATAGTCACAATTCATAGCACATTGCAATCACAATTTCCAAACTTCACATTTGGATTTCAATGACCACACTTCATTCACAAAATTTACTCATTTACTTGGTTGGAGGATCATGCATTCATCGGTTTTTGTGTACACAACCTAGTGTTTAACACTCACCAGGGAAAGGTCCAAAAAGATAACAACAAATCCTAGTGTTTAACTCTCTCCAAATTGGGTCCAAAACAATAATGTCTTGTATTTAACCCCTACTAGATAGGGTCCAAAACAATATGGATAATGTCCTGCCGAGTTTAGTCATGATCTCAATTAAGTTTTGTTCATTACATTTACCATTGCACATTTCATAAACATTTTGCATAGTTAAAAATACTCGTACACATATACGTAATATTTATACTTTCAAATAATATTCAAACTAATCACATGTGATCCAGATTTTTATATACAAAATAACATTTAATTTCACTAAACATTGTTTTTCAAAATAAGAAGGATAGTGAGAATCACTCACCTCAATTTCTAATAACAACTCTTCGACTATCACTATTTGAAATCCCCACTCATGTGAGCCTATAACAATGTAGTAATGTTATTTAGTAATCTAAATTAACTTCCCTAATCATGTGGAATCATATCGATCTTGTCCTTTAATGATTACACTTATGCCATATTTAGGAAAAAATTTTCCAGACTTGACCATAGTTCAATATTTTAACCATAACTCAAATTTATACATTGGATTTACAAACAAAAGGTACTCATAGAAACTAGACTCAAAATACTTCTATGAAGACAGCTTTTCCAACATCTCTAGTTTTTTGGTTCAAAATTCAACAGAAATTCTGACTAGAGAATGGATGTGAAATCTATCTATTACTTTCTTTGAAAGCCGTAACTATCAAGACCAACTCAATTAAAGATTTAAACTTATATCTCATTTGGCATCTTATCACACATTTTTCACAAGTTCAAATGCATTAAAATCAATTTTGTCAATATACTCCATGAAATTTTAATCCATGACTCATACAACTTACCCAGAAACTTTTCAGATTTGATGAGTCATATAATTCTCGTGGATCATAACTTAAAATACATAGTTACATGCCCAAAATTTTCAGGTTACTCATACACATATGATACTTTAATTATATGGTCAGATTTTATAAAAATTTCCATAAAATTCATGAAGTAAGCCTTCAAAAATCAAGCTTCCAAAATCTGTCTAGAAACCCGATAGTTTAGGAAACTAGTTTTTCCAAATTCATGAAACATATGAAATATTTTCCAAAATTACTAAATCCTCACAATCTGATCTTTTAACACCGTAAAAGTTTTTCTTTAATATTTCTTGAAAAATTAATGGCTAAAAAAAGGTTTCTTGGTTCACAAACAATCTTTACACAAAAACTGTCAGTATAGAGTTAGATCTACTTTGAAAATTAAAAAGGCACATTAGACTTCGGATCTTCACATGAGATTTTATACCTATAGGTATATAATACTACAATCTTGCAAATTTTCATGCAAAATGGACAACTCTAGTACTCCCAGTAAATTCCAAAAATTTGGTATCATACACAATCATTGCCATTAGGGGTGGCAATCAGGTCAGAAATGGTTTGTGGGTTGGGTTGAGACCTGGGTATAATATAGAATCTGCTGATCCGAACCCGACCCACCAACTTTTGACAGGTTGGCAGGTTAACTCAAACACAAAAATTTTAAGTTGGCAGGTTGACCCAAATGACCTGAAATATAATAATTTTAATTTATTATTTTATCAATATAGTTCCTAATAAAATCAATTCCGTACAAGATCTAAAGACCAATTACATAATCAAATAATAAAACCCATGATAAAATGATTCCAAATTAGATCTGAAGTTAATTAAGACACCTTAAAAGTAGAAAATAATGTAATGCATTATCTGTCCAAATATAACAACTCCAACTTCATACAAGTCAAACAAATTCAGTTAGAACAATATTTTTTAGGTCAAGTTGTTAATGGCTTTGGGAAGAAAAGAATAATCAAATAATAAAAACCTTGATAAAACAATTCCAAGTAATTGAAGTAAATTAAGATATCATAAAAATAGAAAATAATACAATACATCATCTGTCCAAACATAATAACTCCAACTTCACACATGTCAAACATATACAGTTAGAACACTATTTTTTAGATTTAAGTGATTAATACCTTTGGGAAGAAAAGAATATCCCAACCTAATTAAATAAAGTATTTAAAATATTTATTAAATTAATTTTAATTTATAAACAGATTGACGGGTCAACCTATAAACCCCTGGATTGACCCGAACCCGACTTATTTTCTTTTTAGGTTTATTGGACTTGACCCGATTCTGATCCGAATCTGTAAAGGTTTAACCCAAACCCATGAATCTCGTATTAGTTTTGTGTCGTATTTTTGGTTGTATCGAAAATTGTCACCCCTACCTGCCATGGCGAGTCAGGTCTCATAATAATAATAAAACCCTAACATGCACTTTGAACTTTTCCATGAAAATTTATGCAAAAACCCTATATAACATACCTATAATACCTCAAATTTCACAGGAAGCAAAGGCCTCTAGGGTTGGTTAACAAATTCAAGAATTTCGCTATAGTGATATGTGAAAGCCCTAACTTCTGATTCTTGGACTTTTAACAATCAACGGTTCTCGATAAATTTTCCTCTAACCACATAATATTCACAGATCTCACTAATAGGACAAGATCAAGATCATTACATGATTTTTTTAATAAAATAAAATCCATACAACCCTAATTGTTCCTAATACTTCAAGCATTAGAGGTGTACCTTGCCCATATGTACTTGATCTCCGTGATTTGGATCTACTTGGGACACCACAGCCTTCTCAAATCCAGCCATCATTTGCTCTCCCTTTTCTTCTCATTTATTTTTTTGGAAAATTGTAAGAAGAAACGGCCCTCCTTAGACCCTAGATATACTTATAGGAAAATCCTAAAACATAATCCTTCTTGAACTATTTTTTTTGTTCTTTCGGACAAGCCCATCAGGCCTAATGACTTCATGACCCTACATAATCTTAGCCCATTAAGCTTTCATTTAACTAAGAATTGTATTTTTCACGTAAAATACTCTCTTTCCACCTAGTCCAAATTATCACAAGTCCACAAAATTTATTTCTAAATATTCACCTAATTATCTTGCTTAGTAAAAAGAAATCAAATTTTCTTAACAAAATTTAGCAATTATTCGAACTGAACCCTTAACTCATTTAAATACAAAATTCTTAATTCAATATTTACTTTAACAAAAGTATGGGATAATATAAGTGTAATACAAAAGCTTATAATTAACAAAAGCTTCTGATAGACAAATACAAACAATCAATGCATGTACATGCTATGGAGCCTAACCAACAAATCAATTCATACTAATGCGTTGACCTTTTATTGTTTGGACCTACTCTTTCAGGCAAAGTGAAATAAAATTAGTATATAAAATTAGTATTTTATATTGAAGGGAATAGTTAATAAATGGATGTAATTGGCCATTTCCCATCCATCTAGCACAATATATAGCTTTCAAAAATTTACACAAGCCAGTAGGACCATTTGGATTTACTATCCAAGTTGGGATATTTGATTCTTCCACCTATAAAAACTTGCCTTAACCAATAAGGCTTCTAAAGAAACCAACAAGTTTCAAACAAATTTAGACAAGTCTCAAAAAATATTTGGCATTAGGAGAATTACAAAGTCATCTTGTACTAGCAAGTCTATATTGTCTTGAAATATTTGATAAAGAAATTAAATTTTGTAGATGCTCGTCATTAAGACTAGCTGTAAGATAAAACCAAAAGATAAAACCAAAAGAAAAATCATATGAGGTTCAAGAATACCTAGTTGTCCATGAATGTTTACTAGGAAGAGGAAAGGTCCACGTTTTAGAAGAAAAGAATCTTCTATCATTAGAATTTTCTCCACTTCAAATGCAATGTCCATGCAAAATGTCCCATCAACCATGTTGTCCATGCACTGACCAAATCAATGCATTTATCAACATCAAGTGCTCACTTGATAAGCTCAAGAGATCTTAAGTTCTCTTTTAAACATTAAAAGCTACAAATCCAATTTTAATCATAAGAAAGAAAAGATGCATGCCTTTATTATTGAAAATCAAGATTAAATCATTGCATTTCAAAGTATGTTATTTTGAGTTGTTTGAAAGATGCACCAATAATACAAATAGAAATCTGCGTCTCTTTATCTTAAATAGCAGAATTTGCCAATTTGGAAGATTAAAAATAATTGCTTTATCCTCTAGTTTATCATCAAGTAATTTAGACTAACTACACTTCATCCCAACCATGTATTAGAATTTGCTACAAATAGGAAAACTACATCTTATCATTTCTTCGACGGAGAGAATTAATAACAACTAACAACTATGAAACTTGGTAATTCACCAACCTCCACCAAAAGAGGGACACAACAAGTATGCTGGCTAAAAAAAAAAAAGAGAAAATTCTATGATAAGTAAGAAAAATTCTATGATACAAGTATTAGTCAACATTCAATAAGGAAAAAAATTAAAATAACTTGGTATGCTGGTAAGTCCTACTTACTAGAAATCACAGTGATTTTGTGAAACTAGCCAAATTGGATTGGTCACTAGTCAATGGCTACTATGGTGGGTTGAATGATAGTTGTTCCACCAGTCTTGGCCGTGGAAAATAGAGAAGCTCGTAGTTGTGGTGGTTTGCATGGTGATAGTTGGCCGTGACAAATGGAGAAGCTTTTTGGTAGAGAAGTCAGAAGAGATGGCTGGTGGTTGAGTGGAGAAGCTTGTAGTGATGGCTGGTGAAGAGATGGCCAGTGGTTCAGTAGTGGTTGGATTGCAAGCTGTGGCAGAGGGATTGGAAAGTTTATCTATTTTCCTTAGGTCAAATTTGACTCGTTTATTGACATTAACGAGCTGAGTTCGAATTTTAGCGAGTCGAGCCTGTTCGAGTTTTTGATCTACTTGAGCTACTCGAGTTGGTTAACAATACCACCACCAAGTGGCGGAGACAAGACCGTATGGGATTGATAGGACTACAACTATATATACTTTTTTTTTTTCCAATTGGTAACTTTGGATTTAATTACAAGTGTAGAGGTTTGAACCCCTAACCTACAGCTAAGCTTGTACTTTAAGCTTCACTTGGTGGCCAACTCATCTAAGAGAATTGGTTAACTACTACAATACATGCATCTTTCATGAAAAAGATGGGAAATACTGCAATACATGCATCTACTATGACTAGCTGTTGCTTGAAAATATTGTAAAATTAATTTATTCATAAATATACATATTTTTAAATGTGAGTAACTAAATAATCATTCAAATCAATCCACTATCAATTGCGTAGTCACCCTTTAACAATCTTTGCTGCTCTAATTGTTGAAAAATTCTTCTCAATAGTTGCAATTGCAACAAATGATATAAAGGCTGAGTTTGTAGGGAGATAGACAAATGGATATATATATTTTTTTGGTTTTTATTTTGAAATATTTTATGAACTATTAAAATATATTAAAATAAAAACTTTTAAATATTTTCAATTTCCATCAATTTGGGCTCTTCATGTGAAGTCCACTCATAACCTTTTATAAAATAAAAATTCATAAATGAAAAAGTAAATTTTGTAAAATTTTATAACAGATAAAGGAAGTTGTCTACTTCCTTCGCATCCCACTCCCCACCGAAAGCTTTCGGTTCAGAGATTTTCACTCTAGCGCCCCCTGCGCCGTTCATACCCTCTCCATTGGGTTGAACGTTGTTGTTGTTGGCCACAACCAACTGAAGAATGCGCACTTCAACGCGGATGTCACCAATAGCAGCCCGCAGCTCTACGACTGCATTGTTAACGGTAGTTTGCAATTCACTAATTGCTTCCTGGTTCCCTGCCATCCTGACTTCGAGGTTTTGGGTTATCTCCGACAGTTGTTGGTTAAGTCCTCCCTGTCTATCCAGGTCGGCGCTTAACTGGACCAAGTCTGTTTCAACTTGGCCAACTCTTTGATCAATGGGCGCTGCTCCGTGCGTCTCACCGAAGCACGCCGTATTGAGGCGGGTCACTTCCGCCTCTAAAGCATCCATCCGTTCTCTTTGAGACATTACATGTCTCACTTGTTCAGGCCCCGGTAGAACCGAAACTCTGATACCAACTGTTACGGGCCGCCTTAGTTCCAGGCAATGACTAGACAGACCGCAAGGCCAACGACTCCACGAGAGCCGCTCCGCCAACAACTCGTGTGTTCGCGATCCCACTTAAAGCAGTAAGCAAACTAATGTGAGAAATGCTTTAAAGGGACAAAAGCTTGTGCAAGTAGTACTTGTATTGAGAATAGAAAAGGAATACAACGTTCTCAAAAGTAAAGCAACAATCGGATGTGGGTTAGTACTGTCACTCACAAGGTAATCCTAACTAGAAAACTAGAACTAGTAGTTAAAATACACTCTACTCCTATTTGCATATATACGTCAAAACTAAAGGACTAAGCATGATGGGGTGGCCTAATAGCCAATGAAAATACTCCTGGACTCCTCGAATGGTGCTCGCCATGTTGGTGACACAGGGCCTTTGCATTGGGCGTGTAGTTGGACCTGTGGCCGGGCGTGCGGAGGCTCGCCTTGTGAAACGTCGACAGCCACGGAGATGCCGCCGGACCACCGCCGGCCACTGGTCGTCAACAAACTTTCCGGTCACAAAAAATCACCAAAATACACCTCCTTACTCGATTTTTTGAGTAGATTCCAATTTCGGAATTAGTTTTTACAGAAAACGAAAAAAAAGTGGCAAAATTGCCAATTTTTAGTCGGCTCTTTTCCAAAAAAAATACCCAAATCAAGTCCAAAATTCATGAAAATTATACCAAAATGATCCTTGTGATCTCTACAATATAGCTATGATTTTAGTTTAACAAGAAACAACACACATTATATGAATTTAAAGCAAAACAGCCCCTAATTTTTTTAAAAAATAAACTCACTAATTTTTAGCTAAAAATTTCCAAAACTCTAGTCAAGAAACATCCTTAAGCCTTGTATAGAGCTACTCATATTAATAAAATAAAATGCAGGAAATTTATTCCTCAATAATGGTTCTTCATTGGAGCATTTTATCAAATATATGATATGCATGAAATAATCATTATTTTTGCTTGCAAAAAACTATCATAAATGAGCCATAAATTCAGGAAAACAAACCACAATCCATTCCTCAAGGTCTAAATATCAATCACAGATACATACATGTCAAGTGAATAAAAAGAAAATCACATGAAGCATGCTTTTCATGTTGGAATTTTAAAGGAAGAAGTTTGAGAAATTTTACAATGCTTATTTCAAGGTTTTTGTGAGCTTGATTCTTGCTGAAATTCCCCGGCAGTCAGCAGCTTCCTTTGTTCTCTTTCTTTTCTTTTCTGCTATTCTTTTCTTTTGGCTTGCATGTGTGTGTTGTGTGAGCAGGAAATAAGAGAGAGCCGAGAGTTTTTGTAAGGAATTTGTGTGTGTGTTGTGTGATTGTGAATTGTGTGTGCTGATAGTGAGAGCCAAGAGAGATAGAGAGAGTTATGGGGGGAGTGGGTGGTTTTTTTGTCTGAGAGTTTTTGTGTGAGTTGTGTGAGGAAAACCGAGAGAGTGTAGAGAGAAATGAGGGGAATAGGTAAAAAGAATATTTGTGATATGATTTTTGCACTTTTTTGACAAGAAAGGGTATGAGAGGTGGATTGTTAGTTGGGTTTTGGTAGGGATTTGTTGAAGAAAAAATGATTGTTGGTTTTATTTTTTTTTGAAAAATAAAGAAAATAAAGGAGAATAAAGTAAATAAAGAAAAAATAAAAAATAAAACAAAAAAATAAAATGAGAAAATACTAATATTTTGAGGCTCCAAATTATTTTTCACTCATTATTTTGATTGATTTTCCTTTTCTTGATTTTTTTTTGATAAACTTGTAAATAAGCAAAATCACATTGAATGCAGAAAAGTAAATGATCAATTAAATCAATATAAATTCTAAGAAAAATATTAAAAACTAGTAAAAATTTGGTGTCTACAAAGTGCTACGTCAACCTAAGGGCAAGAGTCACCTTTAGAATCTGACACAACTGAATAGACAGTCCAAATTATGTATTGGATTGGATTTTGCGAGGATGCAAAGTCTAAAAAGGAGGGGTAAATGTGATACCCTATCCTACATCACAAAATTGAAGTGCTATGGACCAATATTTAAAGTTTAGGCATGCAAGTTCAATTTGGGATATCCATTTTGGGTTCACGAGAATGGAATCTAGGTAGTTGGGTTTGACTGTTGAGATTCAAATTGTGTCATTGACTTGCTAGCCTGGGGTGTGACAATTAATCAAAATCGAGAACCAAGAATTGGAAATCAACCTCCAACATATCGATCCACATTTCACCAAAATGAAAAACTCTAAAACCTTTACTAAAAATATCCATGAAACATGATCATATGCTTTAGCCATATCAAGTTTTGGAGCTACATTACCCTTTTGATGAATTTAGGGGAAGAAAATGATCAATTGAAAGGAAATCATTTGAAAAATATTATCGAATTTTCATGATTCTTGTATGAAATAATGTGAACTAAAAGTTCAAAAGATTATTCATTTATAGAAAATTGAAAATCAATTGTCAGATATAATTATCGACTCTAAGAGTTATTATATATCCCTGCAAGAAATATTTTGATTAAAATCAATATTCTTGAAGGATATGTACAAGTATTAAAAATGAAGTTAAGGCCGACCTACCTAATTAAGACATATTGATTTTAAATATTTGTGAAAATAAAATAAATATGATAACAAATTTAACATTCTGAAAAGGTCACTCCTGAAAAGCGAACTCCTAAAGAGCTACTTTTGAAAAGAATGAACAATAAGAAAATTTAAAATTGGAGCTTAAATGAATATAAATAAATATTTTTTCATATATACTGTAGTACTTGATATTGTAAAAGAAAATGAGAATCATAAAAATATATCGACTGATTAATATTGGCAAAGAAATGATTTGTTAAAATGAGAAGATGCGATCTAATCTGAATTGGATTCATTAGTTAAAAGAAAAGTTTTGGACTATTTGGACGTATAGTCCAAATACCTAAATTGTAAAATTAGTGGGATATAAAGGGGTCTTTATAAAAAAAAAGGAACAAGAAAAATATAATTGTAAAATATGAAACAAAACTTGTGGCATGATTTTCACAAAGATCTAGAGTTGATTATAATAAGACATATCCTCTGATAATGGATAGAATTACATTTAGATATCTTATGAGTCTAACAGTACATGAAAACCTTGATATGTGTCTAATGGAGTAGTCACTGCTTATTTATTTTGAATATTGAATAATGGTATCTACATAAAAATTTCTGAAGGATTTAACATACCTGAAGTATGTAAATCATATTCTAGAGAAATTTAATCCATTAAATTGCAACAGCCTTTGTATGGGTTCAGGCAATTTAGACATACGTGGTATAATCACTTTAATGAGTGTTTATTTAACAATGGTTATACAAATGGTCTAATATGTTCATAAATTTTGTAATTATTGCTATATATATTAATGATCTGAATTTAATTGGAACTACAAAGAGTTTCAAAAGGCAATTGAATATTTGGAAAAAGGGTATGAAATTAAAGATTTTGGAAAGAGCAGATATATCTTTTTTTGGTGAATTATTAGCAGGTTTTAGTTTTTCTCCCACTAGACGACATTGGAATGGTATAAAATATATTTTTTGTTATCTTCAAGGAACAATTGATCTTGGATTATATTACCCATATAATTCTCAACCTAAATCACTTGGCTATACTGATAATATGTATTGATCTGACCCACATAAAGTAAGGTTTCAAGCTGACTATTTATTTATATGTGGTACTACAACCATTTCATAGCTTTCTACAAAACAATCTATAGTTGCCACCTCTTCAAATCATGCTAAAATAATCGCAATACACAAGATCAATCGATAATTTGACTAAAATCAATAACTCATTATTTTCAAAAACATAGTGGTTCATTGTCTGAAGAAGAAAAATCCTTCAATTACATTATATGAGGATATTGCATCTTGCATAATTCAATTAAAATGAGGATGTGTTAAAAGAGATAAGACGAAACATATTGCATCAAAATTCTTCTTTACTCATAATCTACAAAAGAATAGTGAAAGTGATGTCAAACAAATCCAATTGTAGACACCAAATTTTGACTATTTCTTTTGTTTTCCTATGTTTTTATCTATTAATGTTTAGTTATTTATTTCTGAATTTTCTAACATATTTTTTCTCATTTTTGTAGGTTTTTCTATAATAATAAAAAAAAAAAGTCAAAGTCATAAAACGCGGACCAGTTACACAGGTGAGTCCGCGTAACTAGTCCAGCGTAACGATCAAAAAAAAAAATGACGGATTTTTCCGAAGCTTGGATCATCCTTTTCTGTATTTTGATGCTTGAGCGATAAGAAACCTATTTAAACATTCCCAACGCACTAAACCCTAACAACTGATCTAACGTTCAAGATTAGCTCACCTCATCCCAAGAACATCAAAACCATAGTTCTAGGTTTGGGTGGCTATAAATACCTAGATTAGGGTTTAACAAAGAGGTTGGAAAAAATCTGAGAGAGAAGGAGGCAATCAGGAGAGCTTTGAGAGAGAAAAATCGAGAAAAGCGGCTGGAAATTAGAGAAAAAAGGAAAAGAAAGAAAAAAAAGAAAAGCTAGGGTTTCACCCTTAAGAGCTTATTCTTGGAATTTCAGCCTCTTCGTTTTTTATTCAAACTTAGATTCAGGTGCTTACTTATACTCTATTCTTTTTTGATGGTAAATTATGCGAGATTTGGGCCTTTTGGTGGAACCAAGGTCTTGAGTAGTTTTTCTTTTATTTTGGGATATTTGATGATGATTATCAGGTTATATAAGCATGTTGTGTTTATAAAGCCTTAGTAAGGCTAGTAGACTTGTTTTAAGCTTAAAATTAGGCGTTTGATGCTTACGTGATGATCTTTGTTGTGATTCGAGAAATTTACGGAAAAATGTTCTTCGCGTTTTGAAGATGT
This sequence comes from Gardenia jasminoides, assembly GCA_013103745.1. Taxonomy (NCBI): domain Eukaryota; kingdom Viridiplantae; phylum Streptophyta; class Magnoliopsida; order Gentianales; family Rubiaceae; genus Gardenia; species Gardenia jasminoides. The sequence continues at coordinate 21,568,290 of CM023100.1, read as the reverse complement.
GAAGAAGCGTGGACTACTGCAGCGGATCACTTGCGTAGCGGTCGCGTTCCTCTTGAATGTTTGAAGTTGTGAAAGCGGATCTCTTGCGTGGACTACCTGCGTAGCGATCGCGTTTCCGGTTGAATGTTTGAAGATGTGAAGAAGCGGGCTGGCGAGCCGGCATCCATCCTCGTTTCTATCAGCAGTTCTTCCCTTTCCCTTTTTTGCCTATTTGATGATGCGTGCTTAAGATTTGGCCTTCTTGATTTTAGCTTGTTTTGACATGATCGAATCTTGATGTTTGATGCTTTAAATAGATCCCTTTGCCTCACGAGGATTTTGTTTTGTGATATTGAAAAAACTGGAAGCAATCTTCGATATTTTGAAGATGGGAAGAAGCAGCGGCTGGTTCTGCTGGTGAGTCAGCGTTTTCGGTCAGCGTTTCCCTCTGAACTTTGATTTTTTGCACATGTGGTGTTCTTGCGGCTGGTCAGCGTTTCTCAGCGTAACCTCTCTGTTTTGTATTGTTGATATTTGCTGCTCTTTTGTTCCAGAATCTTACTCTACTTCCTATTATTATCTGTTTGCTTGCAGAATCTGTTTAGATGCCCTTTCTTTGAATTTTTGATTGGTTTTCCTTTAAATTGGTACCTTGATCCCTTTTGTTCACATTGAGTCTTAGATAATCATTCCCATCATCTAAGGATTCAATTAAGGCCTCATATCAAGGGATGGTAACTTCTTTCCCCTATTATGTGCTTATTATGTGTTTTTGCATGATCTTGCATGTTTTAAATTAAGTTTTTCCTTTGCTTTTATTCATGTCTAGTCTTTATTTATGTCATTTAATTTTTGAGTAAATCATTTGGAGGCCTTGGATGCCAAGTTGTAATAGATAGGTTTAATTTGGCAAAAAGTGTATTTATTCTAGAAGATGTAATAGTTAGATTATTATTCTTAATTTTTTTCCCCTTAGAATGTATTTAGGTCTCCCCCAATGTAATAATTAGTTTTTATATATTCATTTTGCATGCTTGCATGATTATGTGTTTATTTGCTTTCCTAAGGTCTTGCATTTAGATATTATGCCTATGTGTTATGTGTTTATGTGTTTTATGTATTTATTTGCTTTATTATCATGTCTACATGTTTATTGTGTAAATATATTGACGTCACCACACTAGTCCAACGCTAGTTGTGGCCTTCCTCTTCGATTTCTCACTAATCCAATGTTAGTGAGAACCTTTTGACGAGGGCTAGTCAATGCTAGACCCTTACGCCATTCATGCATTAGATACAAATTTCACACACTTTTCACTTTTAGAGTTTTCTTTCCCATTTTGCATGTCACTATTATCCCACCCCGTGTGTGAAACATCTCATTTAGTTTTCTTTTTATTAGATTAGTGCATTTAAGGCATTACCCTTTGAATTAGGGAAAAAGCGAGTATGGCTTCCCTAGCCTTAGCGCTTTTATTTCCTTCTATGAAAAGGAAGATTCAAAGTCACGAACTTAGTCCCCAGCCATTATATTGCATTATTCCTCTTTGGGACATACATGTGCATTATTTTAAACGCTATCAAACCATTCTTTAAAAAAAAAAAAATCAACTTTCTTCTTCATGTTTTAGCAATTCAAAGTTAAAAAGCCACTTTTCTTAAAATTGCATCTTTTTGGAAATTCAAGTTCCTTTTTGCATTTAGAATTGATCCTTTCAAAAACCCGACTTCTTTTCTCTTGATGCTTTATAAAAATTGCATTTTTGAAAATCCTACTTTCCGTTCATTCGAGTCTCATCATTTGCATTTTTCGTGACCTCCTCGAGGGATCAAATTGGATGACACAACTAATGTGATCAATTCCAATCACACCTCAAGGAGACATTTTGCCCCTCTCGATTCAACATTAGGTCTAGATTTTGCATCCATATAGACAACATCAAATGTGATAAATTTTAAAGTTAAAATTGAGAAATTTTCAACTAAATCTTGCAACTAGCTTTGGCTAGGTTAGAAGGGTGCCTTAGAGGCAGTAACATCGAATCTTTGCCTTCCCTTCTTTCAAGCCGTGACCAGAACCTTTTCTCTAGTTTTCAAAGACACAGTCGTCTAAAAGGGTTTTCTTTGTTTATTTTCATTAATTAAATCTTTTTGGTGACTTGGTACACCTAAACTCCATACCAAGTGGCGACTCCAAACCTTTTCTAAAAACCCTTTTCTAGACTTTTTGTTTTGGGTCCAAACCGTCGCATTTTATAGTCCCATGACCCCTTTCCCTTTCATTTTCAAAAACAAATAAAAATACAAAATCTTTCCCTCTTTTCCATCATCGAAAAAATGGGGCGCGACACCAATCTAGCAATAATTTGACAAATTTATTTACCAATGCATTACCCGTTATAGCAAAGAATATTGGAATGTGTCAGCTAAAAGATCTCAGTTGATATTTGGATCATGAGGAGAAATTAAAATACAAGAACAGTGAATCCTTTTTCTTCAATAGAATCTTTATCCAACTAGATTTTTTCTAGCAAGGTTCTAATGAATCATATTCTTTGTATAATAGACATCTAAGAGAAAGTGTTATAAAATAATCAAATAATTAATGGATGTCTATCACAACTTATTACTATCTTCGAGGTTTCACTATTTTTGAGATGACAAATCTATCACTATTTTTGAGAAGACCTTATCACTATGTTGATAAGATGATAGGGCATAAATTGTAGTGCTTTTAGGTGTTTAAGTGTGATTATTTATGCCTTATATGTGTTTAATTTGAGGTTAAAATTTCCTAATTGTGGTGATGATGCGCTTTCAGGAATTAAATTGAAGGCTTCGATGAATTGGGATGGTAATGGTATAGCAATTAGAAGTTCGAGGGTTGAAATGATAATTTAGAGAAGTACTAAGGATGTCCGGTGCCGGACATTAAACCGATCATGGCGTCGGACATAGGGTTGCAAACGATTCGAACTGCTCGCGAGCGGCTCGCGAGTGGCTGTAATTTGAGCTCGACTCGAGCTCGAAAACATCGAGCTCGAGTCGAGCTCGAGCGGCTCGTTTCCATGTTCGAGTCGAGTTCAAGCTCGATTCTCTAAGGCTCGATAGCTCGCGAGCCTGATCGATAGGCTCGAATATAAATATATTTATTTATTTATTTATTTTTATTCTAATAGTGAAATTACATATATATCCCTAATATTTTTATTATTTATTAAGAAAAATAATTATTTTATTTATTTTTTTTAAAAAATAAAGAAATTATTTTATTTTTTTCGAGCTCGAGCTCGGCTCGATTTAAACTCGAGCTTCATTTTTTCAGCTCGTCGAGCTCGAGATCGAGCTCGAGTTCGATAAGAAATGAGTCGAGCCGAGCTCGATAAGGCCAAAGTTCGGCTCGACTTGGCTCGTTTGCAACCCTAGTCGGACATCACTAGAAGTTGAATATGGGATGCTAACTGAGGAAGACCAGTGCCGGACATGAAGCTAGTTTTCGGGCCGGTCTTCATCAGATAATATTCACGCGTGGTTTCCATTTTTTGGAAGAAACCTATTCCGATTGGGTTTCACTTGTAACTTTAGGAGACTATAAATAGGAGTACTTATGATGTTTTTAGGGGTTGGAAAATATTCCTTTAGCTTAGAAAAACATCTTTTCATTTTTTGTTTTTTTGAGAAATCAAGATCAGTCAAAAGCAAATCAAGGTGCGGCCGAGGAGAAGATTATGGCAAGTAAATTCAGAAGTTTTCGTACCCTTTTTCCTTTCTTTGTAAATTCTTTGAATTTGTGATCTTCATTTTTCCTATAATGTCGAACTAAATTCTTTTCTAGAGTTGGGATTTTTATGAAGGGATTTTGATTGATTTTTCCATTTAAATGCTTAACTATTGTTCTAATTTATTTATCTTGATTTTAATTACATGTTTGTAATTGGCCATCGTAGACATGATCCTTGGGCTTGTATTGAATTGAGAAAGGAGATATAACCATGCACTAGATAAATAAACATATTTAGTCTAATCACGAGAATAGGTTAGGATTTATATGATGCACTTATATCACTTAGGATATTAATGGATTTAATTAAACACTTATCATTTCCAGAGAGATGTAAGATTTAAATAGGTACACTTTAGATGCATCAAGATGTGATCTAAAATATAATTCTGTGATGTGTTCATAGTTTGTCAAGAAGATAATTGAAAAATTAATTCAAAATTCTAGATTAAAACTTGATGCCCTAACCTTCCTTATCTATTTTTTTCTCAACCATTTTTTAATTTGATTTGATTATTTATTTTATTTCTTAGTCAAATATCAATTCTTTTAAATTTAAATTTTCATAAGTAATTAAAGTAGAAAATTTACTCATCCCTGTGGGTTCGACTCCTGGAATACCCCAAGTGAATTATTTCTACGATTGACTCTGTGCGTTTGTAGGAAATTGTCAATCATATGAATTACTGTTAATTAATGTATTTTGAATTTTTATATACTCCCCTACAAATAGAGATCACTCTTTATTATATCTAAGATATACATAACTCAAGTTTATTTGAATGAATGAAAGAATAGTTTTTCTTCATTTTCTACTTTTCTCTTTTCCTAAGTTAATCAGTTTTTTTTTTTTCAACATAGTGCCCACTATATAAATAACACAAAATCCTACATCAAGTTAGTATTAGTTTTATAACATGTCCAAGTTTCTAACCACTACGTGGGGCATTTCTTTTAGAAGTATTGCAATTGATGACCACTTCCTTTCGAGTAAGCGTAGCAGTTGCTTCTGAATCAACCACAAGTCAAAAGGAATGTTGTCTTATAACTACATAATCTAATTTATAAGTCAAGCTGTCAATTAAAGAATTCAAGCCACAATCTTGCACTACAAGCTCTCCAGTATGGTTTTGTGCACTAATCAAATTGATTTAGCTGCGGTATAGGTTGGCATTTGGGCTTTCAAATGCGCTACGCATTTTACAAAGTCGTGATTTCTGATGGATTTTACTAGTGAAATGTGTTGCAAATCAAGGTTCGTATTTCAAACCTTGTCTCCAGCAACTCTCAAGCAATGCCTCACCAAATCTTGAAATGGGGGCATTTGTAGATAGAGAAAAATTATTTAATTTATTTAGTCAAGATTAAATAAATTAAGTGAATCTTAATTAAATTAAATTAAATTATAAAGTCCATTATGTTTTGGACTGAAAAAATTAGGCCAATATTATGTGGGCCTTTAAATCAACTAAATATGCAATGTCTATTCAAATTAAAGTGGATTAGTTGATTCATTAATTCATAATGGACTATTTGCGCCAACCTCTTAGTAAAGTCTAAGTTAAATGGATTTCTTGAATTACAAAGCACCCAAATGCAGGACAGTTCAGGAGGGTTTTCTTGAAAAACAAGCCTACATATTTTGGTTATAAATGAAAAAAAAAAGATTTTTCCTTAAGTCAATGGACACATTAAAATCCTTAAATTCTAGAAAAATTCTATCAAATTCTCTTAAGAGCTTTTTCCTTCAAATCCAATTCGATCAAGGGATATTCAAATCTTAAAATTTGGGAGAAATTCTACCAAATTCTTTAGGATATTTCTCTCAAATTCAAGGTGAAATAAATTCAAGAACAAATCTTTGGCCCTTGGATAATATTGAAATTCATTCAAATTCAAGAATAAGCCTGTGGCCCTTGGATTCAATAGCAAGTCAAATGAAAACTGACGCTCGTGGAAAACTTAAAAATTGAAAATTCAAGTGTTTAAATGCCATCATCAAATCATTCATTTTCTACACCCAAATTGTGGAAAACTCCATTTTTAATAGGAGAATAGCTGCTTTGACTCTTTGATTAAAGTTCTTGGAAGAGAAGAATCAAGAAATTAATTTCTTTAAATTAAGAAATTTTAGAAATTGTAATCCTTTTGTTCCTTAATTTAATATATTTGATATTTGCGCAAGTTCTCTTGTCTTACATCACGAAATTTGTACTTACACCAACAAACACATACTTTAGATTCCACTTGCCATACACACATTTTACCATACTCTACAAGTAAGTCTATAAATCGAACCAAGTAACTTGGTATTTGACTCGAACTCAGTTCGTATCAGGCTCATTCAAGCTTATTTATTCAAGTATCAATCCAAACCTGAACTTGATTTTAAGCTCAAAAATATTAAAGAACCAATTACGATTTTTACATAGTCCATCTTGATATGTTCATGAACATATAAGACAAGTGAATTTTATAAAAACATGTTTACAATTCCTTCTTTAACTCCAACTTTTTCTTTCTCGTATATTGCTTATCTTCTAAAATAGCAAACATATGATAGGTATAATTGATTTTAATCACATTCTTGATATATCGTAATAGAATTCTTAAATATCAAAGAGCAAAAATTAACGGAAAAAGAAAAATAAATTAGGGTGTAAATCTCTATATAATATAATATGAAGGTGCTCATGATTTCTTACTTTCTCCAAGACTGAAGGATGAACCAAACTACTTGATACTCAAATTGAGACCAGCTTGATAAGTGCTTGTTCAAACTTGATTCGCTAGTTAGTCAAACCAAGTTTAAACATCATTTTATCATTCTATATGCAATAATATTAAGTTCGATATAAAACTTATTCAAGTTCGGTTCGATAAAAACTCGTCCAAGTTCAGTTTGATAAGTAAGCAAACCATTTCAATCTGGATCAAACAATTTGAACACTAGAGTGTTTAGTTTGATTGAACACTAGAGGGCCCTATAGTACAAGTAAAATTTGCCTAAAAGACATATAACAATTGAAGCTTAAAAGACACATTCCGGGGGCGGTAATTTTTTGTCAGGCCACATTTCCGCCTAACTGGTATCAAGTCCATAGATCGATGCCTAACAGATAATGCAACAAATTTTGTAAGTAAATTGAATATCGAAAGGAAACTTCGATAGGCATAATCAGTAGCGGAAATTCATGGCGAAAATATATACAAAGCTAGGATAACAGTTGATAGTCAATACTAGAAATTGGAATGGTCTACAGGAAGCACAACAGAATCAAGGTCCTAACTCGGTGACAAACTGGAGAAGTATTGAAATTGAAAATTAATTGGCAGAAAATAACTTGAAAATAAGCAGTGAAAGAACCCTTATATATGTATTTTTTGTCAAAATCGAAGTGACGTATAAGTTTACTAAGATCAATTTCAATGCAAACTCTTGCAAATCTTCATTTTATAGTGCAGGCTGTATTGAATCGATCGTTGCTGGACAACCTAACCCCGTTGTATAGGGGCTTTGGTTTATGATACTCAATGGAAGCTCTCAGAGTCTGACCCAAACAGCGGTTTTGTCTCCTCCACAACAGATGCCTTATAATTTGGTGTTCATTTTCTGATTATAAAGTAATGGGTCACAATGATCCAAGATCCTTTATTATAGACTCCCCAGCAACCTTAGGTGAATCAAGTTTCAATGGATAATAGCTGTTTCCTAAATCCAATCATGCCATATTCACCTTCAAGATCCCAAAGGTTTTGGGTTTTTTCTGCCTTGGCATTTCAAGGTCACAATGGGCTTTGGTTTTGGGTTTTCTGCCTCAGCACTTGAAGACGAGCTACCGAAAGTGGGCTGTTTTTCAAATCCCACCCGAGAGATTTGAACAATTTAGGTGGCTTGCATATATCAAGTTGGCAATTTTGATTAATTGTTTCACTATATAAAAGTTTGGGTAGTTTTAAATCCAATCATCACTTTTGACCACTGTTGACTAGGGCATATTTCAAGAATCATAGTTTATAGGGTAGTTATAAATTACCCATCATGGTTTTAATATCAATAGTGGGATTTGAATACACAATTTTTTAGGAGAAAGTAGTCCATCCTTTCAAATTAAAATTATATTGGTTGATAATTTGATTGTGTTAGGATATCAGGCCAACTATTTGAAACAGAAGAAACCAACAACAATTTAATAGAAATAGGAACTAGCACAAACAATGAGTCACGCACAAGAATTAACGTAGTTCGGCTTAATTACAAAGCCTACATCCACAGAGAGAAAACCTATTCTTTATTATAAGAGAAAAATACTACAAGATTACAACTTGTATCCCAAGCCCAACTCTTGTATAACTCTCTCACCTACTAAGAACTCTCTCAACCCCTTTTCTTGTATGTCTTTGTAGAATGCCAATCTACCTATTTATAGAGAACATTACTTGGCCAAAAAGCCAAATAATAGTAGGAAACAGATACTAGAATCCTAAACTCATACAAATAGAAAATTCCTTGACTACTACTCTAAGTAACTAGAACCAATTAGGAAACTAATTACTTCACACACATGACAAGAAACCTGTCTAAAAGAAATTAAGCAAATTTCCTAACAGATTGCATACCAATGTCCAGTAGGAGCTTTCATATTCCGATTTGCTTATTTTTAGGTGGAATCTTAGGGTTTTCCTCTAACATCTCATGAGTATCACTGATCATAAATTCACTTTTATCAAATTGCATAGGAGAACTCTTGATTTTCACCTTTTGCTTTGAGTGGGAAATTCTTTTCTTTGGTTGGAGAAAGACCTATTGCAATAGTTCTCAAAGAGATGGAGAGCGAGCGCTCTTATTCTAAAGAGAGAAACTACGAATTCCTAGTCTTAGTTAACAACTACCTGTATTTGTTATCTGTAATATTTCCTAAGGATTATCACATTCATTCACGGGCACAATCGCCTAAGGAATATCAAATTCATTCACGGACACAATCGCCTAATAACGGGATCATTGCTTGTAACTTGTCGATAAAGTCATCTCAAAATAACTTTGTTCGGTTTTTTATATACATAAAAAGAGCTCCCCTCCCTTGGGTGTCCCCAATTCTCCCCCAATTTTATTGCATTACTTTTGTTCCTCCCAAATGTAATAGAATTCAAATTATATTCACACTTAGACAGACGAAGGCTTTTCACGTTATGCTTTTTGCTTCTGTCGTTGTCATAGAAGTTGCAAATGTAGTAACACAAAGATCTAAGTGACCTAGATGCATGTTATTGTCAATGTCTTGTAATATGAATTAAAATTGATAATGATTAAAGCTGAACAAATTGTTGTGCATATGCCTATGCCATACATTGTCATTTCCATAGATTGATCCACGAAACATATACAAATTTGATTTCTTCTCAACATTTCATAGTTTAATGTGCTCACTACTAATAATAATTTTTTGATGAGGTGCATACACATCAACTGCGTCTTGATAGCTATTCTCTCTATAAAGAAAAAAATGGGATTTGATGTGAATTTTTGTTGTTACTATTTGTATTTTTTTTACCTATCCTTTACAAAAGAAAAAAAAAAAGAAAAAGTAGAAAACCACACACAGTCTCAATCTATCTTCCAAAAAAAGAAAAAAAAAAAAACCACACACACACACGCATGCACGCGCATGAAATTATAGTCCTTCAAACCGCAATGGATTTTCTATCCCACTCCCTGTGCCATTCTTTGTCCCACCTTTTATTATATTGCTATTTCTCCTTCATAAACATCATATTTTAATTCTTTTTTGTTTCCTTGCTATCCAAATGAAGGAGAATACAGCAATACAGAAAATCTAACAAACTCAAAAAATTAAAACACAAAAAATAAGATTTTTATGAATTTTCTTATGTATTTTTGAAGTTTCTATTATATAATGCTTTTTTTCAAATTGTTATATTTATTTTTTATTGTGTTAGTAAGGAGAATATAGCAATACACAAAATCTAACAAACTCAAAAAATTAAAATACACAAAATATAAGATTTTTATGAATTTTCTTATCTATTTTTGAATTTTCTATTATATAATGCTTTTTTCAAATTGTTATATTTATTTTTTATTGTGTTAGTAGTTATTTGATAGCAAGGAAACAAAAAGAAATCACAATATGATGTTTATGAAGGAGAAATAGCAATATAATAAAAGGTGGGACAGAGAATGGCATAGAGAGTGGGACAAAAGATCCGTTGCGCCTAAAAACATCTAACAATGACTAATAATTTTATATCTTTTTTTTCCTTTTTTGAAATATTCTTTTTTAATTTGCAACACTATGCCGGTTTGCCATTTACCACTAGTAATGATAAAATTTGGACAGAATCCTTCCTAAGCAATTCCTTCCAAGGTAATTATTATATATATATATATATATATATATATATATATATAACTAAGAAGGAACTCGCGTAAACACTGTCTAAAATAGTTCTTAATAGTCTCGCCTCTAACACTTACCAAATCTATCCTATCTCGAAATTTTCCATTTCTCATTTGGATTTTTTAGGGGTATAAATGAGTTTAATAAAAACCATTTAAGTATTTAAACTTATTTGATCATTTTAACAAATTTAAATTTTGTTCAAATTTGACTTGTTTATTTGTCATATTGAGTTTGAACAAATTTTTTATTCAGTTTAAAAGTTATCAAATATAAAACAGTATTCAAACTTGGTTTGACCAATCACAACCAAACTCTCAACAAGCTCTTTTCAGGTCGAAGTCAATTTAAGTCTTATATATTTTGATTCATTTTTCAATTCTAAAATTTTTTCTTTTCCTTTTTCATTTTTTTTCACACCTGGGCTTCCCTACCCGCCTCCTCCCCCCAGGGCGGCGGGGAGATGGACTTCACTACCCAAATGACTTGGAGTCCGATGAAGGTATTAATCAGATCCCACGTTCAATCAAATATGCAGCAGATATTTCTGTTAAGCATGTGCTTCTTGAGTTCGTGTTATGTGAAATGATTTGGGCTCAAAGAAAATCGAAAAGGACCATTACAATACCATATTGTAAATCACAAAAGTGACCCAGAAAAGCCTATCTAAAACGGCCCAACATGTCAAAATGTTCCACGGGTTGCACAGGTTATTGGGCATGGGCTTTTTAGTGGGGTCCAGGCGTTACAACAAAAATACATGGCCCATGTTTTGGACCTAATAAACAAACAAAATAAAATGTTTTAAAGAAAAAAAATTCTGGGGACAGCAGCAGTGTAGCACCTGGCCTTATATTCAAGAGGTTTCGTACGGCAGGGATATGCAAGTGATGCAGAAGGACAATAAGAAAACTATTGTAGCATTACTATTACTGGCGCAAAGGCAATACCGCTAATTCTGTGTGATAATATTGAAAATTTTGTGTGATTTACTTGGGATGGAGGATTGTACACTTCACCCCATTAATTTCTCAACTGAAGGAGTGCTTTTGCTGAGAAACATGATTCTCCGCATACCGGGGAGGATCTGCGGATAACAAAAAATGAAACAATTAAAATCAATGTGTAGCAATTGACAACAAAACAAGCATCACCGTTTCATACTTTGTTCTGGAGTCACAGGAGCAACCACCTCATTTGCCGCACCTTGGTTTGCATCCTGTTAATTCCCATTTTCTACGCAGTGAAAAATGTCATTCAAAACAAAGTAACTCCTGTCTTGGGGTACAAGGAAAAACCTTGGGAAAAATTTCGGTGCATGTTGTCCTTGCTCCGACGATATCCACAAGGACCACACACTCGACTTCAAAAGATTCTTGTGCATCTAGAGACTTGATCTCTGCTTTGAACTCTGCATAGTTAAGTGACAATATTTTCTCATTGATTGCTTGTAAATTTGCCACAAAAACCAGATAGAATGAAAAACTTGAGAACTATATACCTTCAAAATGATAGGAGCTTTTTTATCATGTTTCTTATTTCTTATCAATGAATTTTGTTCAAATACAAATCTTTAGAACCTTTCATCCTTCTTTGACAATTAATTGCACTAAATCCAGCTCCTGGTGACTCACTTGTTTCTAGCCTAATTAGTTTCGTGAGATCCAAACTTTTAAGGAGAATAACCACGCTGTAATTGTTGTTTAAGCTACAATGAAACAACCCCATAGTGGGACTTAATTTAACTGCCCAAGTTCATTCATAAGTGTCTTCATCTTTTCCCTGACAACTTTAACTTTTAAAACTGGGTACATAAAGCTTAAAAATGACGCTACCAAGCAACAAATAGAAAAATCAATCACCTAACCATAAAATTGCCACAATTAGCAGGAGTATTTGAAAGACATAAAGAGTTTACTTGCATAGTTGTGGTGATGCTCATGCTGCCGTTCATAATTTTCTTGTCATTCAGAGTAACACCATATCATGTTCAAATCCCAAAAACATACCTTGACATAAGAAGAAGCAACATCCAAAAATGTTGCCAACGGCAAAGAGAAATCAGCCGTGCATAATTGGGGAAAAAAAAGAAAACAAAAGAAGATGGTCAGGACCATTATAAAAAAGAAGGAATCTATTTTGTGTATAAGGGGAAAAAAAACTAAATAAGAGCAATCAAAAGTAAACTGTCCTGAAATCATTTCTTCTTTGTGTGGCTTTACTTTAATGGTAGTAGTTTAGGAACGGGTTGTCTCAGATAGGCCCTTTGTAGGTTTCCTGCAATTTTTTTTTTCTGTTTCTGAATATCTTCCAATGATCTTTAATAAAAGTTACTCTCTTTTTCCTTTTTTTTTGTTGGGTGGGGAGGGGAGGTGTGGAGTGAGAGGGAGAGAAGAGACGAAGGTTTGCTTACTTCACCATCCAATGCTAGACATTTAAGTACGTAGAAACTGGATCCCACGGCCTCCAAATTGTCAATGACAAATAACCCGGATGAGGGAAAAGCTTATATGGTTTATCCCGCGATTTGCCACAAGCAATAAACTGATCTGCTAGAAAGCAAAAGAATTTAAGATTAATCCGGGAGGCAGTAAGTTTCTGAAAGAATTATAAAATTATTGCCTTGGACAATGAACCACATAGAAACCAAGGTTCTAGTATAACCACCCTAAAAGAGCGCCGCTAGTTAACAATGAGATAAGCATCAGCCATAAAAAAACCACATTACACTCTTTATAAAATCTTGTCTATAAAGGCTTCTATATCAAAGCTCCCCAACAAGTTCCAGTGAGGAAAATAGAAAAGCCCAACATGAATTGACTGTAAATCAGTTCTAAGTCGGTTACATGACAATTGTAGGATCTTGGGCCTCAAGCAGAGAATGTTTGTTCAGATTACATATTCCATTTGGCTCACTCAACACCTACAAGATATTTACATCCGAAGCAAAGATGTGATCTAGTTCAGACATCCAAAGAAAGATAGGAAGCGATAAGTTTTCCCATAGCCTTTATTTGTAGTATCCATAAGATAAAATTCAACCCTGAGTGACATTACTGGATCTAAGTTAAACTTTTCTTTTTCATTTTAAGCTAAACTTATTCAATTATGAAAAGTTCTGTAATTGTAATGTAATTCCAAATATAAAGAAGAAATCAAATCCTAACATAACTTGAACAATCTGACAACTAACCTATTATGGTTCCATGAAGTATCCCAGATGGAAGCGGGATTGGTGAAACTTCAAACTCCCTCGAGAAACAAGTAAGTATGCCCCACAATTTCATCAATTTCATCATGGAGTTAGAAAATTTGTTTCATCGACATAAACCGCCGTGATATCTCCCTAAATCACAATCACATTTGGCAACAAGAGTGTCAATGATCGTTAATGACAACAACAACAATAAAGCGTTTATCCCACTATGTGGGGGATAATCAGGAAGAATAAATCACAATATAAGGAAACATAAAGAAAATACAAAATCTGGATACTATTTAGAGCTAATTCAAACAAAAATTACAAGAAATGTTAGGCCCCTGATTTGAGCATCTAATTGAGGAATAAAAAAAATATACATTTTAGCTCATTTTGTAACAAAAGAGCTTGCTTTGATAATTCAACAAAGGTGTTGAGCTGCCTCTTTGGTGCTCAATCTAAAAGGGGAGCCTAAAAATAGAAATTTATTGAAAAATTGAGAATTTATAAGCAAAGAAAATAATAAGAGGACATAAATTTGTCAACCAGCATCTGGTGAAAAAAAAAATTGAAACTTTTTGGCTGCCAGAAAGTTACTTACTTTGTGAGGATGAAATGGAGAAATTACAGGGAATGGGAGTTGATTGTGAATCCAACCACACAGTGATTGCCATTCCAATCGTGAATCAAAGAGTGGCTGGGGGCTGAAATAGACAGGTGATATAGGCTATGAATGGATAGGTTTAAGGAGAAGGCTGTCCTTAAACCCTATGAACCGTCCACCACGGCTCTTAATTTAGGAGTGTTCTCTGTGCATTTTAGAGCGTTGGCACTGAACCTGAAATTTTCCAACATTAAAGAACATAATTTATCTTTTAAGTAGGAAAGAAAAAAAATCAGAATTTCAATCCTTGGTGTAAATAACTGTAAAAGGTATTTAGAACACAGCTGAGAATCAGTCACAAGGAATCGCTGGATTCTCTTTGCTGGCGTCTGTCGAGTGTACTGCAAATGACTCTTCTCAATTACTTGGATCAGAACAGTCCATTTTTGTGATTCTTTTTTTACATCAAGCACCTGAGAAATATGTCTCGGCATATTGACCTGCAAGTTTTATTTTGATTAGTAAGAATCACATGACTGCAAGATGTGTTTGAGGATGACAAGAACAAAAATAGGAAATTTGCAAAGTTCAATATAAACTAAGGAAAGTATTACAGAAACAAAGAATGGTAACCATACTTGATCTAGTATTAGGAGTCCAGACATTTGTAAAATATAACCGACCTTGATGGTGGTCATAAATATGTATTGTGTGAGTGAAACAAAAATTAAAACGGAAGACTCGACAACATTTGACTCTTTATTCAGGAAACAGATTTGTCTTAAAGGTATCTCAATGCAAAAGGACCAGCACAGAGAAATTTACTGAACTGAATGTATAGGGAAGAGGGCCTGTTAACAAAAGTTCTGCTCCTATTTACAACTGCGCTTTTTGAAAACCCCCTTTATACACAATATTTTTGTTTGATCAATCTGAAGAGGAGCAAAATATGTTGGTTTTATTAATACTTTCACCTAGCTGCTTTTGCTCGAGAAAGAGCAACGATAACCCACCATGAGAAAATACTGGTTCTTTTAGGTATATTCCTACAAAATCTAATGTTTGGCCTTGTGCTTTATTGATGGTCATTGCGAAGCACAGTCGAATAGGAAATTGGGTCCTCTTATATGGTACTGGATATTGCTCATCATTTGGAGGCTACATAGGAATTCTATGAATAAAAACATCTTTGCCAGAAAAATCACCAGACGAAATTGTAGCATGGATGACATTCTTACACAAGGATTTTACCACAAGTCTTGTACCATTGCATAATCCTTCAGGAGGATCAAGATTTCTCAAAAGTATTATTGATACATTAATTTTCAACATTAATCTGTGGTGGTAGTAAGTCGTAGCCTGTTAAACTATTTAATAGATCAATATACTCACTGTTGGTTCTCATTGAGTGTCTCATCAAAACTCAAGCACTCCGCCAATTCACACTGGTATTTATCAATCGAATTTCATTAATCTCATCTACAAATTCATTTTTTTGTGGTTAAAATTGCCCTTTTGGGAGAGAGAACATGTGTGAGTCACTTCACCGTGAGGATACACAATATTAATCACTTTGAAGAGCTTCACTTCATTTGTATAACTAAGTATAATCGAATGAGGGAGTTTTACTCACGTCATTAGTAATGCTTTCTATTGTTCCATCTCCAATTTGTAATAGAAATTCAGTAAATGAAGGGTCTAACTTAGCTCTCATATTCTCAGTCAAAATTATTTTTTCAAGTTTCTCCCATAATGGAGAATTTATTAAACACGAAGCAATCATCTCATTTTTTGTTCCTTTTCGAATAACTGGAAGTGTTTGTCTAAAATCATCTCCTAAAACAACAATCTTTCCCCCAAAAATATCATCTGAATCCATTAGGTCTTTTAAGAGATGATCCAATGCTTCTATAGCTACTCTTTTACACATAGGGGCTTCATCCCAAATTATCAATTTTGCTTACCTAATTATTGCTCCTAAAGTACTTTGTTTATCGACTTTACAAGTCGCACCTATCAATTATCTATGGAATTTTAAACGAGTGTGCGCTCTTCCACCGTGTAAAATGGAAGCTGCAATTCCTAACGTAGCAGTTACGAGTGCAAGAAATCCTTTTGCTCTCACATCAGCTAAGAGTGTTCTATACAAAAATGTTTTCCTGCACTACCCTGGACCGTCAATAAAGAAAGCACCAAGTTTCTGTGCATAAATTCTCTCAGAAATAACCATAAATGCTTTTTTTTGTTTTTCATTTAGCATATGAACAGCATTCAAGTCATCTGGTGCAACTATAATACCCTTTTCTGCCCTGAGCTCTCTAGTCTGACCCTTTACATCAATATATAAAAAGTCAGATGGAATTAGACCATAAGAATGTATACTCTTTCCCATAGATTGTAAAAATCCGTCTATCTGCTGGAGAATTTTATGTTTCACATCTCTATTTGTTAATCCTGGACACTTAAGAAAGTCTTCCGACATTGGGAGTTCAAATTTGTCTAACAGTCTTTTTTGATCATTAGGACAGAATAAACTAATAGTGTAAAATGTCACCCATTTCATAAGGCATCTTAAAAACAGCAGCTTCTTCTAGACAAATTTCTTGGCTATTATCATCTTGCAATAACCCTCTAATTAAAGCAGCCTTCTAAAAGTAGGAACAATGACTCCATTGTAAGTGTAAATCTTCAAATGAAGTGGACATCGAACTTTTGATAACAAAGTCTTAGATAATTCCTCTCACCCTCTCACTGGATGTGCACTCATTATGCGGCCAATAGAATCTCTCTCTCTTAATTTCCAATACTGACTTGGTTTCCGCATTACAATGGTCCTGAAATTGGTATGTGCAATTTAACCTTTGTGCGTACGTATCTGTTTTAATCATATTAAAGAATTCTGTGAGCATTGTCTTCTTTAAATGTGGATTTTTAGCAATATTTTCTATATTTGACTTTCTCTTAAAATTTATTGATTGATAATTTTCCAAGTGCAGTGGTAAATGAATAACAAGCAGTCTGATTTCACTCATAATGAATCTAAATATTCTCCACACCGGTGGAGATACCCATCGAAAGATACATATTGTTTAATTTCATCTATAACAGAATCTGAATTTGACCCTACAATACAAAAGCTCGTCCTATCATGACCTTTACAAATATATTTATATATGTATTTGACAGCCTTGATACTTGAGAGCATATTTCAACATTTATGTGGCAGTCAAATTTAGCTAATAAATATGGGTTATATGGCACAACCTATCTATTGTCTAAAAGAGTAGATCGTACTAAAATCTGGATCCCATTATCACGTCTTCTATATTGTGGATATGCATCAACTGTTTGCAAAGTTTCCTCACAAAATCCTTTGATAATTATTTCGCATTTACCATTCTTTTCATGCATACATTAGAAGGATTATCGTAACCACAAGGACCATGAAGCATGTGTTTGATAACCATTTGAGACAAATGGGGATACAATTTTTTATCTGGAATTTCAGCACAAACAATCTTGTCATACTCTTCAGGAGTGAATAATTTATGTTTAGATTTTAATATGAGCAAAAAATGAGCATGTGGCATTCCTGTTTTTTGATACTCTATCACATAAGTATAACCAGCAATTTCATCAAGATGCACTTTTAAAAAGTTCATCTTTAGTTGTTCTAATTTTGAATGGAAGACTCTAGCAAGTAAATCTGGTCTATTTTGTGCCTCTTCTTGATCAATTAGATGTTCTTTAATCTCAGGCCAATTAGGATTGCATGTCATTGTCAAAAATATACCAGGTTTTCCAAATTTCTGTACAAGGGTCATTGCATCCATATATTTGCGTCTCATATTCCTCGGTCTGCCAATGAAAGACGGAGGTAATATGATCCGCTGACCTATGCTACATGTGCTCGCTTTCACCAAAGAACAACAAAGATCAATAATGCCTTGCAAAAACTCTTTTCTTATCTCTTCTTGTTGCAGCCTAAAAAAATCAAGCCTTTGACTTTCTAGCTTCACATATTGATCAACTACATACTGTTGCAATAGTCGAGCAAAATGGAGCAATAAAAATTCATCGGTATGTCTTATTTGAAGCTTATATGCATAATACTCCTGGAGAGACACGAAATTTGGATCATCTCGAAACCTGTTCATGACTGGTAGTTGAGGGGAAAACATCAAGGTAAGTGATTATAGATCTATCTAGCCTTAATAACAATGAATAATAATAAGTGTACATTTATTTCACTAACCATCCTCCTCATTTTGGAATAACTCATCTACATTTGATACATTGAAAGGACAAATAGCGTCAGCTGCAAGCTTTTTTTGTTTCCTTCTTGCAGACTGTGTTTTAATGCCTTTCTTTGGAATTCCTTGGTGCCAACCAAGGTCACCAAAAGGAAACATGAGCGGGTATTGCAATGGATCATAACATCCATAATAGTATTGAACATTTTTTGAAGAACCACTATGAGTATAAACTCTGATATTTCGCCTAGACGTCTCTCCATTTTCTTCACCCTCTATCCATAAAGTTGCAATTTGTGAAGTCGTGGGCTTGTTGTAAACTCTTTGGTCAAGGTGAGAAACTATTTTCAATACTATGTGGTAATCATCTACATTTGGCAGCCTGCTTAGAGTTCTAAAAAATTGAGCATATGGGTTATGATCAAGAACAGTCATAATTTTCCTGACAACACTCTCTAATAGTCTAGGGCAAGATGCTAGACGATTACTTAATTCAATCTCAGGGTCATGAAAATATAATTGAAGATTGTCAGCATGTTCATTACTTGGAGTCAAACCATTTAAAAAGTGATAAACCTGACCCTGAATTCTAAATGTGTAAACACCTTTGTTTCTCCTACATAGATTTTTATCATATTTCACACCAAAAGAAGTTACGCCAAAATGATTGTTATACGTCCTTATCATAGTTCTAAAAGCTTTAGCTTCTTCTGATGATGAAGTTAAGAGTTCTCTAAGAACTTCAGGAAGTTTATTTTGTGCAAGAATAACCTCACCATCCGAACAGCAAAAATTTGCTGTTTCAGAATAAAATTTTTTTGCCCCACAATGGGAACAATCAGGCTATACTGGTAACCTACTTGCAGAATCAGGTATAAAATTCAACAGAGCTCGACCACTTGTAGGCAGTTTTTCTGAAAAGTAAAATACCATTGAATAATTAAAATTGATACTTAATAAAAAATCAGATGTTTAAGGAAAACATTTATGCTTTATATAAATCTGAATGTTTTTTTCTATGAATTTGTCGACAACCCTCGGTTGGAAAATTCTGACAAGGTTGGTTTCCAAAATCTAGTGAATTTAAAAAATAATAAAATGTGTAGTAAAAAAAAAAGTATAATACAGGTCTCATAAGAATGAAGCAAAAGAAATATACAATAAATAATGGAAATCTTTAAAAATAGTCTTAGAATTTTAGATGTGACTGATGAAATATATTTGAAGTCCAAACAGTTAAACATTAAGAGGAGGAAAATCTATCATTGGGATACAATGGCTTACCTGATTGAGCTAATAATTGTTGTCGTTTGGCATAATCAGACTGCATATTAATGATTGAAGTCCTATGCTGACTGAAAGCTCTATTTATAGATGTAGATTTAGCATGTAATCTCTTAGTTTTTCATCTTACATAGGCTTCTCTTCTATAAATCTTTTTCTCTAAACATATGTTATAGTCAAAAGTAGGAAGACAATTACTAATTGTGAGACCATCAGTTGAGGAACCTATTGGTTCACAACTCTGATCAACCATTCTTTTAAAATAGAGTTGTGTATGAGTGCTAGCCACTACACTACAAGGAACTGATTCTGGACCAACTATAAAACGAGTAGGATCTTGCCTAAAAAGAGTTGCCATGACAGCTAATGCAGAAGGTTGGGGAAAACTTTGAGGCACGAGAGTAGAGGCTTGGGGATTGTCTAAGGCTGAAAAGTAGTTTGTATCTGTCCAAGGCTGAACAGTAGCCTTGGTAACATAGAATTCTTGTCTTGGAATGTTACTTTGACGCAGATTATCCCCGAATTCAACATTCATTGCACTAATGCAATCATGGGCAGGGCTCAAAAAACTCGGAACTAATTCAGCATGCTCGTTTGATACACAAAACCTGTGACCTTTGTTATTCAATAATGCTCGCTCACTACAATCGTCATTAGAAAGCTCATCTATACAATGAGAATCATGATCGCTTGCTTCTCTCTTCATATCGGTAAGAAAGAGGAATTTAATTTGTTCCTAATTGATGATCAAATGCATGAGATATGAAAGTTGCATAGAGAGACTAAAACTACATCCAAATGTAATAGGTCATCAACATGACACATTTAAAAAACTTACACACACATACTTAAGACGAGGAAAAGCAACACAAAATGAAAGATTAGGTATAGAATAATAATGAATGAAACAACAAAAAGATTACTAATTTTTTAGGGCATAAAACTGATGACCAATAGCTCTAAAAGCGGAAATATACAGTAAGAATAATAATAACTATTACTTAAAAAAGCAAAACAAGTTATTTAAAATAGTAGTAACTTTGTATAGATAACCTTGTATAGAACTTATAATCGGGATTTTTTTTCGTTGGATGTAACACAGTAAGTAATAAGTAAGCTACAAAGTAAAACTTGAAGTGCAAAAGATCTCTTAAAACATTCTTAGCATCAGCTACAGAGTCAAGCAACGTAGAACAAAGACACAATACGTGCACACAAAGAAAACAATCAGAACTACCCAGACAAATTATTACCTTCACAAAGAAAGAAAAAAGCATACAAGCTACAAATAATAAGCAGTAACAGCATATTATGATAAGATCAAAAAAGCGTACCTTCACATAAGAAGAAGCAACGTTTTCAAAATGTTTGCTAGGCAGAAAGACAAATTAGGTGTCCACAAATCCAGGGGAAAAAAAAGGAAAAAGATGGTTAGTGAGGAAAAAAGAAATGATTTTTATGTATAAGGGGAAAAAAATCATAAATAAGAGTAGCAGAAAGTATATCTTCTTCAAGTGGAAGAACGATAGGTTTACATGAGAAAAATAGCAGTGAAAAGATTTCACACATCACAGAGAAGAATGAAATTGATCGGAAAGAATTTTGATGCAGAAAAGCCAGAATGTAATTTTTTCCCTTTGACGTTATGTAGGTACTTGTGCTTGTGAATTAAAAAACCCAAAAAATATAGTTTTACAAGTAAAATAGCAACAAAGTGCTAATTCCACACTGAAAATTTAAGTGGTTCCTAATAGATAAGCAGTCACATAGTCACATGTTCCAAGTTTTTCAAGCATCTGAGGACCATATGATCTTAAAATCCCAAAAACATACCTTAACATAAGAAGAAGGAACGTCTAACAATGTCCCCAATGGCAAAGACGAATTAGGCATGCAGAAGTGGGGAAAAAAAAAAGGGGAAAAAGATGGTCAGTCTAAGTTGGTCACACAAAACTGATTCCAGTGAGCTAATCGAAATAGGCAAAAGTTTTACATTTTAATCACTATGACATAATTAAAAAATAAGCACATCTTAGATGCATGCCCAAGTATCAACATTTTCCAGAAAACAGAATATCTACAAGGCTCTATGTACTCAACCTTACAATACTTTCACATATTAACAATGACAAATCCTACCTCAAATACTACTATTTCTTTTGAACTAACAATGCAAACAGCCTGCATAACAAGATCATAATACACATTTGTCACAAGAATAAAAGCAAAATCAGTGAAGGAATCATTGGCTATAAAATACTGCTGACACTATTTGCAAAGAAAAAGTTGGAAAATTAAGAACTGTCATAAAAGGATAATATATACAAAAAAGACGCACATATCCTATGTAATGCAAATTAAGGAAACAACTACTGATATATGGCAAACAAGTATTCACTGAATGAACATCAGGATGAACACTATTCCCCTAAAATATTTGGGAAAAGGGTAATTTAATTACAACATAGAAATTAGACTATTGTCAGAGAAGCATGAATCAATGATTATATGATGTTAACTTACATGGGCTATCAAGATCCAAACGAAAAATACTGAGTGAAAAATAATTGCCAATGCTACTCTATTTAAAGCTTTCTTTTATGCTATTTCTAGCTTACTTTTTGATCCTTTTTTGATCGGTTTTTAAACCTGTCACTGGGATGAAAGTTTGAACAAGTTGACTATTCTTGCAACTACAATCTTCCACTTCTATCTTTTAAGAGGGTTCAATTTACAAGTTGCCTTCTTCCAATTTAGTTTTACAATAATTAATCTAGTTGTAGCACAATCTAGTAAAAGATCACAAAGATAGCTAAATCTCAAAAATAATCAACCAGCTTGTAGTCAAATAAGGCCAAAAGACAACAATGTTCAAAAAATTTGGTGGGTGTCAAACCTCCAAAAATAAAATTAAAATATAAGCCTAAATGCCAACAACAATAATTTGAGAATAGGCAAGTAGGGTCGTCTCCTCAGGGAATTGGTGGACAAATCACACAGGGAAAATAGGGGGGTTTTGGAAAGAGAGCAATTAATTAGAAAGAAAGAAATAAAATACTAAAATTTCAGTTTAATCAAAATGGCAAGAATCAAATAACACAAATATCAATTAATTAAAACAATCTAGTCAAGGAATTAATCTTGGCATCGGTGCACACAACTGATCATAGGTCCAAACAGATATTCACATGTTCATGAATAAATTGGTTATAGTAATCAAGCGACGCGCCCAACCACCAGTCTTTCCTTAATTTTATAGTAGCCCAGAGACGCTCATAGACTACCCTCTTGTAAACTGGACAACCCTAGATACGCTCATAGGATTTAATGCAGTCACAGCATTAGGAATTAGAAAGACCCAATTCTAGATGGTTAACACACATGCGGGTTAACTGAGGCTAGATTAATTATCCCCACGATACAAATTAGACCACTTGCGAGGCGGTGAAACTGTCCCGTGTGCCACTAATTAGGTTGCTTAAAGGCGACGCGCCAACCCCCTAATTGACTATATACTATTTAGACAATTGAATAACTGGCCACATTACCCAATAACCCAAATAATAATTAATTGAAAACAGAGAATAATTAAATACCCATGAACATATAAATTAAAATTAATAAACAAAACGATCTCACAGTTATGGTGCCCCGAGCCTTGATTATTCCTCAACTAGAAAAGGAATTAGCCACGCCTTGACATTGAAATCATGCAAATTGTAAAATCCATGAAACGGGGGAAAAGGACGGAAACGACACGAAGGACGGAAACGAAAGCAAAATCAGAATTCGAAGTACTAGTCTCTTGATCCTTGCTATTGGCGCAATCGGAAAAGGACGAAAGAACTTAAACAAAACAATAAAAATGAAACGAAACCAAAGTACTAATCTATGGAGTATCTATTAGCAGTGGAAACGGAAAATAATAAAGAAACAAAACAAAGGTTATGCTATGATTCACTCTACTGACGGCGGAAAAAGACGAAAGTCAAAGCTAAAGTAATCCTAGGCTAAAGATATCTCTCCTCCTCAGCCCCTACAAGCTACGAATTTATATATGTGAAGAGGTTCCCAATTCCAATTCCACTTGGGAAGTTAGCCGCCACTTTCTCTCCTGGTCTTCAATTTCCACAATACAAAGCACGTGGGTCTCCACTCCAATTGCTCCCAGAAATTTATCCCAATAAGGAAATAGATGACTTCCCAAAACAGCTTCGGAACACCACTGAAACAGGAAATATGAGCCGGGCCCCATGAGAACTTCAAATCTGCCTGCACCATTCCTCTCTCAAACACTGGCACGTTTTGGAGAAACCAGTCTTCTGGAATTTTTGCAAATAAAAGCCATCTTCTACTCCAAAGACCTACAACTACCACAAAATTCAACTATAAGCAGTAAACCCATTCTCGATGCAATAAATGATGGAAATTAAGCCCAAATAACCCCAATTAACACATACAAATGTTCACCCATCAAATCCCCCCACACCAGAACCATGCTTGTCCTCAAGCATTTCAGAGCTCAGATAGGCAACTACAAATGCTAGCATATGGCAGCTCAACAAAAAGATACAAAATATCTCACCCCTCAAACAATGTTATCAAAGTCAACACATGCAAGAATTAACCCTCTCTCTCATGTCGGATGATGTATTTCACTCACCACTCAGAAATGAAAACATAGGATTCACTCTCATCACATGATGAAATGATGTTACCATATGCTTGCTAATATGTCACATCGCCACCTCTAAAGCTAAATTCAATGCAAAAATCAAAGGGTCTTAATACGGGTTGTAACGGGGCTTAGGTAAGGGGTTAGATGAAAAAGGAAACTCAGGCTAAAACATGTCAAAGGATATACCATTGACCTGCTGCATGAAAACACATTTCCTTTAACCAGGTTACCTATGCAAGGCATATTCAACAGTGTTCCAACCGACAAGTGCAAGCTACTAGGCGTGCCCCACTTTTATTGTACTACACTTCACAAATCACCTTTTTAGCATTTTGTACTTTGGTTGCCCCCTTTTTTTTCTTCTCTCTCTTCTTTTTGTTTTTTTTTTTCTTTTTTTTTCTAACAAGGCGTGGGCACGCCTTAGAAGCTCTAGTCTTCTGCTCAATAAATTTTCTTATCTCTTGCATTTCTAACCACTTGCTTACTGAAACTTAGCCTTATAATATCATTCAACCACGTCATGCAACAGACCACGGTATCCTATGGACATGGGGTTCAAAACAACAAAGTTTAACAAAGAAGGGATTAAGGGTAACATAATGGGCTATATAACCAAGAAAAAGGTCTAGGCTCAAACAAAGTTCACTAGGGGAAATAAAATGGGAACAATGATTTAGACAGTTAAAAGGGTGTAACCTAAGTGCCCTTATCATCTAAATGCACCAAATTCAACAATTAAGGTCTTGATACGCACAACATAGCAAGTTCTAGAACATTCAAATCACATGGAACAATACTCAACGAAAGAAAATAGAGCAACCATAAGTAAAATGCTCATTAGCTCAAAAGCTCACAAGAATGGTTCCAACTAGCCAAAACTTGCCAAGTGCAACATTCAACAACATTACCACAAGGAGAAAAGACATTGCATCATATCATATCACTGCCCATGCTTGCAAAGCAATTGCCAATATCATCCTAGCATCCTATTTTAACCAAAAGAAATGAGAAAGTTTTTTTTTTTTCTCGGGCGAAGTCCTTCTAAGGCGTAGGCACGCCTTAGAGATAATAGTCTTCTGATGCACCACCCAATTCTCCCAATTTTCTATTTTTTTCCATTTTGTTGTTGTTGTTTTTTTTTTTTTTTACAAAAACTAGGCAAAACTAAAGAAAAAACGAAACAAAAGAGAACTAAAACCAAACTCCCCCCCACACCAAAACTCTACATTGTCCCCAATGTAGGAAGTAGAAAGAAAAAACGAGGACAAAGGAAAAGAAACTTTCCTGAAGA
This sequence comes from Gardenia jasminoides, assembly GCA_013103745.1. Lineage (NCBI taxonomy): Eukaryota > Viridiplantae > Streptophyta > Magnoliopsida > Gentianales > Rubiaceae > Gardenia > Gardenia jasminoides. The sequence continues at coordinate 21,542,799 of CM023100.1, read as the reverse complement.
GGGGAAAAACCGCAGCACCTAGGATGGAGGAGGACGGAGGGAAGCCCATATGCAAAGAAGGCAGCTGATTCTCGATTGTGCATGGCGTGAGATGACATGCAAGTTGGCAAAATTCTGATTCAATGAATCCATCTTGCATGCAAGCTAAGCACGTAGTCCCTCGTCTGGAGACGGGTATCCAAAGTAGAAGAGGCTGTGTAGAAGAAGAAGGGCCAGCCGGAGCAGTCGCAGAAGGGGGCACGCGGGCTCGTGGAGCTCCATCACCAGCAGGGGTAAACCGGTAAGTGTCACCCACCATTTGAAGTATGCCCATACGCTCCAAGCTTCTCAAATGCAATGGTTCCACCTGGCGAGCTATGCTAAGCCTAATATCCCGAGCAGGATCCAAGACGCCCAGTCGGATAGCCAAGTGAGTGATCAAAGAGCCCATGATTAAAGGTTTATTTGGTTTACTTGACCACGCGAATCGAGAAGCCACCCAAAGCCAAAGTTAACTGTAACCTTGTTCGCATGCACTGTAGAAAGTAAAATTCCACCTTGAAAGTGTGCGGATGATCCTCGCGCGGAAAAGTTATATGCCAAGAAACGGTGGATGACCCGGAGGACGGGGTCAGTGAGAAAAGAAGCACGAGATTGGCTAGGATCATAATATTGAGTGTCTTTAGACCACTCCCGCCATATCTCGATATAATTACTAGCAAAGGGCATAGTGAAATCACAGGCACTATTAATATATGCCCCATCAGCCAAGTGGTCCTCACCGACGAACCCTAAGTGCACATTAAATTCATTCAGGGACAAACTAAAAGTTTGGCCCATGAGGCGGAACTGGATCACCTCCGGGGTATCCAAGGCAAAGTCAAGAAGCCTGTTGAACTGAAAAGTAGCATAAAATTCATAACATAGCTCCTCATAAGTTGGGTGGGTAATATACATGAAAGGTGCCCAACCAATGCGGTTAAAGAACAGCTCCACATCATGAACAATATTCAACTGCTCCAAGGTCTGAATATCAAAACATTTACAAGGAGCAAACGAGCGCCCAATAAGAGTATGTAAAACCTTGCGTTGGTCAGCAGTTAAATCGGCAAAAATATCGGCCAAAGACCCAGGAGACAAAATACTCTTAGAAATACCCAATCGGGACCGAGTAGGCGGCTGAATTGGGGCCCTCCTCTTACGGGAAGTGGAGCTCGATGCCTCAGTGGGGGTAGATTTCCTTGCTCGTTCCTTTTTAGGAGGCATATTCTTGGCCCACAGGCAACAACTTTTAACAACCTTGACACAGCCAAAACCAACCACTAACCCCAGAAGGCATGTGGGCTCTCAATCAACAAGATTCAACGCAGCAAAAACCCCACAAGTGGTCACCGAAAATATAAAGATGCTGTCACAATTCACCAAAATTCAAGTATAATAATCCAACAAGAACCAACAGAGTAGACCTGCCAAGCCCAACAAGTTATACTAGGAAACCACAAGGCCGACAAATCAGAATTGGTGAATCCCCACAAGCGGGCAGAAAATCAACACCATCGACAACAGCTGGGCCACAACGTAAACTACCCACAGTCAAAGGAGACTAATTAATCATATGGGAATGTGTATAACACCCGACAATTCCAACCAAGCAAAGAGCCCCAACCAGTCAAAGATAATACCAACAATGCACCAAAGAGTAGATAACTAGGCAATATGACCTCCACCAGCACATGAGTTGAGCGAGGCTACAAGAAGGGACAGGGAGAGCTTACGAAAAACCCTCCATGGAAGGTCGGCGGACAGAACAGCTGGACAATAATGCCAGTCCCGTAGCTTGGGCGAAACGGGGATCTGGAGTGTCCTTCAGGAGAAACCGCCGCCGGAGGTGGACTACGTGGGAGGCAGCAACCGCGGCTTGAGGGCTGGCAGCAAACCGGTCTCGGCAAGAGCAAAGAATGACGGCCGGTACGAATGGCACAAAGAACTCCAGCTGGTGGTGAGTCTATAGCAACAGCGGCAAGCCGAAGCAAAGTGCGACACAGCAAAAGGAAGACGAATCGTGGACAAGATGGCAGCAAAGCGGTGAGGCTCAAGGGTCCAAGACAGTGGTTTATGGTCAAGTAGAAATGGCGAAGCGCATGACCCACGCAACCGTATAAGCAGCTTGAGAGTGGAGAAGCTGCGACGGCGACGGAGAAGACTTCGGATAGCAGCGGCACGAACAGCAGGAACAGCAGCCGGAGGTAGCGATGCGGAGACGCAGTGGAAATTCCACCAGATTGGACGCAACAGCACCCTCGGCGGTAGAGTAACCGTGCTATAGCGGTGGCGGGGGAGCAAGACAGCAGCGGCGGTGTCGGAGCAACGAACGGCAGCGGCTAATTTGGCCGTGGAGAAGGTGGGTCCGGAGGTGGGTCTGAAGATGAAAGGAAAGACGACACAAGGAAGGAAAGAAAAGGAAAGAAGGAAAAGAAAGGAAAAGAAAAGACAAGAAAAGAAAGACAAGGTCAAAAATATGTGGAGAGACCAAGCTTCAAGGCATAGGCACGCCTTGAAGCTGTGAGTCTTCTGATGAAGCAGGTCATCTCGTCGTTGGTTTTTTTTTTTTTTCACAAACCACCTCCTAACAAGACATAGGCACGCCAACAAAGAACTAGTCTTCTGATCACCCTTCTGCTGTAAGCTTTAAGATATTTATGGCGGCACGCTTGTAAGTTATAGTCTTCTGATTCTCAGCCAGAGTATATGCGTTCGACTTCCCTTCGAGAAGGCACGCTGACAACCCAAAGTCTTCTCGATCACCTTGTTGCACCTCCATAGTTGCCCTTAGAAGGCGTGGGCACGCCTTGCAAATAGGAGTCCTCTGCCCAAAACCACTTCTACCTACTCAAACAAAAGTAAAAAACCATAAATAAAAAAAAAACAAAGGAAGTAAACAACAAACAAAAAACCTTGGGTTGCCTCCCAAGTAGGGCCTTTCTTTAACGTCTTTGGCTAGACGATTCCAATTGGAAAAATCATTCATAAATTGGATCCATCAAGTGGACTTCTTCAATTGTGCCAATATTTGAAACATCAACAAAAGGTTTTAAACGGTGACCATTAACCTTAAAACTCTTGTCAGTCTCTAAACTCTTGATTTCAACCACACCATTGGGGAAAACATTAACCACAACATATGGTCCAATCCAACGGGATTTTAACTTACCTGGCATGAACTTCAACCGGAATTGAACAAAGTACCTTTTGGCCTGGTTAAAACATTTTCACGCGAAGCGGTCATGAAAATGCTTTGTACGCCTTTGTACACACATGCATTGTCGATGCTTACATGCATTTCCTCCAACTCTGGAGCTGGAGCTTCCTCTCCTACCATCTCTATCCAGTGCAAATTGCATTCCTTGACAGCCAAAATGCCCATGTTCTATAGCCACGTGTAAATGACACATCTTACCAAATACCAACCCTGTATGGGGACATCCCAATAGGTGTTTTGTATGTCAGCCCCATATGCCCACAAGGCATCATCCAATCGAGAACTCCAATCCCTTACGGTTAGGGTTAACCGCTTTCCGTAATGCTCTTAATCTCGATTGAGACTTCACCTTGCCCATTGGTTTTTGGTGGTAAGTGGTACTCACACGATGGTGCACTCCATATTTTCTCATGACGGCTTCAATGGTGCGATTACAAAAATGTGTCCCTTGGTCACTTATTATTACTCTTGGCACCCCGAACCTACTAAAGATGTGGGATTTAAGAAATCCTGCAACAACTTGAGAATCATTAGTCCGGTAGCCTTTGCTTCTACCCATTTCAACACATAATCTATCAAGCTAGAATATACAAAAAAAATCCAAAAGAGTTAGGAAAAGGTCCCATAAAATCCATACCCCAAACATCAAATATTTCACAAAATAACATAGGTACTTGAGGCATTTCATCCCTTTGGGACAAACTTCCATATCTTTGACATTTTTCACAACTTTTACAATATGTATAAGCATCACGGAACAATGTGTGCCAGTAAAAGCCACAATCAAGGATTTTTCTAGCAGTTCGCTTGGGCCCAAAGTGACCACCACATGCATAATTATGGCAATGAGCAAGAATAGAAGGAATTTCATTTTCAGACACACACATATGAATAATTTGATCAGAGCCTATTTTCCACAAATATGGCTCATCCCAAATGTAATATCGAGAATCATGGGTTATCTTATCCCTCTTATTCTTATTCATGCCAACAGGAAATTTATGACTCCACCAAAAGTTAACAATATCCCGATACCAAGGTTCCTTACCTTGATAAGAAAAAGATGTTCATCGAAATACCCCGATATGGTACCGCTTTCCTCCTCTCTAATCAATCGACTCAAGTGGTCAGCTACAGAGTTATCCACCCCTCTCCGATCTTTGATCTCCCAATCAAATTCTTGCAACAAGAGCACCCAACGGATGAGCCTTGGTTTTGATTCTTTCTTTGATAGGAGATATTTCAAAGCGCATGATCGAGAAAACAATCACTTTGAGCCCAATAAATATGATCTAAATTTCTCAAAAGCGAAAACAATGGCTAAAAGCTCCTTTTCGTGGTGATGTAGTTGCATTGAGTCGGGTTCAACGCTTTGAGGCGTAGTATATGACATGACTACACTTCCCATCCACTGTCCAAGCACAACGCTTACAAAGATAAGGATGGCGTCACACATAAGCTCAAAAGATAGCTTCCCCTGGGTTGGATAATAGGTGCCGTAGTCAACATGCCCTTGAGTGTGTCAAAGGACAATTTACAATCCTCTCCAAATTAGAAAGGCACCTCCTTTTGCAGTAGTCGAGACAATGGTTGAGCAATCTTGAGAAGTCCTTGATGAATCGCCTATATAAACCTGCATGACCCAAAAAACTACGAATATCCTTGACATTAGTAGGGTAAGGTAAACTAGTGATCAAATCAATTTTAGCCTTGTCTACCTCAATACCCCTTGATGAAACAACATGGCCCAAAACTATGCCTTCCCTGACCATGAAATGACATTTCTCATAATTAAGAACCAAGTGTGTTTCAATGTATCTTTCAATACTTTGTCAAATGGTCCGTGACATTGGTCAAAAGAATCACCGTATACAGTAAAATCATCCATGAAAATTTCAATGCAATTCTCAATCATATCAGAAAAGATACTCATCATGCATCTTTGAAATGTTCCAGGAGCATTACATAAACCAAAAGGCATACGGCGATATGCAAAAGTTCCAAAAGGGCAGGTGAAAGTGGTTTTATGTTGGTCCTCTTGGGCAACAATGATTTGGTAATACCCAGAATAACCATCTAAAAAATAAAAGAAGCACTTACCTGCCAACCTTTCAAACATCTCATTAATGAATGGAAGTGGAAAATGGTCCTTTCTAGTTGCAGCATTCAACTTCCTGAAGTCAATACACATCCTCCACCCATTTTGCAATCTCATTGGCACCAATTCATTTCTCTCATTTTAACTAATGTGATCCCAGTCTCTTAGAACCACATGGATAGGGCTTACCCACTGGCTATCAGAAATAGGAAATATAATTCCTAATTCTAAGAGCTTGAGAATTTCCTTCATCACCACTTCCTTCATTGCGGCGTTAAGTTTCCTCTAGTGCTCTCTTACGGGCTTTGCATCTGTCTCCAATAGAATATGATGCATGCAAATAGATGGATTGGTGCCTTTGATGTCTGCCAATGTCCATCCAATTGCTGGTTTATATTCCTTTAAGACCCGTATAAGCTTTTCCTCTTGTACCGCATCCAAGTCATTGGCTATGATCACAGGCAAGGTCTTGTTATCTCCCAAATATGCATACTTCAAGTGATTGGGCAATTCCTTTAATTCCAAGTTGGGCCTGCTCAACGGAAGGTAAAATTCTCTCATTAGAAGTGGGTAGAGGTAGAAAAGAACTTTCAAACCTGTCTGGAAGAGGATGTAATGAATGGAGTGACATGATGCGCCTTTGACTTCCTCCTCTTCCATGTCGCTCACTTCCAAGTCAATTTTGCCTTGTTGTAAGACTAAATCCAACTTGTCTTCCATAAATTCTGCTCAAATTCTCTTGCACAATTGTGTTAGTAATGCCAATGAAATTCACTGATTCAAGATCTCGTGGATGCTTCATGGCATCAAAAATATTAAAGGTGACTATTTCCCCATCAAACTCAACAGATAAGGTCCATTCATATACATCTATTTTAGTCCTTGTCGTACTCTGAAGGGTCTACCCGTAAGAATCACAAATGAATTGGTGAGTATTCATCATTCATGTCAACAATGTAAAAATCAAAGGTGAAAGATGAATTCATTTACTTTACTAGAACATCTTCAACTAGGCCCTCGTGGTAGACATTAGACCTATCTCAGCTTGAATTATTACCCCTAGTCTCTTTGAGAGGTCCTAAACTCAATGCTTTAAAAATTGAAAGAGGCATGACATTTATTGAAGACCTAAATCAAGCATGCTTTTTTTCAATTCTTTGATTGCCAATTATGCATGGTATAGTGAACATACCTGATCCTTGCACTTTGAGGCAACTTCCTTTGGAGAACCCATACATTCTCCTCTACCTTCACCTTGTCATCTAGACTCAGTTTATTTCAATTAGTGCACAAGCCCTTCAAAAATTTTGCATATTTGGCAGCTTGCCTAATCGTGATCCAACAAAGGATGTTGATCTCCACTTCTCAAGGTGTCCAAAATTTCTTTCTCGGACTCTTCCTTTTTAGTCTTTGTCAACTTGCCGGAAAGGAGGAGGAATGTCAACTTTCTTTCGACTCAATGGATTGGTTCTCTTCTTCTTCTTCAATCTTGCTGACACTTCTCTTTTCTTCAAGGCACGCCTTTGAGATCGACTTCCCACTCCGCTGGTGCATTGTAATCGGCATTCCTCTTTTGTTAAGAATTACTGAGCGGGTAACTTCCTTTTGCTATTTTCCAGGTTACTTAGGGAAGTTGCCATTTGGGACATTTGTGCTTCCAAATGCGCATACCGACGAAGTTCTTGTTGAAATCTATGAGACTCCGGTAATTGACTTGTGCTTTGAGCCTGATTTCACCATATCTTCCGCAGACATACTTGAGTTGGATCTGGCAGTTGTGTGCTGGTTGCACGGTTGCATCGGTGGTTTGGTTGAATGGCTGTTGGAAACCAGGGGGTTTTGAAGCATAGCTAAAATTGGGATGATTATGCCAACCTGGGTTGTAGGTAGGTGCAAATGGGTCATTCCTTCTTTGGGGTGGTCCAGAAAAACCCCCCATTGCATTGGCTTGTTCAGGTGTATCTTCTTGGAGAAGTGGGCACATGTCAGTCATATGTCCTGGAGCAGCACAGATACCACAAGCCTTCACAGATTGCAGTTGCCCCACCGCCATTTGACGCACTAAAGAGGTAAGCTCTGATAGCTTACCCTCTAAGTCAGAGTGGTTCACTTCATTTACCCTCCTCATTGCCCCATCAACTCTCACTCCAAATTGTTGGGAGTTTTCAGCCATGGTGGAAATTAACAATTTGGCTTCATCAGGGGTTTTGTTAACCAAAGCCCCACCACTGGCCGCATCTATCATGCTCCTATCCATTGGTGATAATCCCTCATAGAAGTATTGTATCAAGAGCTGGTCAGGGATTTGATGGTGTGGGCAGCTGGCACACAGTTGCTTAAAGCGCTCCCAATATTCATATAGAATCTCCCCAGTTGCTTGTCTGACCCCACATATTTCTTTCCTTATGTTGGCTCTAGAAGCAGGAAAAAATTTCTCAAGGAATCGCTCTTTAGTTCTTCCCATGTAGTGATGGATCCCATGGTAGGTAGAATAACCAATCTTTGGTCTTGTCGCCAAAGAAAAGGGAAAGCCCCTCAACTTAATTTGATCTTCAGTGACTCCTTGAGGTTTCATTGTAAAGCACACCAATGGAATTCCTTCAAGTGTTTATGGTCTTCACCGAATGCCTAAAAGTAGAAAGTAAGTGAATAAGGCCGATTTAAGTTCAAAAGCCTCTATTGTATTAGGTATGTTATGCATAATGGTTGTTATTCACATTCTGAGTTGCTAACTCCCTCAAAGTCCTTAGGGCTGCCATTGCTACTTGGGTAATGTTCACTTCTTCTTCTTCAAATTCACTTGATGAATCACTGTAAACAATTTCTTGCTCAATTCCTGAAGGTGACGCTTATTGAATCTTGGTGCCACTAACTTTGCCTCTTTGTCAACCTTCTTGCCGTTTTCTCGATCTCTGGACCAAATTCAAGCTTTCCTATACGAGAAGATCGAGGCATAAAACAACAGAAAATAAAACCTGTGTAATAAATCACTTAAAACACCAATAATCCCCGGCAACGGCGCCAAAATTTGGTGGGTGTCAAACCTCCAAAAATAAAATTAAAATATAAGCCTAAATGCCAACAACAATAATTTGAGAATAGGGCAAGTAGGGTCGTCTCCTCAGGGAATTGGTGGACAAATCACACAGGGAAAATAGGGGGGTTTTGGAAAGAGAGCAATTAATTAGAAAGAAAGAAATAAAATACTAAAATTTCAGTTTAATCAAAATGGCAAGAATCAAATAACACAAATATCAATTAATTAAAACAATCTAGTCAAGGAATTAATCTTGGCATCGATGCACACAACTGATCATAGGTCCAAACAGATATCCACATGTTCATGAATAAATTGGTTATAGTAGTCAAGCGACGCGCCCAACCACCAGTCTTTCCTTAATTTTATAGTAGCCCAGAGACGCTCATAGACTACCCTCTTGTAAACCTGGACAACCCTAGATATCCATAGGATTTAATGCGCCACAAAGATTAGGAATTAGAAAGACCCAATTCTAGATGGTTAACTCACATGCGGGTTAACTGAGGCTAGATTAATTATCCCCACGATACAAATTAGACCACTTGCGAGGCGGTGAAACTGTCCCGTGTGCCACTAATTAGGTTGCTTAAAGGCGACGCGCCAACCCCCTAATTGACTATATACTATTTAGACAATTGAATAACTGGCCACATTACCCAATAACCCAAATAATAATTAATTGAAAACAGAGAATAATTAAATACCCATGAACATATAAATTAAAATTAATAAACAAAACGATCTCACGCTTATGGTGCCCGAGCCTGATTATTCCTCAACTAGAAAAGGAATTAGCCACGCCTTGACATTGAAATCATGCAAATTGTAAAATCCATGAAACGGGGGAAAAGGACGGAAACGAAGGACGGAACGAAAAGCAAAATCGAATTCAAGTACTAGTCTCTTGATCCTTGCTATTAGCAATCGGAAAAGGACGAAAGAACTCAAACAAAACAATAAAAATGAAACGAAACCAAAGTACTAATCTACGGAGTATCTATTAGCAGTGGAAACGGAAAATAATAAAGAAACAAAACAAAGGTTATGCTATGATTCACCCTACTGACGGCGGAAAAAGACGAAAGTCAAAGCTAAAGTAATCCTAGGCTAAAGATATCTCTCCTCCTCAGCCCCTACAAGCTACGAATTTATATATGTGAAGAGGTTCCCAATTCCAATTCCACTTGGGAAGTTAGCCGCCACTTTCTCTCCTGGTCTTCAATTTCCACAATACAAAGCACGTGGGTCTCCACTCCAATTGCTCCCAGAAATTTATCCCAATAAGGAAATAGATGACTTCCCAAAACAGCTTCGGAACACCACTGAAACAGGAAATATGAGCCGGGCCCCATGAGAACTTCAAATCTGCCTGCACCATTCCTCTCTCAAACACCGGCACGTTTTGGAGAAACCAGTCTTCTGGAATTTTTGCAAATAAAAGCCATCTTCTACTCCAAAGACCTACAACTACCACAAAATTCAACTATAAGCAGTAAACCCATTCTCGATGCAATAAATGATGGAAATTAAGCCCAAATAACCCCAATTAACACATACAAATATTCACCCATCAATTCGAGACATTTCGGAGCTGTAACTAAAACTAAGCATCCTACAATGGTAAAGAATCAGCAAACAATTCTCTAAATTCATAGCATGAGTGAAAAGGATAAATGCATATTAACGAAAACAATGAACATACTAAACGTTCTTTGAGGAAAAATACGAAATACTTGAGAGAATAAATTCTCAGGAAAAGAACTAACCAAAATCAGAGCAATTCCCTTCCAAACCTATTGCTTCTTCATTCTAAAGCTGAAAATCACATAAACCAAAAAAAAAAAAAAAAAGAAGAAGAAGAAGACCAACAATAGGCGCATAAAAAACTGTTCAAGTCATAAATTCTCAAGACTTGCAGTCATAATGCAGAAACAATTATCAATTCATAGCGAAACTCATGTAAATATAACGACTGGAAAATGATAAGGAACAAATTAGAACCTGTAAGTAAGCCCAAGAAGGTAATGGCCAGCTGCACCATTTGGAATCTGGTAAAAAGATATACATACTCCAAGTAAAGTCACCTGAATAGCTAGGTTGATAACTACAAAAGAAGGTGGCACTCATATTTGTCTAAATTCTAAGAAAGTATTGTAGAAAGATTTTCTATTTTTGCCATAATACAGTGCCAACTTTCAAGTAATTTTTTCCCCTTCTTGATAGCATCATTATTTCTCCATGTAAATTACTGTACTGTGGGTTATACTTCCAACATTTTGAAAATCAAAATGAAGCTTATCTATCAATATTTAGTTTAATCCTGCCACCAAAAATATAGTGCAGGGTATTTCCCACTCAGAAAATATAGTGCTCAAGCTACTGAAACCAAGCCCTTTAAGAAAAACAATATAAACCAAAGTGGCCAAATATAATTTCAAGACAAATGAAATCCTCAGAAACTGCCATATATGAGTCCGTGCCATTGCTTCCCATTTAAGACATTATGCTCTTTCCATCTTTCTAGTCAAAAGTATTAGTCAATTAATGGCTATACACGCTTTAGTATCAAGGAAAATATGTTAACTTTTATTCAAAACATTTAATTCTTTGTTCCAGCACTTAACTGGAATGAAGTCTGTGCCTTCCACAACACTTATCTGAAAATTTAAGGCTCATATTAGACTCATTATGCATTAACATCATCCAGAAAAGACCTGTTTACATCTAGGGTGAAATTTAAAAGATAATACTTGGACAACATCCTCAAGAAAGAAACAGTTATTCTCCTACTTCTAAAAATAAGGTCATACGGAATTATTATGGAGAAAAAGGTCCTTTAGTTATTAGACTTTTTTTTCACCAGCTAGAAATAATCAATGGTGAAAAATGGCACCGTGTAGTCGCCTATATCAATTTACTGAATAGCTCCTCAAGTTAAAAATAACCAAATTACACAAACTTTTGCAATCTTCTTTTTTTCTTCTATTATTTTTAATTCAATTCTGCAGAACACAATGTTGGTTTAGCATAGTAAAGAAGATAATAAAAAAGTAAAAGAATCTAAGAGGCAATTAATCAAACATTAGATGGGTAATTTTAAAGAAGTAGGACAAACTTGACATTAAGCAACCAGTTCGCCTCAGCACTTATCTAATCCTTTACAACTGCAAAACCGATCCATGTAACAGCCAAAAAAAAATTATGATCAGCACAAAAGAGAAATTGTTCTCACCAAGGCAATGAATTTTGTAATAAATTCACACTGTCTAATATTATTATGTGAAAATTTTAATAAAAAAAAAAGAGAGAAATTACCCTCACCAAAGAAGCCTCCAAAGAAGAAGAGGTCAAGACCAGGTTGTGTTGTTGCTGCTGCTATTTCCTCCGAATTGCAAAGCTCAGATGGTAAGATAGAGGAAGCAACACTATGTGTTGACAAACCAAAAGAAGACCCAAAAAGAATTTATCAATCGAAGCACTTAATCTGATTGTTAAGGGAAAAATTTAACAAAAAAAAAAGAGGAATAATTACCCTCATCAATGAAGCCTCTAGAGAAGAAAAAGTCGAGAGCATGGTGTATTGTTGTAGCTGATATTTCCTCCGAATTGTAAAGCTCAAATTGTAAGACAAAGGAAACAACTTTATGCACAGACAAATATCTCTGTTCCCCTTTTGATTTCGTATTTTCCCAGAGAAGCAAAGGCCTCAATCGGTAGGAAACGTATCTCTCATCATACGTGGGAAACCCAAAAAATCATAGCTGGAACTAATTTTTTCTGTGCACTGATTTTCCAAACATAAAAAGCCCTAATTTTTTTGGCTAAAAGCACATGCAAATACAATTTGAGGCATGTGAATGTGCAGACAAGGTGGACTACAATTTGAGGTAAAAATTGACTGACTCAGTGACGGAGAAGAAAAGGCAGTTCAACTGCTCCCTTCCCCGTCAGACAAAGAAGATGATGACTCACGTAAAAAAGACTGAATCAGCGATGATGGAGAAAAATGGGCAGGTGACCTACTCCCTTTCCCCTCTGCCAGAGAGATGACCAAGGAAGAGGAGAAGCGAAGCGGAAGAAACAAAGCCAACTTACCAAAACTAACCCCAGACACTAAGCTAGTCTTTCCGAAGCATGCTATACATCTGTGGGCAGAAGAGTCATTTACAATGAAAAGACAAAAAAAACCCTTGAATAGCTGACGAGTATGGCGGACAGACCCAACTTTTTGAGGCCAATTTTGACAAGAAGCGATGCTTCAGACTGACACCAGACTGAACCCAATCCTACGTAGCTGAATGTGGAGGAAGGGAAGCTGCGTTTTTATATATATGTAGGATAGGATAATTGTTCTAACCCTGGTCACATCACGTAGCCCATTTTTGAATTTAAATTACTTTTAAAGATAAATCAAATTACTCGATACTTATTAAGAGTTCATTCAAATTTGATGTACCAAACTGCCAATTATTTAAACCAGATAAGACAGTAATGATATATTGGATAAAATTCCAACCTCAGCATGACAATAGGTTGAAGAGTATAAAATTTAAAATTGATATATATTAAAAGAAAAATATCAAACAACTGCAATTCAACTTGAGTTTGATTTAGTTTGATAAATAAAGAGGTTGAAGTTGAATACAATTTCAAACTCTGACAAGCAAATAAATGTGAGTACTCCAACGTATGATTTGATTAAACCTATTTACACCTCAACTACAATTGTAGGTTGGTTTTTTCAGCTTTTCATATTGAAAATAGTGGCTACTGATTGATGGTCTTTCTCTGTCGAGTTCTTAATCTGCAATCCAGATGCCACATCAAAACAGCTTAACTGATGAGACATTTTGCTTCTGATCCCCAATTTTCTTGCTTTATAATTATTCTGTACTTTTCTTTTGTCAATAAACTCTTTGGACCAAACCAAATCTGACTGTGATGGCATAATATATAAAAATGTTGTATAATAACAATTTGTCCACACACACACACAAACACACATTAAAAGAACACCTACCCAAAGAAAAGTTGTGGATCGAAAAACTGGACCAATCTCTTTCTTGCTCTACAGAGAAACACAGTTGTCATCAAGTCTCAACCAAATAGGTAGTCATACTAGTTGTATTATGTATGAAAAAGTAGTATTCTTTTGATGGTAGTTGTTTACCTATGAAAAACTAGTGAATATAGTTCCTTTTTCCTGAATCTTTCAGTAGATACAGACATGGTATGCATCAGCCCAAATTTCAGATGTTTGCCAGCATATGTCTTGTTCCTTGTAGCTCCTGCTCTGTGCGTGAATATTCCTGCAATGGCTTCAGGAAATGACACTGACCGACAAGTTTTACTGGACATAAAGAGCAGGATTTCTCAAGATCCATTCCAGATTATGAAAGGTTGGAATGATTCTGTGAACTACTGCCTGTGGGAAGGTGTTACATGCAATTCATCCAATGACAGAGTCATGATCATCAATTTGTCAGCAAAGAATTTGGTTGGTTCTGTACCCCAATCCATAGGTAACCTTACTTATTTAACTGCTCTAAACCTGCGAAACAATACTTTCCGAGGTAAGATACCTCAGGAAATTGGTCGCTTACTCCAGTTACAGCAGCTCAATCTGACTTGGAATGCCCTCAGTGGAGATATTCCGGTGAATTTGACTTACTGCACAGAGCTTAGAGTGCTTGATTTAGTATATAATGAGCTGGTTGGGCAGATTCCTAATCAGCTTAGTTCACTGTCAAAGCTGGTGTTATTCGGTCTTGGTGGTAACTACTTCACTGGTTCTTTGCCTGCTTGGATTGGAAACTTTTCATCTCTGCAGATAATCACACTTGCTCTTAACAGTTTTGAAGGACGTATACCTCCTGAGCTTGGCCGCCTCTCAAAATTACGGGTTTTCCAAGTCTATGGAAATGAATTATCTGGTACCATCCCTTCTTCAATCTATAACATATCATCCATTTACTACTTTTCTGTTACTCAAAATCAATTACACGGGGAACTCCCACCAAATGTTGGCCTTACCCTTTCTAATCTTGAGATATTTGCTGGTGGAGTGAATAATTTCACTGGACAAATCCCTGTTTCATTATCAAATGCTTCCAAGCTTGGCTTGATAGATTTTGCTCAAAATGGTCTCACTGGAACAGTCCCCACGGTCTTAGGAAAACTGCCAAATTTGTTTAGGATCAATTTTGATGACAATAAGCTTGGAAGCAGACAGAGTGGGGATTTGGATTTCATCTCTTCCTTAACCAACTGTACAGCTCTGGAAGTTTTGGGATTGCACGGAAACTCTTTTGGTGGAGAATTGCCAAGTTCAATAGCCAACCTCTCAGTAAACCTCAATATTCTCACCCTGGGCTCCAATTTGTTCCATGGAAAGCTTCCTGCAGGAGTTGGAAATCTTGTCAATTTGAATGTTCTAGGAGTGGAAGGAAATTTCCTAAGTGACAGCATTCCTGACATCATTGGAAACTTCAAATCTATACAGGGGCTATCTTTAAATGACAATGAATTTTCTGGGTTGATTCCGCCTTCTATAAGTAACTTGACATCCTTAACCAGACTTTATCTGGAAAACAACAGACTAGACGGAATGATACCTCCAGAGCTCGGAAAGTGTAGAAGCTTGCAGGTTCTGAATCTGACTGGAAATAATCTTACTGGTGCCATACCAGCAGAGGTCACTAGTCTATCTTCTCTGTCCATTTCTTTGGCTATTTCACGAAATTCTCTCAGTGGCTCACTGCCTCTTGAAGTGGGTAAGTTAGTAAATCTGAATGAGTTGGATTTATCAGAGAACAAATTATCAGGTGAAATTCCTAGCTCCCTCAGCAGTTGTCTTAGTTTGGAGCGCCTTGTATTGAGCGGTAATTTGCTTCATGGAACAATTCCCGATTCTTTGAAAATATTAAAAGGTATTGTAGAGATGAATTTCTCACACAATAACTTGTCAGGAGAAATTCCAGAGTTCCTGAGTAAGCTGTCTTCCCTCAAAAAACTTGACCTCTCTTTCAATAATTTTGTCGGCAAAGTGCCTACTGAAGGAGTTTTTTCAAATGCAAGCGCGTTTTCATTAATTGGAAATGAGAAGTTGTGTGGTGGTGTTCCAGGCTTGGATCTTTCTGACTGCCCAGAATCTGTACATAAAACAGCCAAGTTCCGCGAACTTAAAGTATTGATCCCTGCTATTGTTACTATTGTTTTTCTGGTATTCCTTTTTTGCGCTCTTGCTGCTTATTTTGCTCTGAGAAACTCAAGTGAAAGACCTTCAACATCAACTCCCTCATCTGTAGAAGATTGGGAACTTGGAATTTCATTTGAAAAAGTATTTAGCTCAACAAATGGATTCTCTGCAGACAACTTACTTGGTTCAGGTAGTTTCGGTTCCGTATACAAAGGAGTTCTAGATGAAGATGGTCCAATTGTGGCAGTGAAAATACTAAACCTCCGACAGAAAGGGGCTTCAAAAAGCTTCATGGATGAATTGAGAACTTTGAGAAGCATAAGGCATCGTAATCTACTCAAGATCCTCGCTGCTTGCTCAAGCATTGATCCTCAGGGTAAGGATTTCAAATGCTTGGTCTTTGAGTTCATGAGCAAAGGAAACCTGGACCAGTGGCTGCATCAAAGATGTGATGATCAATGTCAACCAAGAAATTTGGACATTGTCCAAAGACTGAACATAGCCCTAGATATTGCTTCGGCTCTTGATTATCTCCACAATTACTGCCAAAAGCCAATTGTTCATTGCGACTTAAAGCCGAGCAACATACTCCTTGATGAAAATATGACAGCCCATGTTGGAGACTTTGGACTGGCAACATTCCTTCTTGAAGATTCAACCCTGTCACAGACAATATCAGCTGGCCTTAAGGGCTCTATTGGTCACATTCCTCCTGGTATATTCTCCATTAATAGTCTTGATTAACTTTTGCTCTCAGTAAATATGCCAGGAGAATTTTTTTACTCCAAGTCTTAACTTTGTTATGCTTTTCATTTTATCAGGTTTTACATACTTTAATTCTCGGTACATTATGCTAAGTTGACTCTCCAATTCATTGCAGAGTATGCTTCTGGCAGTCCGGTGTCCACATCTGGAGATGTATACAGTTATGGGATTTTGCTGCTGGAATTGTTTACGGGTAAAAGTCCAACTGATGACATCTTTACGGATGGTTTAACTATCCATGAGCTTGTTGCAAGAGCTTTTTCTGGGCATATCATGGAGATAATAGACCCATATATTTTATTAGCGGAAGAAAAGCGCTGCAGAGTTGAGTATGACTCCAGTGTAATGGAGGAGGAAAAAGCAACTCTCCCCAATAATCTATCGCAAAATTCTAGGAGTCTGGATGAATGTTTGATTTCGGTACTGAGAATTGGGCTTTCATGCTCCAACTCGTTTCCCTTGAATAGGATGCCGATGACCATAGTTGTGAACAAAATGCAGGAAATCAGAGACCTATATTTTGGGATTAAGAAGCAGAAGGAATGAAATGCATAGAAGATAGATCATTCCATCAGTTCATTTTTGCAATATGGTAGGAAGTTTACCATTCTGCTGTGTTTGTTTTATGGTGAGAAACAAGAGTAGCTTATACTGCCAAATCTGCTCGAAATGCTGTTCTGAGATATTGGATCCCATCTCTTGGTATATGGAAGTGTTTTCATTTGAAGAAACTGAGAAAGATGTCTTTGGTTCTATATAAAAGCAGGCTGAGGTTTTGTTATCGTTTGGCCATCTGGTCCTCTGCTTGAACAGATTTTTGTGGCAAATTTCAAGTTTCAACTAGAAAAAATTTGTGTTACAATATAGGGAGAGATGAGGTAATCATCTTGCATTCATGTAGCAGCAAAAAAATTGGTTCTTGTATGCAACAATAAGCGCCCAATTCAGTTCGCAGGAAAAATTAACTAGGTAAGGTAACCATGAAATTCCTACTTCAGCTTTTGATTCTCTCTCTTTTTCCCTTCCCTGGAACGACTAGATTGCATTTTAAACTCAGTTTAAAAAAAAAAAGAAAAAAAAAAGGAGATACGTGGATAAATTTTAGTTCAGCTAAGAAATATCATGTCTAAAACAAATTGGTTTTCAACAAGTTGGCCACCATTAGAGATTTAAAATCACTCTTTGGATTGTAGGTGGGGGAGTTCAAACCTGGCACATTACCGTTCAAAAAAAAATCCAAAGAGTGTGCCAGAGTACCCTTTTGATCTAGAATGGCCTATCTTCCCCCTAGTTTCTCATACAACCCAGTTAGATTCCTCCTCCCCTGTGGAACAAGATAGCATAGATATTACCAATTAAACAAAAGAAGGATAAATTACATATACTCTCCATGGTTTATACGAATTTTTACTTTACTACATAAAGTTTTGAATTAGCCACATAACCTCCTGCCCCCCACCCCCTGTGGGCTATGTTTTTAGACTCGGACTGGGCATCAAACCGACCGAGTTCAGGGGTCAGGGGTCGATGGGTCCGATCGGGTTCGACCAGGGGTCAAATCGGATGACGTCATAAATATTGCATAAATATATATATATATATATATATATTAATAATATATAATCAAAATAGTATATAAAAAAATTTTCTTAAAAAATAATATATAAAAATTCTCTCAAATTGGTAGTTTTCAACTTTATATATATAAAAATTTTTCTTAAATTGGTGATTTATGACTTTATATATAAATTAGAGAATTTTATATTTAATAAATAAATTGACTTAAAGAATATAATATATATATAGAGGTAGAAATGTAACTTAAAAAATGTATTGGATTAATTTTACATTTTATTAAAATAATGAGAGGTTAGAGCATATTTACTAAACTTAAAAAGTGAGTTTGAAAGGATATAATGGGTTAAAGGTAAAAAAAAAAAAAAAAAAAAACTGGTCAAATAGTCAAACCGGGTCAACCGGTTCACCCAGTCAAACCCGAGTTTTGACCGGTTTTTGAATTTTTCGGTTTTGAGGGTTGACTCGGACCGGATGCCTGGCCGATTCCCGGTTCAACCGGTCGAACCGGCCGGTCCGGTCCGAGTTTAAAAACACAGCCTGTGGATTATATGTTAAGTGAAAAATGAATGGAATGAATTATCGGTTATGGCGAGTGAATCCCATGTGCTCTCAAAGTGCATGTGATAGAATCATAATATCTACTTAACTTTCCTATGATTTATATAAATATCCGCTTTATTCCCCTATGGTTTTTATATTTATCCACAAAATTCCTTTATGATATTATGCAAGGTTGTTAGACCACTATTTGATTTAGTTTTGTAAGTAGGGGAACTACTGGTATTTCAACTAATGATATTATAGAGCATAGTTTCCCGTCAAATTTCCATTTTATATGAAATTAAAGAGAGTAAAGTGGATATTTTAAAGGGATAATTTCAAAAATCTCCTTTGAGATATCTGATAATATCACTTAGCACCTTGAGATTTTAAAAATATCCCTTAGCTCCCTTATTTTTAAATTTTTGTAACATTTTAAACCCAATTCACAATATACCATTAAAATAGTCATTTTACGAAAAAGAACATAATTTCTTTTTGACATTGCCTTTGGGTTGCCTTACTATTACAAATTAAAAAGGTATATTAATCAAAAGTTCAAAACCAAGGCAAAAGTATGAAGGTACACATATGATGGAACACAATATAACAGTCGCTACTATAAAACAAAATTTTTATACTATAAACAAATGGAAAATTTTATTTAAAATGTGTTAAAACTAGAAAAAGAAAATCTTTTTGTCTTTTTTAGGGCTCAGTTACTTGCTACTATATTAGGAGATCAATTATTTTAGCACAAAAGTAGATTTTTTCTACTAAAGTATTGCAATTTAGGGGATTGATGATGATTTTAAAACTTTGATGTTAGGTCAACTTTTTTCTTTTTTTTTTGGTATGCTAATTAGGTGCTTTTGAGGTTTTTTTTTTAGGTGCTTTTGAGGTTTTTTTTAGTGCCTTTTAGGTTACCAAATAAAGAAAATTTTCATTTTATGTAAGCTATTTTGAGTGAATTTTAAAAATTTTATAAATTATTTAACATTTTCATTTTTTTGTCTATATCAATGGCTTGAAAATTTAAAAAAGAAAAATTGTTTAAAATTGTATTTATAACTTATTTGAGATGGCTGAAAATTTTAATTTGTAATCCTCTCAAGATGCAAAAAAAAAAATGAAAGAAAGTTACTTTATATAGTATTATGATGATTTTTATGTGTTTTGTAAATTATTCATAAGTTTAACTATTTAATATCTTTTGTCCAGATTACAAAATATTTAGAAGAAAATTAGTTTTATTATTACAGCCTATAAATCCAGGAGATTGGAAAGACAAATATAAGAAAAACAAAGCGAAAGGAAGAGAATGGGCTGCGAAGTAGGCGAGATGGCCAAGAACGCTTGCTAGAGAAGAATTGTTGGAAAAAAATGCTGAACAATACTAATAGTAATAACTGAAATAAGAAATATGAACATGCTTGAGTCGTGCTATATAGCACTGTTCTAAGAAACTATTTCAGGGTGTTGAAACGTTTCCCAAAAATTAAACAAACCTTCTTCTTTCTTTAAAGAAGGAAGATGGTCAACAAATTATCAGTATATCCAACAGATAAAGAGGGAATAAGGAAAGTGAGGAAATCAGTATATCCAATAGAAAGAGAATAAGAAAAGTGAGAAAATCAGCAAAAGAGGAACAGAGAATACAAGGTAAGTGTAGTGGTACGAATGGGAAAGATAGAAGTCAGGTATTTATAGGAAAAGTTTAGCAAAAGAGCCGTTAGACTTTTAAGTATTCTGCAAAATAAAAGGTAATGATTTTATCTTCATAAAAGGTAAGATTTAATCTCATAAAACCGTTGCTGAACTTTAAGAAAGAAACATTAGGAAAGTATTCTGCAAAGATCTTATTGCATTAAAAGTTGCTGCTAAAGTTTAGGCAAAAAGCCATTTAGGAAAGTAATCTGCTCGTTAAATCCGTTGCTGAAATTCAGGCAATGTGTTTTTGACTGCTAAACTTTAGGCAACATGCAGATAACGTTCTGACCGTTGCAGATGAGATTTAGGCATCATTCAGTCAAGCTTTTAATAAAAAATAATTATTTGTTTCAGCCAAAAGTAAAATCAGACTGGGCCGTACTCTACTGACGTGCAAGGGGCAAATCCGTCAGTTTGAACTAGATTAACCCAACTCAACTCACCCCTCATGCGCGCGAGCCCATGTTAGTTCTCAACTCATCATAGACCCAATAAAGAATCAAGCATTATAAACCAATAAAAAGTCTCTTTTATTTTTCGATGTGGGACAGAAATCTTTTGAAATATATTCATTTATATTAATTTCCCACCTATTTCAAAAGATTTTGATAAAAAGAGTAAGAGATGAAGGAAATATTTGCTGGATATATCTGGGCTCAACAGTCTGTTTGGTGTCTTTTGAATTATGAATCAAACTTAGATTGAGAAAATATGTCCTACAAAATTATTGGTAAAATATGAATTTCTATGAACCAATAATTCTTATTGTATGACAAAGATTTTATCAATCACATTGTAACCCATAATTTGCTAATCAACGTGGTTTTGCGCAGTTAAATCGTGCACCTGCCTGGTTGTTCATGAGAGTTTTAAAGATTCGGCCAAAAAATCTTATAAGAGAGGCCCCACTCCACTCTTATATATGTGAATTTATCAAATGTATACTGCTCTAAATACACCTCCCTAAAGGGATATAAATTTATTAAGAGTATTTAAACTCAATCTCACAATTATTAGCAGTCAAAGCACTGATTTCAAGCGTTTTACAGTTAATATCGACTTGTTATTATCCATATGAACCTATTTCATGGGATCACCAATCACATAGGTTGGGTTACCATCTCTGTTAACAGCCGTTAGTCTAAGTCCCATCTCCATTGTAGTTTGAAGAATTAATTTCCTTCCTACAGGTTTAATTAGAGGATCGGCCAAATTCAACTTTGACTTCACAAAATGAATGGAAAATAATTCCATCTCTAAGCAGTTGCTTTACAACATCATGTCTCAATCTCATGTGTCGACTTTTACAATTATAAGATTTATTTTTTGCAATAGCAATAGCCGCTTGACAATTACAATGTATGGATACCGGAGACAACATATCCTTAGTTAAAGAAATATTAGTTAAGAAATTCCTTAGCCAATCAGCCTCAGAACCAGTCAACTCCAGAGCTATAAATTCTGATTCCATAATTGATCTAATAATGATTGTCTGCCTGACTGATTTCCAAACTACTGCACTTCCACCAAAGGTGAACACATAACCACTAGCAGATTTTGTATCGTTTGAATCAGAGATCCAATTAGCATCACTGTATCCTTTTAATACAGTGGGAAATCCACTATACAGGACACCAGAATTCATCGTAGCTCTCAAATATTTCATTAGTCCGACTAATGCAAACTAATGCTCACAATTAGGATTGTGAGTATATCTACTCAATCTACATACAATATAAGCTATATCAGGTCTAGTCAAATTCATCAAATGCATCAGACTCCCAATAATCTGAGCATATTTAGACTGATCAATTGGGTCACCATTGTTTGTCTTTAATTGAGTGTTGGCATCATAAGGAGTGCTCACAGGTGTCACTTCATAAGTTTCAAACTCTCTAAGAAGTCTCTTTGTATATTGCTCTTGTGACAATATTATTCCATTATATCTCCTTATAATTTTAACACCCAATATAATTTTTGTTTCACCCAAATCTTTCATATCAAGGTTAGAAGACAAGAAATACTTAGTACTATTGACAATACTTAAATTTGTACCAAATATAAGCATGCCATCCACATACAGACTAATTATCACATATTGATCGTTTGCAACTTTAATATATACACATTTACCCACTTTTATAGATAAAAACCCGTCTTTTATCAATACTTGAAAAAATTTCTCATGCCACTATTTAGGAGCTTGTTTTAGATCATAAATAGATTTAATTAGTTTACAAACCTTATTTTCTTGTCCAAATACAACACATCCCTCAGGTTGAAACATATAAATTTCTTCTTCTAAATCACCATTTTAAAAAGCTATTTGACATCAATTTGATGTACAAAAGGATTATGAATAGAAGTTAAAACAAATAAAATACGAATAGAAGAAATTCTTGTTACTGGTACCAATGTGTCAAAATAGTCAATATTTTATTTTTGAGAAAACCATTTGGTTACTAAATGGGTTTTGTATTTATCTATAGAACCATTGGGTTTATATTTCCTTTTAAAAATTCATTTGCAACCAATAGGTTTTGCACCAGGAGATAAATCTACCAAAATCCAGGTTTTATTTTTCATAATAGAATCAATTTCAACTTTAATTGCTTCTTTCCAAAATTTACTATCAGAAGAAGAAATAGAATTAGAATATGTTAAAGGGTTATTGTCAACAAGAAAAGTTTGAAAATCATTTCCATATGAAAATTCTTTTCTTGGCCTTTTACTCCTCCTTAATTCCTCATTTGAGGTTATTTCTTTATTTATTTCTACAAATGCATGAGAAATTTTATTAGACAGTGGAAAAATATGTTCAAAGAATTTAGCATTTTTAGTCTCAATAATTGTATTACGATCAAGCACATCACTTCTTAAGATAAGAAATATGTATGCAACACTATATTCAGCATATCCAATGAACATACAATCAGAAGTTTTAAAACCTAATTTTCTTTTCTTAGATTCAGACAACAATACTTTAACAAGACACCCTCATACTTTTAAATATTTCAAATTTGGTTTATAATTTTTTCATAACTCATAAGGTGTTTTGCTAGTTTTCTTATGAGATATATCCTATTTTGCAAGTGACATACAGATAATATAACTTCTCTCCACAAATTATCAGCAGCATGAGAACTAACTAACATAGAATTCGTCATTTTTTTTAATGTTCTATTTTTCCTTTCAACTACCCCATTAGATTCTGGTGAATATGGTGGTGTCATTTCATGTATAATGCCTGCACGTTCACAGAAATTATCTAAGGCTAAATATTCACCTCCTCTATCCGATCTAATTCTTTTTATCCTTTTATTAAGTTGATTTTCTACTTCAGACTTATAAGATAAAAATGTATTATGAGTGTCATCTTTATTTCTAAGTAAATAAAGTTTACTGTATCTAGAGTAATTATCTATAAAAGTAACATAATATTTCTTACCACCCCTAATCATAGTTTGTTTCAAATCACCTAAATCTGTTTGAATTAAACTTAACAATTCAGTTTCTCTTTGGACAGTTATACAACTTTTCTTTGTTATTTTTGTTTCTGCACATATTTCACATTTGTCTATTTGATCATTAATACCAGGGATTAGGCCACAAGATTGCATTTTCTTTATATAACTTATATTAACATGTTCTAATCTAGCATGCCATAAAGAAATTGAATCAATAATATAAGTAGAAGAAGAAGCATTCTCATTAATCACATTGGTAATGCTAAGTACAAAGAGTCTCTGGTTACAATAACCTTTCTCTACAAACACATTATTTTTGGTCATTACAATCTTATCATATTCGAATGACACTTTCACCCAACTTTTCCTAACAAAGTTACAGAAACCAAATTTTTCTGAATATTTGGCACATGCAGCACATCATTTAGGGTTAAAGTTCTTCCTAAAGTGAGTTGCAAGAACATTTTGCATTTTTCAAGAACTTTAGCAGTTCGTGAGTCTCCAAAATAGACCACCTTTTCATCATCCCCTATTGGAGTATAGGAGTAAAACGCTTCTCGATTTGCACATATGTGCCGAGTAACTCTAGAATCCACCACTCACTCTTTCACATTAGTTGCAATGTTTACTTGTGAGATAACTGCAGCAATTATTTCATCTCCTTCAACTAAATTGGCTTTAGGAGGATTAGCATTTGCTTTGTTATCTTTATTATATTTGCACTGAGCAGCATGGTATCCTGGTTTTCCACAACTGTAGCAATTGCATTTCCTTTTCTTAAAATTGGAATTTTTTGGTTTGTAATTGGGATTCCTAGGCTTATTATTTTGGGTCTTATTGTTGCTTTGTACCATATTAGTTTTGAGAGTCATCTCTTTTACTTTGGCAACTCTTAATTCCTTCCTATTTGAATCTTCAATCAAGATGTGTTTCACAAACTCATCAATGGTGTAATTCTCTTCCCTGTGCTTCAATTATTTTTGTAGTCGACCCATGATTCGGATAACTTTTCAATTAACATCCCTATGGCAAACTTCTCGGGCAGCTTGATATCTTCATTTTTCAGATTCTCGAGTAACATTTGGTACTCCGTGACTTGAACTTTCATTCTTGTTGTCCGTCATCTGCTATTAGTTGTATTTCCCATGACAAATTTTTGTTTTGTTGCATCTTCAGCGGTAAACTTCATTACCAAAACTTCATTTTCTTGACTTCTTTGTAGCTACAGTACGCGTCAAATAATTCATTAGAAAGTGTTTGTAAGATAGTATGTTGACATACACTATTGACATATTGCCACGATTCTTGTATTTTGACATCCACAGTTACAGCAGGTTGAGATTCTGTCAGTACATAGGCCACTCCATATATGTCGAGTAGAGAGTATACATGTTCTTACCGCCTTTTGAAATTTGCATTGATAAAAACTTCAATTTTGGAGACGTCTAAAAAAGGCAAATGGTAATGGTGTGACTGCAACTGCTGCGGATGATGGTTGTGAGGTGTTAACATTGTTGGAAGCCATAATTTCTTAAATTATTGGAAAAAATGCCGAACAATGCTAAAAGTAATACTGAAATAAGAAATATGAACACGCTTGAGTCGTGCTATATAACACTATTCTAAAAAACTATTTCAGGGTGTTAGAATGTTTCCTCAAAATTAGACAAACCTTCTTCTTTCTTTAAAGAAAGAAGACGATCAGCAAATTATGAGTATATCCAGCAAAGAAAGAGAGAATAAGGAAACTAAGGAAATTAGTATATCCAATAGAGAAAGAGAGAATAAGGAAAGTGAGGAATCTAGTAAGAGAGGAAGAAAGAATACAAGATAAGTGTAGTGGTGCAAACAGGAAAGATAGAAAACAGGTATTTATAGGAAAAATTCATCAAAAGAGCCGTTAAACTTTAAGTATTCTACAGAATAAAAGATAATGATTTTATCTTCATAAAAGGTAAGATTTAATCTCATAAAACCGTTGCTGAACTTTAGGAAAGAAACTTTAGGAAAGTGTTCTGCAGAGATCTTATTGCATTAAAAGCTGTTGCTGAAGTTTAGGAGAAAAGCCGTTTAGGAAAGTAATCTGCTCATTAAATTCGTTGCTGAAGTTTAGGCAACGTGTTTATAACATTTCTGACTGCTGAACTTTAGGCAACATGCAGATAACATTCTGACCGTTGCAGACAAGATTTAGGCAATGTTCGGTCAAGCTTTTAATAAAAATGTGTTTATAACATTTCTGACTACTGAACTTTAGGCAATATGCAGATAGTATTCTGACCATTGTAGACGAGATTTAGGCAATGTTTAGTCAAGCTTTTAATAAAAAAATAATTATTTGTTTCAACCAAAAAGCAAAATCAGACTGGGTTGTACTTTACTCACGCGCAAGGAGGGCAAATCCATCAGTTTGAACTGAATTAGCTCAACTCAACTCACCGCTCATGCGCGCGAGCCCATGCTAGTTCTCAACTCATCATAAGCCCAATAAAGAGTTAAGCATTATAAACCAATAAAAAGTCTCTTTTATTTTTCGACGTGGAACAGAAATCTTTTGAAATACATTCATTTACAACAAGAATATGGTATCCATCTCTACTATTCGTATCCATTACTATAAATCTTTTTACGTATTTGATACGAAAATAAACTAAAAACTTGTATCATACTGGGAACATCTATAAGGGGATGTATCAAAAGTTTAAATGCCCTGAGGATCTATCATGGTTGATTGGCCATATCAGGAATTTTCTTTGTTGGTATATATCCAAAAAAAAATTTAATTTTTGAAGTTAAAAAATGGACATAGATAGAGATTTTATCCCAGTCACAACATTTAAGATTTTTTTTTTGTGATCTTTTGTCGGTACATATGTAATTGTGATATTTTAATTTTCTACTCTGATTGTTCTTGTTGAAATTTTTATCTCAATCCAGTTGATAAATGAATTTGCTCTAAATAAATTGTGGAGTCCATTAGTTTTACATTATGGTTGATCTAAATACGATTTTGGGTCCTTATTTCTTTGATTAATGTTATCTTATGCCTAATAATAGGCTTACCATGTAGTTGATTCAGATCGAGTTAATATTTCTCATTTTTGTAATGAAAATCTATTGGAGATTCTATGTTCCCCTTATTGTACCAAATACCATACCTTTGGTTCAATATAATCATAGCCCAAATTCATGGTTGGTTCACTGTATGATATTTATACTTTTATACACTACCAACATGACAAGACAATAGAACATATATTTACGGTAGTATGTTTCACGCTTCTATATGGGTGCATGATCGCTTACTGGTTTGTAGTAATATTTATTACCCATACGATTTCTTTTTCATACAAACATGTTGGATGAGAATTGGGGGTTGGTATAAACGTGTTGAAAAAAATGTTTACGCAATATCCTGGATAAATGATCAAATTTATCTCTAGTGGACTATACTTTGTGAAGTTCAAAGACATAATTTCTTTTTTGCAGGCAGCTAACGTGGCTCTGTATTGAATTCCTTTCTTGCAGGTTGCTGCAAGAATCATCAAGCAAAAGATATCATCTTCCAAGTAGAATGGAAAGCACAAGACTTGCAGCATTTGAGAACCAATCAGACACCGTGATGCTCCCCAAATTCCAGCTGAAGTTATCGAACTTATTCTAGCAAGATTGCCAGTGAAGTCCATCTTGAAGTTCCAATGCGTTTCGAAATCATGGCTTTCCTTAATATCAAGTCCTGAGTTCATCAGAGTCCACCTCAACATCAGTAGCTCAACAGACAACAAACGGTTGCTATTCTTGAAGTGGCTTGATACGAAAGAGAATCTTAAACATTGTAGTATTAAGTCCTTATTGTGTAATGAAGATGCTAAGGATGCAGTACTAAGTAGCATCGATTGCCCGACCCTGGAACGCCATCATAAACAGTTGGATTGCTTATATTTAGCTAAAAAATTTTGCTTTTATCATTGACACAAATTCGAATCACCTTTTTATCTCAGATACATCACATCAAAAAAGTGCTACAGTAGTGCTACAGTATTCTTTTCAACAAATTATCCCAAAAAATCTACTATCCAAACGCACTCATTGGGATATTGTGATGAATTGGTTTGCATTGCACCTGGGAAAAGCAATTTACTCTTGTGGAATCCAACAACAGAAAAATGCAAGAAATTGACAGATTTAGGAATTAATCTAGACGAAGATCGGTATGGTATTAGATGGGGTTTTGGGTATGATGCCATTGCTGATGAGTATAAAGCAGTGGCTCTTGTAAGCATCCATAAGAAAGAATGTGAACCAATTGAGACTGAGGTTATAGTTTGTAACACCAAAACTGAATCTTGGAAGAGCATTGGAGAATTTCCAGGTGGTTGTCTTCCAATGGAGAATGGTAAATTTCTAAGAGGGAAGCTCTATTCGTCCTACGGTGAAGAAAACAAGATCGTAATTACTTCTCTAGATTTAGCAACAGATACATATCGGTTGGTGGACAAACTGGATTATGATGTGTTTTGTAATGCAAGACTGGATGACTTTCAAGGAAGTCATTGCTTGCTTCGTCACCAAAATCATGAATACACAGAAGCATGGGTTATGAAAGATTATGGGGTCAGAGAATCTTGGGGTAAGAAGTTCTGCATTCCATATAATAAAATCCCAAGGTGTTTAGTTTCTAAACCTGTCTGTTTATTAGAAGACAATGAAGCTTTAGTTGTCTGTGGAACGAATCTGGCATTGTACAACGTCAAGGATAATTGCTTTAGGGATGTCCTGTTTAGAACATTTGATGTCTGTGTTTATGTAGAAAGTCTTATTTCACCAACTGCTAATAATGGATTCGAGAGGAACCAGATGCTAGGAGGACTCAAAAACAAAGATGAGATCATTGGATGTTAGCTTTGAGTATAACCAAATTCAGGTAAGATTTCAGTTCTCTTGCCAAGTCGGTAGCGTTGTTTTGGTTTTTGCACCACTTTTTCGAGGTGATATCCTTGTGTGGATTAGTATTTTGAAACCTGCAACAAGATTTTCTTATGTAACATATATGCAATTCAACTTCTTCAATGCAAATCAAACATAAGAAGGAGATCAGTAATACTTGAACATGACATATAAGTAGTTCTCTGTAAATTTTTGATGCTATAACCAAATGGCAGATGGTTTGATAACTGCTACAACAAGTGTTTTAGTGCTTGGTACTTGGTTAATTTTGTTTGGGTAAATGATAGAAAAACCTCTTATGGTTAGACTAATATACAGAAAAGCCCCCTATTGTTTCAAATCGTACATTTCGGTACCTTATAATTTGAATTAAAGTGAAAATTGGATGAAAACTATTAAAAGTAACGATTTTGAGTAAAATAACAGATTTACCCTAATTTATTTCTTCATTATATACACAAAAAAGCGTTGAATTTTTTATTTTAAATTCTTACAATATGTATTCTAAGAAAATATTGCAATTGCGAATTCCAAATTTAAAGTTATCAAATATTTTCCTAATTTTTCTTCATCATATAGATAGAAAATGTGTTAAAATTTTATTTTAAATCCTTGCAATACACAATCTAAGAAAATATTGCAATTTGCAAATTTTTATTTTAAATCCTTACAATACACACTAAGAAAATATTACAATTGCAAATTTCAAATTTAAAGGTATCAACTAGTTTCCTAATTTTTCTTCACTATATAAAGGCACTACTATTTTCCTAATTTTTCTATTTTAAATTCTTACAAAGATCCTCTAAGAAAATATTGCAATTATAGGCTTTGTTGATTTGTCTTGATATTTTTTTATTTTTATTTAGCTTGTTTCCTATAAATGTGGTGCTAATTTGGAGTTTTATTAAGGTCTGAGGGACAAAATAAGCATATTAGGTGAAATTTTGTGTTAAAAAACTAAATTCCAGCTCAAACGTGTTAGTTTTAACGATTTCCGTCAATTTTCACATTAGTTCAAACTATGAGGTATCAAAATATATGATTTTGAAACTACAGAAGATTTTTCTATATATATTAGCCTATCACATGGGGGTTTTCTATTTTTTACCCATTTTGTTTCTACAAAATTATAACACAAAGGTTATGAATTCCATTTTTTCAAGAATGGCCTTTTCTTAGTTTCTCAACATGCCCAGAGAAAGCTGGAGTTTGAGATTGGCTTGCACAAGATTTGAGAGATAGGCTGCTGCTAGGAGTTTTGGCTTGCTTCGACAAAGAACCTCTTTTCCCATATTATATGGTCTATAGAATGAAAGTTGATAATTTTTCTTTTTCTAGAATTGACACTAATGATTTCAAAGATTGAAATTTGTATTGTTTTGGGTATGGAATTATCACTGAAAAATAGTTGTAATTGTGTGGATGGCTAGATTTCTTCCTTTTTTGCTTCCTTGGGTGAGCAGGATGGTTTGATTCCAGTAATATATTTCTCATTTGTTGCTCAAATTAATTTTCTTCTACATAAATAAAAAGGAAAATAATGTGCTCAAAATTGGTGGGGCAAATAAAATTAGTGAGGTAAGTCTTATTGGTCCATAGTATTGAAAGCCAACCATAAGATTGTCTAGCTTTCTGCCCTTTTTATAAATCGGAAACGAAAATATGTTTATTAATGTTTTAGGCAACTTTGCAATAGCGGGTGGAAAGCCATGTTTTTAAACTCGAACAGGACAGTCAGGTCTGACCGGTTGAACCGGAAACCGGTCAGGCATCCGGTCCGAGTCATCCTTACAAACCGAAAATTCAAAATCCGGTCAAAATTGGTCAAAATCCAGATTTGACCGGGGTGAACTGATTGACCCGATTGACCGGATTTGTCTATTTGACCAGTTTTTTTTTTTCCTTTAACCCATCATATCCTTTCAAACTCACTTTTTAAGTTTTAGTAATTATGCTTTAACCTCTCTTTATTTTAATAAAGTGTAAAATTAATCCAATACATTTTTTAAATTACATTTCTACCTATATATTTATATATATATATATATATATATATATTCTTTAAGTCAATTTTGTGATTAAATATAAAATTTTCAAATTTGTATATAAAGTCATAAATCACCAATTTAAGAAAAAATTTTATATATATAAAGTTGAAAACTACCAATTTGAGGGAATTTTTATATACTATTTTTAAGGGAATTTTTTTATACACTATTTTGATTACATATTATTAATATATATTTATGACATATTTATGACGTCATCCGATTCGACTCCCGGTTGAATCCGATCGGACCCCTCGACCCCTGATCTCTGAGTTCAGTTGGTTCGATTCCCGGTTCAAGTCTGAAAACAAAGGTAGAAAGGTGTAAGCATTCTATGAATAAAACCAATAGGTATATAAATATCATGAGATAAAGCAGGTAAAAGCCAAATCCAAAAATAGGAGAATAAGCCATTAATTCTCTTCAAATAGACATAAATATGCATACCCTTGTGAGAGAAAAAATATTTTAGTTGAAAATTTTGCTTTTATTTATATACATTACAATATTCGTAGAGGTTAAATAGTTGAAGGAAAGATCCCTGAAGTAAACTCTTTTTTCTTTTTCTCCTAATTTTTTTAAATGACCAAGCCCAATCATTTGGAATTCTGGTGTGGAATGTGACAGGTGTCGAGACTGTTCAATAATAATGATAATAGAAAAACCTAGTTGCCAACAAAAGTAGTTTCAAGTCAATTCTAGTACTGGAGTAAGGATTCTAGATGTGCAATGAGTTACTTGATTCACCCTGACTCCAAAGAGTTTGCTTAATCCGATATACCAGAATTTACTCACGAGAAATTATTAATTTATATACAGGGCAAGTAGAGTCGTGTCCTCAAAGGTTAGAAAGAATTCACTCTTTTCCAAGTTAAAGAGAAACGGGGGAGTTTTGAGAATTAAAAACTAACAAAATAATACCAAGGTAATAAGATGTGAAAAATAATTAAAAGAGACAAATAGTAGGAAAAACTCTAGCCAGAGAGAAACGAGGGAGTTTTGAGAATTAAAAACTAACAAAATAATACCAAGGTAATAAGATGTGAAAAATAATTAAAAGAGACAAATAGTAGGAAAAACTCTATCCAAGAATATACTTCAGAGATTGTTCAAGCAACTGATCAATCGTAACATTCATTTATAAACAGATTTTTAATTGACAATCAATTTCCCCTTACTGTATCGATAGTCAAGGTACGACCATTCACTATTTTCCTAATCTAAAAATAACCCTAAGTACGACCATACGATTTAATTTTTTGATTGCATTAAAAATTAGAAAAACCCTGTTCTAATTAATAAATACGCTACGAGGATTTATTTAAATTAGATTGTACGTTTTCCTGACACAAACCCAATTATGCTAGTTGCTATCGGGATTAGAATAGTCAAACAATTACATATTCAACTATTCTAATTAGCAAATGGATTATGTGAATAATTAAATGTTGCGCATCACACACAATAATCATAACCAATAAATGTAGAAAACATACAAATACAAATGAATAAAAGAAATAAATAAAATCAATTAGATCTCACAATGATAGTTGAACCAAATCCTCAGTTGTCCCTTGACTAAAAATATGAGATTAGTTCTCCATTAATGGAGAACGAGCCATGCAAAAAGAATTTATTGAAAGCTCACTATAATTGTTTTTTTAGAGAACAAGTAGGCTCCGGCCTTGCGTTGCTTTCTTCTTTTTCCCGAGAGCCAAACCAACGAAAAAAAACAAGTCAAAGAGAAGTAGTCTCTCCTCTTTCCTATTCTCTCGAACTCAAATAATTAGAGAATCTCTAATTTCCTATTACCAATCAATGTCCCCAAACCAAAGTCGGAAAGTCCTATTCTCCCAGGAAAACAAAAAGGAAAAATTACAAAATAAGGAAATTTCAACAACTATCAACTTGGAATTTGACTTGAATTGGGAAACTGCCCGATTTAAGCACTTTTCGTTCCAATTCCTACAATTAATACAAAATATTAGATGTAAGTAAAACCAATCAAATAGGGCGATATTTGGTATAAATAGAAGGAAAAATATAAACAAATACACCAACTAAATGCACCCTATCAGAATGCAAGCTTTTTATTATATTTTTTGGGTTATAGTAAACTCCTTTGTTAGTATATAATATTCAAATAGAAAAATGTATGGAGACATACAACTATACCAATAATTACAAATGTAAAACTTTAACTTGGGATAAATAAAAAGTCATATGTGTGTGTGTGTCTGGGACTAAACTCTTCATCATAAGAATTCACATGTTGTGCTTGCGTACATGTATATGTAACATGATTACTTCCACACAAGTTACAAACCACATGATTAGAATTAAAAACATTAGCATTCTTTTTTTGTTCAAGCAAATTCGTAATGGTATCCATTTGCACGTTTAATGTAATATAATCAAGTTTAGCATCAATGCTTCTTGTGCAATCTTGAAATGACATACCTTTGAACATTTTTTGATTACCTCCATAGTTATAACTTTGAAAATTGTAGGGATCCATTGCCAAACTCCCTTCTCTCAAGCCTTTGATCCACATCCTTTGCTATCCTTCTTTAAAATCTAAAAATGCTTTCAAATATGCTAAAAGCAAGATTAGTGACGAGGAATAGCTAATAAAACATATACTAAAAACAATGAATGTAAAAATGTCTAAAATAATAAAGTTGTTCTTAGCACTGATATTGAACAAATTCTTCCCCGGCAACGGCGCTAAAAACTTAACGAGATTTTACCATACACCAAATTTTAATATAAAACCTAAACGCCCCATTTTCTACAAGTATACAGATCATTTATCGAGCATAGAGTATATTAGGTGTCGATCCCACAGCGAAGATTGTCAAGTACCGGTGGTTTTCGAACTCCTCTATTATTTAGACTATCACAAGCAAGTAAGTTAATCTAAACTACAAACATGAAATAAAATAAGTAGAAAATAACAATTAAAAACTCCTCAAACTATGGAATTCCTTACTACTCTTGCAAATGAAGCTACCAGTTGAATTAACATTATTACCTTGGCTAAGCATGGCATAATCTCCTAATGCATATGAAACATACTCTCGTAGTGAATCAACTATACTTATAGCTAAACCATACCTACACTTGTGGTTATAGAATTAACTACAAGCTCATTTGCTCAATGAAATTACATGAAATAAATCACTAAAACCACATAGGTGCCTCCCTACATAAGTGAGTGATTTCCTAGGTCTAGCACTTCATGAACTAG
The DNA here is from genome assembly GCA_013103745.1 of Gardenia jasminoides. Lineage (NCBI taxonomy): Eukaryota > Viridiplantae > Streptophyta > Magnoliopsida > Gentianales > Rubiaceae > Gardenia > Gardenia jasminoides. Next base: position 21,508,917 of record CM023100.1, on the reverse strand, counting down.
TGTCCAATTCTCATTTAAACTTAACACCTTGAGATGATCACAATTAATGGCCGGTTAATCATGATTATAAAAGCCAAAGTACTAAATAACTTGCTCAAAATAATGTCATCAAACAACCAAATAAACATCACAAACAAGATGTAGAAAGTTCATCCATAATTCAAGGCATAAACTTAGCTAAACATCCTTGAATTATACTATAACTACACTACTAACTATACTAAACTAATGAGCTAAGAAAAACTAGTGAAGACTGCATTTTTGTAGTGATTCTAGCCTTTCTTAAGCTCTTCTTCAAAATGCCTACCAAAGGCCCTATTTATAGAAGAATTCATCCATAAGCATCCAAAACTTCCTCATGTGAACACAAGACCAATTGAATTTCAAAAGGTCAAAGAAAATGGCTTCAATGAATCTTCCTTCTTGAAATGTCTTCATGCATCTTAATCAATCTTCATTCATTGAATTCAATCCTCAAATGAGTTGTAAGTTGATGCAAATTGTGTTTTGGATTTTGCCATTAGTTTTTCTTCAACTTTTCAAGATTCTTCACGCAATTTGCAGCTGAAATTCATTTGAAAATTGAGCTGGAAGTGAGCTGAAAAATTCTGGAATTCGGCTGCAAGTTGAATCAGTCTTTATCACTGATCCACGAGGTGGATCCGTGAGTCAGAGGCTCGCGGATCGCATCGTGGATCCGGTCCCCTGTCTCTTCTGAGAGGGATTTGCGAGTTGGTTGATTTTCTAACTCGCGGATCCGGTCCCCTGTCTCTTCTGAGAGGGATTCGCGAGTTGGTTGATTTTTCCAATTGGCACATCGCGTTTCTGGGTCGCAGATCTTCATCAGCATAGCAAAATCTGATTTTTTCGTCGTGAAATTGAAGCGTTAAATCTTTCGACTTTTGATCCTTTGATCCCTTGATAATTGAATTACATTTTGCTCATCTCAATTTGGAATTTTATCAACTTTGGATATTTCAATTTTCCAACTTTCTATCCAAGTTTCTTTGCAATTATCTTGTCATTTTCACCTCATTTGATGATTGAGCATTTAATCCTATAAAAACATGAAGTGTTCACTACATTAATCCATAGAAATGCATTTTTTCTATTAAAACCATAAAATGCAAAACTTCACCAGAAACCCTAGTTAATTAGCCATTAAAATAACAAAAACACACAAAAACTAAATAAATAATCCTACTTCAAGCATACAAAATACACACTTATCATCTCCCACCCTCTCTCTCCCCCTACCTTCCTTCGCCATCACTACAAGAAGTAAGGGTTTTAGTGACAACAAAGGTTGTCACTAAAGGACCAATAGTTGTCACTACTTGTTTTGAGTGGCAAAAAAAAGTTGTCACTGCTTCATCACTATAGGTCCATCACTAATTCCTCTAGTGACAACTTTTTGGAAGTTGTCACTATAATGTGACAAAATCAAAGTTGTCACAAATCCAACCTATTCAATGACAACTTGGGTTGTCACAAAATACATTTGTTACTGTCATTAAAGAACAAAAAGTTGTCACAAAAGACCTTTATAGTAACAACTTTTAAGTGCCAAGAATAGTGATAACATCTCAATTGTCACTTAGTAACTTATCTAATAATATCCAAGCTATTCTTCACCCTTTTAAAGGATCACTTTCATCTAATATTTCAACATGAACTTCATAAAAGCAATTCAACCAGTCCAATAATACAATCCAATTTCAAATTTATTATCTACTATAAGAACACTTGCACCAATTCATTACAAGACGAATGTTCCATACAAAAGAATGTGCAAATCACCCATTAAAACAGAAAATCCTCTTATAATTGAGTTCACAAACATAGTAGCTGAGGCCTAAAAATGCCTCGCACTAATAATGCCCTGGAGAGCTCATCCCTACTGACCCCAATATCTTCACTTTTTGCCTGGACATTATAACAAAAAATAAATATATTAAAATGGAAGACAGATTCAGAAAAAGGTCAAACACAAGAACAAATATATACACCTATCCTACTATATTATTCTATAGTATTAGCAACATCAGCACATAGCAAGTAGTTTCATAAGAGAACTAACATCTACAAAAGCTTATAAAAGACTTCTAGAAAAGTAAAGCTAATATATAAGTTTCTCCCATCCTCCAAGAACTTCTTAAAAAAGTCAGTCTCATAACTTTTAGTGCTAATGCAAGTCTCTTACCATCAGAAAATCCCAAATGTGAGGCTTTTTTTTTTATCTTTTTATCCATGCAGTTATACACAAAACTAAAACTCAACAGTGCCAATGTATAGAGATTCAAATAACAGGACAAATGAAGAACAACATATTCAGGCATGACTCACTAATATAGAGATTCAAATAACAGGACCAAAGCAGAGGAGCTAACCTATTGCCATGACATAGTAAACAGCCAAACACAACATAAGGAAATAGATAGAACAGCGAAACTTTAATTGAAAGCATGCTATTTAGCAATAACAATGTCCGAAATTGAAGTTTGAGTTGCCCAAAATCCATATGCACTCATCTCTTAACAAATCACCAAGCAAGGAACATTGCACAATTTACAACTAAACACACATGACAAGAGGAAAGGTCCAAGATAACACCACTAGAGAGGTTAGCCAAATAAGACCTACCAAAGAAAAACCCGATCATATAAAGTTTGCAAATTCTAATTCAACGATCAAAAATTTTCAAACCACAAATAGGAACTTAATTCAAGAAGCACTTATTCTGTCTCATATATTTGATACCCAAATCCATAAATTATAAACAAAGAATATAGAAGTAAGAAAACAAAAATGGAGTAAGATTGATAGAAGCCCAATACCAGTGGCCGAATGGCATTAGGGTACCGCTCTAGTAGGCATTCTAGAAGTTCAAAGCGAAGTTGCAAGGACCATAGCTCCAAATATCTGATTAACCTTCCTAAAACTAGTCTAGTAAATAGCTCATTTTCCACCATTACACGATTTGTCATATAATGTCATTAACATTGAGATCATGCTTAATCTTACCTTTCGGTCATGCTGTCCCATTGACTGCACTAGCAGATATTGCACATATGATTTCATCACAGCCTCTGCATCATTTTTAGTTAGCACACCAACATCAGTTTTTCTCCTCAACAGTGACAAACAATGAACAAGTGCACCACGCAAAGCTCTCCAGTCTTCCTGAAAATTATTAAACAATACCTATATTCCCTTACATTTATAGAATTTCAAGAATTTCAAATGGTCCTTTCTTATCATGCCAAATAAACATTCTAGCTACATTTACTTTAATACATATATTTAGAATAACTAACTATTCTAATCTATATTGAAAAAGACTAAAATAAGAAAATAAATTTCAAACCCAAAATGAGGTACGGAAGAAAATCACAAGTGTAAACTAAATCTGAATGTTACCAAAAAAGCCACTCAATAACAAAAACATTTCAATCTCTAATACTAAACATAACTTATACTAGATTAGAGATAAATCAAACCAATTTCTTCTAGTGAGTCAATCATCTTATCACTAGTCACTTAATTTCTTGTATGCCAGCCAAGCATTCTGCCAAGAGATGGAAACTCCAAAGTGAACCTACAACTTTTGCAGATTGATAGTAGTAAAATTATCAAACTTTCGAGTAAAATGATCTGCAAATAGATAATTGCAGGATGTGAGATAGACGGTGAAAATCAAAACAAGGAATCAAAATGTCTCTAGTAAAAGAGATTTAAATCTCTAGTAATAGAGAATCAAAGCATCAGAACATCTCTAGTTGGCTTTGCCTTTGCCCTGTCTAAAGACGGAAATATGATTCAAGAATGAGAAACTTCACAATGAAACTTGTGCGAAGTTTCAAGCCAATGGTTAACAAACTTGAATAGAGTTCAATAATTCATACTTCTACTTTCTTTCTTCTTTTTTTTTTCTTTTTTGGGTTAAACCATATACATAAAGAATGGGGAAAGGACATATCATCAAAGATTACTTCTAGTAAGACTGAAAGCTTTTTTTGGACTATTAGCAGAAAAATAGATTGCGGAAAGCTAGGAAATTTACCCGTGAATTTTCTCAAGACGACAGCTAGGATTTGATTTGCCTTTAAGTTATGTCACTTGAGAAGTGAGTGCTCAGTGGTCTTGCATTTGAAGCCATCCGCAAAGATACAGCAAGTCCTACCTGTGGCTAATATCCATGAGAACAATTAGTCCAGTCTCATATGCTTTACCTATCAAAGGTTTATGACCATCCGAAGTCCCACAATGGCTGGTAGGTGCAAAGAAACTTAGGACACAGAAACTGCAACATGCAAATGAAAGATAGTGCAAGACTTTATGCAAGATTTTAAATACCAAAAATTGATGATAGAGGCAAATAAACTTTGTTTTCTTAACAAACCTGAGCCTTGAAATTCTCTGCAACAAACCATAATAGAGTTTAACAAATGTTTCAGACTTCTAATTAAATTTCTTTGTTGTTTAACCATATAAAATGTAAATAGGGACAGGACATAATCGGTCATCGTAAGATAAAATTACAAGACAGTAAGCTTTAATAATATAGGAAACAAACTTATTCAGTCATCATAAGATTAATTTGTATGTATAACAAGCTTTTACCAAGAATGCAATACTCCACCTTGTATCTTTTTTTGGACAATTAGGAGAGAAAAATTTCATATAATGTTCATGGTATCAAGTAATATAGTACCAACTTTTACACCAAAAAAGAACCACAAAAATGAAAGAACTTTAATTTCAAAACCTAGAAGAGTGCACTGAAATCACACATTTGTGAATCAAAAGACATTGCAGATTGAATTTTGAAAACAAGAGCTCCATAATTCCACTTCAAATCACATTAAATTTACGAATCCATGTTACAGATCAATTACTCCAAGTTTTATATTAATCTCCTTCTATGCATCAAAATTTCCATATAAATTAAAAGTCGTAGGAAAAAAGAAAAGAGATTAAGTAAGTTTAATTACCTCCAAATTTGAATCGGATGAGATTAGGGAAAGCAATGAGATTAATTACCTAGAGTTTCGTTAGATAGCTTTGCTTGGAGAAGCAATTTCTACTCGATAATCTCGAATTCCTTCACCATCTGCACCGCTACTATGCTTAGACTGAGAAATAATATGAAATTGTGATAAATCTGTCATTGAATCTTATAAAATTTTCTCAAATAGGTGATGGAAGTGGAAACTTCGAGAAAGACAGGGAAAAAGGATTAAACGGAAGGAGATAGAAGTGGAAGTTAGGGTTGAGCTCTACTGCAGAGATCGGGAAAGTGCGAAGAGAGAGAGAGAGCGATAGGGCTGGGCAGAAAATCTTTACTATTTTTCCTTTTTTTTTCATTTCACCTTTTGTAGGTGGAGTTATTTTTCACAAAATAGGGAAGTGACAATAAGTGTGTTGTCTTAGCTAAAAATTTTGTGACAACATTTAAGTGATTTTTCTTATCACTTGGTTAATGTTTATAATTATTGACAAAAATATGTGTTTTACTAATGACAATAGCACAAGTTGTCACCAAAAAATTAATATTATAAGACAATAAGAATTATTGTCATTAAAGTTAACTTATTTATGATAAAATTAGATGTTGTCACAAGATGTTGTCACTAAATTTGATGTTTGTTGTAGTGCATCTATCTCCCCCTCCCCTGGTCGCATGCTAGGGGAGGGAGAGGGGTGGTGGGAATGAGGGGGAAGGAAGAGAAAGAGAGAGGACAAGGAGAAGAGGAAGGAGGAAAGCGAGGGAGAGGGAGAGGGAGAGAGAGAGAGGAGAAAGAAAGGAAAAAAAGAAAAGCAGTTTTGTCCGACGGTCATGGTGGTGGTGGGCTAAGGTAGGGGAAGGAAAAAGAAGGAAAGAAAAGAATTGTGTGTGTGTGTGTGTGTGTGTGTTTTTAGATATTTGGAAATGTGTATTTTGAAAACTTTGAGAAGTTCTTAAGTGTACCCATGGTTAAAATTGTTAAAAATCTCGTACGAAAAAAAATTGCCAAGAAATTGGCCATCTGTTCAAGTCCTTTGTTCTTCTAAAAATACGTCAAAATCACGCCATCCAAACGAATTAATTTCTCAACCAAAGCAGAGAAATAGCAGTACCATTCCAAACGCACACTCTTGAACATATGCACTCACTTATATTCATACGCTTTAAACAACTAGGAGGTATAAAACGCGCTTCGCGCGTTGGGATGGAACGAGAACATGCCCAGAATATATAAAAAATTGGTTGTTGATTATCTTGAATGGAGTTCTAGTGCATGATCATTGTGCCAGAATATATTTTTGTTTTATTTCAATTGGCGTAATATATAAGCATAAATATACATGATGCTTCATTGAGAAAATAAGAAAAAACCACTTTCCTAAACAAAATAAAGTTTCATATTCAAAAGCGAAATTGAGACTACATTATATTTCCACCCTAAAAAGACACTGCTTTTTATTATGGCCAACTCAGTATTAGATTATGCAAACATTATTTTTCTTTGTGACAATGGTTAATATTTTCCATGCTAAGAAGAAAAACTGAAACATAACATTTGAAAACAATAAATTAAGTCTATTACACAGGCATAGTATTTGGGAAAAAAAAATCATGATTCACCATGAAGAAGCTATCTAGAATAACAAAACTAAACTTTATAACATAAAGGATTGAAAAACCATCAAATACAATAAAATAGCTGAATAAGAAACTTGCTCCACTTCCATAGATACTCCTAATGAAATTGGTAAAATCCAAATTGTAGCCAGAGCTTCCCACTTAACTCCCGTCCAACAATCCAAATTGGGTACTTCTCTTTAATTGCCATTTCAAAATATTTTAAACATCTCCTTTACACACGCTATTTTTTTTGACAATTAAAAGCAATTGCAACTACAGCAGCCTTGATAACAAAGATATAATATTGTATGTGAAATTCAAACCTCCAATGGTACATAGAAAACAAATCCATAAACTGCAGGCCTTTTTCACCAATTTGAACGACTTTTTTTCCTACTTTATGAAGAGCATCAGAAGTCAAAGTTCCCTAATAATGTAGCATTGTTACATTAAATTCTAAATCCAAATATTAATGTAGGTTACATCATTCACTGTACTTTGACACACAAAATCAGATCACACTGGAGAGCCAATTGAACCAAATTGAGCAACATCGGCTGCTTTTGCATCGCTTTGCTTCACTTATTTAACTCCCACATGCCCCAAAGGATCCTCCGATTCCATCTGTTCTACATAAGTGAAGCACATTCAGTGCAAATAATAATCAAAACAGGAATAAAAAATTGTTCCTATAACCACCTCTTTTTCTTTTAAATGATATATCGCAACTTTTCATGTACTCAAGCCCCAGCTAAGTACATTGCATAGACATATATCTATTGTATCTCAGAGCTACACCAAAAAAAATACACTCTTGACAGAATGACCTAAAGTCCAGACACGGATGTCAAATTTCAAGTCAAATCTTCTTTTAAAAGCTACAAATTATTTGTCAATATCATTTCTAATCATGGCCAATACAGACTTATTGACTTTTGAAGAACTACTTCACAATCATTAACAACGTTGGGACGTTTATACCTTTATTTTGCAGTGTGAAAAATCTTCCTTTTGGTTGCAAAGTTATTCCAGTACCTTGCCACTAAGTCCACGCATGCCTGCACAATTAACAACAAGACACCATTAATCATTCACTACTTAAAAGTATTATAGAAGAGATAAATAATATATGCAAAATTGAAACTTATTAGCTGCTGAACTGTTATGGGAGAAATAGTTTTCAGTCATAGTTATTATGTTCAGCATATGACTTAAAAGGTACTCAACTACAGATGCACCATGGTCAAGCTGGCTTTAAAAATGCATACAAGTAAAGAGAAGCGCATTTTAAAAGAAACACACACAAGAAAGAAAAACCAGAGCAGGAAACAAGGGATCCTAAAGAATAAAGAATAAAATGTAATATAAAATGTCTTTACAAGCTAAGAATTGCCAAAGCAACAATGATAAAATACTAAAAAATATTGAACTATTATTTAACACAAAGTTACAACTAAAAAGTTCACTCCAATACTATTTTAGCCATATATAAATCCACTTTCTCAATCGTCATTCCCAAGGTTGATGTCTCTGCTAAACCAAAATCATAGCAGTCAGTATTAGTTCACTTCAATTGCTCCACATTAACTTCCTCTATTTCTAGTGCTTCCAAGAATCCATTCTGCACTTCCTATATTATGCATCTCAGATATGCCCAAACCATTTAGACATTCTCTCTTATTCTAAACACTAGAAATCTCACCTCACCATCTCGAGATTAATTATTACACATTTAGCATGACATCCAATTACATGGTTAGTAACACTCATCCTCTGAGTTTCCTCAGAAAAAATGCACAATCAAATCTTATAAAAGTCAACTCAGTAAGATTGGAATTATAATACTGGTCTAGTGTTTCATCATATGCAAAATACACAATAGCACTGGGCACAAAACCAGCAGAACAAAAATCCTACAAGGTGTCTTTTATTTGCTTCTTGGGAGCAGCATCTGAAGAGCAAAAAACCTTAACCTCAGTTGCATCAGGTCACCATCTTAAATACTTGGTAAGGTAATATATAACCTTCAATACAATGGCACCTTGGGATGACTAATTAGTTTCATAAGAAGATCAACTAAGCTTTGAATTTGCTCCGTTGGGTGAAATACAGCCTCAAGAGTGTAGTTGTCAGGAAAATGTACCCTAATGACAGGCTACAGGGATATGAAAATTTTTAAATTTTCATCATAGGAGAATATAAATAAATAGAAATTTCAAAGAGTAACAAAATCATCTGCAAAGAAGGAGCTCAGAACCTTAGTTATAACTGACCTGTGAGCAGCCTCTTCTGCTTCTCGGGTTTTCCTTGTCTCCAGAAACTTATCTACCAATTCAGATGTAGAGACAAATAAGACATCTTATATGTGGTCAGACGCAGATATTATCACAATATCTTAGGCTTTTTATCAGGCACCTTCTAGCAATTCATAGGTGAATGTTTGCATTGACAAAACGTGGCAAAAAACTACAGTATGAACCAATAGATGGTAAACAAATATATAAATTGCAATTTTTAAAGTAAAAAATTAGAATTATATGAGCACATGACATTTCGACAAAAATATGAGTACATGACATTGATTCCCAAGCTATAACAGTAAATGGACATGTGAACAGAGCAATTTAAGAAGTATAATCTTGTCATGTTCAATCATTAAGTCTTGAAAACCATTTTTCATTCACTCGTGCAGCATTTAATTGTGGATAAAGTATAAGTTATAGGTGCAGATCATCCAAATATGTATTATATGGATATCATAATCCACATAAATAAAAAAAACATTCACCTAATCCAGTCTTTTTGCACTTGTTATTCTTTTCGGAATGATTTACATTCACCTGCTCAATTTATAGGCGATTCTTCCTCATGAAACACAGCCCAAGTCTGAACTGCCACTAACCAAAAATCCAAACAAGCACACTGGAACGAAAACTGGCTTTCTCCCCCTCCACCCTTAGCATTCATCAGCACAACTGCAAATCTAAGCTCCTGTGACTGCTCTCTGCTCATGACCTTCTAGGCCATCAGCACATTCAAATAAACTGAACGTTTGTACATTTGTAGCAAGTAGAATGCAAAACACCAAAGGAAAAGGCCAAAAAGGAAAACAAACTGTTATTGAAAGAAGAGACAAATCAGTTGCTCGAAAAACAAGAGCAAAGGGACAAGCCAAGCAGCAAAACACTAATCCATACAACCTTAGCATCTATACATCAGGACACTGGAGGGAAACTTAAAAAAAAAAAAAAAAAAATTTCACCAACAATATAAGTACAGCAAGCGATGCTAATGGACTACAAATTGTTAGCTGAACAAAACTGGCCTGCAAATTATTCATCAACAAAACTGCAAATTTAAGCTCCAGTGAGTGCTTTTTGCTCATGACCTTCTAGGCCATCAGCAAGGTTCTAGTAACTTATATTGTGGAGGCAAAAAGAAAAAAAACACAATCAAACAAAATTCGATTCTATAAACGAACAGCATGACTCTTCCCTCAAGGTCACTTGCCACATGGTCAACGAGATGCACATTCTGTAAAAAAAATCAAGAACAATCACTCATTGGCTAACAAAACAATCAATCACTGAACAATGCACATCACAACTGTATAAGACCAAACAAAGTAAATCTACCTCTCGATCAGCCTCATATAATCGAGCAAACAAAGAAAAAAAAACCTGCAACCAAACAGTAAAAAGGGAAAAACTTGCAAAATAGAGGGAGGTAAAAAAATTAGAAGAATAAAAAAATTTTAAGGACAACAAACAGCATAAAAGGAGAAAAAAAAATACCTAACAACAAGGATTGCACCCTTAATTTCCCTGAGCAAACCTCTTTTACACTGCAACCACAGCCTAAAAAAAAGGACAGGTTAGAAAAAATATTTTGAATGTAGCAAGGTTCCCTCAACAAAGCAGAAGAGCAACATGAACAAGAAGAAAAATCTATTTAACGTTCAAGCTACAGAAAAAAATAAATAAAAGCCAGCAAATCAGGACAATAAGAAACATAAAAAGGGGGAAAAACAGTGAAGCATTAACCAGAGTAATCGAGGAGCAGAAAGAGGAAAAGAAACAACAAACAAATAGTAAGAAGAGGGAAAAAAAGCTGCAAAGGAATCGAGGTAAAACCCACAAGTATACAAAAAATTTAAGAGCAACAAACAGCATCAAAGAGGGTAAAAAAAAAAAAAAAACCAACAACAAAGACGCACCCTCACACTCTTAATAACGGGAAAAAAGTTAATGCAGCAAAGTTCCCTCAACTAACAGAAAGAGCAAGACGAACAAGAAGACAGATCTGTTTTGCATTCAGACAACGAAAAAAAAAAGTTTTACATTCAGACAACAGAAGGACAAAAAAAAAAAAGGAACTGGCAAACCAGAACCAGTTAAAATGTTTTATAGCAGAACCAACAAAATGTTTAGAAGATTATAAAATTAGAAAAAAAATCTGCAAAGCAAAGGAAAGCGGAAAACCCACAAGCACAAAGGGGAGAAAAAAATCAGAGCAACAAGGGGAAAAAGAAAATCAAAAAAACAATGAAGTATTTCCCAACTCAACCAAACAGCAGAAAGAGAAAGAAACAACAAACAAACAGTATAAAAGAAAAAAAAATTGCAAAACGGACGGAACTTAAAAAGCCAGAAGAACTGGGTAGTACCTTGAGGAGGCAATAGAAAGAACAGACACAAGGAGCAGCGGAAGATGGCTAAATGCCGAATCAAGATGTATAAAGCACCGCTGACTAAGGAGGTAGCCAAATAAAATTCGAAGGCAGCTCAAATCTGCTTCTACTCCACGCCGATGAGAAATCAAAAGTAGGCCTCATTAATTCGCCGCTGCAAAGCTGATGAAAAGCAAGACAAAAAACGCCAGACTCTGACCCAATAAACTGCATCCAGCACAAAAACAAAAAAAGAAACAACTACAGAGAGCAGCAAAAAGCACAGTGGCAAAGGACGCAAACGCAGAACACTTATCCGTTAATTTTAAATTTTTCTTGGCATCGTATGTTTCTAAAATTCAGCTCTGGCATCCTACGCTGAAACGACGACGTCGCACTTTATCTTGGCACACTCGGGCTGCACGTGCGAAGACGACGAAGACGAAACTCAACAAACACCCCACTCGCTCTTTATACTATTATGTTGATAAAACATAACAGTGACACAGTAGAAAAACATCACAACGATTACTATTCAACACCATTTAGCTTTCAATTATGATGAGCAATCACACGCATCTGGCCGTAGTGGATAGCTAGGGGCATTTGGTCTTGTTGCCGTGGGTAGTCATGTCAGTGTAGCACTTTCCACACAGCTCCCTGTTGCCAAAGGTCCCTGGTGGTACACATCTGCACCTAACACAACATGTCCCACATGCCCTGAGGCACACATTTTTCCTCGAGTGCAAGCTGCATCTATGGCTGCACAATCCACCACAGTCCAGGTGAGCATGATAGGGAGCTGGGGCTGGAGCTGGAGCTGGAGCTGGAGGAGGAAGAGCAAGATACTGCCCAATGTTGAGATATTTTGAGAGCCTCAGGGCTGCAATAACCCCAAAACGCACATTCAAAAATTAGTGGATGAAAGTGTAATTTTTTTAAATTTTTTTTCAGCAAAGGAAGGGTGGGGTTGGGGGGGGGGGAGATTTAAGGATCGGAAAGGGAGACGGGAGATGAGAACTCAACACATTCATGCTTTGAAATCCCAACCTTAATTAGACCAAAATTTTCTCAGCAAGATGGAGTATTAATTGGCTTATAACAACTAAAATCAATTGTTTTTAACAAGTGACAACTAATTTATGCACAAGACAGTCCAAAAATAATCTAAATGCAGCAATCCAACTTTTTTCCTTGCATTCACTATAAATCTATAATGAAGAACTGAGTTTAATATTGAAGCATTTGAATCCTAAGTAGCTAGGGGTTGATTGCAAGAGCAGCTAAGGTTAATGCTCTAACTAATTTTTTGGATTGTTAACCTTTTCTAATTACCATAAAAATACTGTGCTGACTTGTCTACTACAAAATGTGAGCTTTTATTTTTAAGATCAGAACCTCTCTTTGTAAACATTCACATTTTTCCCTTTTAATTTATTTAATTTCCCAGTTTGGTTTTTGGAAACTCTTTGATCCAAAATTTATAAGCAGAACTTTGGAAAGAAAATTGCTTTAAACTTAAAATTAACCCAATTTTGGGGAGCCTAATATCTTTGACAATTTGTACATATAAGAGGCCAAGAAAAAAAAAATGCACATATCGAGAATTATTTCCTTTTATATTGTTTATTTTGTACTTCACAAAAGATAAATTTTTAATTATTAGCATGCTTTTGTTTAGAGAACAATGATTAAAAAAAAAATTGTTGCACTGCAAAACAAAGGAAAAAGTGCAAAAAAGTCCATGTGGATTGTTATTTTAAAAGGACAAAACAAAAGATTTAGCAGCTAAAGTTAAAAAAGAGAAGAAACTGAAACAAGTTATGGAATTCCTCAAGGCTAACCTATGCCTTGCACCAGTCTTCTCTCTGCACCTCTTATAACCACCTAAAACCAAAATAAAGAAATGAAAATTGCTGAAATCTTTTAAGAAAAACGTCGCCAAATCTTGCCAATTAACTATTTGAAATTCTGATCAAGACCCAAAAACCAGCCACAAAGATGAATACAAAACAGGCGGATATAACTGAAGGAAAATAAGCAAAAGTCTAGAGCTAAAGTTACATGAAACGCCTGGCTCATATTCCCTGGTTCTTCTTCATTGACAGTGGACTGAAGATCAGATGAAACCTGCATCAAGGGCACTGTATAAATACCATAGCAGAAGCAAGAAGTTATGCAGAAACAATTTCTGAGGTAAAGCATAATATGGTAGAACTTTTCATTTTTACCCGAGCGACACAGCAAAGCAAAAATAGCAACAGATGGAATGCACGTAGTCCCATGAGGAGTGCTTCAAGACTCCAGCGCAAGGCTTCAATTCAATAGCAAAGTGCCAATAGCTTAGTTGTGAGTATACTTTTAAGCTGGATATGGTCTATATAAAGCGGATTGTTTCAAAGTGTTTGGATAGTAGATTATTTGAGATAATTTGGCGAAAAAATATTGTAGTACTTTTTTTATGTGATATATGTGAGATAAAAAGATAGTTGAAAAATGTGTTGATGATGTAAATAAATAAAAATTTATTGGCAAATAATCCTATCCAAACAATGGTGAACCTAACATTTTCCTTTGTTTTCTAGTAAGAAATTGAGATAAGTTTGGTGGTTTTAGTTTCGAGATAAGCATTACAGGTCATGACATGTCTCAAAACCATATATTACTTATTAGATTTTTTTTATAAATTATCTATTAACATAACTCTCATATTGATAATGGAATTCAAAAAATACAACTTTTTATAAAGAAGGGATCTCCGTATTTATTAACCAAGAATTTATCTTTACCCATTTATTTGAGGCATTAAATTTAATGATCAAAAGTTATATACAATCATATATTTCTTTATGCCTATATATTTGTCAAACTAATAAGTTTAAATAAATCTTTTACAATAACTAACATTTGAAAAATATTAACCATATATCATGCATTTCAGTTCTATTTTTACTAAATATTAAAATAAATGCAACTTTTTTGCCTCATTTATTTTAATTTGCAAAGATTTTAAGCATGTCAAACTATCAAAACATGTTCTAAAACCCATTTCCAAAGTACAAGTGACACGATTTTTTGATAGAAAATTGCTATTCAAAAACTACCTAAAAATGTAAGACTTGTATTCTAGATGACAAAGAAATCCGCTATAAATAGATATCAGGATTACTCAACCCATGCAAACTAAACATATGGTTTTTAAGTGCAATTACTTGGGAGAGACTTGAGTTGGATGGTAAGGTAGGAGGAATTATAAATAAGAAGTTCTGGATTTAAAACCTTTCATATATTAAAAAAAAAACAGTGCAGTTATCCAATAAACATGAGTATCCAACCGCAATCATCAGTATATAACTAAAAGTTTTACCACATGGCCCTTGAGCAATCCGTCTTGTTGATCTATGTCAATCCGACTTAAAACTTTAGCCATTTTAAGTCGCTATTACTTGAGTTAAATCTCAAGTCGCAATGTAAAAGAAACTCACGAAGAGAAACTGATTATATCTGCGAAGAAAATGAAACGACCAATAAATTTTAAATTGGACCCTTAAACAATAGGCACACTTCCAGAATAGTTTTTAAACTTTAGTTTTGGACCTTTTACTCTCTACAATATGAAGTCTATCTCACTTTAGTTTTAAACTTCACTTTTGGATACTGTACCCCTTAAAGTATGAAATCTATTTACTTTTAATTTTAAAAATTTGAGTATCACTTGCCTACTATTCTATATGATGGATTTCATATTTTAGGAGGCAAAATGTCAAAAAAAATGAAGTTGAATGACTAAACTGGATGAATTTCATGCCTTAGATGTAAAGTTTCTATAAAAAAAAATGTAAATACCAATATGGGAATAAGTTTATAGTTTAAAAGTCCAAAATGCAATTTAGCCACCGAGTAAACATCACCAAGAAAATTTCAATAATCAAGCAACCAATATACTTAGAAGTAGGGGTGCCAATTTTCAACACAATAAGAAATTACAACTTGGACATGATTTGAAATCAACAAGTTCAACAAAACATGAATATAAATAGGAGACTGCTAAGTCAACTTGTTAACTACACAAGTGTAAGTGAATTGGATTAGGTCAACCCGCAGAACACGAATGTAAATAAGAGACTACCAAGTCAACTTGTTAAGTGCACAAATGCAAGTGAATTTGATTAGATCAACTCACAGGATGACATGCTAACTCAAGAATAATTGATTATTATTTCTTCCATCTTATCGAAAGTATCATATTTTCTATTTTAAAATGTTTATTATCCTGTCAAAGTCAAAGTTATTTTTAATCTCTTTTTTCCAATGTTAGCTTGCCTTCATCTATATTTCATACAAAATTCAAATTTAAAATTTGAAATTTTTAGGACAACTTTAAAAACAAATCCACTAACATCACCATCAAATCACTATTCTTAAAAAGTGAAAATTCCGAAATGTGATAAACAATTTGATATGAATGAAGTACTAAACTGTCCCGCAGCTTCTTTTATTTTTCTATTAGTTCATGTTTGATTTTGTTTCTATTGAAAACTCTTACCTGTTGATGTCCTGAAGACTATATAATGTGCTATATCTTTAGAAGCTTTGAAGATTCTTATATATATACAAATATATTGGAAGACTCTTAAGTTTTGTGATTTATCATGTATTTTAATATTGGATTTTGTTTTCATTGAAAACTTAGGTTAAAATTTTCAACTTTGTTTTAGGATTTGAACTTTGGGAGACTTTATCATATATTGCTTATTGAAACCTCTTCAATTATAGCAAGAGTGAATGGGTTAAAATTGTATATTAAAAAAGCTCAATTTGTAATGAATTATTGTAGTCCAAAACACTTAATATGTTAATGGATTGGATCGTGACAATTCATTAAAAAGTAAGTCATCGTATGACATGACACAGTCCAGTTTGAATTGCTATATTTTAAAGTTTTTATAGAAAAATATATTATAATGATTTCATATATATATGAGATAAAAATTGATTGAAAATTTTTTTTCTAACAATCGATAACAATCTACTCTACTCCTCTACTATAGGAGAGGGGAACCCAACTAAGTTTGTAAAGGGGTTCGGGAACTACTATAGGAGAGGGGAACCCAACTAAGTTTGTAAAGGGGTTCGGGACTGAATCACCAGACTAGACAAGTGTACTACTGTACCCTCTAGAATTTTTGACAAAGGGAAATTACTACTTCTTGTAATGCAGTAGGTGGGATTTGATCCCCTAATCTAGTGGATGTGAGAGTTCTAAGAGAAATGTGTTCAATGTACAAATTTTTTTAGTGAAAAAACTACAATCAAAATACATATTTCCTCCGTCCCAAAATGTTTATCATGTTTTTAATTCTGGGATGTTTTAAAAAGTTAGTCATCCTATCAAAGTCAAAGTTACTTTTGATATTTTTTTTAACATTACCTCCACATTTATCTATATTTTATATTAAATTCAAATTTAAAAATTTCAATTTTTAAGCATAATTTTAAAGATAATTCTATTACCATCACTATCAAATCACACTATTTTTAAAAATTGGAATTCTAAAATGCTACAAACATTTTGAAAGGCAGGGACTAGTTAGTGAATCGGGTCCTAATTGAGATTTTCAACACGAATGCGACAAGATACCAATACGACAAAAAACCATACCCACTTCGACTTAGAAGAAAGAGGGGAGGCTGTCCGATATAATGAATCAAGCTGTCCTTGCAGTCCCCTCCGACGCTTAAAAGATTGTACGGGCACACCAGTTAGTGTCAACAGAACTGTACTATGAACTGCCAAAATGTTCGGACTTTGGACAGGGCAAGGCTGTAAAAGCCTGAAGACTGTCGACAATATAATAGATGCAATTGCATCCAGCTGGAAGCTGTTTACTAGTTTTTGGCTTTTGTGCCATCATTGCCATCCCCCATCATTATCCAGATTTGTGTAGGTTATTTAAAAGTTCCATCCCTTGAGATTTTTCTTTTCGATATTGCACTTCAGATACCTAAAGATTACAAAATAAAAAGTTTATTAATCAAAAGTTTAAAACAAGGGATAATTCTAGAAACTTTCCTGAAGTTTCTAATAATGTTATTTGGCACTCTTAAATTTTAAAAAATCTCATTTGCCTCCTTTACTTTCGGATTTTTGTATCATTTATAGCCCATTTTAAAATATAATATTAAAAAGTTTATTTTGGGAGAGTAAGTGCTTGTTTGGATTGCTATTTTTTAAAATTTCTGTCAAAGAATATATAGAAATTGTTTGGTTGCTTTTGTTTTTTATAAGTTTGCATAAGATTTATTTTTTTTTATTTTATCTACAGGAACTCTTTAAAAACTTTCAAAATTTTAACTCAAATTTTTAGCAAGTTTATATAAAACTTTTTTGTTTCCTACTTTAATTATAGGAATCTTATAAAAACTCCCAAAGTTTTTAATGTACCACTCCCAAAACACGTAAAAAACTTCACTCTTAAAAGTTTTTTCTACAACTTCTACAGCAGTAGAGTTTTATACAAACAGCCAAAAAACTTCACTCCCAGACAGAGCTATTAATTTGATGCATGTGAGATAAAAAAAGTAATTGATAAATATGCTCATAAAAA
The DNA here is from genome assembly GCA_013103745.1 of Gardenia jasminoides. Taxonomy (NCBI): domain Eukaryota; kingdom Viridiplantae; phylum Streptophyta; class Magnoliopsida; order Gentianales; family Rubiaceae; genus Gardenia; species Gardenia jasminoides. The sequence goes on along the minus strand of CM023100.1, from coordinate 21,491,012 downwards.
ACATATAAATTTTTTGAAAAAAATGGCAATCCAAAAAAGATTATCATCATTAGATGCATGATAATTAACTAAAGTCTTCATTTGAAATCCAAATTTTGTACATATATCATGCATTCAATTGTGGTGATGTATACGACCTCAGTTTGTATTTACTCTATTTAAAAATGTATTCATGTAAGAAGTTGAATTAGTAGGTTTTGTAAACTCGTAAGTATTTTGACACATACCTCCAAAAACAGACAGTATTTTTACTAAAATTATAATTAGACCTTTTTATGGAATATGGCATGAATAATCCAATACTAACTAAATTAAAAATGTAATTATTAATTAGTATTAGATAGAATGAGCTATTTCAAGGCGAGCTATCTCAAGACAATTAATCTTGGTATCACTCATCGTCCCTGCCTCAACCAAATGAGCTCCATCCCAAAACACCAAAAGAAAAACCCCGCTTGCTTCTTCTTTGACCAGCAATCCCGTGTTATGTGAAGCAAGTGCGTACCAAAGGGATGTTTCTTAGCACCATTCAACCGTGCAACCTGGGACTCACTTTTGATCTAACTGCTGACTACTAATGGACTAAAACTGGCACTCAATCTAATTAAGGTTTTCTCAAAAGAAATTTTTTAATAAAGAAGAGATGAGATTTAAAAAGTGAAGAGCGAACATGGAGGTTTGAAACCAAACTTCTAATTCTTGAGATTTCAACCTCTCTAATTGAGTTGACGGTCAAATTCTTATCCTCGTTGCAAGATTCTTGACCAGTCATGACTCTGATCCAATTCTGCCATTGCTTCATATTAGTATCTAGTTCTAGTACATATGAACCAGGAATGATTATTGTTGAGCAGATTTATCTAAGGTGCAATTGGGATTTCAAATGTGGGAGAATATTTTTTGTCTCATCTTTCACTTTATATAAGCTTGCTCTTCCCAATTAAGACATCTATGTATGAAGGACTTGAGGGAAGGTAGTTTCGTCAAAGCTACTGTACTAAACCAATTTCCTTCTTTAATTTAATTTTACTCTGTTTTGTAATCCGAAATAAAACTCAAGCAAAGCTGACTTTTCTAAGATCGAATACCAAATTCTCGTATCGACAAAAATGTGTTTGGATATAAAAGTTTTTGTAAAAATTATTTTGCTACATCATAAGCATGTTTTCAATTGACTTTTTTATATTCCGAATTAGTTTTTATCTCGTGTATGTCATTTCACAAAAAAAAAAAAAATTCTACAATAATTATCTAAGGTGGTGTTTTCATGTCTTGCAACCACTAAACCACCGTCTTGTTTAGTAATGTGAAATCCCATTAGGAAAAACTTAGAAGCAGTTCCAACTGATCATGACTGGGAAGGGGGAAAAAGAAAACTCAAAAGTTGTTTAGTGCTAAACAGACTAGGCATGTTTTTTGCATCAAAAGGTATGATTCTACTCTCACTCTTGCTTGTAAATTTCTAAGAAATCATGAAGAGGAATTGCTCCTGTGCCACTAAGTGAGTTTATCCCACATCGGTTGTTGTAGAGTAGTTGAGGGGTATATAAGTGGATAAGGAATTCTCTTAAGATGGATCCCTTTTGAGTTTTACATCTACTTATATATCTTCTCTTCCCCTTCCCTATGAAGTTTGATAAAAAAAATGAAGAGGAATTGCCTTCTACATATTTTATTTCCACTAATATCACGCACATAAGATGCATTTTATTCTACTCCTATTCTCAATTTCACCAAACTTTAGCAATATTCAGGCATGCACGATCACAAATTGTGAGTTTTGAAGCCATCCAAGTAACGGCAAATGCAAGAGTTGATTCTTGAGTGAAAGTATGTAACAGTGTGCGTTATTGTTTACTTATTTTGTTCTTCTAAAGAAGCTAGAAGCCTAGAACAATTTATCGCCAGAAATTCAATTGCAAACTGGGAAAACTTTTTGATAAGTCAAAAACTCTTCTGGATTTATCCTTCAAGAAAGCTTCTGAGCTTGAGAAAAGAGCCCATGTCTTGGGTGCTTCTTCACTTTTTTCCTTTCTTGGTCCCTTGGTCTTCCTGGGAATGTCCAAAATAACATGGGCCCGTGGTTAAAGAATTTCTGACACATTTGCGCTAGCTTTTTCTCCTAAAGGCATTGTTTCTAACAGTAAAGTTGCCTATTCTCTATTCCCTTTCCAATGGAGTAAGTAATAAAAACTTCGACACAGCCAGCTGGTTTGCTTTGACCATTTGGCATTGGAAGCCAGCCATTTGTACGTTTGGCGACCGACATCATTGTCCTTCACTCTATCCATGCAAGAAATCGCCCCACTTCAAAAAAACAGTACTATGGGTTTGTTGGAATAGGAGTTTATTTGCTAAATTTTATTTGTTTACATCATTAACACATTTTTAACTATATTTTTATTTTATATACATCACATCAAAAATATGTTAAAGTATTTTTTATGAAAAATTATCTCAAATAATTTCAAATGCCCCAAGGTTAGATGATGTAATAATAACAATGCATATAATTATGCTAACTGCATAGCAAATAAAGCTAATATTCTATGACCAAAACTTTAATTAGATTACGCAATAACTAACAGAATGGAAGACATGCAATTCTAATGCCCAATTTTTGGTTCGTGTGATAACACACTATCTAATTTTTGGACTAAAACTAACACGGTCCCTAACATTTCTGATTTTCAAAAGAAAAAAAAGGAAACTAATGGAAAATCAAAATACTTAACGGTCAAAGTCAAATTATTGATAGTAAAAATTTTTAAATTTGCACTTTCTAGCCTAAAATTTACCAGTTGTATGAATTCGATGTTTTTAGGGTTTTTTTTTAAATTTTATTGTAGCATTATATTTGAAAAATTTTCTACTGTAGATGATCCATTTGGATTATGTATTTTTGGGGATCTATTTTGGGATTTTTTATAATTTAAATTATTGGTCTATTTTTTAAATTTATTAAAAATTTCTTACCACCATCAACCACCAATGCCACCCCTCTCCACTCCTTCCCCTTCCACTGTCCCCACCCACCTCCTCCCTCTCCTTTTTCCTTAAGGATGTTAACTGGGCTCCATATGTCAGGTTCTGACAAGCCCAAAATCAGCTCAGAAAAATAAGCACGGCTTTTGTGCTTGAGCCTAGGTTAGAATGGTCAGACTTAACTCATTCTTTAATATGAGTTTCCGACTCATATCGGTTTAGTTCAAACTTATAATTAAGCACATAATTATATATAATATATATTAATATTTATCAATTATTATAAATATTTATTTATAAATTATGTATATTTTAATGTTATAATATTAGGTTGTGGGGACTTTAAGACTCATTTTGAAGACGGGACATCATTTCGACTTGGAATGGGTCAGGTCTTAATTGACTCACATTTAATTTGGACCTATTATTTAGGACAAAACTTTGCCCGGTCCTATTAAACATAAGGTTCACCAGGCCTTTTTCGAATCAAATGGGTTAAGCTCTGGCTAACCTAGTATTATTGAACGCCTTACTCTTTCTTTTTCCAAGCCATTTATATGGATAAAAGAATGAAAATGCTAAATAATTTTCTTAAATTCACTCAGAAAACTTACATAAAAGAAAAGATTTATTTATTTGGTAATCTGCAAGACATCTAATTAGCATATCAAACAAATAAATGTGGATCTAATATTAAAGTTTTAACATCATAATTAACCTCCTAAATTGCAATTTTAGTAGAAAAAATTTACCCTCTGGCCAAAATAATCGACTCCCTATTATAACACCAAATAATTGAACCCTAAAGAAGGTGAAAAAAATCATTTTCTATGTTGAAAACATTTTAAATAATTTTTTTTTTGTATTTACATCATCATATCTTTGTCCTTGTTTTTGGGATAATTTCATAAACCTCCCCTGAGGTTTTTAGCAGTTTCAGTTGGCACTTTTAAAATTTTAAAAAATTTCACTTGACTCCCTTACTTTAAACTCGTTGTATCAATTGAAACCCATTTAAAAAGTATAATATTTAAAAGCTCATTTTAGGAGAGAGAATACAACTTCATCCCAAATATACCACTTTATTGTGATTTCTTAATTATCATAACACTTTTATCTCTTAATTTTTTGTTAATTAATCAATATAGTTCTTTAATAAAAATTTAAAAGTTAATAATAAGATTTACAAACTTTTTAATAGTTTTTCTGTCATTCTTTTGAATAAGAAATGTTAAATTATATAATAATGAATGATTTACAATACTCTTAAAAATAACTTACAATAATTTACCACCATGAGAATACCTTTTTGCAACAATTTTAAAAAAATATAAACAAGTTTATGTATAATTTTTAGCATTTTGTATCTTTTTACTTCTCAAGATATTGTGTTGGAAAAAAATTAGAAAATTTAAAATATGTAAAAGATTTATAAACTCCCTAATTAATGGAAAACATTTTACAATAAGGAAAATATTATCTTCGTAGCTTGCAAAAACTTCAATAAACTTTCAAATATGAACTTTTGGTATTTAAAAAAATCACACTATATTTTGTTCGATTCGAATAAACCTTGATATGTTTTGTTCTTGTTTTTCATTTGTTATTAATATACTCACAATTTTGGTAATAAAAAAAAGAGAACAAAAGGGCAAATTTGGAATAGAATTATATTTACTCTCCCAAAATGAATTTTTTAATGTTATATTTTAAAATGGGTTATAAATCATACAAAAATCCTAAAGTAAGGGAGGCAAGTGAGATTTTTTAAAATTTAAGAGTGCCAAATAACATTATTATTAGAAACTTCAGAGAAAGTTTCTAGAATTATCCCTTGTTTTAAACTTTTGATTAATAAACTTTTTATTTTGTAATCTTTAGATATCTGAAGTGCAATATTGAAAAGAAGGGTTTGTTTGGATAGGAAATTATTTGTCAAAATTTACTTGTTTGCATCGTTAACATATTTTTCAACTACTTTTTTATTTCACATACGTCATATCAAAAAAGTGCTACAATTTTTTTTTAAAAAATTATTTCAAATAATCTTCCATCCAAAATGTTTTCTCTTTTAAGATGAATATTTTAATAGTATATTTTGAATGCGTTTAAAATGCTATAAAAATTTGAAAATAAGGAGTTAAGTTGAAACCTCAAAGGTGCTTGTGATATGGTGAGAAACCTCTCCTAATTATCCCGTAATTGTTTACAAGCACATTAATTCGTTCAGTGGAGACTGGAAACCCCAGAAAGAAAAAAAAAAAAAAAAGCCACCGCCTTCCTCCCTTTGCCCGCCCCTCTTCATCCTCTCCCAATCCCAAAAATTGCCTCACAAATTTTGGGTCAACTTACCAATTACAGCACAAATTGGCTTCTTCGTTCACAAAGGCGAGAAAGATTCGAGGAATTGCTCAATTTCCACGTCCTTCTCCTGTTCAACAACTTTGGTAAGTGTTTTAAATTCAGTTTTTTATTTCCGGAACTGTTTTTAACTTCCTTTCACAGGATTCGCCAAGTGCTTTATCATTTTTCTATTTCATGGTGTAAAGATATGATTTTTTTTTGTTTTTTAATTTAAGTAATTGATGTGATTTTGCAGCCGGAACCCTAGCCCTCGAGTTTGATCGTTCTCTCCTTATTCATCTTTAAAAGCCGGCCAGTGGGGAAGCTCTTAATTTTTGTTGGCAAAGCGCGACGGGTCCCGGCTCATTACTTTGTTACTTGGTTAGTGTTCTGATTCTTGACTTTTTTTTTCTGACTTTAAATATTTTCTTTCATGTTTTGTGAAGCTGACATGGTGTAAATAGGTCCGTAGAAAATCAATTAAAAAAACAAAAACGTCGACTATACTGAATCTTTTCCATGGGCGTTTTAGAAAGGATTTGCAGAATTCCAAAAAAAAAAAAAAGAAAAAAAGAGAGAATAGAAAGCATTTGCTGAATTTTGCAGAAGTTAGCAATGCTGCTACGCTGGTTATATTTCTCCTCATAACACAATTCAAGCACGCAATACTTGCAACCCTAAATGTGCAGCAAGCAAACACCAGAAAATGAAGGGAAAACCAACTTTTTTTTTTCCAGGAGAATGATTTTCATTGAAGATATTTTCCTTGGGAAAAGTTTTGCTATTGAACTTAACAAACTCTTAAGGGTGTGTTTGTTCGGATTGAAAACATTTTCCACATTTTCCTATGTTTGGCTACAATTTATTTTGAGAAAATATTTTTCTCGGGAAAATATTTTACTTCAAATGACAGAAAATAACCTACCTTTCCAGCCTACTGAAGTTATTTTCCAAAACAACTAGCGACTCTACTCTCCTCCCAGCTGCGTGAACAGAAATATAGAACTAAATACTTCTAAGCAACAAAGGGTTCCATGACTGGAATCTTATCACAACTGAAATCTATCTGGCTATCATCTTCCAACTCTAGTACATCTCTGAGGTAAGATAAATCTTAAGTAAATCTTCTATCTAGGGCTTTTTTCAGAGCGTCTTTTACAATTAAAAAAGAAAAATCTATGATGAATTTGGTGCTCTCATTTAGCAACCCATCGATTTTCTTTTACGTCTTTTTCTGAAAAAAAAAATTGTGATGAATTTGGTGCTCTGTTTTAGCATCCATCGATTTTTGATAATTATTGGACTAATTTTACTTGTGTTCTATGGTTTTCTTCAGACTAATGCTTTACTTTCCTTTTGTTTTCCTTTTCTACGAGTAATGGATGCTCTTAGTTGCCTATATCCCTACCAATTTGCTCCCATTCTTTGACGGTTGTGATAGAGGAATTGGGACCTATGTGCTTAATCATTTGCTTCAATTGATTAAGATTTGAAGAATTGTTGATAGTTTTTCTGTGAATTTCCATTCAATTGGTGTTTTAAATTGTTTTGATATGGTTGTAATGTGCATAGGCTGTTCTGATTTCCTATCTAGTGAACTTTATTTGTTGGGTTTCGTACAACTTTATTTGTTGGGTCTCATACATGCGTGGCAACTGAGGAATAGATCCAAAGTGCACAAGGCATACCTGAGTTTCAAAGACAAGAAAATATTTAAAAATAAAGCCATTGCAATAATTCTATAATAGATCATGCAGAGATTGATTTTGTTTTCATACAAGATAGAAAGTGAAAGAAGTAAAAAGCTTATAAAACTGGACCCTTTTTTTATTTTTTTATTTTTGTCATAAATTTAACATATTTTAATTTCATAATAAAAACAAATCAAATGCTTCTGTTTTATCCTTGCAACTTTTGAGTCCTGATTGCATACATGCTTAATGATTGAAGTATGAGTCTGGCTTTAAATTCTTGCTCTGTAATTGGGATGCATTTTCTTAAGTTATGCTTTAATTATTGTTGTCATAGTGACAGTTAACTTGTTTCATGCCTTGTTGCGATGATAGTTTGCTTCAAATCATTGACAGAGGAAGAGAAGAATAGAGTAGTAGCCTCCATTGGAGTGAAATCATATTTTTGGAACGATTTTCTTCACATAGTATGTCTCTTACCTTTCTAGGCTTTTTTCTTTTTATCATCTATGTAAGTTTTCCAGGCCATAACTTCAGAAAGCAAATGCTATATTTTCTTTTGAACTCTTTCTTGTGGCCTCCATCTGCAAAATGTTGAGCAATAATCAATATACTAGCTGTATCATTTATGCTAAGCTGTTAGCATTACTCTTTTAATTATATACGGGTTGATTGTCAAGTTTGTTTCAAAGTGTATTGAATTTTCAAGGAAAATCTCCAAAGTGCTTTGTTTGTAAACCTATGATCATCAACATTGGGCTTTTAAGGAGGCACTCAACTGTAGTTTTGAGCTTCTCTCACACTTTGCTAGATTTCTCTAGTTGGTCAAGTAGGTGACCTTAAGAAATGCAGGTAGCACTTTTTGTTTACCACATCATTTCCTCACATGATTTAGATTCTTAAACTTGTATATCATATAGTTTGATAACAAAAAATTTGCATAAATTATTTCACTTATGCAGTTAAAGTCACACATGGCCTTTTGGCACTTTTGTACTTGGAAGTTTTTGTTTTGCTGCTATATAGTAGGGGATTAGTTATGAATATAGTGCATTACTGGAATGATAATCTTTTGAGACATTTTGAATGTGTTCAAATGGTTCAAATGTGAAATTTTTGTAGAAGTGGAGCTATTTTTGCTATTGTCTTTGAGTAACTCATGTTTCATGTCCTAGTGCAATGGCTTTATAGTTGTATTGGAAGTGCATTACTAGAAGGGTACATTTTAAGTTGTGATTGTACTCAAGCATAATAGTTGTGTTGGTCTGGAGCAAATCAAATTATGGCAGTCTTTAATTATTGCCTTTAGGCATCTCAAGTCTAATCTCTACATTCAACAACTAGCAGAATCCAAGATAAGTTTTTGAAAGTTGGTGAACTGATTTCTAACTTGTAAAAACCTGGAGCAGACTTACAGCACCATTTCCTAAGAGGCAGTAAATTACATTGAACAAGTAGTCTTTGCAGGGGCATTGAGAAATGATACTGGATATGTTCTAAGAGATGTTAGACTGTAAAATCAAGTTATGCCAAGGCTAGTTTAATTTCAAATGCCGTAAGCTCATGGTGGGAGGAGGAGAAACAAGTAGACATATTTACACATATGATACTAGGAAAATCTATGCAGTCTGAATGTTAAACTCAATCTGAATCAAGTTCATGTGGAAATTTTACATGAACACACTGATTTACCAAGTTGTAAAAGATTAGTCAGAGTACCATAAGGCTATCAATAAATTAAAGGACATATTATCAAGAAGAAAACAAGATTCGGGGGAGTTAGCACTTACCTCCACAACTGTCATCTTTATCAAGCAACAAATCTAGACAAGCACTCCAATTTGGCACATGCAACATGCAGTCCACTTGTGGGACCTTAATCATGCTTCTCAATAATCATCACTCAGTACATTTATATGCTTTTGAACAGAACAGATAAGCATTATATCATCACCTGGTTCATCTTTCTTGGTAGTTGAATTACATATTTTTTCACTGACTAACCAAACAATGGAAATTAAGAAAAAAAGGAATTTGAAAAATATTTTCACTGACTAACCAAACACAGGAAATTATGAAGAAGGAAATGATTTTCTAGGAAAATAGCTTTCCGTCCAACCAAACGGACAACAAATTTCACTGACTTATACCCCTAGGAGAGTAGTAGAGCTAAGAACCACAAGGACAACAGTTGGAGTGACCATGATTTGTGATGATTGTGGATAAGTAACTCACTACTCTGATAGGTTTCTTTGCATGCATAGTTTTCTTTCAAAGTGTAAAACTAGGTTTTGTTTCAAAGTGCTAAACTGTATGCCTTTTCACTTGGTGGGCCTTTTCGTAGTCCTTCGATAATAATATATTTCCAGGAATTCAGACTTTATAGTAAGAGTAGAACTGGAAAGTTTTTTAACTAGTGCATGTTTTACTTTAAGCACATGCTGAGGAATGGGGAGTATTTTTGCTGTTAGTTTGATTTCTCTTTGGCCTAGTGTCTGATATGTCTTCCTCATGTGCTCAGCAACTACATGAACTCTTGTTATGAGCAGTTGATGGAGTTCTTGTCATTCTATAGTTTTGCTCCTCTCTGTTAATCTTTTCTTGCCCTTTTAACAGATTTTAATTTCTTCAAACGAAGAAAGGAGCCAAGCCAATTAACTTGGTGAATTGGTCAATTGTTATGAGATGTAAGTCACTACTTCATGGTGAATTTTTTGGAAGTCTAGCAAAAGCTTTTTTAGTCAATACTTTATGTTCTTGTCTGTACATACAACGAAAAAGCAAAGGCTAGGCTGGATAAAAGAGAAGCAACCTCACCTAAGGCACGTATAATACATTTGGTGGATGAACATTACAGTTCTGAGAGTCGTTCACTTTTGCTTTCTACTGAAGTGAATTGGTGATACTATCATAGCTACTGTGTAATTTCATTTTGGTTTTTATGCATGAGAGTGATTTATATGTATAGCAATGACTAGCTCACTGTACATGTTGCAAACTGCTTCCAGTTGTGGTGTTTATAGTTTACCTTTATGCATATACAGCAAATCTCAAGCTCTCCCTTTGGGCACCCTTACATCTTGGTGTGAGGCACAGCAACTAGTATAAGGGGAAAAAAAAAATCCGTGAAGTTGCTGCTGCTCCTCCAATTCTCTCTCTTTGGTTCCCTCTCACTCTTGATTATCTGAGAAAATACCTAAATTGTTTAAACCCTATATAATTGCAGGCAAATTTACTGCATCAACTGCATTGGAGAGTCATTAGTGGGTGGTCCTCGCCTTTATTTGCAGGTTTTCTGGCAGCCTTCCTTCACTTGGGGGTTTTTGCGGGATCAGAAATTTTAGTTTAGAATCTCTATTTTGATTCTTTGCTAAGATGAAGCTCTCTTTCTCCCTCTCCTCAAAGCCTCAAAATTCAACCCTCAAGAAACCCTCTGGTGCCACCACCGATGCTGCAGAAGAGTCGAAAGAATTCGTTACTGAATTCGACTCCTCCAAGGCCGGAGCCGCCAAAAATCGGGAGAATCGGGTAATTCCTCCTAAGCCCAACGAATGGAGGCCAACTAAGAAGATGAAGAACCTCGAGCTACCACTCCAATCTGATGCTCAAGATCAGCCGATGCTCCAATTTGAAGTTGTTGAATCTGGCCCGTCTGACCCGACTGAGAGTATGTCCTACGGCCTTAATCTGCGAAATTCGGGTAATGGGGTTGAAGCGAACCCACAGGAATTTCCTGGTTCGGCATCTAATGGGGATCCTGTGTTGCATAAATTGAGGGAGGATTTGAAGAGGTTGCCAGAGGACGCGGGGTATGAGGAGTTTGAGGATATGCCCGTTGAGGGATTTGGTCGGGCATTGTTAGCTGGGTATGGTTGGGTTGAAGGCAAGGGTATTGGGAAGAATGCGAAAAAGGACGTGGATATAGTGGTGTTGAAGAAACGAACTGGTAAGGAAGGGCTAGGGTTTACTGGTGGATTGCCGGAATTACCAGCTGGAGCCAATCATGAAAATGGTGGTGGGACTAATAATAGTAGGAGGAAAGGAAGTGACAGAGATGTTAAGGAGAAGGGAAAGGAAAATAAGGGATTTTATGTGGGGAAAGAAGTGAGAATTGTGGGTGGAAGGGAAGTTGGGATGAAAGGTAGGATACTTGAGGTGAAACACGATGGGGAAGTTGCCACTTTGAGGCTTTTAAAGAGTGAGGAGGATGTAAGTGTCTATGTTAGCGATTTAGCTGATTTGGGATCGGTTGAGGAGGAGAGGTGTTTGAGGAAGCTGAAGGAGTTGAGGATTAGGGAGAAAAGTGATGGTGATAAGAAAATTGGCAGAGTTAGGGATAAAGATTTGGTGAGCAGTTGGACAGATAGTAGAGATGGAGAGATGAAAGACAGGAAGAAGGATAGTAAAAGGGGAAGGGAGGTGATTAAGAGTAGTGATAAATTATCCTGGTTGACTAACCATATCAGAGTGAGGATTATAAGCAAGGATTTAAAAGGGGGACGATTATACCTGAGAAAAGGGGAGGTTGTTGATATGGTTGGGCCGACAACTTGTGACATATCCATGGATGAGAATGGGGAGTTGATACAAGGGGTGGATCAGGAGCTATTGGAGACGGCAGTTCCAAGGCGTGGAGGGCCAGTTTTAGTTTTGTATGGCAAACATAAGGGTGTCTATGGAAGTCTAATGGAAAGGGATACGGAGAAGGAAACAGGAGTGGTTAGGGATGCTGATTCACATGAATTGCTTAATGTTCGCCTTGAGCAAATTGCCGAGTATATTGGGGATCCAAGCTACATAGGTTATTAGTTGATTCCTAGTAATGAGATGCAGCATTTGTTTGATTAGTACTGTGCTTCCAAGCCACATTGGTTATCAATTGACTCATTGTAATGAGATGCAGCATTTTCTTGATTGATACTGTGTTTCAAAGTTCAAGGTACTTTTTGCCAACATTCTTTTGCTGTTTCCTTTGTTTTAAGCGTGAGTGAGAATTTGTGTGTACTTTCAACTAGAGTGATGTTTAATGCGAATCTCATCTTTATTTTTTTTGTTAAAAGGTTTAAATTAGAAGTGGTTTGCTTTTGTATTTGGAGCTAATTACTGGTTAGAGGAGAGCTTGTTCTTTTAGGATTGTAGGCTTCAAATATTTATTCCAAGTGAAGATTAACAATTGTACTTGCATATAAAGTATGGTTTGGGACTCAGTTGTTTTTTGTCTGGAAAATAAAATCCATATCTCACTCATAGCAGTTCTAGTAGCTGTTTGCTTCACCATGTGGAGTTCTACTTAGCTATTTCATCATTTACCATTTGTTGTAACTATTGATCTTGTTTGGTTAGCTGCTTTGGATCGCAGTTGGGGTTTATCAATTTGCATTTGAATGATGGTAACAGCAAGGTGCAGGGTATTGTTGGGAAAGCTCTCTCCATTTATTTATTGATTTTAATAGCTTAAATTTTGAGCTCATGTTTTGTGGATAGCTGCTTTTTCACTGGTAGAATTTCATTGAGAACAACAAACCATATTGTTAGTTGTTGCTGTATAAATCATGCTGTTTACACCTTTTTTTCTCCTGGTTGGAACTTTGCATTTTTGCTCTTGACTTTTTCTTAGGCCATGGAATTAGTTTGGGATAATAGTTACAATGATCTGTAACCTGCATCGTGCTGTGGATATAATGCTTTGTGACTTCATTTTAAAGAAATAAATGGTTGCTGGTTGGTTCATATTTTAAAGTAATGTTGGGTTCTGTACAATCATCAAAAAGATAGTCACCAAATTTGTTGGGACCAAGACTTTCTTATGAGGGTCGCTATGAACTGTAATTGCAAGTTAAGATGCCGAAGGAGAAACTTTTATGCAAGGCTAGTAATGTTTTTTGTTGTGATACTACATCTGAAGCAAATTGATTTGCTAAAGGGGAAAGTTCAATAATTCTTGTTATATTTGGTTTGACTTTTGTGAACTAGTCTATGATAGTTATTCATGGTATAGGCAAATTGCTTCTTCCACCTTATGTTATGTGGAAATGTTTCCATCAATTTGTCCATGAAGAGCAAGATCCTGGCCTGTGTGTATCTGAAGTTTTGCTAGTAATCCTTAAGGAGTATGCTTTCTATGCTGGGCAATGACAAAAGAATTTGGAAGATATGATAATGAATCCGCTGTCTTCTTCTAGTTGAAGTTGGCATAGCAGTTTTCTAATAACTATTGCCTTTTACTGATTGTATACCAGACACGTTCGATGAGACTGAAAAATTTATAGAGATTTTCAAGTATTATAGTTTCTTGGTGTTAATTCTTGTTGCTTTTAGCACTCCAGAATTTCATTACTTCTGGAATCTTGATTTGAACCCAAAATGAGTGGGGTGGGGGGGGGTTGGTGGCAGGTGCATGGATGTGGGCATGGAGAATAGTGACAAGTATGTATTAGATTAAGAGAAAAAAATTCAAGCGGAGGTAGTAATCTTAGCTTTCAAATGTTTTAAAGATATAGTGTGGCAACTAAAGCAGCATTCAGCATGGCTAGAAAGTATCCTCAATGAGCTGCCTAAGTTTGTAATGCTCATTATGTTAGTCCTTACTATAATGCTAGGTTTAGGAGAGGATTAACAGAATTTATGGCATAGCATTTTTAGGCTTCAGCAATGAAATTAGGTGTGGACGATATGCAAGCACACTGGATCTTTTAGGTGCCTATTATGCAGAAAAAAGACCTGAGAAGTGTTGGTACAAAAGTTAGAGAAGAAGATAATAAGGAAAGAGAAGGAAAAGCAGAAAACGCAGGCATTATTTCAGAGAGCAAGAGAGATAGAGAAGGAAGCATTTTTTGAAAATTGCTTCATTTCATTGCAATCTGCCCTAAAGCTATTACAACCTATGTTCATGTACAGAACATGACTTGGGGGGCAAGAGTTCTTATAAAGGACCAGAACACAATTAACTAAGAAAGCTAAAATCTCAAAAACTAAAGGAAGCCAATTTGGACTTGACTACTGCAGGTAGCCTCCAATTCCAAAGACTTGAAAAGCTTGTAGCAAAAAGACCGAATTTCCGAATTTTGAATATCTGACAAAAAAAGACTTCTGCTATGCATTGTATGGCTCATTTCAGCTTGACCTCAAGTATAAAAACTCATGAAAATTGGAATATAAACTAGACTTATACATCAAACTTCACATCTAAATTGAAACACATCATTGATAGCAGCTAGCGAACTTGAAAATCTGTTATTTTCTGAAATTATGAGAGCCTTTGTTCAGATCTCTTTATTCAGCATCAGGGTGGTATTTGATAGCTGCTTTCCCTAATTAACCTGTTCTACTTGAAAGAGATGCTGTTTTCAGACGAGCCATTTTAGCGTGTATAGGAATTGTGTTTTACATTATCACTAGTTGTCCCTGCTGATATTCACTTGTTGAACACTTTTTCAAATGGTCCCTTTTAACTGAACATGCTACAGTTTTTGTTACTGAAATAGAAAGGTAATGTCTGAGCATAAGAGGTGGCACTTGATAGCACTTGGGCAAATAATTGATTATTTGAGCTATTTGATTTTCTCTGGGCATTTAGTTGGGTTTATTGATTCATCTAAATTGTTTATCATTTGATTTAAATTTCTCTTACGTTCTTACACCTGAAATGTGTGCTACTTTAAACTGGACTGACAAAACTTTTAGTTTAAAATGACTTAAAGATCAGTCGTTGCGTACCTCCTAAAATTAGCTCGGTGTATTAGAAGGCTGAAATTTACCTCTTTTGACTGAATATTGACCAGCCAAAACATAATTACCTTTCTGTGTTTTGATAATTTGGTCTGCGTCATGTTTACCAGGTCTACAGCTACCTTTTGCTTACTGTTTTGGGCTATGTTAAGGGTATCATGATAAACCAATAGAATTTGATTTTACCTCATGTTACAATTAAAGAATAATGAAAATAGAAAAAGGAAAAAAAAAAAAAAGAAAAATCTTCAGACATCATTCGCCAACTTCTCAACGCTTCCTATACCTGAAAAAATGGGGCTCACAGATATATTGAACAGGTTAATTGTGGAACCCCAACCAGGGCGGGCTGGGGTAGATACAGATCATGTTACCTGGAGTCTTCACTTTTCCTGCCGTACCCATGTCCAACTCTTCATTTTGCACTAGCCTGTTGGCGGGACCCCTGAGCAGAGTCCAGGTAACATAGGATACAGAAAATGTTTAGCTCGTATTATTATTTTTAGCAATGAGCAGTTAAACTGTACTGCCTTTTTATTGGTAGCCCATTATCCTTTTGAGGGTTTTAGTTTCTGTATTTTAGCTTATCTCTCCTTTGAGAAAGAGGAATTTCAGCATCCTGATGATGCTACAAATGGTTATGTCATCATTGGACCTCTTTGAAGGATGTATTACATGGTAACATGCTTCACCTTTTAAACAAATCCAATTTATTTTTGATCGAAATTGATGGACTCATGGAGTCTCAGATCAGTAACTTTTTAACTTGTACATTCTAATTATCATGCCTAATCATTATGGAAGGAGTGAGTCAGGGCAGAAGGAAGTTGTTCTAGTATTCTGTTTTACATGCTCTGTGGACGTCTTTTATCTGGATTTTTCAAATATTTTAAAGGTATTTCAAAGCCTTGAATTAATATTAAAGGTTTTCTGCCCATGAATGGTTAAGGTGCACAAGTCAATCAACAGTAATACCTTCCAAGTCACTAGCAGCGGAGTGTAGGATTGTAGCAGGAACTTTGATGCATGTTTTTGTTTCGTCCGTTGTTAGAAATGATTTCAGTTCAATAGGACTTGAGATGTATAAGAGCCCTAGGGAAGGTGAAATTGCACTTTAAAAAGTCTATTTCAGACCTTTCATGAGTGGGGTTATCCCCTTCTCTCATGGGTACTAAGTTCATTTATGGTTAGTTTTGGCATGTTAAAAAGTTTTTTGTGCTACCTGAATTTGCTTGAGCGAGGTACTTGTAGATTATACTAGCATTGCTTTTTCCTGTCGTGAAGGTAGATGACTTTGGTGACTGATATTGTCAAGATGTGTAATATTAGTATATCTGGCCAAAAATGCTAGAACATGTTGAATTTCTAAGGTGGTTTATTGTGATCCTATTGCAATTAAGAATACATAGTGGTCTAGTATTCTCTGCAATTTGTGGTGACGATTGTTAAAAGTTTCAGGAAGGCAAAAGACTGTTGAGCTTCAGATTTAACATGTGCAGAATGGTAGCTCAAACATTATAAAACAATCAAAACGCACCAAATGAAGCTGGTTTGGAGTTCAAACTCAGCAAGCTTCAAGAGAAAATTGCTTCCAGTGATTCAGGGATATTCCCTCACTTTGTCTCCACTGTACTGCGACCAAATCAGTTGAATATATGAGTTATTGCTTCCAGTGATTCAGGGATATTTCCTCAGAGTGTCTCAAGTGTGCTTGGACCAAATCAGTCGAATGTTTGAGTTCGTCCTTTACTGAGTCTTAATTCGTGACCTTCTGTTGGTGAGAGGCTTGTGATAAGTTGATGAGATTCTTGTACTTTATAATATTGTCAGAGCTAAATCAGTCATTTAAGAAATGAACATCCTTTTGCAAATGATTTGTTTTGTTTTTGCGAGGATGACAACAAAGTTTTAGCAACTAATGTAGTTGGGTGTTTAAGAAATGTGCCCCAAAAAATTTTTTTTTTTATTTCCATTTTTCTTTTATTTATCTTTTTCCCTTCTTTTCTCCCTCCTTCCTCCACATTACTACCACCCTGCTCCCCCGGCAGCTAGCACTGCCACCTCCCTCCCCACCTTTATACCCCCCGGCTTCCTCTCTCTTTCTCCTTCTCCTCCCAATTCCGTGGCATATGGGGTCAGTACAGGTCATGAGACAGCCAACGGCAATTCATCAGGTTGGGGTTTGTTCCTCTTTTAAGAACCAAACCTCAATAAAGAGGTTTACATACTTCAATTCAATAAGCCAGTCAATTAGAGTGCTTTCTTTAGGTGAGTAATGCTAATGTCATGCTGCAAGAGTGGAACCACGCACAAGTAGAGATCTTCACTCTTAGGTCAGCCATGCTAATCTCTTTGTTGCCCTCTTAAGAAGTTAAAAGGCTCGTACTCTACTGACTTTAAAAGGGCAATTGGCAGGCTGAAATTCTTTGTTGTGATCTTCAACATAATTATTTGGTCAATTCATGACTGCTAATCAGAGCTGGTCGCAGCTCTAGTCACATGACCAACAAGGGAGGAGGAGGGGGACGGGTCCACTAGGGGGGAGAGGTGGGGAAAGGGAGGAGGAGGGGAGGTGGAGGGGGGGAGGAGGGAGGAGGAAAGAGGGAAGTAGAGGGAGGGAGAGAGGGTGGAAAGAAAGTAAAAAAAAAAAAAAGAAGAAGAAGAAGAAGAAGAAGAAAAAAAGAAGAAGAAGAAAGTCCACTGATGCCAACAGGGGCTGGAGGTGGTGTTGGACTGAGGTGTAGGGAGGAAGGAGAAGAAAGAAAAGAAAGGAAAAGTTTTTTTATTTTTATTTTTTTGGGTATTTTTTCAATATTTGAGATTTGTATTTAAGAACTTTGGAGAGTTTTTTAAAATTTCTGTAGTTAAGTTGTTAAAAAACTTGTAGAAGAAAAACCAGACAAAAAAGACTTGTGTCAAACAGGCCCAATGTGTCCATTGGTTGCTGGTGAGTTTGAGGTGCACTACATATTGGATTTGTGCCTTCACGCTGCGTGTGAGGATGCCCAGACACGTGTTTGGAGCAATGTAGCAGCTCGGCTGCTATGCATAAGTGAAAGGGTGCTGTAGGCAATAAAATTGGGATGATTTTAGAAATCTCCCTTGAGGTTTTATAAAATTTCACTTAGCTCCCTTGACGTTTGTAAAATCTCTCTTATCTTCATTTACATTGACATTTTGTTAATAATGTCAACCCCTATGACAAAAAATAATATTAGGAAAAGCACGTTGGAGGAGAGAGAGTATTTTAGTGCCCTTGATACTCTTATGTGCTTAAAAAATATAAACATTTCAGAAATTGAAAATATATTGAAAATGAAGGAATCAAAGTGTGAAAAGGAAAACGATTTTGCTGCAATGAGCAGCTAATAGACCGTTGGAATTTAACGACTAGTTAGGTATGTTGCAGCTATAATAAAAGGTAGAAACATCTTCATAATATGAGCTCGTTGAGAGGAGATTGATAGAACAAAATGGCTAGTTTATCTTTTGAAGGACAATCATACAAACCATCATCATCTTTGAGCATTAAGCATCGGTATTAAGATGCAATCGCAAGGCTACATCAAGAATTTCAATGGTATGATTACATGCTAACACTTTCATCTAATTCTTTTTTTTTTAATAGCTAAATAATTGTTGGAACAAGTGAGGGTATTATTCATAATTGAACCCTTTTGATAATGACATGCAGCCTCACAATCATTTCAGGGGAGGTAACAGAGAGATTTTGTAAACGTCAGGGGAGCTAAGTGATATTTCATAAAACCTCAGTAGAGGTTTTTGAAATTATTCCAATAAAATTTGCTGAGTAACTTTGTTGTTATGAGAAGGATTAGTAGATCGAATGGCAGTTTAAATTTTGGGGGAATTTTATGTAGGATTAGGCAAACGAACTTAAATGCATCATGCATTCATTAATCGAGAGGACTACCATTCGAATGTTAAGTTTAATACCATTGTCAAACACAAAATATAAGGTATGGCCTCAACCAATGAAGAACTTGTAAATTTTACCATTTAAAAAAAAATTTTTAGTAGGGGAAGGATGGGATTGAAAAACAGTGAGGGGTTAGAGGATTTAAACCGAGGACCTCTAAACTTAAGGTGAATTTTACCCTTGTATATTACTAACTTAAGATTTTTTAATATCAATATCATTTTTTAAAATTGTCTCCGTAGTTTGTTCACAAGTAAATTTTAAGCCATAAATTGTGGCGTGGAGCCCTGCAACAGCATGAACCCTTTCTTTCTAACGTTCCAAAGCACAGAAAATAGTGGTAACAAGCATGAAACTTTTGGTAGAATTAGAGGTGAAACCATATCGAACATCGCTACATTCTTCATTCAATTAACAGATGCCAAAAAAATTAAATCACTACAATGCGTAGATTATTGATCTAAATAATTCAAAAAAATTGAAATGAAGATCCACAAAGTAAAATCCAAATTAAGGTAATCTAAGTAGCATCATGAACTAAAATAGCCGATAAACTGCGACCAGCCACATGTATGATTAGGATCTCCATGATGCCGAGTCTTCCATTGTTGCCCGTACCCAAAACAAAAGCCAAAGTTGACAATGCTCTGACATGAATTGCGCTTTTCTGCGAGACATGATTAATTATATTCAAAAGTAAGCAGCATAATCACTATAAATTGGATGGTCAAAATTTTTTATGCCAATTAGTCAATCACTTTGATGAAGAATGATAACGTAGACGCAAGGATAATAGTCTGCAAGCCACCTGTTTACTTCAATTGATCTTGGACAACGAAAGGAAACCAAATAAAAAAAAAAAATGAAGGATTTACAATTCATAAAATTAGTGAGGGAAGTTTTTTCGTTTGGGGTAGGGTTCTGCATTTATGTTATAGAGTGTAGAAAGCCACATTAGAGTAACATACGAATTTAGTTCAGAGGGTAACAAATTGATGGTTTATTGATATTTTGCCTTTAGGACACCATCTACCTGCTTTGTCAATCGTGGCCACAAGAAGAAAAACATGAGTAATAGAGAGTCAAATCTTCACTTGTATAAGAACAAAAACACAGGTTAGTTTGGCAACCAAACAAATGAAGTAAACTTTTGGAAATAACATCACAGAATATATTGAAAGATATCATTCGCTGTAATGAAAATTTTTTTATAAGATATCTCTGCTGGGAGATTTTTGGAGATGCTAATCACCGAGGCTCAACAAAGAGTCCATCTCTTCTTTTTCTTTTAGTAGGGAATGCTATGTCGATAATTACTGCAAATTCAGATACATGACTAAATGGTAAATATGAGAGAATAATCTTGAGGCAAGATATACACAAGGATACTTTTTTCAGTCATTTTCATTATAGAGTCACTTTCATGTCTTTTGAAATGGAGTCAAGTAAAGCTTATGCCAAACAATTGGCCGGTTTGAACTGTATCTCTAAGCTAGGGATTTTTCGTTCTTTAACAATTAATTATCATCTCTTCTAGGTATCACTTTCTAAATTTTGAGAAAACCAAAGCTTTCATGCTGAACTGTAGATAAAAAGGGAAGATGATACTAGGCATCAATGTTGTTGCCATCCGGAGCAACCCAGAAACAAACTTTATCATCTGGATTATGTAATGATAGGTCAATTGGGTGAAATGGCAATATGCTTTGCTTTTTAAGATCATAGATGCCTGTGTCATGACCGCAATGGGGACATTTTTGGAGTGAATCTTTTCGACGTAGTTAACAACGAAGTAGATAGAATTGGGCAACAGATGACGATTTCTCTTGGTAGATAAAACAAAGGAATGATTCAATCGTAAGAAAAGCACGCGATCCTCAAGACTTTCCAAGAATTTCAAACTTTTACTAGCAAAATCAAACCAATAAACGTCAAATCTGAGGGTCTTATAGGGGAAGATATTGTCAGAATCTTCATCGATGATGGTGCTATCTTTACACAGATATGTTCAGCATAATGCTTGATGACCAACAGAAGATCCCCTGATGGCTCATCCACCACCAAGTATCTTCTATTCGCATTGATCCCTCAGCTTCTTTTCTCGTGGCCTAAATGTGGGACAAATCCAGTTATATGCCAAATTCCTCTTCTTGGGCTGATTGGAGGGATTACCAGGGACGTCCCAAGCTTCAATAATGCCCTCATTAGGACCAAATGCATAAAATGTCTTGTGCTTATCAGAATACACCAGCAGATCAGAAATAGGGTTGGAATCCTCCTGTCGCGCCCCATTTTTTGAAAGAAAGAGGGAATGAAAATCTCGTCGTTTCGGGTTTTTAGTTTGAAAAATGATTTTTAGTTAAAATTTGATTTTTGAAAAATAAAAAGAAATGGGTCATGGGACTAAAAAAAATGCGACGATTTGGACCCAAAAACAAAAGTCTAGAAAAGGGTTTTTAGAAAAATTTGGAGTCGCCACTTGGTATGGAGTTTAGGTGTACCAAGTCACCCAAAAATTTTAATTAATGAAAATAAATTAAGAAAACCCTTTTTTAGACGACTCCAGGTCTTTGAAAAAACTAGAGAAAAAGGTTTGGGAGTCACAGTTGAGAGAAGGGAAGGCAAAGATTCGAAGTTACTCGTCTCTAAGGCACCTTTCTAACCTAACCAAAGCTAGTTGCGTGATTTAGTTAAAAATTTCCTAATTCTAACTTTAAAATTTATCACATTTGGATGTTATCTATATGGATGCAAAACTTAAACCTAATATTGGATCGAGAGGGGCAAAATGTCTCCTTGAGGTTTGATTGGAATTGATCACATTAGTTGTGTCATCCAAATTTGATTCCTCGAGGAGGTCACGAAAAATACAAATGATGAGACTTGAAAAAAGAAAAGGAAAACTAGGGTTTTCAAAAGAAATGCCATTTTTATAAAATCTCAAGGGAAAAGAAATTGGATTTTTGAAAAGATCAATTTTAAGTGCAAAGAGGAACTTAAATTTTCAAAAGATGCAATTTTAAGAAAAATGGATTTTGACTTTGAATTGCTAAACATGAAGAAACTTGATTTTTAAAGAATGATTTTGATAGAATTTAAAATAATGCACATGTATGTCCTAAAGAGGGATAATGCAACATAATGGGTGCGGGGGACTAAATTCGTGACTTCAAATCTTCCTTTCATAGAAGGAAATAAAAGCGTGCAAAGGCTAGAAAGCCATACTCGCTTTTTTCCCTAATTCAAAGGGTAATACCCTAAAAAAGAGCTAATCTATTTTTAACGAAAAAGAAAACTAAATGAGATGTTTCGCATACGGGATGGGAGAAAAATAACATGCAAAATGAAAAAAGAAACTCTAAAAGTGAAAAGTGTGTGAAATTTGTATCTAATGCATGAACGGCCTTAAGGGTTTAGCATTGGACTAACCTTCGTCTAAAAGTTCTCACTAACATTGGATTAGTGAGAAATCGAAAGGAAAAGCCACAACTAGCGTTGGACTAGTGTGGTGATGTCAATACATTTACACAATAAACATGTAGACATGATAATAAAGCAAGTAAACACATAAAACACATAAACACATAACACATAGGCATAATATCTAGATGCAAAACCCTAGAAAAACAAGTAAACACATAAACATGCAAACACACAAATAAAGCAATATAAAACCTAATTATTACATTGGGGAAACCTATATACAATTCTAGAGGGGAAAATCAAAATAATAACCTATCTATTACAACTTGGCATTCAAGGCCTCCAAATAATTTACCCAAAATTTAAATAAAATAAATAAAGACTAAAAATGAATAAAAACAAAGGAAAACTTAATTTAAATATGCAAAATCATGCAAAAACCCATAGGAGCACATAAGGGCACATAATAAGGGGAGAGAAGTTACCATCCCTTGATGTGATGTCTCAACTGAATGCCCAAATGAGGGGAATGGCTATCTAAGATTCAATGTCAACAAAAGGGGATCAAGGCACCAATTTAAAGGAAAAATCAATCAAGAATTCAAAGATGAGATATTAAAACAAACTAAGCAAGCAACATGGATAAGACTGGAAAACATGAATACTAAAGTAAGTTTCTGAATCAAGAGAGTGGAAAATAGCAACAAAACAGAAAAATAGAAAGGTTACGCGGATCCGTACGCGCAACCAAGGTCGCGTTTAATGCAAAAAGGAGATTCAGAAGGGAAACGCGGACAGGAAACGCGGATCGAACCGCGTAACCCCTCGCGTTTCTTCCTATATTCAAAATTCCAGGAAGATTGCTTCCAGTTTTTCCAATCAAAACACCAATACAACACCAGAGACAACAAGATCAATTTCAAGGCATAAATATTATCATTCAGATCACATAAAGGCGAGCTAAACCCAAAAAGGTTGAATCTTAGGCATTAGAATCATCAAATAGGAAGAAAAGGGGAGAAAAGAAACTATCAGAATAGAAACGCGGGGCGTTACGCGGATAGATCCGCGTAAGAACTCCGCGTTTCTTCACATCTTCAAACATTCAAATAGAAACGCGGAGTGTTACGCGGATGAGTTCGCGTAAGAACTCAGCGTTTCTTCACATCTTCAAACATTCAAATAGAGACGCGGAGTGTTACGCGGATCAGTTCGCGTAAGGATCCCGCGTTTCTTCACATCTTCAAAGCGTGAAGAACATTTTTCCAAAAATTTTACAGAAAACACAACAAAATCAACACAGAAACATCTGACATCTGATTTTTAAACGTAAAAACAAGTCTATGAGTTTTACCAAGTCTATGAGTTTTACCAAGACTATATAAACACAACCATACTCATACTATAACACATAATCATCATCATTATCATAAAAAACTCAAAGAACACAACCATGGCCTTGGTTCCACCAAAAGGCCCAACTCTTCAGCGATTTTTCGATCAAAATAAAGTAGATAAGGTAGAGGAAAACTACCTGAGTCAGAAGCTTTACAAAAAACGGATCAAAATTCCAAACAAAATGATCTTCATTCACTTCCAAAAAAAGAAAAGCCCTAGTTTTCTTTTCTCTCCTTTCCCTTTTACTCTTCTTTTGATTCAGCTGTTTCTCTCTCTTTTTCTTCACTTTTTTTTCACTCCAATTCGCCTTCCTCAACCTTTTTTCTCTCCTCCTCTTTTCTCAGAAAACCTAAGGAGCTATTTATAACCCATTTACCCTAGAACCAAAGGCTTGGATGCATTTAGGGTTTGTTGGTTGATTTTTGATCATTAGATGGGGTGTTAGGGATTAAGGGTGAGTTAGGGATTAACTAAATAGGTTCCTTGATGCTCAAGGCGCAGAAAATACAACGGGAAATGAGGAGAAAAATGGCTGGAAAAATCGCGCGCATTTTTTTTAGCCTCTGATCAGGTTACGCGGACCACTCCGCGTAACATGTCCGCGTTTCAATTCTAAACCCTTTTTATTTTTTTTAAAACTCTACAAAAATAAGAAAATATGTTATAATAAATAAATAAATAATAATAGATAAAAAACATGAGGTAATAATTGAAAAAGTCAAAAATTTGGTGTCTATAACTTGCCCCTCTTTGTCTGAGTTTTGAAGAAACTTTAGACAAAGACGTAGACACCAAATTACTTACTTGTTTTTGTTGGTCGTATCTGAACCATGGTAAACAACAGGAATGTGAGATTGCCAATTTTCAAACTAAAAATGCATAATGTGACCAACTCGTATAGAGTTGCCTACGTATCTCGCCATGAGAATCGAGGTCAAAGCGTAGTTCAAATGCAAATGAGCTGCGATGAAATGACTCTGAATCTTGTAAAATTCGAGCACGGGAGATAGAAGGGTGTGTGGTGGACGCTGAGACTCATCAACATGAATTTAAATATTCAAGCCAAGAATAAAATTAAGTGCCAAGAATTGGGGTAGAAGGGTCAAATGACTGAGACTCAATAGGAATTTAAAATATCAAGAAGAGAGATAGAAGGGTGCCAAGACTCACCAACAGAATTTAAAATATCAAGAAGGGGAGATAGAAGGGTGCTCAGGAGGTTGAGACTCACTGCTTGAGAATTTAAAATATCAAGAAGGGGATAGAAGGGTGCCGGAGGTTGAGACTCAGCACGTGAATTTAAATTGAAGCGGGGGAGATAGAAGGTGCAGTGGAGAGGCTGAGACAACAACCAATGAGATTTAAATTGAGCAGGAGATAGAAGGATGCTGTGGAGGCTAAGACAAGCAAATGAAATTTAAATTGAAGCAGTGGGAGAATAGAAGGAATGCCATGGAGGCTCAAACCAACATGAAATTTTAAATTGGGTGGGAGATAGAAGGGTGGAGGTTGAGACAAAGAATAACGAAATTTAAAATTCTTTCCAAATTTAGACTATTCAGTGGGACTGGACCCAAACCTGAATGACTAGATGGGAAAATGTAAATATGTCCTAAGTCTAAATTGCTGGTGGGATTGGACCCAAATCTAGACACTAGTGGGAGAGATGGAAACATAAATTCTGGATTGCCAGACTTTGAAAAATAAAACACGAGCTGTTCAAACATGATAAATGTAAAATGCAAATAATGATGCACTCAGTGAAATGTTGCATTTTTGATTTTTGATTTTCTTGTCTTGAAAAGGAAGTGATTGATAGGAACAGTGACTTCTCTCTTTTTTTTTTCTTTTTTTTTTTCAAGAATTGATGGATTTTGAAAATTTGAAGAGTATAACTGAAACCTTTCCTCTCCAGGGTTGAAACAAACACACATATGTTGCCATCCTCTCGATCTGTAAACCTTTTCCGGCAAAATTAATTTTTTGAATGCATTATCCAAAATTGGAGATCACTTCTCTCAAAACAAAATTGCCTCAGTGTCAAATGAATCGTTAATCCTGCAGAAGTCATGAAATATTAACCAATTAGTCTATAGAAATTCAATTTCTCTTCTCTTTCTTTTTTTTTTAAATCATAAAGTGTAAATTCTCTTGGGATTACAACTGTTAGCCACTAAAATGACTAAAACGTATCAGAATCATTCGATAAAGTACATTCATGAGATATTTGTGTTCATGAAACATTGCTTGTTCTTAAACGGTAGGAAGTATTCATCAAAACAAACTATGGGATTGAAATAAACCATGCGATCTTGGAAATCCAAATCCTCATAAACCAGGCAAAATATTATTATGTAATTATTCAATTTGCATCAAGTACTCATAATATCAAGTAAAAGAGAGACAATTATACCTCAATTTTAACAATTCAAACTTGATTTCTCACTTTCACCAAATTTTGCAATCAAATGACTCATATAGTCAATTCAAACTTGCCTTTTCCACAGTTTTTTCAGATTTTACTACTAAAAAGGATTTGCTGAAACACATCTTCTTACTCAAATTGCAATAATGCCTTTTGACGCGAAAATCATCACTTTTAGGCGAAGATTCCCGGTTACTCGACATATGCCTTCTTGCTCAAATAGTAAAAATGTCTTTTGACGCGAAAATCAACACTTTTAGGTGAAGATTTCCGGTTACTCAATATTTTACTTGTTCGAACTGCTTTGTATACTCGTAATTCAAGCACCGTTTTATGCGAAAGTTAACATTTGTAGATGCTAAACCTCCGGTTACTTAGTACTAGAATCATTGGAGTAGAATTTTGGTTCTCACTTTGCTGCTTTTTCTTTTTCTCTTTTTTTTTCTTTTTTTTTTCTTTTTTTTATAGCATATCAATTGAAAAAGGATCATTTGCCAACTATATCAATCATTTTCTTGTAAAGTCCAATAAAAGAAGAAATCTCATTCAATAGGAAAAAAAACTGAGGCATAATTTTCCCTATTTTACAAAACATATTTTCTAAAATGCCAATATCTTAATCACATAATAATCATTTCCGAGTACGATGGAAAAATGATTTTTCATATCGTGCGGCCTTTATTTCAAAAAGATGAAGGCAATTGCAACCTAATGATTGGACATTTGCATCCTTTTTTGAATCAAATTCCGAAAAACAAATCAATTTGTGGGGCAAATGTGCAATTTAGACAAAGTGTTTTTTTTTTTGAAAAAATTTCCTTATAACTGGATGAAACTCCCTGCCAGCAACCCAAATTTTCAAACACATTCAACACATATAAGCACATAAGAGCCAAATTTAAACAAATATATACATCCTGATGCAGCAATTTAACCAAAAATATTTCTAATAGTTAAACCTATGTCTAAAAAAAAGCGCGGGGATCAAACATAAAGTGAAATAAAGCAAGGATGGGATAAACCGCAAATCGGGGATGGGTGCATGCGTCCCCTCAAATCCACCATCGCCTCCGGTGGCATGCAGGATAGGCCTCGTGAAGCGGAATGTGAGGGCACGCCGCGTCTCGAGAAAAAAGAATTTGTAAAGAACTGCGGGCTATAACACCTAGTAGTGTGCGTATGAAACCCCGTTTCCAAATTTTTTCGAAAAGGCACTTGTCCTTCCTCAATTTTGCAATTAATCAATCTTCAAAATGATTTAATCATACAGTCTAAACATTTACTCAAAATAAAGCTGGTCTCCTCGATTGGACCGATCAGTCACTTGTCCCTGTTTCTCTGCAAAAGAAAAGAAATGGTGAAAAGTAATACTAACGCCACCACCGTTTGATCCTTTTATCTCGAGCATCCCGTAAACATGAGTTCTTGGGCGTCGATGAGCGGTGTCGGTGAATTCCTTTTTGTTTACCGGTGCGGATCGTTACAAGCTCCGCTTCTCAAACCATATCACCCATACCTTCATGGTAATCTAAGAGGATTGTCCTTTGATGAAAGTGCCCTTTTGATGAAAATATGTGCAAAGAAACAATTTTATTTTAAAATGACATCATGACCATAGAATGAATGCTAAACATGGCATTTTAAATCAATAATAGCCAAACGCCAGGAAAACTATTTAAAACAAAAGCGTCGCACTTGACCGCTTTGGATATCGTCTCCTTGGAATTTACTGACGGCAAGGGGAGTGCTTGATATAAGGTAAATCCTGATAAACATAATCACCGGCTTCCCTTGTCCCATGAACTTTTCCTTTCTGCTTGCATTGTTGCTTTTCAAAACTTGCCTTAGTACCCTTTCAGATTTGCACTGAAGTTGATTGATAAGGTAGTATAATAAAATAGACAGACTTAAACCCCAATTTTGTCAATTTAAACATGTTTGTTAAAATGGTAGCATCAGTGAGACAATTCCTTCTGACAAAATTCAGAGAGAATGTATTTACATCATTTGCCTTTTGATCAAGAAAGTTCCTTGAAATTGCAAAGAGGGTCGAGGTCAGTGACGTTTTGATTTTTGTGACGGGGCTTGGTAAGGTATAAAAAGAGGGCAAAACTCGAATGCAGATTTTAAGAAGGGTTTTAAACAATCCTGAGATCATATTTTTCAAAAAAATTGCCCCAGTTTAGCTTTAATCAAGTTTTTTTCTTTTTCTTTCTTTTCTTTTTTTTTTCAAAATAAATAAATAAATAATAATAATAAAAATTGCCCCAGTTTGGGGTTTGTGGTATTTAATGGGAGTTGCAGAATGAAGTGTCATTTTCTTTCGAAGGCTCAAATGGAGAATTTAGGAAGGAATTGTTTAAACGAGAAAGAAGAATGCTGGCCTTTTAAACCACCTTTTTACAAACAATTTCTAAAGAAACTTTGCTCAATCATATGAAAGATCTTTTACACATGTCTGAATTGATTGGTTGAGGAAAAATCTGCCCGTCCATCTCCATGAGAACCAATGCTCCTCCAGATAACACCTTTTGAATAATGAGCGGCCCTTGCCAATTCAGAACGAATTTCCCCTTAGCCTGCTCTTGTATCGGAAGTGTCGCGCCCCATTTTTTCAAACAACAAAAATGTGTTGTGGAAAGGGAAAGATTTGATTTTATGAAAAAAAGAAAGGGAAAGGGGTCATGGGACTATAAAATGCGACGGTTTGGACCCAAAATAAAAAGTCTAGAAAAGGGTTTTTAGAAAAGTTTGGAGTCGCCACTTGGTATGGAGTTTAGGTGTACCAAGTCACCCAAAAAGTTTTGATTTAATGAAATAAACAAAGAAAACCCTTTTTTAGACGACTCCAGGTCTTTGAAAACTAGAGAAAAAGGTTCGGGGGTCACAGTTGAAAGAAGGGAAGGCAAAGATTCGATGTTACTCGTCTCTAAGGCACCCTTCTAACCTAACCAAAGCTAGTTGCAAGATTTAGTTGAAAATTTCCTAATTTCTAACTTTAAAATTTATCACATTTGGATGTTGTCTATATGGATGCAAAACCTAGACCTAATGTTGGATCGAGAGGGAGCAAAATGTCTCCTTGAGGTTCATTGGAATTGATCACATTAGTTGTGTCATCCAATTTTGATCCCTCGAGGAGGTCACGAAAAAAATGCAAATGATGAGACTCGAATGAACGGAAAGATAGGGTTTTCAAAATGCAATTTTTATAAAGTATCAAGAGAAAAGAAATTGGATTTTTTGAAAAGATCAATTTTAAATGCAAAGAGGAACTTGAATTTCCAAAAAGATGCAATTTTAAGAAAATGGCTTTTTAACTTTGAATTGCTAAAACATGAAGAAGAAAGTTGATTTTTAAAGAATGAATTGGATAGAGTTTAAAATAATGTACATGTATGTCCTAAAGAGGGATAATGCAACATAATGGGTGCGGGGGACTAATTTCGTGACTTTGAATCTTCCTTTTCATAGAAGGAAATAAAAGCGTGCTAAGGCTAGGAAGCCATACTCGCTCTTTTCCCTATTTCAAAGGGTAATGCCCTAAATGCACTAATCTAAAAAAAAGAAAACTAAATGAGATGTCTATGCAGGGATGGGGAATAGTGACATGCAAAATGGGAAAGAAACTCTAAAAGGTGGAAAGTGTGTGAAATTTGTATCTAATGCATGAGCGGCGTTTAGGGTCTAGCATTGGACTAGCCCTAAATCAAAGGTTCTCACTAACATTGGATTGAGTGAGAAATCAAGAGGAACACAACTAGCGTTGGACTAGTGTGGTGGCGTCAATACATTTACACAATAAACATGTGACATGATAATAAAGCAAATAAACACATAAAACACATAGACACGTAACACATAGGCATAATGTCTAGATGCAAGGCCCTAGGAAAGCAAATAAACACATAATCATGCAAGCATGCAAAATAAGCATATAAAACCTAATTATTACATTAGGGGGAATCTAAATACATTCTAAGAGAAAAATTTGAAATAATAATCTAACTATTACATCTTCTAGAATAAATACACTTTTTGCCAAATTAAACCTATCTATTACAACTTGGCATCCAAGGCCTCCAAATGATTTACTCAAAAATTAAATAACATAAATAAAAGACTAGACATGAATAAAAAGCAAAGGAAAACTTAATTTAAAACATGCAAAATCATGCAAAACACATACAAACACATAATGGGAGAAAGAAGTTACCATCCCCTTGATGTGAGGCCTCGAATCCTTAAATGATGGGAATGATTATCTAAGACTCAATGTCAACAAAGGGATCAAGGATTTACAATTTAGGAAAAATCAATCAAAAAAATACAAAGAGGGATATCTAAACAGATTCGCAAGCAACACAAATAATACTAGGAAATAGTAAGATGCGGAACAAAGGCAGTAAATATCAACGAGAATACCAAAAGCGAGAGTTACTGAGTCAGAAGCGAGTTGACCTTTGCCCAGCGTTACAAGGAAAAATCAAAAGTCGAGGAGGGAAGCTTGGACCAAGCGGCGGACTGAGCCAGCGTAATCCATCGTCTCTTCCCATCTTCAAAACATCGAGGAAGATTGCTTTAGGTTTTGAACAACAACACTGAAAGCGAAACATTCGAGAGGCAAGGGAGGTCCATTTCAAAGCATCAAACATCATTATTCAGACGTGATGTGTCAAAACAAAGCTAAACCCACAAAGATCAAATCACTAAGCATTAGCATCATCAAATGGACAAGAAGGAAAAGAAAAGCAACTGGAGATGGGGTTAGAAGTAGCGGGAGAGGTTGCTGTGGTGGCTTGCGTAACATCAGCCGTTTCTTCTACAACTTCAAGTATTCAAGCGAGAAAGCGGATGTTGGCGAGATAGTCATGCGCAAGAGATCAGCGTTCTTCACAACTTCAAACATTCAGAGGAGCAGCGGATCATTACGAACTAATCGTAAGTAGTCGCGCGTTTCTTCACATCTTGGCGTGAAGAGCGGTTTTTCGAGAATTTCGGGAATCTAGCGACATCATCCGCACGGAAGCATGTACGTCTGATTTTTAAGCGTAAAACAAATCTACTAGCCTTACCAGGCTTTATAATCCAACATGCTCGATAACAGTGTCATCAAATATCCAAACTAAAGAAAACTACTCAAGACCTTGGTTCCACAAAAGGTCGAATCTCAGTCATTTTACGATCAAAACGATAAATAAGGTAAAAGGATGTTACACACAGTCGGAGCTTTGAATTTAAACAATAGAAGCCGAGAAATTCAAGAATGATCTTCCGCAGTGTCACCAACTAGCTTTTCTTTTTCTCACTTTCTTTCTTTTTCTCTCAATTCCAGCCGTTTTCTCTGCTTTTTTTTTCTCTCTAAGCTCTCCTAATTCCCCTTTTTTTCTCTCCAGTTCCAACCTATTGGCCTAATCTAGGCTATTTATAGCCACAAACCTAGAACTAAGGGTTTGATGTTCTTGGGATGTGGTGAGCTAATTTTGAGCGTTAGATGAGTTGTACTAGGGGTTAAAGGGGTGAGTTGGGGAATGTTTAAATAGGTTTCTTATCGTTCAAGCATCTGGAAAATACAGTTGGAAAAGGATGATCCAAGTTTCCTGAAAATCGGCGTCATTTTTTTTAAACGTAGATTCTGTAGGACTAGTTCTGTGGACTCGATGCAATGGCGGTCCGTTTTGACTTTCTCTTTTTTTTTTTTAAAACCTACAAAATGAAAAAATGCATTAGAAAATTATAAAATAAATAACTAAACATTAATAGATAAAACATAAGAAAACAAAAGAAATAGTCAAAATTTGGTGTCTGACTTGCCTCTCTTTGTGAGCTTTTGAAGAAACTCTAGACAAAACGTGGTGCAACCTCAAATGCTTCTAGTTTTATGGTTGTATCCCAACCATGGCGGAATGTTAAATTGCCAAATTTCAAACTAAACAAAAGCATAATGTGACCGAACTTCTGGGTGGCACCCGAGGTTGCCTCTATCTCGACATGAGAATCAGGTCAACTGGATTCAATGCAAATGAATTATAATGAAATGAATCTGAATCTTGTAAAGAGGCCGAAACAGGAGAGAGAGAAGGGTTTTGCTGAGGCTGAGCCTCCCAATTCACCAATTTAAATGAAAAGCAGGGAGATAGAAAGGGTGCACGTGAGGTTGGGGCTTGAGACCTCACCAACAGAGCTAAATTCATCAAAAAGGAGATAGAGGGACGGTGCAGGTCGAGAGACTTCACCAACGAATTAATTGAAGAGTGGGAGAGGAAGGTGGTTGAGACCTCAATAATTTAAATTGAAGAACGGAGATGAAGAATTTTCCAGCCAGAGAACTCTCCACTGAACAAAGTCAGTGGGAGATAGAAGTGGTGTTCTGATACCTCCCAGTAAGGGCCTGGGAAACTTCCGCGAAATTGAAGAACTAAGTGTGAATAGGGTGTATACAGGCGGAGAAATTTAAATGAAGAAGGGATGAGGAAGAAAATGGAGATTCAGTGAGGCAGGGGCTACTAAATTCAAAGGTAAACGGAGGAAGGGCGTCTGAGGATCTTTATGAGTGAGCGAAACAATAATAAATGCCAAATTTAAATTGAAGCGAGAAGGTGATAGATGCTAGCAATGGCGAAAATGAGCGGGGAGCGGAAGATAGAAGGAAGGGTGGGGTTAGGTGAGAGACGATGCAAGTAAATTCTTTTCAATTTTAGACTATTGGTGGGATTGGACTGGCGAAAGCACGAATGACTAAAAAACTTGATTAGATTGGACGAGCTGAATGACTAAAAACTATTGGGGTGGGATTGGACCCGAGCACGAATGACTAAACAAAACTATTATTGGGGAGGTCTTACCCAGCGCTTTGAATGACTAGATGAAAACATAAATGCCTTTGGATTGCAGGACTTTGAAAAATAAAACACAAGTTGTTCAAACAAGATAAGCTTGTAGAATGCAGTTAATGATGCACTCTCTCGAAATGGTGCGAATTCCGATTTTTGATTTTCTTGACAAGTGATAAGTGGTGTCTAGGAACAATGACTTTTCTTTCTTTTCTTTTCTTTTTCTTTTCTTTTCTTTTTCTTCTTTTTCTTTTTTCTTTTCTTTTCTCTTTTCTTTTCTTTTTTCTTTTTTCTTACTTTTTTTTTTTCAAGAAGGTGTTGATGATTTGGAAAATTGAAAGTGTAAGCAGAAACCACCATACGAGGGGTTTGGAACAAATCCACGTATATTGCATCGTCTTGATCGCCTGCAAATCTTTTAGGCAAAATTAATTTTAGATGCATTATTGAAATTGGAGAGCACTCTCAAACAAAATTGCTGATGTCAATTGAATCGTTAATCCTGAGGTCGAAATTAATTAATTGGTCGCTGGCAATTCAATTCCCTTTTTTCCTTTTTTAGCAAATGTATGTAAAAAACTCTTTGTGATCAATCTGTTGTGCATATCAAAACGCAAAACTAAAAACATATGAGAATCATGCAATAAAACACATTCATCATCGAATATTACCGTGCTTTCATGAGAAACATTGTTTGTTCTCAAGTGGTAGGAAATATTCATCAAAACAAGTATAGGATTGACATGAACCATGTGATCTTGAAATCAAATCCTCGTAAACTAGGCAAAACATTATTATGCAATTATTCAATTTGCATCAAGTACTCTAATGTCAAAAAAAGAAAGACAATTATACCTCAAT
Source organism: Gardenia jasminoides (assembly GCA_013103745.1). Taxonomy (NCBI): domain Eukaryota; kingdom Viridiplantae; phylum Streptophyta; class Magnoliopsida; order Gentianales; family Rubiaceae; genus Gardenia; species Gardenia jasminoides. Next base: position 21,457,385 of record CM023100.1, on the reverse strand, counting down.
TTTAACAATTCAAGCTTGATTTCAATCACTTTCACCAAATTTTGCAATCGCGGCGACTCATATAGTCAATTCAGCTTGCCTTTTCCATGGTACTTCGATATAACAAAGGATTTTAAAACACATCCTCTTCAGGTGGCGGGCGGAATTACAAATGTGTCTTTTGGCGAAAATCAACACTTTAGTGTATACTACATCTATCTTCTTGCTCAAATAGTGAAGATGTCTTTTTTGTATTGAAAATCAACACTTAGGTGAAGATCCCAGGTTACTCAACATTTTATTTTTCAAACATGCTTTGCATACGTAATTACAAGCACCGTTTTTGTGAAAGTTAACATTGGTAGATGCTAAACCTCAGGTTAGTCTTAGTACTAGAATCACTGGAGTAGAACTTTGGTTCTCACTTTCTTTTCCTTGCTTTTTTCTCTTTTTTTTTCTTTTTTTTTCACATCAACTAGAAGGATCATTTACCAACAATATCAATCATTTTCTTGTAAAATCAATAAAGAAGAAATCTCATTTAATAGGAAAGATTGAGGCATAATTTTCCTATTTTACAAAACATACTTTCTAAAATGCCAATGTCTTAATCACATAACAATTATTTCCGAGTAAGATGGAAAAGGATTTTTCACATCCTTGGGGCTTTATTTCGAAGGATGAAAACAATTGCAATAAAAATTGGACATTTGCACCACTTTTTGAATCAATTTTTAGGCAAATGTGCAATTTAGAAAAGTTTTTTTTTTTTTTTTCAATTTTCAAACATAAATAAGCACATAAGAGCCCAATTTAAACAAATATACACATTGATGCAAGCAAATGAATCAAAAGTATTTCTAATGCAGTTAAACCTATAATGTAAAAAAAAAGCAGAACACAAGAGATCAAATACAAAAGAAATAAAAGCAAGAATGGAATAAGCGTATGTAAAATCAAGGGGTGGGTTTATCATTCCCTCGACTCCACATTGATATACCTCCGGTGGCGTCTTGGACAAGTTGCTCCCGGTGAGCGGAATGTGAAGGCATACATTTTAGGAAAGAATTTGAAGAAGAAGATTTAATGTGGGTTATAACACCTAGTAGTGTGCGTGTGAAAACCGCTTTATTTTCTTACGGTGCACTTGTCCTTCCTCAATTTTGCAATTAATCAATTTTCAAAATGATTTAATCATATAGTCAACATGACTCAAGATAAAGCTGCAGTCTTTCGACTTGACCGATCAGTCACTTGTCCCACATAAAAGAAAAGAAATGGTGAAGAAATAATGATGGTATATACGTTCTCCTCTTTATCTCAAAATAGCATTAAACATGTGAGTTCTTGGGCGTCGATGGCGGTGTCAACTGAATTCTTTTTTGTTTGACAGATGCGGTCGTCACTGCAATAGTTGAAACTTACGGAATCCATATCACCCATAGCAACCTTCATGGTAATCTAAGAGGATTGTCCTTGATGAAAATGCCGTTTTTGATGAAAATATGTGCAAAAGTTTGTGCAAGAGACAATTTTATTTTAAAAATGACATCATGACCATAGAATGAATGCTAAACATGACATTTTAAATCAATAAAAGCCAAATGCCGGAAAACTAGCCCAAAACAAAAGCCTCGTGCGCCGGCCCCTTTGGATATCATCTTCAGAATTTGGCGGACAAGGGAGTGCTTGATATAAGGTAAACCGATAAACGTAAGTCCAACCGGCTTCCTGTCCCATGAACTTTCCTTTCACGCGCTTGCACCTTGTTGCTTTTCGGAGGCGCTTGCGCCTTAGTACCTTGCAGTTCGGATTTGCGCGAAGTTGGTGATAAGGTAAGTACAATGAAATGTAGATGCGGACTTAAGCCGATTTTGTCAATTTAATACATGTTTGTTGAAATGGTGGCATCGAGTGAGACAACCCGCCGACAAAATTCGGAGAATGTATTTGCATCATTTGCCTTTGATTGAGAAAGTTCTTTTCAGAATTTTTGCAAAAGGTGGAGGTCTATAACTCTTAGGCTTTACAAATGGGTTAAGTGTGGTGTAGGGACAAGTTTTAAACTTAAAGCGAAAAATTTTTTAAAGTACCCAGGTTTGGGTTTTACTTGATTCTCGGGTTCGAAGTTTTGCTAAACAATTAACTGTTCTTTGATGGGCTCAAATAAGAGCTGGGGTTGAAGTGTTTAAGCGAAGGAAAAGAATGTTGGCTTTTTTCGACCACCTTTTCGGCCATTCCTAAGAAAACTTTGCTCAATCATATGAAAATCTTTTACATGTCGTTAGATTGGTTGAGGGAAGCGTCTGTCCATCCATCTCCATGAGAACCGCGCCTTTCCAGGTAGCACCTTTTGAATAATGACGGCCCCACGCCAATTGGGTAATTTCCCTAGCTTCTTCTTGTAATGTTGAGTTCGTTTCAAAACCTTGTCTCCCACGCCGCTGAACCCTGCGAGGTTTAACTTTCTTGTTATAAGCCGAGCCAGTATCCTCCCCTGCTAGTAACATTGCCAGCATGACAACGATGGCATTCAATCTCTTTCATCGATCAAAGACGGTTGCTGCGTTGGCGTTGGCGGTCATTGAAGCTTCAATTTTGAGCTTACATTAGAATCGCGAGAAAGAGGATTTCTTAAACCGGTATCATCTTTGCTTCTAAGTCCCATACATAGAAGTAGGTGTTGCCCGATGTAGAAGTTGGATTGCGTCACTATATGCCATCAAAGCAAAGGTAACTTTCATGCCACCGCGGTGATGGGTTTGTCATTTTTGCGGATGATCTTCTTCAAATTCTTATTTAGGCTTCCACGGCTCCATTCATCGAGGTCTATAATAGCTGAATTTGGTTGTTTGATGCATTGCTGTTCCTCGAACCGTTGACATATCGTTGTTGTGAGGTTTGTGGCATTATCCGTGATCAAAGTTTACGGCACTCAAAGCGTGATGATATTGTTTTTCACAATGCAACCGCTACTACTATGCTTAGTCACGCGTGCAGATGTAAAGCTTCCACCCATTTAGTGAAATATTCAATAGCCACTAGAGCATAACTTACGTTCGAAGCGGTTGTGAGGATCAATAGCTCCAATTGCGTCCATTCCTATCGAACATGGCCAATGGCGGTGGTACTATCAGGGATTGTAGGGGAGGGGCATGTATAGCGTCACCGATGCACAATTGGCATTTGACACACTCGCGCTTCGAACAAAATTTGGATCGTGTCATGCTTTCCATAGTAAGCCAAGGCTCGTTCTGTGATCTTCTAGCCAACAAGTCCCATTCTTAATGTGGCACAAACCCCGTATACGCTCATTATACTTCTTCATCGTAATCTTCCTTGACTCGCACTTCATCACCTGCTCAAAGTTCTAGGTCATTCGGAGGTTGTCTTTCTGCGCCAAAGCACTCCTCACCATTTAAGAAAAACTTTGAAGATATCTGAGGAAATGTACCCCTTCATGGCTGAATGCCTGGGCTGGGATAAACTTCTGGTTTTTGATGTAATTCCTTGATGTCATGGTACCAAGGGTGGACCGGTCGGAAGTTAAGCTACGTGACCAACGAGCAATGTCGCGGGGAGGCTTCTCTTGGAGTTGGATCTGTATAGGCTCGATCACTAGTTCATGCGGATGTTGTTCCATTGAAGACAAAGTAGCCAAAGCGGCGTGGCGGGTAAAAGACATTTCGAGTCACGAGGGAAGTAGTGTCTAAGCTCCAATTCTCAAACCTCTTGATCAAATCGTAGTTTGCGGTGATCTGGTATGATCTTTGAACCCGGGTCACCTACTTTGTTGAGAGTTTATTTGATGCACAAGTACTGAATCACGAATCGCGAATACTATCAAATCTTTGATGTCCATATCTAATGCCATCCTTAATCCAAACATGCGACTGTTCATACTAAACAGCTGTTGTTAGTACCGCAAGAGAATTGTAGCAGCTTGGCTGCGAGGATAATGTCTTTCCATGGCGACACAAATGCTGACTCGATTCCGACCCCAGCGAAGAATTTGAAGCTTACGATGAAAAACCTCGTGATATTGCTAGCACCGTCCATATCTTCCACGCATGCACAAACAAGATCTCTTCATGAAGGAAAATAGGTGTGCAAGGAAGCAAACGTAGTCATCTACATTGGGTTCTCACCGCCAAGTGATGATGCGGAAGCTATTCCTCTTTTATTATCGCCTTTTTGGTACCTTTTAGTGGTAAAGCGCGACCCAATATCAAATTCGGATATCATCACCACTTAGCCATGGCAATACGTCCTGTTGGCATCGGCTCTCAACAAATACCGGGGGGGAGATGAGGTTGGAGTAAGCGGGCCGGAGTGAAGTAGTAATGTCTTAATTTTTGAGCTGCACCCATGCTAAAGCACAACAACTCTCTCGAGAGAAAGAATAGTTAAGCTTCATGCGAGGGTGAACTTTTACTCGGTAGTAGATGGCTCTCTCAGCTTTCTTTCCAGTTCATCGTGTTGTCCCCAAAAAACCTTACCGGCTTCATCGAGAACTGAGATAAATGCAGTCGAGGCAATTGACTGAGTCCTCAGGCGCTGAAGTGGTACTAGGACCCACAAGGTATAATTCCTTTGATCTTTATCGGCTTATCGGTCACCGTCCAAAATTCATCTAGTATTCTTGGCCAACCTTGAACAGTCAACAAAGATGCATAGTTTTGCGAACGCCAGCTGAAGCTTTATTTTCCTAAGAAGCTTTCAGATCCTCCGTATTTTCTATTATATTATCTCTGATCGCTTTTTTAATCTTTGTCGATCTACTTAGTGTCTTCTCATTTCCATACAACCAAACAATTACCACAGCTGAGCTCCAAAGGCACACTTTGACGAACCTTCTTAAATTTCCTTAATCGTCAAAGCCAATCACCAAATGATCTTCAACTCTTTTGATTTATTTGATGACGTCACCATAAACCAATCCCTGTAGAATCATACCGCCAAACAGGGGCGGCCATGGTTCACAGATAGTTCCATACCAAACAAAGCGGTATGACTTGGGTGAAGTCCTTGGCAGGTGGATGGAAAGTAGTCTTCGGGCTTGGCCTTCCCCATTTAAATTCCATGATACCCGCCTCTAAATGCCTAAAGATCTCATCTCATGCCCAGCAGTTGTCCAAAAGGATGTGAATGTTCTTTAGGAGCAGTCGCCTCCTAGGCTGTCACTAAATTGTAATCAATACAGACCCGCATCTCCACTCTTCCTTAGGGACTGGACAGGTTGAAAGCCATATAGGGCAGTGTGATACCACAATCCAGTATCTAACCTCACGACAATCTGTTCTTTATCTAAGACTCTAGCTCTGCCTAAACCGTGGGCTTGCATCATATACCCCACTGCAGGGCAACAAGTGTACCAATGACCTAGGAACTGGCTACCAATATAAGACCATAAATACATCTTTGAAACAGGGGCAGAACCTCAATCTCATTCTCTCTCCTTTACCCCCATACAAATAATGGCTGGGGACCTTAACCTCCCCCTGAATCAATAATGATTGCTTTCCCCGGTTCTCATTCTGGTTTTTTCCATATTTCGTTCAAGGTTTCTTTGAAATAGATTCACTACCCATCTCCTCGGTCACTCGCTTGAATTTCAGATTCCCAAACTCATTCTAGACGAGACTGCAAATGCCACCAAATCTAAAAAAGCTGGTATATCATCCGTGTAGGTCGTAAAACGATTTCATTTCTGGTGGCCATCTGAAAAGAAACAAAATAAACGCGAAAAATAAATGAAGGAACCATAACCTGAGTGACAGAGAGAAATTCATACTCCCCAATTTAGTAAAGCAGCTGGGGAGATGATTGATAGTATAGTGCTTACACTAGCATATAATTTAAGTCACAATGGGTGTACATCGTGAAGTACTTTTTTCCGTAAACAGACATAATAGCGCACGCATTCATTTCTAAGACAACCCCTGGAGCTGACCAAAACCTCCAGTAGTGCATAAATCGACAGCCCACGAAGGAATTCTTGAGAATCAGCAGTGTTCCTGCTCAGATCGTGTCAAGTGTCTCATGAGCAAATGGCCGATAATCCCTGCTACACCTTTCAAGGATTTTCAACCTTCCTCGAGATATTTGCCTAGACATGAGACCCAGCAGAGTTGAGGATAGATTTCCATCTGCCTTCCTCTTCCCTTTGTTTCAGGCGTGCCCCTATCTCCTCTGAGTCCTTGCTTTGTTGGATTTGAAAACCGTCCTGAAGAAAGCTCTAAATGTAGATTTCAACCGGAATTCTCGTAATTCTCCAGGCTCCTTTTTCCATTCCGACCTCCCATTATTCTTTCACATTTATCACACTGGCCTCAAAATATTACTGATCGCCATTTACCATCAGCCCCACGTAAACCATGCCCGCTTTCGTGTGTTCAGCAGAGACTAAGTTTCTCTTGACGCTTCATCCTGACCTTGTGGTTGACAACCACATAAAGTAACTCATCTTCGCAAGTACCAATGTGCATCTACTGGTTTGTCCGGTGGTGGAACCCCAGACTATGAAGAGAAGTATGCACCCAAACTGTAAGATAAAACTTCTCTGCTATTCTAAATGCACACAGGGATGCCTGGGAAACCACTGGCTTGATGCTGCTACTCTAGCCTGGGGCAGTCCCATTCCAGCTAAGACCAGTCCACTCCTAGATCTCCAAAATTCCAAAACCTCTTAATGAAGGCAATTAACGCGACGAACTGAAAGCTCCTGACAAACTTGGTTTTGCATAAAGTGCTCCCAATGGCAAAATGTTCAAATGTCGATCTGCTGCCTGCCACAAGACCTGGGTGAAGCAAAACCTCCCATTACAGCTGCATGAGAGAGAGAGAGAGAGAGAGAAAAAGCCTTGGCTTAAAGCCCTGGCCCTTCGGCAAATAAATCCCTCGCCGAGAGGAAGTAGGAGCGGTGATTACGTGCCAGCATCAGCCACCGACATGGGAAAACCTCCGCAAGTAGACCTAGCACTTGAGCCTCATTCAAAATCTTGTGAGCCTCCCCTGCTTAAAGTCTCCTGCACGTCAAAGGATTCAAGATAAAATTCCCCAGGCGGGTGATCTTATCCACTTGTTCCAGTGGTTAATCTTGTACTGCTTGCTTTCAAACATTTTTTTAAAATCTAAAGTTCTTGTCGGCCACAAAGTGACTTAGGTGGTATAATGGACCTTCCTCACTTACCGATTAAAAGGACTCTTCCAGACCCTGTGATGTGCCACCCTTTCTTCCTCCATGTCCTTGTTTTCAAAATGCAGTGATGTTGTCTGGCCCAGTCATGGTACCTCCTTGTAAATTGTTCATGTACTTGTTCGTAGTACCGGCATGATTGGTCTGCAATTCTAGAAATTATGTTGTTTTTCTCACACTCCACCAGGGATCCACCCTATCACAAAAAGGCTCTTCCTCTTCTGCTGGCTGGTTGACAACTTCCCTTCAAAGATATCTTCCATCTCTGGTCACAATTCTCTCATGCATGTAAGTCTCCTTTCTCTCAAAATGAGATTTATTACCTCACTCTTTCCTCTTTAATGAACCATAGGCTCACCAAACTTTCAACTACCACCCAACGTAGCCCATGTCTCGAAGAGGGTTTTCGATCGCCCGCCTTCTTCTGTTCTCCATTCCTTTAACTATGTCCCTGCTGATCTGCCCAGTTCCACCCTGCCTGGGCGCCCCAAATGCTGATCATGGAATGTCCCTGCCTCCTAATGGCAGCAAAAAAAACCGCACGAGGGGCTCTGACCCGAGGGAACCCTTGGGGATATAATTTTGGAGTGACAGCCTATTCTTACGTCTCTTCAACTACCCTCCCATAAATTAACGGGCCCGATCATGAAAGTCTGCTATTCTTTTCATGCCTTTTACCATTATGTCGAGCAATTGATGATTTTGCAAAGGTGTCTAGTAATATAAGCCAAAGGATAGGAATAGTTTGAAAAACAGCTGAATCTAAACGAAGAGAATCGCGCCGCAGGCATCAGCGCAGGTAGAGGTCGGTATTGATGGCGCAGGGCGGTTGAGTTTGAACTACCGGTTAACCGACCTCGGCCTGCAGGCTGTGGATCCCACACAAAAGCAATGCCTTCCTTTTCAAACTGAGTTTCTTTTCCAATCACATCACTCTGGCAAATGCTCAACACGTCGCCATGGCCACATTGATACTCTTCCAGTTTCACCACTGCACGGATTCTCCAACTTGTTGACAATTGTAGCTAAGAACTCTGGCCGTCTAAAACCTCCTCAAAATAGCTGGACGGGTGCCTTAAATGAAAGCAATGGCACCTCCCTTCATTGTTGAGTCTAACTTTTGTACGCACTTTAGATCTTCTCGAGTCTCCCTGGTCCTTCTGCTGGAGTTCGGGGTTGCGCTAGCTCACTATACTCATTGCTTCACAAAGTAAATAAGGCAACCAGCCGGTGAATTAATTTTCACCGGACTTCAAGTTCGACAAAATAATCCAAAGCATCCCCTTCCAGACTCGTGGAATGATGAAGTAATTCTCACATTCATCGCCAAGTCTACTTTGTTATAAACATCTGAGGCAGGCTCATTACTGTTCCGGCTATACTCTAGTTGAACTGTCTTGAACCCATCAGAAGTTGCTCACCGTGGAAACAGGCAAAGGTCGTCAATCTACCACGTTTACCATCCCTGATTTTCCTCATGAACCTGACTGCAATTATCCTAGTTTTTCTGGCAAACTTTGTCAACCGAAACGCGTCAAACCACTGGTTTCTGAGTCGCACCAAAAGGTTTAGCGGCGAAATGAGGCTCTGGGGAGGTGAGAGTAAAGCGCCGTTTAGAGTGATCCCGGCAGTCGGTGCATACGCGGTGGTTTGGGTCTCTTATTGGCTGGCGTATAATTAGGGGCGCGGAAAATGTGCGGGGATTGGTAGTATCGGCGCAACATCGCGAAGAAGTACGGGGACAAAAGGTTTTGAATAGTGACGAAGGGAGCGATCACCGCGAAGCCGTTAACCCGTCCCTCGCTCATTCGGTGACACCTCATATTATTTGCCACCAACCGATCAATAATTATATCGCTCTCTTTGCGCGTAATTATCTCAAATGCTCATCTCTATTAACTTCCCACACTTCATCGGCACCCAGCTCCCAGCAGGCAAAATCGTTATGACCCAAAGACCATCCTGAGCCTCGTAACCTGTTTACTGCCGTTTATTTCTTACTCTTTAACGTATAACGATAGCCGCAGTTATTTTAAAGTGGCCCCAATCGAAAGAAACATATATTTAGAAACTTATTTCCAAAGGGGGAGCTGCAGAAATTAAAAGAAAAAAAAGAAAAAAAGTTAACTGTTGAAGATATGGGACCACGCCTTCATGGGCCTGTCATCAAAAAACCTGAAATCGACACTTCAGTGGAAACATTAAAAAAAGGTCTTCAATAGCAAAATTCCAAAACACATCATAGTCTGCCCACATCAATTAGCATGCTTCCTTGTACAAAACCATTGAATTTTTTTCCAAAGCCTATCTATATTACGCGATCTTTTGTCTTCTTTTGTATAGGGTTCCTCATGCCTCGGCTTTAATACATAGTTCCCATTACCGCTTCAAGTCTTGGTCTTCTTGCATTCCCCACACACTTCTTGTTCTGTCCCGGCCAAATCCTTGTTTTGCTTGTAAATGGATTGCTTCTAATTGTACATTCTCTCTCTCTGTGGTCTCCTGCCTCACGACTGCACGGGCCCCTTTGATTTCATCAACAGGCTCTGCAACTGTTCTCCTCTCCTGCCACACGACAACAAGCCGCCTTCATACCTAGTGTGGACTGTGAGCTAATCGCTTTAGTAGGGAATGGGGTAATACATCCTTGTCCCTCGACAACTCCCCATGCTTGTTGTGTGATCTAAAATCTCATTGGAATTTTCACAGACAGACTCCCTCATGCCGAGTAGTAGTTGGTCAAATCTGGTGAGGCTGTAGTCCCTGAACGCGCCCCAACCGCCTCTAAAAATCTCGAGTGGGCTCATAATGCCTCCTGAGTCTCCTAGCAACGGTGGCAAGGCCCTGAGGGATTAAAGTGAAGAGCCTGGATCGAGGCAGTCTCCTGCCCATGTCGGCCCAATCAGATCCGGCAAATTATCTTTAAAATTCACCCATTCGGCAAGATTCTGTAAGCTGCCCTATCCACCTCTAGGAGATAGAGTAATCGTACCAATTGTATCCCACTAGAGGTGCAAACCATCGTGAGAGTCGGCGCCTGTCTCTTTGAAATGTTCCATAACCCAGGTAGAATTGCCCTCATCCAGTTAATTTATCCTTGGTACTTACAAAAAGTAAGTGCTTGCCTAAGATGTCTCCGCTATCAATGCTCTTAGACTATAGAGTCTCACATTTCCCAATCCCATAGAATAGGTCATTCATGTTGGTGTGATCTTAAAACCAGTTCTTCCTGCCCCTTCTTGGAAATAAAGTAGATCCCCCGGGGCCATGACAAACTATATATGGTCCAATGGCTCCTTTTGTGCTCCTGCATGTGCCTTGAATTGAACGTAGTACCTTTGGGTGCATACTTGTCAACCATCTCTCTTTAAAGTAAAACCTATCAAACAAAACTACATCTATACTCGATTCCCCATCCTAAAAAAACACAGATTTTAATCCAAGAACGATGTAACTCACCTTCCGTAGAAGAACGGGAATATCACCGGCAGCATTCCTTACTCCATACAGAAGCATCTCGTATACCTCCCTCACTATAGTAAATTCTTATTTCCTATCTTTAGCACAGAACAAAATAGGGGATCCCATAGTTGGATTAGAGCTCTACCAAATACCCGCCACTCTAAGTGTCCTTAAAATCTCATCATCCAAGAGTAGGTCCTCACTGATTGATTCTCGTGTGAGAGAAGTCCGCCACAACTGAATTTCCACCGAATCACATAATACCGCTTTTTGATACGTCAGGTTTGACCATTCAATCACATCAATCGGGTCACCTTACCTACAAATTTCACCCATCCAGCTTTTACCGAATTTAAACATGAATTTCCAGGCAAGGGTTATGTACCTGGGAGAAGTAAAAGGGATTTAACCAATAATGGGATTCCAAGTATGCCCCCCATTAATGCATGATGCCGCCATTAAAGCAAGTAAGGGTGCAAAATGAAACATGCACTCATCTACTTCTCCCATCGAAATGCTCTGGTGCTCCAAAAGCACAGTCCCTAAATACAATAAATTCAAACGCGTAATAGTCTATCATCTAGGCTGATATTTGTCTTGAAGAGTGCCAAACCCCCCATTTCTAGAGTTTGTGAAATGCAAAAAAGGGGAAATATGCCTAAAAGGCATGGTTTAATCAATGTGATATCAAGAGTAACATTTTGGAGCAACAACAAATTGTAATGCACAGAGGGTGGAACCTCCCTGTCTAGTATCCTTTCAGTTGGGGTAAGTAGTGTATCTCCCTCCTAGGCACCCTGTACGTGAGATGGAATACCTTAATGTGACTAGACCATAAAGGTTGCTAGGTCTCCAAACCCTTCGGCTCAAAAGGCAAAGTATCATCAACCAAATGCCCCGTCGGACTGAGATCCTTAGAGCACGCAGACCACCGCGGCACGCCACATGTCCAAGCGGATCATCCCATCCTTAGGGAGTTAGAAAGGGCGCGACGTCACCAAAAAAGTAAAAAAAAGGAACAAAGTAAAAATATGTAACGCATGAAAGGATCTCTGAGAGATCTAAAAAATATCTGTAACATTCTTCTGAGGTTTGTAGATGCACACCCACCCTAAATACCGCAAGTACAAAGGTAATAAATAAACAATAATTCATTCATCGGTAATGCTACATGTGGGGAGGATTGTACCGGGAAAACCCTAAAAGAGAAAGAAAAAGGAACAACCCGAAACACCCAAATGTGATATAAAGAAAGTTAGAAGAACTAAATAACTAAATCAAGTGCTCGACCTCCTTCATTCTCAACAAACGGCGTCGCAGCAAAAGCCTGAAAGGGAAAGACGGATTTTATAAAGAAGAAGGTCACTGGACTATGTGTACCGCGATTGTTTGACCCTAAAATAAAAGTCTAGAAAAGTAGGAGTTTTAGAAATGAGTTCACTTATATGAGAAAAACTAAGTCAACTAAAAAGCCTTTGATTTAATGAAATAAACAAAGAAAACCCTTTTTAGATCGACCCGTGTCTCTGAAAACTAGAGAAAAAGGTTCATCACAGCTTGAAAGAAGGGAAGGTAAAGATCTGATGTTACCTGCCTCCTTACAGACCTTCCAATCAGCCTCAGTTTAGTTGGTAAGATTGTAGCTGAAAATTTCCCAATTTTAAACTCTTGGGTACCTGTCACATTTGGATGTTGTCTATACATGTAAAACCTAGACCCACTGCTGGACAAGAATCTAGAGTAGTAAAATGCCTCCTTGAGGTTCCATTGAACGATCACATTAGTTGTGTCATCCACTTGATCCCCTATGAGGTCACGAAAAAAAATGCCGCAAATGATGAGACCTCTAAATCTAACCGTGGAAAGATAGGTTTTCCTCAAAATGCAATTTTTATAAAGTAACAAGAGAAAAGGTACTGATTTCTTTTCTTTTTGAAAAGATCACTTAAAATGCAAAGAGGAACTTGAATTTCAAAAGATGCAATTTTGGGCAAATGGCTTTTAACTTTGAATTAAGTAAATAAGAAGAAGAAAAAGTTGATTTTTTGAAAAGAAATGAATTGGATAGCTAAAATAACGCATACGTATATTCCCAGCATGGAGTAAATTTGTTGATAGTCGGTGTGGGGACAATTTCGTGATTCTTGAATCTTCCTTTCATGTGGAATAAAATAAAAACATGCAAGACTGCAGTTCATACCCCGCTTCCTTTCCCTATTTCAGTGGTAATGCCCTAAAATGCACTAATCTAAAAAAAAGAAACTAAATGATCTCAGACGATAGGGAATAGTGACACGTAGTTAAACTTAAAAGTAAAGCAAGGAAATTTGTATCTAATCCATGAATTATGTTTAAGGGTCTAGCATTGACTAAATGTCAAGCGTTCCTCACCAACATTAATAGTGAGAAATCATGTGGGTGCCACAACTAGCAGCCGGATTGTAATACGGGACGCTTCAATACATTTACACAACAAACATGCATACTATACAAAATAAACACATGAAAACACACAGACACCAAAATTAGGGTATAATGTCTGAGGCACCCAGGAAAGAAATAACACATAATCATGTAAAGTGCTGTAAATATATATAAAAACCTAATTATTACATTGGGGAATCTAAATACATTCTGGGGAAAATTAAATAATAATCTAACTATTACATCTCTAGAATAAATACACTTTTAAGCAATTAAACCTATCTGACATAACTTGGCCCAAGGCTCCCAAATGATTTACCTCAAAAATTAAATAACATAATAAAGACTCAGACACAATAAAAGCAAAGGAAAACTTAATTTAAAACATGCAAAATCATGCAAAAAACACATAAGAGAGCACATAATTAGAAAAGTTAACATCCCTTGATGTAGGCCTTTAATCAATCCTTAAATGATGGAATGATTATCTAAGACTCCAATGTCAACAAAGGGACTTGCAACCAATTTAAAGGAAAATCAATCAAAATCAAAGAGAACAAACAGACTCGTAGCAAACACAAATAATACTAGAAATAGAGTAAGATTCGGAACAAGAGAGGGCAGTATCAAATGTAATACCAAAAAACAGAGGTTACGGATCAACGCGGAGGGTCTGCCGGCCACAGATCCAAGTACAGTGTAAAACAAAGTCTGAAACGCGACTAGAACGTTGACTCAGCCGCTGTAACCATGTCTCTCCCATCTTCAAAACATTACTGAAGATTGTCGCTGCATAACAACACAAACCAAACATTCGAGGTGGGGTCCATTCAAAGCATCAAACATGCTATTCGCATCGTGGTCAAAACAAGCTAAACCACAAGATCAAATCATAAGCATTAGCATCAATAGACAAGTATGGCAGCAAGAACTGTCGCTAGAAACGTTGGAGGTTGACTGGCACACGCAAATAAGCTTTCTAAATCTCAGATTCAACCAGAAACGGATCGTTACTGCGAGATAGTCCAAGGCAGATCCGGCTTTTCACAACTTCAAAACGAAGAACATTTTTCCAGAATTTCTCGAATCACAACAGCATCATCACAGTGCATCAAACCTGCCTACTTTAAACGTGTAGTAAACAACCCATTTCACGTCTTTACCAAGGCTTTTAGAGTAATCACAATACGCTCATATATAAATAGCTGATAATCATCATCAACATCCTAAACTAAAAAGAAAATCTACCAAGAGTTGGTTCCAACTAAAAGGTCCCAATCTCGAGACACGCATCAAAAAACAAGAATAAGGTAAAAGGATGTTACTGACTGAAGCTTTGAATTTACAATGAAGTTTAAAATTCCAAGAATGATCTTCTCCCAAGTACAAACCCTCGGCTTTCTTTTCTTTTTTTTTTCTTTTTCTCCACCCCTTACTGCTCGCTTTTCTCTGTGCCTCCCATCTGATTTTAACCCTCTTTGTTAACCCTAATCTAGCTATTTATAGCCACCCAAACCTAGAACTAAGGGTTTTGATGTTCTTGGGATGGGTGAGCTAATTCTTGAACGCGATGAGTTGTTAGGGGTTAGGTGAGTTGGGGAATGTTTAAATGGGTTTCCTATCGCTCAAGCATCGGAAAATACAATTTGAAAAGGATGATCCAAGCTCGAAAATCATGATACATTTCGTTTAGTTTATTGATAGTATGACTGTTGACGAATCGGTCTCAAGGTGTTAAACCTTACAAAATAGAAATGGTAATTAGAAAATTATAAAATAAATAACTAAACATTAATAGATAAAAAAACATAAGAAACAAAAGAAAAGAATCAAAATTTAGGCTCATTGAAGACTTCCGCTTAAACCTTATCTCCTCGCTTCTCAACACGTTAGGAACCGACTTTCGTCATAGCGCCCAGCCATCACTCGGTAACATTGCCATGACAAATGATATTCAACCCCTTCATCGACAAAGACAAGCTGCTTCACGAAGTTGTTTAATCCATTCGGTTCTTCTCAACCGAACACCGGTCAATACTTGACGACGGATCTCACCTCGGGTGTAAAACTCCGCCTCCATACCATACATATGAGTTATTAGAATTGTTCCAAAGAGTCCATTGTACCCAGATGCCAGTGTAGTTTCTTGCCAACTTTGCAGCCTGATCATCTTACAAATGGTGACATCCAAGTTCATGAGATATATTCTCAGTCTCACAAATTCCAAAATATGATCTATACACAAAGGATTTTATTTCTGGTCATCTAAGAGCAAATAAAAATAAATGCAGAAAGTAAATTGAGTTGAACATAAATCACATAAAAGTGAGAAATTTCATTTCATTTGGTAAAGAGTAAGATGGCGTGATAATACCATGGAAGTACATACAATTAAATGCATAATTTTAAGTCACAAAGTAAAATAACAAGTGCATTGTTTTTGAAGACATGATTGATATTAAAGTACGATTCATTTTTTAAGAACAATCCCCTCACCTAATCGGGGAACCTTCGAAAAGTGCATGCAATCGGTATTTCCACTTTTGCATGGGTCTCTTGAGGAATCAAAGAAAACTCCACATTCTCAGATCGTCATGGCGGGTTCCACAAACACCAGGCAACCCTGCCTCTATATCATCATCGCATCTTTCCTTAAATGGTCTCACTATCACCCTCATCTTCTTCCTTAAATGAACTAAGCATGGTCACTCTTCCTCCACACCGAGTAATTCAACGACGCTTATAAAAGTTTTCAACAGAGAGGTTTCATTGACGCTCGCCTGTCATTCTTTTCTCGAATCATGTCCCCAGATCCACCATGTCTTGAATTATACTTCTGGGCCCAACAATTAATCAACAAATGTCCGGCTTCAGAAATGTAGGTAAGTAGTATTGGGATCATATCCGTGAGGGAATCCTCAAATACAATTTGGGAGACGCTCTATTTCTTAACTACCTCTCGAATCAGCTTCACACCGGTCAACGGGCGGTCGGATTGCTGGGGCGCAGGCAAAGGTTTTTCTCGATTTTGTAATGCATTATGTTGAAAAGAATTCGACATGAGATTTGTGATGCGTGTCTGCGGGTTGCCTTGGACAGGGTGGGATATAGGTTGTAGTTGAAAGCAAAGGTAGATCCAAATGAATAGGCCCAGAGCCGGTGAATAAAAAAAAAAGGCAACAAGATGAAAGAGGATATGGGTGAGTATTGAACCGTCATGACCTGGAGCACACGGAATTGAAATTG